>CM075336.1:51125000-52325000 GCA_037788925.1 Mytilus galloprovincialis
TATCTTATACGGTTTCTGGAAATTAGTGGAAATAAGTCAAATTCAAAATTTAGCATATGACCTTGACCTTTGACCTTGACCTAATTTTTATTTTTTTGGACCAAGAACCTCAAATCAAAAGATCCTTGGTCTCTAGCACTCGTGGTTTACAAGATAGAAATGCATATCACTTATATCAAATGCATAAGGGGAAATAACTCTCATATGGAGCATTCATATCACTTCGGTCAAAATAGGACAAATCATGCGAAGGATATAACGAGCAATTTTGTAAAATAAATTTGTCATAATATTTTACGGTTGCGAAGGAGTTGCGCTAACAAAGAAAACAGTGTTTGGGGAGATAACTCCTACAAAGAAAAGTATTCGTTTACGCAGGGTAAATTTCAAAAGCGCATAAACTGTTCGATATCATATACCAAATATCTAAGCGACATATTGCGAAACAAATGTTTATCGCAAGAACAAAATTAGGCGGAAGAAAAAAAAAAATAATCAGAAGAAAAACAATAGGTCTTTCCACAGAAAAGTGGAAAGACCTAATAATCAGAACAAAAACAATAAGTCTTTCCACAGAAAAGTGGAAAGACTTAATAATCAGAACAAATACAATAGGACTTTCCACAGAAAAGTGGAAAGACCTAATAATAATAATAATAATCAGAACAAAACCTATAGGTCTTTCCACGGAAAGGTGGAAAGACCTAATAATAATAATCAGAACAAAAGCAATAGGTCTTTCCACGGAAAGGTGGAAAGACCTAATAATAATCAGAACAAAAGCAATAGGTCTTTCCACGGAAAGGTAGAAAGACCTAATATCTAATTAATCTGCATGTAAGCATGAACAATCATTGTACAGTTATAACAAAAATATCACTGTAACTACGGTAAGCAAGACACAAATTGCAAAATACATGATTCTGTGAAAGTATTATCTGTTTTGAATGTTAAAATGTGCGTTTACGATGATCATTTTATTAATAAGTCTAAAAAGGAGGACAGGTTTGTTTGTGTCTTTATCAACAGCACGCGAAATCTGTCAGACGAATTTATTGTTTAAGTAAACTTAAGTGTGCATCTTAATCAAGGAAAATCATGACCACACACAGGTCATTATCTTTCAGTCAAATATCATTTAATCTTTGTATCGTGTAGGTTGATTCTTCAAACTAAAATCCCGACGTTCTGAAAAGTGTCTCTACATAGGTTTATAAGTGCTTTTAAATTATTGATTATTGCAAAATTAGCTAATGATTATAAACATTTATATATAAAATGTTCAATGAAATGTTGTGTTTTCTAAATCACACTAATCAACTTGGTATTAAACTGCCAAGATATTAAGTTTTCTTCACAAATTTATTTGGTAGAAAAGTCCATTGGTTTTTTTTTGGCTAGAATTTTACTGTTATGCAGAAGTGTGGGATTTCCTTTTGTTAATATCAAATATTTTCCTCATTTTGCTCGTTTTTTCTTTGCTTTTTTCTATGCCTTTTCCCCTATCGTCTTGGTATTCCAAAAGGTATTCGTCGACTTTACAAGCTTAACAAAACTGAGTAAATCCATAAGTACAACAAGTCCGACGACAATACAAATAAAAGCAGTTCCGGCTAATCCCATCGTCTTGGAAGATCTCCGTTTATCAGGAGCTGATGATCGCCTGCGGATGCTATACGACAGTTGTGTTTTATTTACTTTCAGTTCCTTTTTAATATTAGTAGTTCTGATTCCAGTTCCTTCAGCAATTCTTCCCGGGTTCTATTTGAAACTATCTTTGAGCCCCAATGTGCCAGTTTTCTCCGATATTCACATCTACATGGACACATATTTTCTGAAAATAATAACAATTATTAGTATGTCATTATTTTTTTTAAACATATTATATATTAATACGTTTCTATAACATTGTTAATGAAGAAGTATTTAATATCTTTGAACCTGAAACATAATTGTCACGTATGTCTACACATATGTTCTAAATGTCGTACCCATAATTCCACCCTCTTTGTATCGATTGTGATATCACTGCCTGACACTTATTAACGAATGAGTACTTACCATTAACAATATAACAGTTGTCACTCTGTAAACTTGCCGGTTTGATTTACCCTTACAGAGCAGATGAAATCAACCTCAGTGTTAGATTGGGTTCTTTTGATGAGCCTCTACTGAGAAGCGGTGTGTAAATTTTTCGTCGACTTCCGTTTTTTGGTGGGTTTTTATTGTGGGGGGGTAGTTCCCCTAGAATATTGTCTTGTCGTGTTATCATCAACCTCTTTTTCAAGTTGTCATAATAAAGTCAATTAAATCAATCTATATTTCTGTGTCATTTGATTATATTTAATAACGGTATATACAGCTTGCAAAGACATGTCAAAGAATATAATATGGAAGTTTAGATGACATTAGGCATATGTTTTCCTATACGTACATTATGGTGTTATTTATCGTTTAGATAAATGTAGAAATAATAAAGCAGTTATTCGGGTTTATCGGGAAATATCTATTACCATACCACTACTTCGAATATTTCCATTGACAGAGCTAAATGCTGTATATATAAGAAAACTGAAGATTTGTAGTAACATATGAGCAAACGTTTTTGGTAATCCCCAGTGTTGTATTTAGAACGTGAATTATTTGTATAGAAGTCATTGGGTCGTTAAAACATACATTTTAAAAATCTAATAATGACAACAAATCTATGATGCAATTGTTATAAAATAATCAGAATTTCATAAAATAACAAACTCATTTCAATTAGTACTAGTTGTTTTACATAAAACGACGAAAAATCGTACTATACACATTTTGAGCGTCTTACAATGTCAACATCGTACGATAAAAAAACAACAGGACATACGCTATCGAGTTAGGTAGTGCCATAGTCATGATATAGTAATAAGTTGGATGGAAAATCATCCTTATTGTAAAACCAGAATGTGCATACATATCTCACTCCACTATTGAAAGCTGTAAATAGTTATAAAGCCAATTTTAAATTTTATTTCAAACTTGCAAAGCAGAGGAACAAGTTGTCTTGAGTGAAATCGTCCCTCTTAAACCAAAAGAAAAAGAAAATATCTCCCGTAAATTAAAGCATATTATACAATGTTATGATATTGTCATTATTTTATTATTTATGTTAGCGTAATTTGTTTTGTGTGGCCTGATAGTTGTTTACAAAATAATCTTACAACTGTGCAGATTAGAAATCACTCGAACAATCATATATATTGATAGAATGCATGATTGGAACTTTCAATTTGAATTACATGACGATTCCAGAATACCCTTAAAACAGATGCGTAATTTAAACTTCTTACATTGTTCCAGAAACTTCTGTTCTACATTTTTCTATGACTTTCCTTTCAACAGTGCTCTGTTCTTGAGATGTCCGTGACAACTATATATATACAAACGGGGAAAATAGGAAATTGCATAATATTATGAAACATCCTAATTTAACATTTATTATGAACCTTCATAATATTAGTTAATCGGATAATTTTGTAACTATATTATGGGATTTTGTAATTCATTTTTTGGAAATACATAAGAGAAGAAACATTTTACGATTTTAAAAACTTTTTTCGGTCGTTTTTTGGGCCCTGCGACTAATTTTAGGATATACAGTCACTAAAGATAAACCATCAGACATAGACATCGATAGAAATTAATATTCTCAGCAGTTGGGTTTACATTTTTATTTTACAAACAACATCATATTAGAGTGTGACCTATTGGTCGTTATATTCTGATTGGATTCCCAAGAAGATAAGGAAAAGATAAAAGATGGGACATAAATTTTAACAGTTAAGTCAATATTTCTTTTTGTGAAGTACTTCTTGGAAACTTGTGTATAATAAATCTTGCTTAATTTTATTATTGATTTGTGTCTTTTGTTGCCTACAATTAAGAGGTGATTCTAGCCGTAACAACATGTATAATACGTGCCTAATAAACATATATTGAAGTGACTACTTTGCAAGTATAAGTCAGCCTTATTAAAGACAACAGTATACCGCTGTTACAAACTAAATCTGTGAGAAACGCTTCAAATATAAGAGGAGAACTACGACACAACAAAAACATCAAAAAGTAGCACACACAGAAACGAACTATAAATATAACAATGGCTATTTTCCTGACTGGGTACAGTATATTTTAAGAAAAACAAATATTGGGTTGAACCTTGTTTTGTGACATGCCAAACCTCCCGCTTCTATGGAAATGTTACATATAACATTAAAATGACATTATTACATGACAGGACTATAATACAAATAAATGGAAGAACATATTGGACAGAGAAACACACGACAAATAGCTAACAACAGATACCAGGTTTAAATTTAATACGCCAGACGTGCATTTCGTCCACACATGACTAACAAGTGACACTCAAAGGAAAAAAGTTCCAAAAGTACAAAGTTGAAGAGCACAGATGACAATAACGATACACACATCAACAGTGTATCTGTAAGGTAATCCATTAACAATGTTAACATTACGCCATACCTTTTGAAGCCGACTAGGAAACTAAATAACACTTTTTATGGATTGACTTTCGTTTTGTTATCTTGGGCGACTGACACCCTTCGTGCATAGTTCTTATGGCAAAATATAGTTATTCTAATTTAATGTATACATTGAAGACCTGTTGGTGACCTTCTGCTTTTGTATGTTATATTGTCGGGTTGTTGTCTCTTTGACACATTCCCCATTTCCATTCTCAATTTTATATATGTCAACCATGAAACTAGAGACCTGATATAGACTGAATATTTGTGTTCTAAATCGAACTAACAAAATAGTTTTATTGATTGTACTGTATCATCAGACTTTATGACATTAACATGCATAAGAAATGACCATGTAAGTGTTGTCCGAATTTAAACCATTAACATATGTGCGTTTAAATCTCCAAAACCCCTTTGTTTATCTTTACTCAATACAAAACAAACAAAATGACAGGCAGAAACTGTATTCTACATACTTGCATTTATGAGGAGAATCGTTTCATCTGTTTGTGTCAGTCCGGAAATGTTTGTCACATGACATCTATACAATCCCTCGTCGGTCCATTTTACTTTTTCAAAGACTAAAATAGGTGATGTAACGTTCCCGCCTGTTGCGTACTGAGAAACGATCATACTGCTACCATCCACTGATCTTGTCCAGAATAGTTTTGTAATACCCTCTGTGTATTTGACGTCACAAGTAATGATTACTCTTTTATCCTCGTCTGCTTTGTCATCTGTTAAGCAGCAAATGAACAAAATGTAGGCAATAGAAAAACACCATAAACTGTACATCTTAACGACATTATTTTGAATTTCACGTGTTTTTTTGGTACACCTTTATGGGGATAATTCATGGTTACCAATTTGACTCCAATGTCCATTGATTTATAACATTCTTAAACGTATATCTAAATCCCAGTGCGTCTTAGATAAATAATTGACTAGAATCGATAATATTTATAAGCATTTTGGGTAAATTTGAGGTTTTACGTCCTCTTAATAATATTTAAGATGACCTCCGAAGATTGCCGACGGTCATACATTGTATAACCGAATTCGATGTAAAGCAGAAATAAAGAGATATACATGTAGATCACACGCTTTTAATTTGTTCAAGGTTTGTTTGATTTCATAGTACTTTCTGTTACTTTTAATATCGACACTCTTTTCCTTCTGATAGCTGAACGTGCTAAGTACGTCGTTGTCAATATAATGGAATATTGATGCGAATTAAATAAAAGAGAGAGGTTTAGCTAGCTTAAAAACCAGGTTCAATCCACAATTTCATACATAAGAAAATACCTGTACCAAGTCAGGAATATGACAGTTGTTGTCCATTCATTTGATGTGTTTGAGCTTTTGATTTTGCTATTTGATTATGGACTTTCCTTTTTGAGTTTTCCTCGGAGTTGGGTATTCTAGTGATTTTACTTTTTTCTAGCACATGCGTAACCCATATATATATATATATATATATATATGTGGTTAAATTGAAGGTCACATGAATACAGATTCAATAGGGTTAAAATAACCGCAAATATAGAAACCGCTAAGATAGGAGAAAATCAAATCGCAATAAATGACGTCATGTAAAAAAAACTTGGAAGTTAAAAGATGTTCAAAGGTCAAAATCTATAAAAACAAATAATAAGAAACATAAACCGGAAATATGATGAAGCAAGGTGTGTTAAAGGGGATATTTAAAGTCGTCTACTATTCTTTTTCTGCCGATCATCATATATGAATAAATGGTATGTCAATACAAACAATCATATATTGATTACGTTACTTACATATTACAAAATCTTTCTCAAATTTGGGTCCTCAGTGCTCGTCAACTTTTTACTTTGTTTGCCTTTTGACTATTTTATAGGTGCATTATAGGCGATTCTTTTGAAGACTCGTGTCTGACATTCAAAATGGTAAGATTGGTATCTATGATGTGTTTATTGAAACAATTTAGAAATATACTATCAGAAGATCAAAAACAAACCAACAAAAAACGGTAAATGCAGGTAGTTATTTTGAACAACAAAATCTGTTATTTAAACGTTCATGATTTCAATGAATTGTACATAATGGGTAGATAAACTTGATAATAAAATAAACTTGGATTTTTTCACTGCAGTTATGAAATAAACTATGAATATTTAAATCCAGAAAACAAATCTAATTATTTGCAGACTCTATATTCACAATCTATAAGATGATGAGCGAGCGTGTGATTATTTAAACTCTGCGACATATGTCAGTCTGAATTTCTCAGTCAGAAACATCACTTACTTGTATTTAATTTCTTCTGAAGTCGAATTGCATTGTGTTAAACTCTGATATGTCGTGGTGTTATTTATTTTTTTTAATTTTCAACTGCTATTTGTTTGAAAATATTCTATATTTGGTCATTTTTTGATAATATTCTCAATTATATCGTATTTCCTTTTTCATTGTTAATAAAAGATGAAGACTGTGTAATCGTCCTTACTGTTTATATTGACATTTTATATGATATATGTTGTATCGGTGCATGTGTTGCTTATGTAATTGACAAGCTTTTTTTTGGGGGGGGGGATTTTCTTTTTTAGCATATTTCTGAATGATTCAGACACGAGAGATTTATGTGTTATATTCAATTAAAAAGATTACAGCTTACAGCTTACAAAACACAATTATATTGATACTACCTTTATTTTTCTGGCAAGCAGTTGCATGCTCAGTAGTGCATGGAAAATCATGCCACCCAATATTACCAAAAGCTACACATTCTTCTGGAGATTGACTATCATTTGGCTCGTCTCAGTAAAAAAAAAAGTTTGTAATCTTTTAATAATTCTTTTTGCATTTGGTTAAAATCCCAAGAGACAAATAAAATGTGTTTGTTTATAACCTACGAAACGCTTAAAGACTGTACGATGTAAACATCGACGATGCTTTAAAAGAATAGAACAGACAATTGTTGAGCGATTTTTTTAAAGTCAACACATGACAATTAGTGGTAAATCATATGTTACCATGTACAAAAGCCAAAACAATATATGTAAACCTCAGATCTGTGCACGACCTCAAATCTGCGTCCGTTTCTCACATATATGCCCCATCGTGACGTCAATCGCTAATCTATGTCCGTAAAAAAGATTCGGCCTCAAATCTGTGTCCGATTTTCAATTGTGACGTCATTCGCAAATCTGTGTCCGTTAAAAAGATAAGGTCTCAATTCCGTGTAATGTTTTTTCCAATCTGTCTCGCCATGCGCAAATTTATGCCCGTCTAATAAGTTCGGCCTTATAGGTTTTTTATTTTATTAAGTAATTTCCCATAATTCAATATTAAGTTGGTGTGTGTTCTCCATGTATGTGCAAGAGCTAAAGTATAGTACGCGTTTAAACAAATCCGGCTAAATTATTTAGGTGGTATTTATTATATTGTTTTACGTACGGTCTTTTTTTTTTTTGTTTTATTAAGTCATTTTTCCATGTGTGTGGTTATAATCTTTACATGCGTGGGTTATTATTGTATGCCGTCTTTAAGAATGAAACTACACATATCTATTTTACTAAACAAAAACCAGCAAAGAATGAATATTTGTTTGCAACTTCAACGTACTTCGTTTTGTCTTATGAGTTTGTTCATATCGCTGTTTCATTGACATTTATACCACTTTATCAATGTTTTTCTTTGAATACTAGTATCAAACAATCATTCTAAATTGATAAAAATAAAACGTTCTTTATATTTTTAATTGATTTTTTTGTGAATCACAATAGAAAATATATCAATTGTTTGGTCTTAGCTGATATCTATTTATTTCAAATGTAAAACTTGTAGTATGGTCTTTTAATAACGAAAATATTTCCCGAGAAGAATCATTCTTTATGTTTTGGCACATTCCTTCTCTCCAGAAACCAGATGTAAACACTGCAGTCCCTTTGTCCATGGCTGGATTTGTTTTGAATTATAAATATTCCCAAATAGTAGGAGTAAATAAAGATATCCCGATAATTGTCCGAAAACATTTCAAGAGGATAAATATCTAGTTGACGTTTTTTGAAATATTCCATTAGTTCACTATTCATAACAGATTTTCCTCCAGTTTAAAAAACAAAACATAAAGCAATTTTAAATCATGAGTATTGATAGATAAAATGTTAACCTTGCTTTTGTCATATAAATCACTTGTTCAATGTTTGTTCAGTGTGAGTTAATGCTCCGTGTTAAAGGCCGTACTTACACCTGTAATTGTTAACTTTTTATTGTTTACTTGATGACGTTTTGTTATGTTTTACGTCAATGAAAGGACATAGATTTGAGCCAAAAATGGCCATAGATTTGAGTAAATAAAGGACATAGATGTGAGACAATACAGGACATAGATTTGCGAAAAGGACATAGATTAGAGGCTGGACATAGATTTGAGGCTTACATATATACCGATATTCGTGATCATTGTTTAAAAACAACTGTATCACAATTCTTAACGTTATTGTACAGGATCATTGAGACTATGAATTTTTAATGTGAAATGATATCTCTTCATTCCGTTTTATGACAAAAGTTTACACATTTGGAGTTGCTGATGAAATACAATTAGCTTAAATCGTGCTGAATGCGGTAAATTCTAGGAAAAACTACATTCTAGACTTATTATTTATAATCTGTTTCTTAAATTTCGTATATTGATAAATTCCAATCAATGCGCTTATCCGTTTATTTTAATAATCATTGGCTAAAATGATCGAACAATTGAATTATTTAGCCTAATATACAGGTAAAAACCTGATAGCAGCTTTACGTCATACTAGTCCTCCTATTTCATGTATTTATATCTTGTTTGTATCAGATGTCTTTGATTTCAGGTAGCACAACAGTCTAAAAATGATGTTTTGAAGATTATTATCACATACTTCCGAAGTAAGTATAATTCTGCAAATCTTGTAAATCCCAAAGTCATTATCATATCACAACAGGGAAAACACTGATCATGAACTTATGTAAATAAAAACACATAGAAATTAATCTATAATATATAGGCATTTTGGAGGGGCTAATATGTCAATCATCTGTTGATACCAATGTCCAGCTGTCCCTGACCACTAGAGAAATACTGTGATCTTATATCATTGTATTGCAAGTAATTTATATATAACATGGAAATGAACAGAGAAAAGAAAAGATATGAAGAAAAGGAATGTGGAATACTAGTATAAAGAGTAGAAAAGTCAAATATTTTAATACTGCTACAAGATGAAAGAGAGTTAGATTGTATGTACTCTAAAAGATCTTTGGAATTTTTAAGTATCCACATCTGATTCACGCCCCCTCTAGAATAGGCAGTTTCACAATAACTTTAAAGCCCGTCTTTGATTGCTGATAAAATGGATGTTGATAATTTAGAAAGAGGTTTCGTGGAGCACTTGGAAGACCCAGCAATATACTGTTGTTTGTAAGGACACTTATGTGGTTTAGGTATCCAATACAGTGATGGAAGATCCAGTTCTTCTTCTTTGGTTGAAATTCCAAAGGAACACAGAACAGACCTATGATTATCCAAGATTTCCTCTTTGGTAAGTGTCGTGAGGGTATATATGAAGAAAACTATAACATGTACATAGATAAATGTAGAGTTTGGCTCTTAGGAGTGCAAGGAGCTATTTGGGAAAACAATCAAAAGGAGATAGATTAGGGCTCATTCTTCAAATTTTTTTAGCTATTGATGTTGATAGTGGTATTTTTGACATATAGCTCTTCAACGGTTTCGGTATTTATACATCCTCGGATTTCAAATCTTCGACTTTGAGCGTTACTGAAGAAGGTAAATCCGGAAGCATGAAATTATTAAACGTGTTGTTTTCATTTTTTTTCACATCACTAAATCAGTACCTCTGCTGGTAGACTATCAGTCCCCGAGGGTATTATCAGCTCAGTAGTTAGTACTTTGTTACTGACATGATTTTAAAAACCTTTCTAAAATTGTCCGTTTATTAATTTTGAAATCATTAAGAAACTAAAGTTTGAACTCCCTCAGGCAATGTTGGCTTTAGATGATTTTTTGGCTATTTATTTTAGGTATTTCTGACATATAGCACTTCAACGGTACTTATACATCCTCGGATTTCAAATGCTTGGATTTGAGCGTTCCGGATGAAGGTCAATGCAGAAAAGCCCTTCCGACGCATGAAATTATCAAACGTGTCGTTTACAATCTTTTTCAGATTTTCATTTTCTAATGAAAAGAAGAACTATGCATTTCCTTTAGCTAGTAACCCATGTCAATTCGTTTTAACTTTAATGGCAGAATTGATTTTTTACCTACAATTAGTGGAGTTAACGATATTTTTTTAAATAGATTTCAAAATGTCAAAGCTTTATAATGACTTTAAATCATCAAGTCCAAAAACCTAATCATTGTTGTATTTTATTTAGTGTATAAATATATACAGTACATACTAGTACAAACAGTTTATATGTATTTTATATAAAGACATATTCTAGATATTTATATACAGAAATAATATAATTATATGAAAATTAATCGGAGGTTAAATCCAAGACAATTATGATAAAACAATTGTGTTTCTTTTTTCTTGAGTTAAAGGAGGAATTCAGTATGATAAAATTGTAAGTGAACGGAGAAAAGAATGAATACAATCAATGTACTTACTTAGCTGTGTTCCAATTAGCTTGACATAGAAATGACCAATGTTCCTACAAGTAGACAGACACAACCAATTCGACTCATTGAAATATAAAGATACGAACTGTTTTAAAGCTAAATCGGATATTATATTGTTAATCTTAATTATTGATATTAATTGATAACTTAATCTTCTTGTTTTCAATTTCAATTTCCATCTGAGTGCACATACAGATATAGTTTACTAACTAAATAATATAGACTGGTGTCTCTACTCAACTATCAATTTTGTTTCTACAATTTTTTTTCTTTTTACTGAATTTATATTTTCAAACATTCGATTTCAAAATTGAACATTTGAATTCAATATCTAACATTCTTTTTTTTTTAACATGAATCATTCTTTTTTCAACTTTTAATATTTCAATTTTCAATATTCGTTTTTCAACATGCAACTTTAAATCTTTTAACATTAGATTGTTTACCTTTAACGTTTGATTCACAGCATCAAGTAATTGTTTTCAACATTCAACATTTCAACTTTTACATGTACGTTTCAGCATTTAAAAATCAATATTCTGTTTCATCATCATACATGTCAAATCTTCGATATCAACTGCCACCCAAAATTTCAACATTCACCATTCCAATGAAACCATTGCCAACACTCTATTTTTAACATTCAAATATTAAACATTTAATTTTAAACATTCACAACATTCGATTGTGAAAATCTACATTTAATTTGACGTTTTCAACAATTTCTCTACTATGACATGTATAATCAATTTTCGAATTCAAAATAAAAAATCGATTTCATCATAAATCATTCGATGTAAGACTTCAACATTTTCATTTAAAACTATTGAAACTTCATTGTCTGAAAATTGACTTGATTACTCGACATTTAATTTTCTATATTCGATTGTCATCATTAAACATAAACACATTTAATATTAGATTTATAAAAACCAATTTCCAATATTCGGTGTCAACCTCTATTTTATTCTTACATTCAACCATTTTTCATACTAGTATTATACATTGAATTTCAATATTAAAATTATTCGTTTTACGACATCACATATACGATTCGTTTTACGTCGGACCGAGTTTTCTACGTAGTTTCAACTGTAATAATAACCAGTCAACGTTGAGGTTGTGATTTTGAACCCCGAGCGTGCACTCAACTCCAATCTTAATTGACTTGGAATTTCAGTTTTCCTATCGAAGGTCGGTGGTTTTCTTAGGGCACTCCGGCTTCCTCTGCCAATAAAAACTGGCTGCCAAGAAATAGCCAAAATGCTGTGTTCATCAATCGTTTAACGTCATTTAATTATCGTTTTTATCACTTTCAATATTCAATTCACAACATTCAATGCTCATCATTCAACATTCAATTTCGATATTCAACATTCAACTCTCAATTAAAATTTTCGATTCTAAATTCAAACATGTATCATATGAAAAGTGTTGAACCGCATATGTCAAACTACTATTGTCAAACATGTGTGTATCAGTCAATTATGCAATTTAAGTAGAACTTCACTAGAACTTTTCTGTTTCATGATTTCCGCCAAAATTCTGTATCTATATGGTTCTTAAAGTGTCAACAGTTCAAAACAAACGTTGGTAGATATAGTTATCTTGTACTATTAAAACAGTCCTCAATAGAATGTAAATGTTTCATGAGGTATTATATAGACCAATATTAAAGTCTACCAATGTGTGGAATAAATCTAAAACACAGGTATAAACATGATACAAGTTACTGAAAATATTAAAAATCGCATGAAATCCAAACGTATTGAACTGGTTTTTGAATTTTAAATATTAACCAACATGCACGTCATCCGGTAGTGCTCTAAAAGTTTCACTATTCGTCCACCTGTTTACAAGTTGCGTACAGTGGTTGTAATACAACACTTTTAAATTAAGAACTTCCTAAAACACTTTTTTATTTCAGATGATATATTAAGTTGTATTTGTGGAATTGTACTGCATAAACTAATATCTTTACTTTTTCATGAATTGTGTTATAACAAAGTTGTTTCAAAGAAGCAGTCTCTAAGACCAACCTGTATCGGACGGATTGTCCTGTCCTCAACCGTCTTTAGTTTTTACTTTTATGTACATATATACATTTACTTACAAATAGTAGCTAAATCTTTTTTTGATGGTATAACTGATAACAACACAAACATTTTTTTTTTCTTAGGAACAATTTCTAAAGATATGAGAAATATCTATAAAAAAACTATGTTTTGATAGTTTGTGTGGAAATTGATAAGGTTTGGTAAAAAAGGAATAAAGGGGTAAATAGTTATCTAAGGTTCCAGGCTTATAGTTAAATACGCCAGGAGCGTATTTCGTCTACATAACACTCCTCAGTGACGCTCATATTAAAAGAGTTTTAAGGTCAAACAAGTATAAAGTTGAGGAGCATTGAGGACCCCAAATTCAAAAAGATTGTGCCAAATTAGACTTACGTAATATATGGGAAATTCCATCTATGACTGGGATAAAAAAAAAATCCCTAGTATTTCGAAAAAAAAATTTTGTAAACAGGAAATTTATAAAATTACCTTATACTAGTAATCTATATTCATGTCAACACCGAATGGCAGACTACTGGGCTGCTGATACCCTCGGGGACGACACGTCCACCAGCAGTTGCATTGACTCAGTGGTGGAAATGATTATCAAATGCACCAGGCTGATAATTTAATCCGCCAGACGCAGGATTTGATAAAAGATAAACTAATCAAATTTATCTACTATGCCTGAACGTATACATTTGACGATCGATTTATCAAAAGTGCACAGGACAGTGGAAAGTGGACTCGATAAATGTTTAGTTTATTAATGTTTTTTGTAATTACAAGTCATATCCTTTAAATTTACTTTTCGCTATATAGATGATGTTGTCTTACTAAATAATTTTTATTTTGGTGACTATGTTGAACACATCTATCCTGTCGAACTAAAGATAGAGGATACAACAGATACAGTTAAGTCTGCCTCATATCTTGAGTAACATCTAGAAATTGACAATGTGGGTCGGTTGAGAATAAATTTAATGACAAAAGAGTTGATTTCAGCTCCCAAGTTGTGAACTTTTCATTTCTATGTAGCAATATTCCAGCAGCGCCTGCATACGGAGTATATTTCTCGCAATTAATACGATATGCTCGAGCTTGTAGTTCATGATTTTCTGATAAAGGGTTGCTGCTCAAGAGAAAGCTATTGAACCAACAGTTTCAAATGGTGAAGTTGAAATCATCCCTTCGTAAGTTTTACGGATGTTATCACGTTATTTTGTTGACCGTAATGAAATAACCGTTTCACAGATGATATTGGATATTTTCCATATGTCATAACTACAATCCCCTTTTCTTTTTACGAATGTGACCTACCGAATTATAATATTTACCGGGTTTTTAATAATATAAGCAACACGACGGGTGCTACATAAGGAGCAGGATCTGCTTATCCTTCCGTTAACTTGGTTAACATGGTTAAGATGCTAATTTGTTGTTTCCCGTTCAAATTTTGTTCCAAACCATTGGTTAAAAGATACCTATCACTTTTCACGATAGAATTTCAGTTTCAATTTTATATAAATATTTCTGATTCATACTGCTGGGAGAAACAATATAAAATCTAGTTGTATTTCAAATCAATCTCAATATCTGAAAAATTATAATTTGTTTTTTTAAGTTTTGATTACTGAGCGCTGTCCAAGTGAATGGTGTTTGTTGAGAGTTCTCTGACGTTTGCAATTCCGTCAAATTATTTATGTTCCTCTCTTATTCATCATCCAGTAATTTAGTGGTAAACGATGGTTGCCTTAAAATTATATATATATTTTTTTTGGTAGCATAATCAGACGTTTGGTTTTCTGTTTTGTATTGCTTCAAAAAAGTTATCATGCGTCGCGACATTTATGGCTTACGATAAAGTATGGATTTTGCTCATTGTTGAATTTTGTCAGTGTTCAAATCCTCTTCATTTGGTCACTGCTGGATAGTTTTATCATGTGAAATCATACCATATTTCATTATTTTTATATAGCTTGATAATTATCAGGCTATATTAAGATTAAATCCTATTTATTTTTACACGTCAGCCCTTTTAATATATTTACGTAAAGAATTTATATTTGTACCGTATAAAACTATTTTATATGATTTATCATTTTATTTTGTAACTAAGAACTTTCCGAATGTACATCAAATTATAGTTCTTGAGTTAAGCGAAACTTCATGACAGGTGTAGGACATGAATCATTGTTCATTTATGTTCAATGGTAGAACAAATTATGAATACACTTGAAAATCCTTTTTTTATTGATGGACATTTACAAAAATGTAGAAACGCTCTATTTCAAACTTAACTTCTTATTTTAAATAAGAGTATAAGATGTTAGATATACGTCCAACAAAAATTTTTTACACATAAGTCATAGAAGCTTACATGAAATCTTCCACCTTACGGAAATATCAAAAAGACAGTATGATGGCAATGCTATATACTCTAGTTGAATAAGATAGGCAAGATAAAACAAAAAAAGATAATAAGAAAACATTTATTATGGTTCCAACAGCATTTAACAATTAAACACAAGCTTTATTTTAGGTTTTTATGGATTTATAAAAAGCTCAGGTTAAAACAATATCAAAAATGATTTTAAACATACACCGATCATAAAGCATCACTATATGTAAAGAAGTCAAGCTAAAATATGAAGCTGGGACTTATGTATTAGGAAAACATTTCATCTTGACATATTCATGTTTCAGAAATACAGAGAACCTGCGATGGGGATAATTCTAATGACATTGATTACAATAAATTTATTGACGTTTTTTAATATATTGTCTTATCCATGGTTATAAGTGAGTGTGCAGGTAGTTACAATATAAGCTTATGTCACGGAAAGCACCTCTCATCTGTTACTATCGAAGCTATTTAAATTAGGAGGGAAAGATTACTCCATACTTTTTGTCAGTCTTTTTTTCTAGAATTTGCTACCATAAAAGCACTAATAATACAGTGAAAAACACGCGTTTATATCGAAAACAGTTTTATTACGACTGATGGACATGTGTGTGTGTTATAAGGTCTTTATATGCTCCTGAATTTATTAAAAAAAAATCCTTTCTAATATTGTTCACGATGAAAGTAACTCGGTGAATATGTCATTGAAGGTAGTACGATTGTATATTTCTTAGATCACTTGTCCACCAAATCATGTTATTACATTTTGCAGAATAGTGTTATATCAACTCGAACTACACAGACAAAATTTTCTCACAAGAATTTCACATGAATCTCACATGAAATTCACATGAAAAATTTCACGCGAGATTCACCTCAATCGAGCTTATACATGAAACTCACGTGAAAATGTTCATGTGAATTTCACATTAATTGAGATTCACATGAATTTGATGTGAAATTTTTCACATGAATTTCACGTGAAATTTACAACAACAAAAATTGATATTTTTCATAATTTTGATTAAATTTGAAAATTTAGATGTTATTTGAAATGCTCTATTTTGAAAATTCATGTGAATTTCACAAGAAAAATATTTACGTGATTTTCATGTAAAATTCACACGAGTTTCACATGATATTCACGTGAAACTCACAAAAACTGATTTCACGTGAGTTTCACGTATAAGCTCGTTTGAGGTGAAATTCACGTGAATTTCACGTGAGATTCATATGAATTTAAATTCACGTGAAATTGATGTGAGTGAAATTTGCCTGTGTAGCATATAGAATCCATTGATTGAAGTGCTAAAAGACAAAGGAATATCAAAATACTGATACATGTTAGTTATAAGTAGCTCTTATAGTAAATGTACAAATATTGAAAACCAAGAATTTTGTAATTTTTTTTTTTTTTTTTTTGGTTTGTACGTTTGTCATGCTGAATAAGAATAATCTTTGAATTTCCTATAGTACTCGTCTTTTTAAAAAGATTAACATTGACAAGAAAAACATATATACGGTTGATAGACCTTATGTAAAACATTGAAAAGCATATAAAAAAATGTTTAAAATTCTAAAAGTCCTCGATTGTTCTCTTCTTCTTACAATACGCTGCATGGATGGACGAAAAGCTATGAAATGTACTTATATTGGAATCTATCATAAATACTTTACAAGTTTCAAATTGACAATAAACCATTCAATCAAAAAATACCTAGATTCAAACTAGACGTGTAACAATATACATAGTCATAGAAAATGATAAAAAAAATCCAGGTAAAAACATTAAAAGCATATTTTACGGGAAACGCCTCTGATTTTTTGCTTTTGATACTACTTTTATTTAGAGGGAAAGATTAATCCACACTCATTATCATTACGTATGTCTTTTTTCTAGCAATTTCTTAAATAAAACACAATTAACCTGGTGTAAAACTCACGGTTATTTCAAAAACAGTTTTATTCCGACCGATGAACCTGTGTTTGTTACAAGGTCTTAATATGCACCTGAATTTATTATTTTGTCCTTTCTAAAATTGTCCGCGATGAAAGCAAATCGGTTAAAATGTCATTGTAGGAAGCTCGGTTATCTATTGCTTAGATCACTTGTCCAACAAATCATTTTAAAACATTACGTAGAAAATTATCATATCAGCTGTAATTAGAATTCTGAATCCCTTGATTGACCTGCTAAAAAAACAGTGATAAGTGATAAATTGCTCATATGATAAATGTACAAATATTGAAAACCAAAACATTTTAGGAGATTTTGCTCTTTTTTTTTTTGTCTTTGTTTTTCCTCTTTTGTACGTTTTTTATGTTAAATTATGATAATCTTTATATACACTTCAAAACTCATCTTTCTGAAAAGGATAACATTGACTAAAAACATATAAACTTTTGAAAGACCTTATGTAAAACATTGAAAACCATATCAAATAAATTCTAAAAAATTCTCAAAGTCATCGATTGATCTAGGGATTCCTTTTCCTGGTATGTTTTTGTCTCTTATTTATCTTCTCATAACCACATATTTTCCTGATGTTGTCTATGTGCTGTCGAAACATTACTAGGTCCATGAAAAAGACAGTCCCGAAAATAACAGTGATAAATAACGCACCAACATAACCTATCGTGTGAGATGACGTTCGTTCGTCTTTAGCCGAAGTTAGTTTGCGGATGGTTGATGATAGCTCAGTTTTGTTTACTTTCAATTGATCTTGAATCTGCCTAATGACTGGCTCTAACTCTTTCCTCAATTCTTCAATTGTTAGATTTTGCTGTAATTTCGACTCCCAATATTCTAGTTTTCTTCTGTATTCACATAGGCAAGGATACATTTCTGTTGCTAGAATAGACAAAACGATTATCAAATAGTTTTGATTGAAACAAAAGAAAAATTCATCAATTGATATATGTAAAATGTATATATATAGGACTAATGAAAACGCATAACAAAAAGGGCACGTTCATTATATTCGTAGGGGGCTATTTAGTCATCTCTCGTTGAAAAAGATTAAAAACTATCAGTAAAATGATTGCTATAAAAAGCATATTTTTGAAAGATTTTTTTGTCAATTTTCAATACAATGTTAATATGTATAGCAACATACGCATTTGTACACCTTGTATTGTGCGTGTTAAGTATCACTTCACCGATAATTCCAATGTTGGATTAAAGAACGGTTTGAACTTGTAAACATTTTATTTGGGAAACTGCTGCATCCCGCATCCTGGTGCAGAATTTTCACGCTGTGTTGAAGATATATTGGTGGCCTTTGACTGTCTTCTGCTCTTTGGGCTCAATTTTTACAGCCAGATTTGAATTGCACTAAATGAACCTTCTTGTACTTCGTACCATTATTCGTGACTAATTGTACACGTGTGGTATATATACACAACGTCATACTCTCATTTGCAAGTCCTGAGTGGATATCACGGCTGGTGGACAAAAGCTCAGAAGTCATTGATTTACAAGTGATATGATTTATAACATACATTCCTTAAAAAACACGCTTTGCTTGATTAGAAATTATCCAGAAACAATGGTTCTAACTTCCTCAAGCAAAGTTGATCTAAGTAGATTTTAACGAGTATTATATTTTCTCTGTTCGTATTATTGTCTTTCTTAATAGTACTTAATGCGAAAAGAAATCGAAATTTAAGTTTACAATCTTACGTTCGAGTTATCCTTCTGTCCTAGACAAATATGTAAAAATTATTTTAAAATCGTTAGCATGGCTAATTTCATAAAAAAGAATGGCCAACGTAGATACAAGTATCTTGTCTTAGGGAGGGATAAATCCTACTTTGTAAAGAATCACTCTGATTCAAACAAAAAATTCTCTGAAACTGATATTATCAAGATGCTTGATTTCTTGATTGACAACATATTTGTTACGTTCGGAGGACGTGTTTTTCAACAGACTGTCGGCATTCCAATGGGAACAAACTGTGCCCCTCTACTCGCCGACTTGTTTCTTTATTATTATGAGGCTGACTTCATGCAGGAACTTCTTAGGAAGAAAGACAAGAAGTTAGCAATATCCTTTAACTCTACTTTCCGCTATATAGATGATGTTCTTTCACTAAACAATTCAAAATTTGGTGACTATGTGGAACGCATCTATCCAATCGAACTAGAGATAAAGGATACTACAGATACAATTAAGTCGGCTTCATATCTTGACTTACATCTAGACATTGACAATGAGGGTCGGTTGAAAACAAAACTTTACGACAAAAGAGATGATTTCAGCTTTCCAATTGTGAACTTTCCATTTCTAAGTAGCAACATTCCAGCAGCACCTGCATACGGGGTATATATCTCCCAATTGATACGATATTCCCGTGCTTGCATTTCCTATCATGATTTTCTTGATAGAGGTTTGCTGTTCACAAGGAAGCTATTAAACCAAGAGTTCCAAATAGTGAAGTTGAAATCATCCCTTCGTAAATTTTACGGACGCCATCACGAGTTGGTTGACCGTTATGGAATAACCGTTTCACAAATGATATCGGATATGTTCCTTACGTCGTAACTACAATCCCCTTCCCTTTCATGAATATGACCTACCGAATTAGACTATTTACCGGATTTGTAATCACATAAGCAACACGACGGGTGCCACATGTGGAGCAGGATCTGCTTACCCTTCCGGAGCACCTGAGATCACCCCTAGTTTTTGGTGGGGTTCGTGTTGTTTATTCTTTAGTTTTCTATGTTGTGTCGTGTGTACTATTGTTTTTCTGTTTGTCTTTTTCATTTTTAGCCATGGAGTTGTCAGTTTGTTTTAGATTTATGAGTTTGACTGTCCCTTTGGTATCTTTCGTCCCTCTTTTAAAGTGTATTTTAAAACAAGGAAATCAATTCAACATACAAGTATTTACGAATAGTCTTGTGATTCTGGTTTCCAGTAATCCTGCGGTATTGGTAAAACTGCATTCGTAACTTCCTTCATCAGACCACTTAACAGAATCTAATACTAGACTTGGCAAAGTCAAACCATTTGCATACTCAGACACTATCACACTTGTATCATTCACAGATCTGGTCCATTTAGTCTGAAGGGCACTGCCGCCACCACAAGTAAGTTTAATGCTTTCACCCTCGTTAACTATAATATCTGTAAAAAAACATTGAACGTATGACACACTTAAATCCCGTTAATATGATATCTATGGCATTGCATTTGTTTCCCAATCCAAGTTCCTAAGCAATGGTTTTTTATAATATTTTCTTATAAATACAAACAAGCCATATTCAGTGTAGTGATACGAAATAAGTAGAGAACGAATGTGAGATCTGCGCTTGAGATTGTCGTCTGGAATTTTCAATGAAAAGTCTGATTCTGATGAGAGTTAATGGTACGATTAATTTTACTTATATGAACAGATCAATATAAGTGTTTTAAAAATGGGAAATACCTTTCAGCTGACAAATTGCACTGAAACGATTACCAACGCTACAAGAAACGTCCTGCCATTGTGTTACCGCCTTATTAATAACTACACAATTTTCTTGAAGGCCCCCGTCTGGTTGTCCTACAAAAAATAAAACATGCACATTAAATACTGTAAATGCAGGTCTACATGAAACTCAAAAGAGACTTTATTTCGTGACTGGTTTTCAAATACACAAATTGATACAAAATACTGCCTCGTAGTAGTCTATGACAATTGAGACTACAAGCTTATAAATATTGTTTTAAGTATCATATGGGAGACACACTTTATATGCTGGTGCTGCTGGTATTTGGCCAGATAGAAATTCAAAGTTTCCAATTATGAGGCAGATTTTTTTACACTCACCCAATCCTCATTGCTAGATACAGTGAAACCTGGCTTAACCGAATCCTGCATAAACCGAAAACCTGTATAAACGAAACATGTTCTTAAGCACTGTCATATCAAATTGTATGCGTTCTGAACCTGAGTAAAATGAACATCGGTCAAAACTAAACCAAATTTAAAGTCCCGAAGAGGTTCTGTTTAAATAGGTTTCACTGTATCAGTTTTGATATGAGACCGACTCACTCATTTACTATCATTTCAAGCTCACCATGATGTTTAATACAGAAAAAACCTGACTTAACCGAATCCTGCACAAACTGAAAACCTGTATAAACCAAAAATGATCTTAAGGAGGCTCGCGAGTATAAGATTTTTAGAACAAAATTAAACATTTATTTTTTATTAATTACCTTAATAAGATGTTACTTTATCATAGGGTACAAAAATCATTCCAAAAAATCAATTCGTGTTGACCCCAGATGACTTTTAAAATGTAGATATCCTTTAAAAATCTCCATATTATCTCACTTTGCTGCAATAATGCCATTTTGTGGCATTAAAATTGAAATATCTTTTTTAAATCATCGGTGACCTATATTTTTTATTGTTGTTTTCGAATAAGTTGTACATAAACTAAATAATTGTAAAATTCAAGCGATTTCTGTAATTAAGTTCTTTTTTTATTTCGATATTGCCGCTATTTCTCCTATTAGTTCAACAGAAAAAAAGGACATTAACAAAAATGTATGCTTCATTCGAAGGCAGATTGTGAGCGTAGATGGACGGTGACCCCATTTTTTTATTTCATTTTTCTATTAAGTATAAAATAAAGTTCATTTATAGAAAAATATAGCAAAATCCTGTATTAAATTAAAAAAAATCATTTAGACCCGCGAGCCCCCTTAATAATTGTCATATCAAATTGAATGAGTTATGAACCTGATAAAACCGAACATCGACCAAAACCGATCCCAGATAAAAGTACAAAAGAAGTTCTATTTAACAGCCACGAAACAAGACATTTTTATTGAGAACACATCGTCTATATAGCGGAACTGCGAGTAGGAGGTAAACACTAGCTGAATTTTCATTCATCTTGTTTCTAGTTGTTGACGTGTTAGTAAAGTTGGCAATACAATATTATCTAATACGCTTTCTGATTGCTTGTTAATAAAAAAAATAGCCGGCAAGTTTAACAAACTTGTCGTCAATTATCATGTATCCCTTGTTGTGGTCAGTTATTTATATTTACGTTGACAAGTTCCTTTTCTGAAACAATTAAAGGATGATTTCTTTAATTAAGTTGTAAAACTTTAAAGTGGAATACTTGTTAAGGTAAGAAAGTCAAAAGTAAAACCACAACAATACTGAACTCCAAGGGAAATTCAAAACGGAAAATTCCTGGACAAATGGCAAAATCAAAAGCTCAAACACATCATACGAATTGATAACAACTGTTATATTCCCGACTTGGTACAGGAATTTACTTATGAAGAAAATGGTTGATAAAACCTGGATTTAAAGCTAGCTAAACCTCTCACTTATATGCCAAAAATTCAGACATAATAGAAAAAATGTCAAAAATTGGGGTACAAATTATTAATACTGTTCGCTACTCTTATTCAAAATAACAAGCTTTTTAAAAGACTGTTATACATTGATAGTATATAGATAAAGAAACTGAAAAAGCAGAAAAAATAAGGGTTCATGTGCTTGTTTCTAGATTAAGCCATTGAAAATTTGGCGGGAAATACTTCTCTCTATATGTTTTAAACTTTTTACATTAGCGTTCTTTTTTCTTTCAAAAACAAACCAAAAAAAAGAATAAAGGCAACAGTACTGCTGTTCCAAATTCATCAATCGATTTAGAAAAAAACAAATCCGGGTTACAAACTAAAACTGAGGGCAACGCATCAAATATAAGAGAACTTCGACACAACAGAAACACAACATTAAAACTAAACACACACAGAAACGAACTGTAATATAACAATGGTCATTTTCCTGACTTGGTACAGGAAAATAATTGTGGGTTGAACCTGGTTTTGTGGCATGCCAAACCTCCCGCTTTAATGGCAATGTTTAATATAACATTAAAATGACAACATTACATGACAGGACTATAATACAAATAAATGGGAGAAAATGAAGGACAGAGAAACACACGAATAATAGCTTCCAGAAGGTACCAGGTCTAAAGTTTAATACGCCAGATGTTCGTTTCGTCCACACAAGACTAACCAGTGATGCTCAGATTAAAAAAGTTTGAAAGCTAAAACAAGTACTAAGTTAAAAGGCACTGAGAACCAAATGTTCCAAAAAGTTGTGGCCAATACGGCTAGGGTGTTCTGCCTTGGACAAGAACATCCTTTCTATCTAGAATAATTCATACTTCTGCAAACAGTAAATTTTATAAAATGACTATATCATAGATATACATGATAAAACTGAAGTGGTGACTTACTACAGAATAAAAACTGATACATTACAGAAAGCAATCTAAATACCAGCACATAGAAATACACAGCCGAGTTAGTCAAAGCCAGTTCAGGGCACAAAGTGACGTCACATTTAAATTTCTTAAACGATTTAACAAAAATAAGATAGAATTAGAATAGAATTTAAGATTAGATTTGTAAGACTTATATAACATTTATTAATAACAATGAAACTAATTAATGTCAAATTGTGGTAGTAATTAGATAATTAATTGTATAATCTAGCTATGTCGGTGTGTTTTTTTTTTTCTGAATCAACTGTAAACCAAATATATCGTATAAATTTCGTTGATCCAAACTAAAATCTAATAAATGAACTGGATGATAAATTATCATTACCATAACACACGAATACAACAGAAAAAAATAAGATTTACAACTACAAACGTTAAGACATTGAAATCCGATGAGAATAACAAATATAACATCAAAACTAAAAACATGAATTTGGGATGGAAAAGTTCCGTGACACGTCTTATAGCAGTGCGATTTCTCAGCAAAACAGTCATAATCGGGAATAAGTAACGTTTGGTAATAAAAAGATAAGACGACGAAATGACAAACCACATTCAAGCATGTGGTAACCATTTCCTTAGTCAGTTTGGACAAAGACACATCGTATGGATCAACCAATTCGTGATGGTGTCCGTAAAATTTACGGAGTGTCATTTTTAATATGTCCTCCTCATAACTTAGATTGTTTGATTTTCTAATGATCTGTAAAATCTACAGTTTCTACATCTATGTCACACCTTTCTTCTCTAGATTAGATACACTGCTATTTTTGCATAGGTACTATTTCTTTAACAAGAATCTGTAGTACTGGAAATCTACTTTTGATATTCAGTACTGTTTTATTAATCATTGGAATATTTAGGTACCTGTATTTTATAGTCTTTGATTTGTGCCTGAAATTTGAGTACTACAGATTTTTGGTTATACCGTTACATTTTCAGCATTTTGAAAGTTTGTCTATTTCAAACATCTCAAAGTTATGATGTTCACATACGGAATATTGTTATCACCGTTGGTGTATTTCTGTACCAAAGTTTTCAGTAAAAGTCAAGTACTGTAAAATACAGTGCAATAGTACCTATGCAAAAGTACCGTTGTAGTTTCACAATTACTCTCATGACCGGTTTTGCTTTCTGTTGATAATTATTTAGAAAAAGGTTTCGTTGTGCACGTAGAAATCTAGTAATGAAGCGTTGTTTTGAAAACAATATACGTTACAATACAATTATACTTTTGGTTGAAATTCCATAGAAACATAGAACAGAATTTTGAGTACCTGATTCGTTTATCAAACAGTTTATGCAAAGTGATTTACGTCTTTATCTGTAAGGACAATAAAATGGGAAAGGAAATGGGGAATGTGTCAAAGCGACAACAACTCGACCATAGAGCAGACAACAGCCGAAGGCCACTAATGGGTCTTCAATGTAGCGAGCAACTCCCGCACCCGAAGGCGTCCTTCAGCCGGCCCCTTAAAACAATGTACACTAGTTCAGTGATAATGGATGTCATACTAAACTCCGAATTATACACAAGAAACTAAAATTAAAAATCATACAAGACTAACAAAGGCCAGAGGCTCCTGACTTGGGACAGGCGCAAAATTGCGGCGGGGTTAAACATGTTTGTGAGATCTCAGCCCTCCCCCTATACCTCTAGCCAATGTAGAAAAGTAAACCCATAATAATACGCACGTTAAATTTCAGTTCAAGAGAAGTCCGATTCTGATGTCAAAAGATGTAACAAAAGAAAATAGACAAAATGACAATAAAACATAAATAACAACAGACTACTAGCAGTTAAATGATATGCCAGCTCCAGACCTCAATTAAACTGATTGAAAGATTATGTCTTCATCAAATGAACATCAGGCACAATCCGTCCCGTCAGGGGTTTAGTTTTGTGATGGAAGTAGCAACATGGGTTTCGTAAATTAGATGTAGAATGATAATTGATATACCTGTTTAGTTTTAAAAAACATATTTGTATTATTATCGTTACAGCCTGTAAAAAACATATATCATAAAATTGAGAAAGGAAATGGGGAATGTGTCAAAGCGACAACAACCCGAACATCGAGCAGACAACATCATGTCATCATCACCATCAAATTTGCTGTTTTCGTTAGACTAAAATCAATTCTTAAAGATTTCTTTATTGACGTATTTATAATTTTGTCACAATTGTTTTGTAAAGTTTCTCATCGAAAGCAATCTTTGTGAAATTAGTTATCTCCATTACGGTGCTTTGGTATGATTTCAACATTTCACATTGTTTATGTTTATCACGAAACATCTTTACCAAAATCAGTCAACATTATTATGTAGAATCTAGTTCTGTCCCTTCATTCAAATCCATGTTAAAGCATATTCATTATAAGTTTGTCTAATCCAAACTCGATTCAAGATATCAGGAATCTTAAAATTGATTTTTTACAACTGTTCAATTTGTATATTAATCATGAAACACACTTACCCGTTTTCCAATCATCAAATGCAGAATCTGGTTGTGTGCCATCATTCCAAATCCATTTTCCTTCATTTTTAATATCGGTTAGTCCAATCCAAATTCCATTCCATTTATCATCAAGGTGACCCTTGAACTTGGTCCTTTCAAGTGTAACCATTGTAGGCATTAATATAATATATGTATATGTTAACATAATTCGAAGGCATCGAACAAAGGAGAGGAGAACGGAAATACCTTATTTTTTTTGTTTTCTGCTATTTGTTGAAATACCTTACTTCACCAACATTACAAATATAGCTCTATAAAATCAGACTGATGTGGTACGATTGTGATGAGCCTACTGTCTGTGATTGAAAGATCAATTGATAAGCTGGATTTCAATATAACTCGTGAGAGTTTGTTATTTTATTGTAGGAGAATCAACTGTTCGAATGTTTAATTTGTTGATACTGCATGACAGCCGTAGAATATAAAAATGTGAATCATTTAGGTTACCTTAGTGTCATGTGAACGTTTTTAAAGTTGCTCGTCATTTGGTCTCTAGGTTTATGTATTTTAAGTGGCAATTATATCACATCTCCTTATTTTTATTGGGCGCTAACATATGAATACGCAGAAAGACATTTTTGGTGAGGCTTCCATTTAACAAATAATTCATTTTTATGATTCTTAGATAAACATCTTGTAAAGGGATAATATTACTTACTGATAAAGCAACTTTTTGGCTATTTCGTTTTCTGCTTCTGTTTTCGGCATGATTACCTCAGCCTTTTGATTATGACAGTATTTTTGTGCATTCGAAAAATTAGAAACTTGATGAGACATTTTATAACATTGCTTTCCATGAGATTCCCAACCAGTAGGACATGTCCAAGTACCTATAAACACAAACAAAATATGATAACCAAATGTTCTGTTATCGAACTGTTTATATAAAAATGAAGATGTGGCATGTTTGCCAAGGAGACAAATCTCCACAAATGACCGAAATGACAAATGTAAAATAATTCAAACTAGAAAACTATTGGCCTATGTACAAAAATGAACGAAAACAGATATGGAACACATCAAAAAACGACAACTACTGAATAACAGGCTCCTGACTAGCTGGGGACTGCCACATACATTCATAAAGTGGCGGTGTTAAACATATTAGCAGGATCACATTTCTTCCCCTAAACCGGGACAGTGGTGTAACAGTACAACATAAGAAGCTTGCACTTGTTGTATCAAGCTAGTGATCACCGAAAATCATTACACCTTAAAAAGATGTGTGACTCTCTTCCAGAAACAATATGACACAGAAATTAACAATTATATGTCACCGCACGTCCTCCAACAATAAGCAAATCCCCTACTGAATACAAGTCCAAGAAATTATCAATGTAAAACGATTCAAACGAGAAAACTAACGGCCTACTTCATGTACAAAATGATAAACGAAAAAAAAAAAACGTTACACGGTAACCAACAAAAACCCACAAAATTCCATTAAAATAAACATTTTAGAGGATGCGCAACCCTCACGCTAACTAAGGGAAGTTGTATAATAGTTCAACGTCAGAAAAAAAATATGACATAGGTGAAAAAGGCTCAACTCGTCAGATGAATACAAAAGGAAATGCAGCTGACAAAAACAGAGTGTACGTGGACGGCTACTTGTACATCTCAGCAACAAAAGGACAATAGGTACAGACCTAACAGCACTCGCAGTTACTGGCAGCTAGTTCAAAGACAATAACTAATAAAACAATCATGCATCTAAGACTTAATAAGCAATCTATTCACATCCAACATCCAATGGATTTATTGAAAAGACGTCATATGCAGTCTTCGAAAAACAGGACGTAAACAATCATAGATCTGAAATATGTTAAAAGGCATCAAGACAGTGAAATATTCTAAAACGTATAGGTAATTATCTGGAAACGCTTCTCTTATGCAAGTAAATACTCCAAAAAATTAAAAGAGTTCAACTATCTCCCAAAAGAGAAAATAATAATAATTAAAAAGTCAAAACCCTGACAACATGCATACCTTCAATGTATGTACTAACAAATAGCAAGATTAAAATTTCCTACGATTCCAACTGTAGGAGGAGTTATGCGGAATAACTATATACCCATAACATTAATGGGTAAGGCGGATGAAGAACGGACGGGAAGACGGACGGGCAAACGGTCAGGGGTAAAACAATATCCCCCACCGAACTTTCAGTTGCGGGCGGCAAATTAACCGAGCTTCCTTCATGATTTGATTTGATTAAGTATTAACAAGTATGATTTACGATCACAGGAATCAGCAGTTCTCCCGAGAGTCAGAACTATTGGTATGGCTTAAGACTGTATCGCTATAATACTGCACAAATCTGGAATGATATGCTGAACCATTGACGAATGGTAACAACTTTTCACCAGTTCAAACATATGGGATCTAAATAACACTTCATGCCAGTGTAGTGGATGCAAATAGTGTTTATGATTGTTTTTATTTTGTTTTTTATTTGATTTGTGCCATTTCATAATCAACTTGTACTATGTTTTAAGTGTATACTTTGCTTTTAACTTTTATATATCATCTAATGTATCTTACTATGCATTATATGTTTAAAATTGTGTTGTTTTTATGACTTTTGTATGTGTGTATATGTAATGATATTCATTCTATCTGAAAAGCTCATTAGAGCTTGTATTTATGTAGTTTATTGATCTGAGCGTCACAGATGAGTCTTATGTAGACAGAATTAAATTATAATCCTGGTACCTTTGATAATTATTTACATCACTGGGTCGATGCCACTGCTGGTGGACGTTTCGTCCCCGAGGGGATGACCAGCCCAGTAGTCAGCACTTCGGTGTTGACATGAATATCAATTATATGGTCATTTTTATAATATCCTATTACGAAAATTTGAATTTTTCGAAAACTAAGGATTTTCTTATCCCAGGAATAGATTACCTTAGTCGTATTTGGCACAACCTTTAGGATTTTTTTGTCCTCAATACTCTTCAACTTTGTACTTGTTTGGCTTTACAACTTTTTTAATCTGAGCGTTACTGATGAGTCTTATGTAGACGAAACGCGCGTTTGACGTATAAAATTATAATCCTGGTACCTTTGATAATTAGTTATTGAATATCGATTCTCAAAACTATCCGGGCAAACTTAATCCTTTAAATAAGCTTATTCTAAATGGTTACCAATTCAACACTGTAATTAGATCGTTGAATATTATTTTTATCTTTATTGATATTCTATTAAATTTGTAAATTAAAAGCAAGCTTGATATTATCAATACCTGTTTCTTTGTATTGCACAAGATCTTTTTCATGATTCAAGATTCAAAGATTTTTTTAGAATCGATATTCAATAAATTAATTATCAAAGCTACCAATAATTAACCAGGAATACATTGATATCGTCAATAAAATCAAAAACGTCACAACAGTCACGTCCATATCAAACGAGTTGTGATATTTAAACATCGTTAGATGGTGCAAAAGGAACATCATCATCTAAAATGAGAAAATTAACAAAAGGGAACGACAAATTATACCTTCTGTCGTTATGCATTTTCATTTATAATAATAAATATTTGTAAGGGTTCCTCGGAACTGAGTGTCTCGCCTACTGTCAAATAAATGTTTAAAGAACTTTAACTGCAGGCTGGATGTAATGACAACTGGAAGAAAAACTAAATCCATATATAAGTAATATACAGAAAAACAAGAAAAATATTTTTACAAAAATTACTTCTAGATACAAGCTTTTGATCATAAACAAGCTTCTGTCTAAGTTTTGTGGAAATCCAGAATAGATTACGAAAGTTAATAAAATTTTGAAAACTCTAAATACAGAGTGAATGTTAGATTAACTAGCATAAAAATTCCATTTATAAGTAAAATACGAACAAAATAGTATTTTTAATACATTTTTATTGTACAAAAAATCCTTCTGAATACTATTTAACACCTAAAACAAGGTTCTGTCCAATTTTGGTAGAAATCCAGGATAATTTAAGAAAGTTATAAAAACTTTAAAACTTTAACCACAGAGTGAAAATAAAGTTAACTAGCAGAAAAAATAAGTCCATATATAGGTTGCACTTTGTAAATACAGCTGTTTCTAAAACCACGCCTCTTTTTGATAATATTCTAAGATATGTTGATTTGATAACGTACTGGTTACCATATACGATCTCTGATTTTCATCTCATAGAGACATTACTTATGAATGAAACCAGTATAGAAAAACATGGTAGCGCCTGAATTTTAATTCTTAGGAAGTCCAAAAATGGAGGTAAGGGTAGTATAGAATTTTTGTATAATTGTACACTCTTAGATGTTCAGGGCATATAAATGTTGAAAATATGCCGCACAGTCCTATATTTTGACCTTTGAATAAAATTGTAGTGCATATAAACTTTCCGTTCTGTGAGATTTTTTTTTCACAAAACTTCATAGTAAAAGTGTCTAAGTTTTAGCCGCAAATAGGGTTCCTATGGGACATTTTGCGTTGTCTATATTAATAGAAATGCAACCTATTAGTAAAATACGGATAAACTGGATTTTTGTTTTTGCAACATTTATTACTAAATACTATCTTATTATTATAAACAAGCATCGGTCCAAGTTTTGTAGAAATTCAGGATAGTTTAAGAAAGTTTACCAAATTTCAAAAACTGTAACCACAGAGTGAATATTTGTGGACGCCGCCCCCGACGACTACGGCGACGACCATGCCGACGACAGAACAATGCTGAATGTAGGATCGCTATGTCTCGCTTTTTCGACAAAAGTCAGAGGCTCGACCAAAACTATTCAACAGTACTAGATATTTCAGGCATCAGGCAATTTTAACGAATTTATGTTGTGAACGGTCAAATAAAGTGATGCTTACTTTGTATTTTACTCAATTTGAGTAAAGAAAATTCATCTCGAAACACGGGTTTACAATACCGTATTACAAATATAATAAATGAAGGGAGTTTCAATGCATACGTTGATAAGACAGATGTCAACACTATACATTAATCATTAAATTGACTTGATGAAAATTGTAAATGAAATAAACAGAAAAAATGTTTATTTAAAATTTTTAGTATTTTTGCTTTTCAGGGGATTTTTTTTAATTGGGTTTTATCCCTTCTTTTTTCCTTGTTTTTAGGGAGAGGGGTGCTTCATTTGAGAATAAATCATATTGTTTATCACTACAATCTTTCTGATTTAGGTTATTGCTTAAATGGTAGATCTTATTTTAAATCGGTATATTTCGCCCTTGTGTTAGCATTGTTCTTTTCCTACAGCAATGATTCTCTAATATTTTTTTTTTTTTACTTTATGGACAAATCTCGATCCTACATCATTAAATTAGATTCTGCACCTTAAGCTTCCGTTAAATGTGTGGTTTCATTCAATCAAAGTGAGACGGGGAAAACGAACAAAATTGGGTTTAAATATTATAACCCGAATCACGGGTTCGAACTAAACACAAGAGGTTATGAAAAGATAAAACAGTTCCTACAACCGTAACGTCACTTATGTGTGTAAGTCACATTCGGGAATTAACAAAAGACACAATTGAACGGGCTATGGCCATTGGACATATCGGCTAACCTATGTGGCAAATAGATTCTGCAACAGAAAAACAATAGCCTGGTGCTGTCTGCAATTTTATAAAAGGATGAAATTTAACTCTACCGCATGATACACTTAATACTCTAGCTTCAACTTGATTCGATCAATGCTGAATAAAGCTATGCAATTGAAGATTTCTAACTATTGCACAATTCTTCAATAATAATTCACACATCATATTTGGTGTATATTTCCTCCTATATAACTATGTTTTACTGTTATATATAAATCAGACATAATCAATAGAAAAATGGAAAATTTAAAAAAAAAATTTAAAAATATTAATTACCCAAAAATCAATCCCAGCTTTAATAATTTCCCTTTGTGATATTGTACCTTACAGTACAATTTCAGAGAGATCCAAATGAAAAAAAAAAATAATTCAGTTTTTAAACTATGTGTATCAATAGAAATATTATTTCAATATCAATATTGAAATTAGTTTTTGTTTTATGCAGCCAAATCGGTCATCCACATAGTAACTAACCTCTGGCAATAACAAAACATATTATGCCGTTAAATAAAATATATGACAAAATAAATCATCCTTAAAGAATACAAAAATAAAACATTTTACTTAATGAGACACAAATATAAAATCTGGTTTTAAACTGAAGGAAATCGGAAATTTTAATTATTGAAATTAAATGATGATTAAATCTACTTATCTTTAAAATATCCTTTTTCATCTAGATGCAGAGATCAATGATGATTGACATTCAGCATTAAATTTTACTAAATTTCAAGGGATCACAGCAAGCATATGCATAACCAATATTATGTTACGCATTGTTTCTTTTTAAACAACACTCTATTAAAACATTCATCTCGATTCAACAGTCTACATTATATTCTAAATATTAAAATTCCTCAACGGAATTTCTCAAATTCTAAACATTAAAGACTTTATGTCATCATTTCGAACCATTTTTAAGATTTTCTTATCAACATTAAAACTCATACCTCAAAATTCTATTTTATTGTTCAACAATTACTTATCATTTTCAACATTCACCATTTGTTTTACAACAATAGACGCTTAATGTTTAGAATTTCAAACTGCAACTATCTTTGATTTTCAACTTACAATATTCGTTTTAGTTATTCAACATTCAGCTTTAATATTCTAACCTTTTAACATTTAATTTACAGGATTCGACATTCTATTCCAACAATCGACTTCAATATTAAACCTTCTGTTTTAACACCAAATCTTCAAGTGCAACATCGATCTCTCGAGTTTAACTAACATTGCAATTTCATTTTTATTCCATCAATGCTTAACAAACCTGATAACGGAACGACGCGTATTTGTTTTATTAAGCAGCAGTGCTATTCTAACGGTAATATAATGCTTTTTTGCTTGTAAGGGAGACTTTTGGAAGGAAGCGATATGTTTATGATAACATTTGTTTTATATAATTTGCTTTTATTATGAAACAATAAATGTTCTCGAACATGACAAAGACGATTGTCAAACTGCGTAGCGAAAACTCCTTGCGTCCATGATATAATCAAGGATCGATGACAAAAATAACAACATGTCCAACCAACAGTGAAAATAACTAATACTAGAAACCGGATTGTTCCAATAACACACTTTGCATGTGTGTGCTCCCTTTTAAAACATAGACAGCATGTTCTCTACGGATGATAAAACAAATTAAACCACGTGTGACGAAAATAGTACTTGTAAACAGTTGCTTTTAATATATATCAAAACCAGATATTTTTACATCTTAAACAAGTAACACCTATAGATTGACTGAATGACAAATTAAGAAATGAATTAATAGAAAAAAACAGTAAATCTCTATACACTATTCCATACAAAGTTAAAATGTATACACAAGTCCATACAAAGTTGAAGTGTATACACAAGTCAATACAAAGTTGAAGTGTATACAGAAGTCCATACACAGTTGAAGTGTATACACAAGTCCATACAAAGTTGAAGTGTATACACAAGTCCATACAAAGTTTTACATGTTAAAGTGTATACACAAGTCCATACAAAGTTGAAGTGTATACACAAGTCCATACAAAGTTGAACATGTTGAAGTGTATACACAAGTCCATACAAAGTTGAACATGTTGAAGTGTATACACAAGTCCATACAAAGTTGAAGTGTTTACACAAGTTCATACAAAGTTAAAGTGTAAACACAAGTCCATACGAAGTTCTAGTGTATACACAAGTCAATACAAAGTTGAAGTGAATAAATAAGTCCATACAAAGTTGAAGTGTATACACAAGTCCATACAAAGTTGTAGTGTATACACAAGTCCATACAAAGTTGTAGTGTATACGCAAGTCCATACAAAGTTGAAGTGTTTACACATGTCCATACAAAGTTGTAGTGTATACACAAGTCAATACAAAGTTGAAGTGTTTAGACATTTCCATACAAAGTTGTAGTGTATACCCAAGTCCATACAATATTGTAGTGTATACACAAGTCAATACAAAGTTGAAGTGTTTACACATGTCCATACAAAGTTGAAGTGTATACACAACATGCACAAGTCCATACAAAGTTGAAGTGTATACATAAGTCCATACAAAAAAGTTGAAGTGTATTCACAAGTCCATACAAAGATGAACTTGTTGAAGTGTATACACAAGTCCATACAAAGTTGAAGTGTATACACATGTCCATACAAAGTTGAAGTGTATATATAAGTCCATACAAAGTTGAAGTGTATACACAAGTCCATACAAAGTTGTAGTGTATACACAAGTCCATACAAAGTTGAAGTGTATACACATGTCCATACAAAGTTGAAGTGTATATATAAGTCCATACAAAGTTGAAGTGTATATACAAGTCCATACAAAGTTGTAGTGTATACACAAGTCAATACAAAGTTGAAGTGTTTACACATGTCCATACAAAGTTGAAGTGTATACACAAGTCCATACAAAGTTGTAGTGTATACAAAAGTCAATACAAAGTTGAAGTGTTTACACATTTACATACAAAGTTGTAGTGTATACACAAGTCCATACAATATTGTAGTGTATACACAAGTCAATACAAAGTTGAAGTGTTTACACATGTCCATACAAAGTTGAAGTGTATACACAAGTCCATACAAAGTTGAAGTGTATACACAAGTCCATACAAAGTTGTAGTTTATACACAAGTCCATACGAAGTTGTAGTGTATACACAAGTCAATACAAAGTTGAAGTGTTTACACATGTCCATACAAAGTTGAAGTGTATACACAGGTTCATAAAAAGTTGTGTATACACAGGTCCATACAAAGTTGTAGTGTATACACAAGTCAATACAAAGTTGTAGTGTATACACAAGTCAATACAAAGTTGTAGTTTATACACAAGTCAATACAAAGATGAAGTGTATACACATGTCCATACAAAGTTGTAGTGTATACACAGGTCCATACAAAGTTGTAGTTTATACACAAGTTAATACAAAGTTGTAGTGTATACACAAGTCAATACAAAGTTGAAGTGTTTACACAAGTCAATACAAAGTTGAAGTGTTTACACAGGTCCATACAAAGTTGTAGTGTATACACAAGTCAATACAAAGTTGAAGTGTTTACACAAGTCAATACAAAGATGAAGTGTATACACATGTCCATACAAAGTTGTAGTGTATACACAGGTCCATAGAAAGTTGTAGTTTATACACAAGTCAATACAAAGTTGTAGTGTATACACAAGTCAATACAAAGTTGTAGTGTATACACAGGTCCATACAAAGTTGTAGTGTATACACATGTCCATACAAGTAACAGCTGTGTATATTCCCGATCCATATGTGTTTTACAATGCAGGCCTTGGCGTTTGTTAATATATATTCGTTATCTTGTTCTTTCTTTTTCTATAATAATCTGGTCGGACGTTTTCTAGTTTGAATGCTTTCATATTTTTCATGTCTGAACATTTTATAGCTTGCTATTCATTATTGTTTTGTTTTTTTGGAATATTGTTTTCCTCTTCTTTGTAACGAGTCTTCAGATTACAATTCAAATATACAGATGTAACATAGGAGATAAGGATACGAAAGGGACATTGAAATTCATTTATCGAAAATAGACTGAAAATGCAATGGCTAAAAAGTTTTAAAAATATAAAAACAAACAATTGTACACAAAACTCAATGCATGCACATGTTGTTGGTAAACATACTTTTTACAATTGTAAAAACAAATACAACGTTTAATCAGGGTGAAGTAAGAAACAAATTTAGCGTTGTTCTAACAAACGATGAACGACAAACTGTAGACGCATTTTTAGCGAGTGGATAGTTTGTCAAAGAAACAAATGATCAAAACGTGTGCACGCTTAGTATTTGAATCGCTTGTGTTAGAAAGAAATGCACCCTTAGCAACACGAATCCCACCAAAAACTGGGAGACCTCAGGTGCTCCGGAATGTGATGTGACATACATGATAAACATGGTCATTAAAGATTTAATGTTTTAAAAAAGCGGGTTTTAGCGCGTTTTTTAAATGTGAAAGACTTGTTAACGTATAACAAGATGCGCAAAAAAACTACCAGCTGATATTTCAAACGTTAATTCCGTTATTTGCGTGTTCGATTTCACATATATAGGGTCAGTTGGAATATTCAAACTGTGCTAATTGCGATAAATTCATTAATGGAATACATTCCAATATTTTGATTCTGAACATCGACATTTTAGCAATTAAAAGCTGTTAAATGCACGTTGATAAACGGTGAATTGCCTTATGCAATATCAAACAGTTAAAACATTGAATCCTTGTTGACAATATATTGAAATATATGGTACATATCACATACATGTAGTACAATTTTCTGTCACTAAAATTAGACACATACGTTTAAAATGCAATTGTATTTAATATAAAGAAGAAATTAATATGATATATTACGAGTGAGACGAGAAATTAAATTTAAAATGGAAATGCTGAATATGTCAAAGAGACAACAACTCGAGCAAAGAGCAGATAACACCAGAAGGCCCTCAAGGGGTCTTCATCGCACCAAGAAAATTCCGCACTCAGATGTGGATCTCAGCTGACCCCTAAAAAAATGTGTACTAGTTCAGTGAAAATGGACGTCATTCTTAAATCCAAAACAAATAAATAAACTAAAATCAAATTAACATTCACGAGTAACAAAGGTCAGAGGTCCTGACTTGCAACTAGTTCAACATTAACATGTTTTGTGAGTTTTCAGCCCTTCCGTATTCGTCTAACCAATGTAGAATTAAGAAACACACAGTAATACCCACAGTAAAACTTAGTTTAAAGAAGCTCGAGTCCGATGAAGAATTATTCAAAAACAATATCAATTTACTTACTTGGCAGTGATCCTGTCACCATGGTCAACTGATGGATCATAGGAATGATCCAGGGTCTTATAAAGTACAAAATGTATATCATCTTAAATTTGTACAGACACAGCACATGGTATTCATTTAGACACAACACTATAACTGTTACATAACTGAATCAGATATTGGATATTTTAATTATTGAAATATGATGATATGCACATAAACTTTGACTTCGACTTTAACATATGGGTGCTCCGATCGATGTTAGACATTTATTAGCCTTCAATATTCACTTTCACCTAACTTTATTAGATCTGTATAAGCAATAGTAAACGTATTATTTTAACATTTGTCATTCGTTGAACATTTCATTTCGCGCAAAACTGTGATATATTGCAACACTGTGCTATTGTGCAAAATTGTGCTACTGCTCAATACTGTGCTATTGCACAAAACTGCAATTGAAGATTTCTTTCTATTGTGCAATACTTTGCATTTGGATATTTCTTGCTATTGTGCAATACTATGCAATTGAAAATTTTTGGATATTGAGCAGTATTGTGCTATTCCGCAATACTATGCAATCGGATATTTATTGCTATTGCGCATTACTGTGCAATTGAAGATTTCTTGCTTTTTGTAATACTGTGCAATTGTTGATTTATTGCTATAGCGCAATACAATGCTATTGAACATTTCTTGTTATTGCACAATACTGTGCAATGGAGATTTCTTGCTATTGTGCAATATTGTGCTATTATGCAATACTGTTCAATTGAAGTTTTCTTGCTCTTGTGCAATACTGTGCAATTGAAGATTTATTGCTTTTGTGCAATACTGTTTTATAGCGCAATACTATGCAATTGAAGATTTCCTACTATTGCACAATTCTTCATATAGTAATTCACACATCATGTTTGGTGTGTATTTCCTGCTAAATAACTAAGTTTTACTTTTATATATAAATCAGAAATAATCAATGGAAAAAATGGAAACAAAAAAAATTATTAATTACCCCCAAAATCAATCCAAACTTTCCTTTTGTGATATTGTACCTTACAGTACAATGTCAGAGATAGCATACACTTAAACACATGTTGTTGGATGGAAACTTGAAAAAGTCTTGTTTTTAGCACCTCTCTGGTCCCTAATTCCTAAACGTATAAAGCAATTTTCCCGAATATTCAATCCTAGCCTTCCCTTTGTGTTACCTTGTTGTACAATTTCAGAAAGATCCAGACACTAACACACAAGTTATTGTATGGAAACTTCAAAAATGCTTATATGCGCCACTTGTTGGTTCCAAATTTAAACCTTGTGTTTAAATTTCATAGCTTTCAAATCACTTATAATGAAGTTATTGCCCGGAAATCAAATGTCTTCGGTCTTCGCTGACGCTGATGCCGACGCCGACGACGTGTTACAAATAAACGACCGCTTTTTCTGTTTCAACATAAGTATTTCAGACAAAGTATGAAGTGCCGGTATGAATTCTAGAATTGACAAAAGTGAAAATTGCATGACATTCACACGTAGTTAATAACTCACCATAAATACCAGGATCGCTGCGATATAGCCTTTTTGTGCTAATGCGGCGTAAAGCAACCAACAATCAATAAATCAATAAATACCAGGATAAAAAATGTGCAATTTTTTTGTGTCAAATACAGCTACTGTAATCTATTCATTTGGTGGTAGAATATCCTTAATAAACCTGGAATGTAATATTTCATGCATTCACTGCATCGAGTAATTTTACTTAAGTGTATAAATATTACATACGGTTGACCGTTTAGGAGTTGCACTTGACAGTTACATGGACAGGCAGAGCGACAGACGGACTGACAGATAAAAAGGTAATTCCTTTATACGTTTACCCTAAACTTTGTTTGTAATGAATATAATAAAATATCATTTTTATTCAAGAACTTCTCTATAACGATTTCATAATTTTCAATTATCTTTATTCGGTGCAGAAATTATATTAGGTTATGAATAATTTGAACTCTTATTATATTAAATGATAGAATATAACTGATGTTTTTAATTAAGGCATGTTCCGCTGCTGATTTGACATTTTCCCTATGGATGAGAAACGTTAATTTGACCTTCAATGTATGATATGCTATTCAAATATTACATGAGTAGACCATTGAGACATACCTTATTTATAAAATACGTTGTTGTACAAATTGTTCAAAAATAAAGAACTTTTTTTCTTTTAGCCAAAGTTGATATGGGATGGTTTTGTACAAATTGTTCTAAAATAAAGGAACTTTTCTCTCAAACAAAGCTGATATGGGATGGTTTTGTACAAATTGTTCTAAAATAAAGGAACTTTTCTCTCAAACAAAGCTGATATGGGATGGTTTTGTACAAATTGTTCTAAAATAAAGGAACTTTTCTCTCAAACAAAGCTGATATGGGATGGTTTTGATTTTCATGTTGTGGATTCCGAGTTCAAGTCATTTGTTTTCCCTTTGTTATGTTTTGGCTTAGAATATTATTTCACTTTTCAATTTTATTTGTCATGATTGTTATTCTTTTTTTTTTTAACTTTAAGGTTCAAGGTGACATGACGAAAGTTTTTCGTTTTCCTTTAAATAAACCTGGTGAACGCTATTCTTATCTTCAAACTTGTTTTTTTTGGGGGGGCACGGGGAGAGTTTGGCACGAACTTCTAAACATGAATACCAAACAAATATAAACAGGGACGCTTGCATATCAGTTAAATAAAATAAATAAAGGGCATTCATAGACATTTTTTCCAATGTTGGGTCAATGGCTGTTTCCACCTTATTTTCATATTTTTTTGAAAATCGCGAGCTTCTATTGTCAAACGTACAAACGTTGATATTCCATATAGTAACACAAGGTAAACAATGAAATTAAAAATCTTGTATTAATATAAATATTACAATATAACAATGTATTGCTTTATCCAAATATGACCAAAAAACTATCATGTTGGCAATCAACTGTTTCTCTTGTCTGATGCATCAAGTCCTTGCAAGAATAGATCACGTCAAGTAGTTTTAATCCCAGTTTTATATTCTATTTTTAGAAAGTTAATTGTGACATCACTTGGTGTGGCATTTATACATTCGTGTGCCGCATAGTTCATAATTCTTTTGTAGATAGCTGTTACACCAGGTTTTATCCCCCATTGTTTACATAAGAAAATGCTTGTACCAAGTCAGGAATGTGACAGTTGTTATCCATTCGTTTGATGTGTTTAAACTTTTGATTTTGCCATTTGATTTGGGATTTCTGTTTTGAATTTGAGTTCAGTATTTTTGTGATTTAACTTTATACTGGTGTTCTCTCGTATTTAATGAAAGTTGTCAGTTATAATTCTGTTGTTTACATGTTGTAATGTACTATTATATTACTAGTATTTGTATATGTGTGACTGTCTTGGCAGGGGCGTAGCTTACGTTGAGGCAACCTGCCTCAGTTGCCTCGGTAAAAAAAAAATATTTTCCTTCACTGTATTTTCTTTTAAATGATTTTTGCAGCAAACTGGCTACTAAACAATAATGTAGCAACTTGTTATGTCTTGTTGGTGCGGTTCTTGATTCATACCCTTTACATGCTTTACGAATTATTCAAGACTTATGGGAAATTTTGAATTAATTTTCCCTCCTCTACTTGGAAATACCCTTTACGGTAGTTTTCTGTAATTCAAGTTTGTCAGAGTAAAAGGAAATCGACAAAAGATTTATTTTGTCCTACCCCATTGCAAGCGAAAACAGTGAGTAGAATAGATGAGGATGCAACTCACGAGTCACCCGATCAAATCACTTTACCTTTGAATTAGGTCAATTAGTTAATTTGGTGTCAGAATAATTTCTAGTATATGAGGGCCTGAGTGAGGTTTTAAGAAAACGGAAAATCGGCCCTGAAATTAATTTAAATATAAAAGAATATGGATTTAAAATGGTGCTAAATTATAAAATAAAGGTAAATCAAATTATGGGCGACACTGATCAAAAAATTAATATTTGATAATCCAATTCTAAGCATTCAAACCCTCGTTTATAACCGTTGACATGTTCCCCTACGACTATGTTCATTGACTTTGGTACAAAACAAAACAAAATATGCATTTATATATTATAGTGCACAGAAAATAATTTATATGTTGTGGTTCTCAAGTTTTATTCTCGCTATTTTAAACATTTGAATTCATAGTACGTTTTCACAAGCAGGGAATTTAAAATATTTAAAGGAATCACTAATTCCAGAGAAATATGTCTGTTAGTTAATACATAATGTCAGTTTATATTTATGACTTCTTGTAACATGACGTCAGAGGTACAGCCAACTATATTAGAGTGTACTACGGCTTGGAAATATATTGGGAGCCATTAGGCATTTGAGCTGGCTTTCTGCTGGGAACAGTATGTCAATATATATATGTTCCTGCTTTCTGTAACTGCTAGCAAGTCCGGAAACTGACTTTTCATTGGTTGTCTAATGTGATACCTTCACGTATTTTGTTATTTTTATAGCTTTGAGTATAGATAGTAAGGCATACAATTAACATTATTATGATGAAATAACATTGAACAGCAACTATTTTTAACGATTTTTTCTTGTTCAAATTGTAAAAACCTCTATAGCTTCAGGGGGGCTGCGCCCCCCCCCCCAGACCCCCTGTCTCGGTATAAACAGAAGGCAAGCTACGCCACTGCTTGGAGTGTTCTTTTGTTTATGTTTATTGTTTTCCTGTCACGTTATGTTGTCATTTTAGCATACAAGAGGGAGGTTTGGCTATCCATATAACAAGGTTCAGCCCACCATTTTTTCTTAAAATCTCCTTACCTAGTCAGGAATATGGAAGTTGTATTAAATAGTTCATTTATATATGCGTGTTTGTTTGTCTGTTGTTCCTTTGTATTCCTGTTATAGTTGATGTGCTTCCCTCGGTGTTAGTTTGTAACCCTAACTTGTTTTCGCTTAATTAATTGATGACTATTGAAAGACTGAATACTACTGTTGTCTTTATTTAGGTCTTCTCGGAAACTGAAACTTAAAACCAACAAGATAAGATATATCAGCATTGATTATGAGATTGGTGATGAACCTTCACTTTTATCACTTTGAAACTTGATGTAAACTATAGGTGTCAAAGACTTTCCTATGTTATTTTCCATATTTTGCTTTATATTGCAAAGAGTCATAATTTACCCAAACATAAAAAAACAGACCTCTGTGTTGGCGATACCCTCTTGGAATAAACGTTTACCAGTACTGTCCATGTAGTTTTCTTATCAAGGTTTCCAGGCTTATATTTTGGTACGTAAGTCAAGCTTTTAAGATACATATATATATATAAAACTCAGCAGTGACGGTTGCATTATAACAGTTGGAAGGAGCATATGTAAGAGTGCTTCGAAAAGTTAACATTCTAAGTTTAATTTACATAAAAAGAACATATTTTATTTTCATGATAAATTACATAAAGTTGATCGTTTCTGGTAATTAAAATCATTTTAATCAAAATACCGAGTATTTTGTCAAGTCCTTAATACTGTACCTCTCTTATTATCTTATTACTTACTTGTTCCTCTCATTGATCTTAATATATAAATTTTTCTATGTCCCTTACGACATATAGCTTTTCATTCATCATATATCCAAATAATGATACATCCTAGAGTAAAAGATATTTAGTTTTGGACTCTTAATGTCGTTACAATTCATAGCTAAACTATATAAAAGTGCGTATTTACACCTCCATGGCCTTAAAAAAATATATAAAGAATATAAAGATCTAGATAAGAAAATATGCTTCAACAAACTAAATACTTTTAAAGTCAGTTACCTTTTGTTTTATAGCTCTTCATCTTTTAATAAGCTTTGGATTTGAAATGTTTTGGCATCAAGCATCACTGAAGAGACATGTATTGTCGAAATGCGCATCTGGTACAGGAAAATTTGTACCGTTAATGTTATTACAGTATGCTGAAAGATCTTTTTTGTCAACCCATCGGCTCTGTTTCTAGTCTTAAAAATCAACGAAATAAGACCTGTTTTCATTGAACTGCCGTGGACAAGTAAAATTGTCTACTATTTGTGACATTATGAAAAGAACCCAAATTTGTCATGTATGTACATTTTGAAGAAAAGGCCTATTTTCTACCTAGTAATTCTTCCAGCTATATTGATTTTCAAAATCAGTCAATAAATCCTAATCTTAAATTTTAGCAGGAAAAAGGTGCCATATTAGAGCCTTATAGAACCTACTCCTTCTATAACTACAATTTTCTACATAATAAAACGCCTGTACCAAGTCATGATTATGACAGCTGTTAATCATATGAACCATTTATTTCATGAGTTTGCATTGGTGGAAAGCGTCTGTCCTTAATCTCCGTTACGTACAGCTCAATATGGCAGATGATAGTACTGATTGGATTTTATATTTCCTAATTACTTTTGATCAAAAGCATTGTTGGTCGAGAAAATTGATAAATGTCTGTATAATATGTGGGACAACACGAATATCAAGCGTTTTGGAGATAGAATATCGAAATAAGGGTTTTATACGACGTTAAATATTCAAGAAGTTGTACATTACTTAACAGGTAGTCGTTCGTAACGTAAAGTTTTCATATAGAACGGCTGTTCCTAAAATTGACAGATCAAAAATAAGCATAATGTGTACATCATCTATATGACTTTATGATATGCATATTGAAAAAAAATGAAATTGTACTTCTATTATATCAACAAAATGTACGCATCGAAATGTTGTATTGGGGAAATTTTATTTGACAAGTAATAAAAAGACATTTTACTGAATAAAACATGAGCACTTAATAGAGATAATACGGATGGCAAACATTGCCGTCCCAATAGACGTCTAGAAATAGATATTATACAAAAGTATAAGAAATTTTGATTTGACGCTATATTTATTTATGTCATGTAAAACCTGTTCTTTTTATTAGTGTGTAGTTTGAAAATGAATAAAGTTAAATAAAAATAAGATTCAAAAGATAAAGAATCGATCGCCATAATGCTGTTGATATTTGTTTTTTAATTATAAATAATTCTGCATCTATGGTTTTTATTCTATAAAACTCCGACTAGAAGCAACCCACATATACTCATTCATTAGACAAAAGAAACGTACTATAGAAAAAAAAACCAGAATATTTTATAGAATAATCAACAAATTGTAGGATTTGACTATAGAAAAAATTTCAACGAGGGACCGATTAACACATTAATTCACAAATACGCGTAGCGCATGAGTTATTTGTCGGTTTTGTCAGTTTTGTTCAGTCACGAGCAACGTAGTTATATTTTGATCATGCATATTAGTGGAGTGACTAAGCCAACATTTTTTTTCAAATTTAAGGGACCACCCTACCTGCAGGCTTAATTATGACTTTTTGGAAAGAGAAATTTTTATTCTTTAATTTTTGCCTGGTCGTAGAATTGAAATATGGTGCAAATTTTTTTTATATAAGGTCAAAGGTTACTGAATGAGTTTTTCAATACTGTCAATTTATTTCACAAGAGGTTATAAAAAGTCTCCGAAAAATATCTGAATTGTTACTAAACATGCTAAACAAGAAATTCATAATGAAATAAACTGTGACACTTCATTTTCAACTTAATTTGAACATAATGAAACCACCAAATGCACATTTTAAAGGGAAAAACTAGCAAAAAAATAGAAGATGGGACAACCGAATCTCAATTCATTTTTTTTACATCGGCATTTATAAAAAGAATCGAGGTCCATTTGGTTTTTGCTTAGATGTATATTTACTGCCAGTCACAAATATTTCACAAGGAAATTAAATCAAATGAGTTTTATGATGGACTAAAGTTTCAACGTATATTCTAGCTCTATGAACTTTTTAGGTTTGATGTGCCTTCGCCTTACAGGAGCACACATGGACACCTTAGAAAGAGTGGTTGTATATGGGGGTATTTTAACAAACAAAGTGCATGACAACTTTCGAAAACCTGACATCAGTCATCATTTTCATCGTCGTCTTCTACCAATATTGCTCGGTGAATTAAATAATTTCTACAACCATCAGACCCTTCACATGAACAAATATTGATACACGTGGATCTGTTGGTTGCATACACAGTTGTTATTGCAAGCTGTTTTTCCTTGTCCGTATACGTACAAACACGGTCTTGAAGGAAATTTACTGACATATGTCCCTCAAAGAAAACCGAGAGCAAACTGTTTTTACTCTCTTACCAACCATAGTCTTTGGAAGGTCTGAACACTGATTTAGTGTTATGAGAGTTTATCCAAACTTACATTTGCAGCATTGCACGTAGAATGTGCTGTAAAACGTGTTTTCACATCGGGGAATTTTCACAAGACTGGCATCCTTTGTGGCGTCAAACTCCACCCTTAGCTTGTTTAGATCATCATGAAGATACATGAACCTTCCCTTCGGATCATAGAATGGGGCAATAAATGTACTTCCATTGTTAACGGCGATTCCTAATCTCCAGTTTAAAAACTTATCGGATTTGGCACACCTTTTTGGATTTTTATGTCCTCAATGCTCTTTAACTTTATACTTTTTTGGCTTTCTAACTATTTTGATCTGAGCGTCACTAATGAGTCTTATATAGACCAAACGTGCGTCTGGCGTATCAAGTTATAAGCCTGGTACCTTTGATAAATATTATCATAACTTGGAAGTTTGAAAGAAGAGCAAATTTCTTCTTCAAAGAGATGAATTATATCACATTTACAACATTTCCACTAGGTACCATCGTCATGGAACAGAGCTGAAGGTATGGGACTAATATGATATGCCAATATCCTGACTACAGTCCAATTATTACGAGCATTAGCAAGAACTAAAGCACGACGATCTATTTTACTGGGTTTATATGTGCCTTAAACTGGTTTACACTTGAATTTTGAGGTCTTGGTCGTATCATCGAAAGTATTGAGAGCAGATCTCGACATAGGACTGTAGAAGACATAGGTTTCAGACTCATTAAAGCAACCTTCCACAAAAGATTAAACCATCTGGTTGTCACGTTCAATAGATTTAAGAAGAGAATTATGAACATTTATTGAGGCTTTCATTTCTGAAGAAATACTAGTATTCATCATTGGCTAAGGATGATCGGCAACGTTAAATGGATCGGTCATATTTGAATGCATATACCCTATCAAATCAGAGACATTCTTCTTGTCTCGTGTCTTTGCCGTTGGCTTGTTTTCTTCGTGTTCAATTTCTGCATCTGTGGCTAATCCCGATCTTGATCTCAGATCAGAACGAAAATGCACAAGGATGTGTCTTGTAAGCATCCATCGAAGTACAGCGTTTTTTTGTCTTGTCAGTCCTATGATACCTCTACAACCTTTAGAATCTTTATTAATAGTTTTCTCTGTAGCCATATTACTCAAGATACTATTTAAGGCTCCATGTTTATGTCTGATTGAAAACTCAGCTGACATAAAGACATATTTTACCGTTTCAGACAGATTCAACATATCCAATATATAGGCTGGTGTCCACCTAGCATAGTTCGTCTGATTGGTAATAAAAAGCAGCGCATCATTGCAGTTACCATTTTCAAATGTAAAAGCCACTATCCATTTCATTCCGTTGGTGATTTGGTTCAATATTAATATATTAATTAACGATTTTCGTCTTAACACCAAATGAATAATGCTTTCAAATTAAACAAAAGAGCCATGAGAGCTAGTCTCATATACCAAAGTTAATCCTCGAACACGTCTGGAATAGACCATTTTACATTGGGGCAACATCATACAATTAATTGTCAAATGTTTGCACAGCATATTGTTGACCAGCACGTTTTGACGTATCTAAACATTGTTTCATAGTTGTTAATACTATTACCATGTCGAAGCTTGTCATCTATAAGCAGAGCATAGACTACAGACGAAATTTCAGATTTAGCCTTTTGTAAGAACCGGTCCAAAATCGAACAGTTTGTTCAGTGCTTTCTGTAGAAAATGAAATCGAATCTAAGTTTTGTCTGAAAAGAAGTCGCAGAAATACCAAAGACAGGACAGATATATCTCGGTTTTTCGATAAAACAAGACACAATCTTCCCATAAACATTACACTAACGGAGAGGCCCATACCGTTCTGTTGGCTTGTCGAAAGGTAAACATGACATAAGATTGGTAATCGTTCAACGTCAAAGATATTTTTAGACCCCGTTTAACCTTTATGGAACTTGTGTGGGCGTTTGATAATTGGTGTTGATACTGAATTACAACTCTAGCCATAGAAATGTATTTTTACCATCAATTGTTTCAGCATTTAAGTCAATATTTTCTGCTCCCTCCTGTATAATACGACCATCTTTTCTAAATACACTAATGCCTTTAGGTATAGAGGACATGTCTTGGATTCTGTCTATTTCCAAATTTTTTAAGCTATTCCGATATCTACGTTCTTCAGAATAGGATGCACAAAGATCAAAAGAGTTTGGATTTTCAATAAAAATTTTAGAGCCAAACTCATGGTGAAATTGTAATTTCAAAGCAAGATGAAATAGGGTTAACAGGTTTATGTTTAAAGCAAGTATGCATTCTGTTATTGCCAGGAATTTTCGCAGTTTGTCGACAGGAAGTTTAGAAACATTACTACAATCTTTAAATGAGCATCAGAATAACGAGGAGGTCCATATCATATTCATTGAACTATAATGCAAAGTTCAAAATCCTCATTTAAGCTAATTTATCAGAATTATTGACTTGGAATGGCTTCGAAACTTTACAATATGAAGTTAAAAACATTTTAAATCGGAAAATCATGAAATTATCAATGTAATCTAAATTTACAAATAATACAGAGTATGCTTTCGTTAAAATGAGTGAAAATGGACATAATTTAGAAACAAAATAAGGTATTCTAGTTTTACATTATGAATAAACAATTAAACTCTGTATAAAATGCAAAATCATATGTCAAAAGACAAAAAAAAGTAGCAAAATTCAATTTTTTTTCCATCTTAAAATTTGAAAAAAAAATCAAAATGTCTTTTTTCCACCGCATGAAAAGTCTACGACCGGGCAAAAAAGTTAGCTTAAGGTATTGGCTTTGCAAAAAACATTGTTTTTAGCCTGCAGGTATGCCGGTCCATTAAAGACGTAAAATAAGCACCTTTTTCTTGATCTTTCACTCCACTATATGGTGTCTGTAAAAAAAAATAAAAAACACGTTAAATAATTTCATGCGCTCGAAGCGCTTTTCTAGATTTACCTTCATCAGGAACGCTCAAAGCCAAACATTTGAAATCCGAGGGAAATATAAGTACCGAAACAGTTAAAGAGCTATATGACAAAAACACCTAAAACAAATAGCCAAATTCATCAAAGGTCAACTTTGCCTGAGGGAGTTGAAACCTTTATTAGTTTCTTTAAAATTTAACAAAATTTATTAACGGACAATTTAACTTTATACTTGTTTGGCTTAATAAATATTTTGATATAAGCGTCACTGATGAGTCTTATGTAGACGAAACGCGCGTATGGCGTACTAAAAAGTAAAATCACAAAAATACTGAACTTAGAGTAAAATCAATTCGGAAAGTCCATAATCACATGGCAAAATCAAATAACAAAACGTATCAAAAACGAATGGACAAGAACTGTCATATTCCTGACTTGGTACAGGCATTTTCAAATGTAGAAAATTGTGGATTAAACCTGGTTCTATAGCGCTAACCCTCTCACTTTAATGACAGTCTCATCAAATTCCGTTATATTTACATTGATTCGTTAAATAAACAGACACAATAAATAAAATAGTCAAAATATGGGTACATCAGTCATCATCGTATAACAATTTTAAATTATAATCCTGGTACCTATGATAACTATTAAAAAGGTTTGTTATAAATCATGTCAGTACCGAACTACTGACTAGTGAGCTGATGATACCCTCGGGGACTGATAGTCCACCAGCAGAGGTTTCGTCCCAGTGATGTAAAAAATTGAAAACAACACGTTGAATAATTGCATGGGTCCGAAGCGCTTTTCTAGATTTACCTTCATCAGGAACGCTAAAAGCCAAACATTTGAAATCCGAGGGAAATATAAGTACCGAAACAGTTCAAGTAGATTGCAAGTCAACAGGAAAAATTATCAACATACTTTCAATCGAAAAAGTGCGTTAAAAATGCCATACTGTATTTTCAGACAAATTGATGTGGTAACAAACTAGATGCAAACATCTTTGACATTTCAAAAAGGCCGTAAATGTCTTTATCAAACTTCGTTTGCCGTAAATAAGAAAATATCAAAAAATGTATAAAAGTACAATTCTCATCAGATACCAGGGTAATAATTTGTTACCCTGCTGCTTTACTCTTTGTAACTTTTTTTAGTTCCTTTGAATACCTCTGACAGAGAGGACAACTTCTGAAAATTTGTAAATTGTTTAGAATATTTTTGGGAATTCTGGACAACAAAAGGCAAAATTCTGGACTACAAAAGGCAAAATTCTGGATTTCAAAAGGCAAAATTCTGGACTACAAAAGGCAATATTCATGACAATTTACAGCTCCAATACAAAAAGTTACTTATGCAAATTCTTTCGTTACATATTAATGTTGCTGATCCTGCTGTGTATTTAATATCTGGTTTACTACCCATAGAAGCAGAAATACATCTGAAAATCCTAATAATGTTTGGAAATATTACAAGACCAAATAAAAAATCATCTGAGTGGAGGCTAGCAGAAAGACAACTACAGATTAAGAGCATGGATAATAACAGCTGATTTATAGATATGAAAAAAAAAGGGTTGTATCAAACATGATTTAGAAAACCCATTATCAGTACTTTATGATGAACCGTCAAAAGGAAAATGACTACCACAGCAGTACATAAATATTGGACACCAAGAATTAACGAAGAAATAATGTATTACTCCTGCAAGAAAAACATTCCGACATCATCATTTAAAGTTGGAAAAATTCATCCTTTGGCCTTAGCAAACAGTGCTAATCAACAAGTTATCAACAGAATTACAATTAAAATAAACATTGCAACTGGAACGTATATTCTACAGACAAACAGAGCAGCTTACAATAAAAACAACGTGGATCCAACATAATTATGTGACCAGGCTGAAGAAACACTACTAAACTTTTTATTGTGTTGTAAAGCCCTACACCAAATTCGAACACCAGTACTGAAAACATTATATATAAATGTAGTGAGCTTCCTGCTTTGCAATATACTAATATACAGCTAGACATTTTTGCAACTACTTATTAATCCATTCCACTGTGCTAGCAGTGATGAGTCAGAAATTGATATAAGCTGTAAAATAGAACCTCTGTGTAGACAATTAATATTAATATAACTTGCACAATAAGAGATATGAAATACTTTCAAAAATGGACTTGATAAGTAGTAGGAGGAAAATGAACTTTAGAGTCAATAAGACAGGTCGCATAGAGTGTTTGCAGATCACCTAGGATAAATCTTATAAAATAGAATTTTTAAATTCCTATTTTAATAATATACATTATACACACAATTTTTATCTTTTACATAAACAAGTATAAATTAGTATCTTTATTGAAACTGTGAACCGTGTACATAATGCTTAAAGTGTAAATATATTGGTTGAATAATATTCTATCCTATTGCGGTGGTGGAACTATTTAATTCTTTTACTCCATATACGGAGGTGTGCCTATATCGTCAGAAATTCATTGGATACAGATACAGATGACATCCCTTCATCAGCCCTCACATAAGTCATGCTGTTCGAAATGCAGATTTGGGAAATTTTTACTGCTACTGACGGACTTCATAACACAGGCACTTGTCTCAGAAAAAAAATTCCAATATAGGATACCCTAATATAACACGTGTTATATGAAGGTATATAGGGGGTAAAATTCTGAGACGAGTGCCTGTGCTTCACAAGTATTGCTGCAAGGGTTCTTAAATTGCAGAAAGAGGGCCACTCTCCTTACAAGAGGTATCAAATTTGATTTCAACATTCTGACCGATCGTGTCGATGTTCCTTAATTTACATCCTGAAAAGTGAAAACAGACTACCGTGGAAAAAGACATAAATTCCGCTCAAACCTGTGCTAGGGCCGTTTTAACATTGTCATAAACTTTCTTTTCTATTTTAATGGACATGATTTTGAGTTCATGAAAAGGACATCCTTTAACAACTAGACATGTTTTGCAGTGTTCGTTTATTTGTCTTTGTAGATTATTTACCTTTAATGTGTATTCTATTTTTTTGTAATATCCTTTAGAAGTGGCTATATACTTGTGCATCCACCAATGTATTGGTCCCAGTACACAGTTATTTCATAGTACATTTCTTTTAGACAATAAATGAAAATAAAAAAAAATCCCACCTGCGCTTTCTCAATAATATTTTTAGTGTGTAGTACTACTTTTGGGACAAGTTATATAAAAATTATAGAAAACTTCATCAGCTCTTACTCAAAATATGGACAATTCTATGTTAAGGGGGTCTTGAAATCTTTTGACAGTTTCTGGCGTGATAATTTTTAATCTTTTTTCAGCTGGACAAAATCACTACTTTACTTTAAAATTCATGACCCAAATTTTTTTACGGTTTAATATCTTTACTTGCTATTGGAGGCATAGAACATGAAGAAATACATTTGGAAGGGGTATCATAAAAATTGACAAGCAACACACTGCCCACACTAGGGACTATCTTCGTTGACAAAAAACTGTGTACTCAGACCTATTGTTGTACTGTGGTCATTTTTTTGTATTCTCATCTTTCATGTTAAATTTGCTTGTGTTTTTGTTGGTATGACATTTTGACATTTTGTTTTTCTTTGTTGACTTATTTTTGATTTAAGAAACATTGCATCAAATAAAAAAAAGTTATCTGTTTGTAAATGTGTGTATATTAGACATATATAATAGAATAATTGTAGTATATACATGATATATGTCTTTGTGTATGCATAGAATTTACATGTATCACTGACAATTAAAAGCTGCCTCAGGTTTTTTTTCTTGTAATGACGATGTCTTCACTAGTAAACAGGATTAATCTCAGCAAAAGAGGGTATCCCGCATTTATGTAGACAAGAAAACTTCAGAAAATTCGGATCTACATACAAGGTGTCACTTTTCCTGGTATTTCTGGCAAAAGTTGCTTCTTTTATTATATTCAATGTAGAAAGAGAAAGACACATGATATTTGTCTTCAAACCTACTACAAGAACAACAATGAAACCAACAGATGTGTCAGACGTGCAGAGTTACTCCAACTTTATACAAATCTGAGACTACTATAGCTGTTATAATAGACTCAGTACAAATGTAGCATGAAAAGAACAATTAATTGAATGTATAACTTTTTTTGTAATTCGTATTCTCTAATTTGTCTGTATTTTGTAAACAGCGCACTATGTGCATTCAAATTGTTATATTGAAAAAAGTTGTTGGTCTACAGTTGAGAAATCAATTAATTTATAATCAAGTTACGCACAGCTGTAAAATACATTACGAACGGTTTTTCTATTTTCATTCTTAAAGTTACAAATGACTTCTTGTTTTTTTTACTGTCATATAAAACCATTATTTCGATATTCTGCCTCCAGAACGCTTGACATTCGTATTTTACATCATATTATAAAGACAATTACCAATTTTAACTACCAAAAGTGCTTTTGATCAAAAGTTTTTAAGAAATAGAAAATCCTACCAATACTGTCATCTGCCATATTGGGCGGTATGTAACGTTTGATAGGAACAGCCTCTTTCCCCAAGTTATTTTGGACTTTCGGTTTTGAATTTTCCTCTGGGAGTTTGGTGTTTTTGTTATTATACATTTTGACACTATTCTAATTAAAGACATCTGAATGAGTTCACTATTTGTATAACAGTGGAAATGGCAGAACTCAAAAACAAACTAACATGACTGTATTCCTGTTCTTATACATTTATGTTGGTGTAACTAAATACCAGAAGATAATTAGTGACAAATACGAATACAAAATCCTGTGTTAATAATTACATGTATGATATGTCTAAATACTTATATAACAAATATAATAAAAAAAAAACAATCAGATCTAAATTATATAAATTAAAATAAAATAATGTCCTATGCTGTCCTGTCATACCATCTCCATACTTTTTGCCATCTCTTGTAGCTGCTTTGAGAGATTCTGCAAAACAAGCAAAAAAGAAATTAAAGATTATAAAAAAGTCAATCTTCAGCATTAGCAATTAGTCTGATGCCCGCGACTTGTAAAAATTTATTTCAGAAAGAAAGTTTTTGAACACATAATTAGAATGTTAAGACAAAAAGAAAGATCAGATTTTGGTGCAGACTGTAAAGGCAATGTCTTTGTGAAAGAAATGAAATACACATAAAGAACTTTGATGCAATGTCCGACATATAAAAGAAATTTGAACAAGGCTTGAAAACAGGTAAAATTCATGGATTTGCTTAGAATTTCTATGCTCTTTCAAGCCAAGTACATTATAAATCTGTAAAGACTTTGATGTATGGTTGTAATATTTATAATGCAACTGTTGCTAATGAAATATTTTGGGTTCAAACAATCAATTTTGAATTTGAAGTGTACGCAATCATCACAAACATGATTAATTTTGCATTATACAGTCAGTTTCAAATTCAATTCTAGTCTATCCTAAAATCATGACTTATCTATTGGCTAAACATAATAGAGTTTCACGTCTGAAGAGCTTGACAAAAGATCTTATATTTGTAAAGGTAAGAAAAACATATTAAAATATTAAAATTCCCAAAGTCAACGCACTTTAAATTAGGCTTTTCATATTTGTATCATGTATCTTTTTTTTATTTTTCAGATTCATTTTCCAGTCTGCAAAAGATAGAAAACTAACAATTGCCTGAACTTAATTCGATTGAATCAACTCTTTTAATAGATTAAAATCCCTTTTAGTTGTACAGAGGTATATTTGCCATATACAACAATATGAATCGCAACAAATTGCCTTTCAGAGAAGCATATACAAAACCAATTCAGGAATGTTTATTGGTGGTCTCATTGGGGGGTTCCGATCCAGGATCCCGCTTACTGTTTTGTCTGATTCCCGTATCCCGCTTACACTATGTACGTAAGCAATTCTCATTTTGTTGTCATTTCCCAGATCCCGCAAGACCTCATTTCCCTTTTTCCCCGACACAATAATTTGACTTTCACGTTTCACGCTTACGAAAAATCGTCAATCCCGCGTCACACTTAGACCCCAATGAGACCCACTTTATTACAACTGGCGAGATATACATCCATAACCTACTTCCTATTACACAATCATGCTTCAAAGGAACCACAAAGACAACTTTGAAAATGAGAGAAACAGATAGGTATAGATCTATATTCTAAATGAAGATATTTTATAAAGTCTTATACCTTAAACTGTGGAATGGTCATTTCAAAGGCATGTGATGTTAGTTTTCCTGATGTATCTGCTACTTCTAAATTCATAGCAACAAATGTTGAATTGAGATTCCTGCAGTCATCAGAGCTTACAGCAACACCTAATTTCCACTGCATATCTATAAGCTAAAATAAAACATCTGATTAATATGAGAAATTCTAATTTTGCTAAAGATAGTTTTTATCTTTTACATCAAAACCTGTTCTTGTCTCCAAGCTTCATTTATAAACATATGTCATTGAAGGAATCACAGTTTTAACATAATTATTCAAAAATGAATTGAACATTTATCATGATTTCAATGACTATCTTTTTTTTTCAATGCCAGCTTTTTCTTTCCATACACACACATGTAAATGTTATTTACAGCTAGCGACACAGTTTAAATTATAAGTTTGGCTAGCAACCTGTGATACTAGTGAAATGAGGCATGCTTGTGTGTGTGTGTGAACAACTTAGAAGTGGTAACTTTTATTATTATACCCTTTAATTACATTTCACACATCCACAATCTTACTGTGAACTAAGAAATAAATGTGTGTGATTTACTTTTGTTATCTTTTAAGAACTGACAACCGTTTGAGATTAATTATTAACATTTCAGTAAAACCTGCATTGAGATATATTTAATATCAGATATTAGAATGTGAAGTTTCAGTCTCATGATACATATCCAGTTGCATTATCCGCCTTAATAAAATATTTAGCAATAATTTCTGAACTTTCTAGAGCGTATACGTTTTTCACTTTTACAACTTTTAAAATCACAAACATTCAAACTTGTATATAGGTCAAATGAAAAACAATTATTCAAAAATAGGGTTATAAATGTAACCATCAAATCTTTTTAAGGGAAAAAAATCACATCTGTAGGTTCTAAGAAATATAAGCACTCATAAATTACCTTTCCTACATCAAACATGGGAAAACTATGGTCACTCTTCAATGCATCTCCCTATAAAATGAAAGAAAAAAAATGTCAGTTTTCATATTTGTTTTTCTACTTTTCATTTTGAAGTACATGTCCATTCTTTTGATTATTAAAATGAGTAAAACATACCATTAACTTTTCAAAACTGTGTAAAATAGGATATTCTTGTTATTTTCTTGAAAATACTCAGGGGATATAGATATATCATGCATTAAATGTATTTTAATTTTAAATAGATAGGGGAAATTTCTATTATCCTATATCTAATATAACTCCTGGCTGATAACAAGAAAGGCTATTCATCATACTGTTAATACAGAATCTCAAAATTTATATTTTTCTACATTTATCCTTTATAATCTCACAAAAAATATCAAAGAAATGACTAGAACTATGAGATAAGTTTTAGAAAGGGCACTATGAGACAATTATTTTATATAGAGCTACATGATACAATCATTTCTAATATTTTCCTGAATATGAGGATAATTTTTCACAAAACAACAAATTACCAAATCTTTGAATTGAAAAACCAGTTGAGATTTAATATGTAAAATGTTATGCCATGAGGTGAAACCACTCAAGAAATTTAACACAAATAGAAAAACTGTCCCATCCTATTTCTATAATTTCATAACCATTTTTTTTTAATTACAAATGATTAATCACACCGTGACACAAATGACAATTTGTTTTTTAATTCAAATAGACCTTTCTGCATACAACTTAAACATTGTTTTCTAATACCATGAAAATGTGTCATGGAAAATTTGAGGTATTGTATGACGTCTGTATGATTTTTCACCATTAAACTCCAGAAAATCTTCAAATGAAAGAAGTCGTTACCTTTCTTATTCTGAGAGTTGTTGACAAATTTTATTTAAAGTGAAGCTGATGTTATAAATGTGATAATATATATCCTGTGAAAATTTCCCTTCATCTTTTCATTTACTTATTATATAAAAGATGGATGAAAGCACACTAGTATGTCATGAAAAGTTCAAAATATATATTACAGACCTAAAGTAAGGTTATCTATAAGTATGAAGGGGAAATAACTCACTGACACATTTGAATAATTTTCAAAACTTATTGTTGGGGTTCGTGTTGTTTATTCTTTAGTTCTCTATGTTGTTTCATGTGCACTATTGTTTGTCTGTTTGTCCTTTTCATTTTTAGCCATGGCGTTGTCAGTTTATTTTTGATTTATGATTTTGACTGTCCCTCTGGTATCTTTCGTCCCTCTTTTATAACGGAACCTCAATCTCATATCTTATGGATAATAATTTAAAACATACCATAATAATGTATGCATCAATCAAAACTAAAAAATCTTCATTTACTACATCTATGTTTAATTTAATACATATCACAGCAAAACCTAAAGTTTTACCATCTTTTTCAGTTGAGGCATTGTTACGCAATACCTTTGACTAATTTTACTGACAGTAGCTAACCTTTCAGACCTATCCTTTTTCTCTTTTACTATTTTCAATCTGAAATTCTATCAATATACTGACACTTCAATAACTTAAATTATTAATTTGCAGATATTGATAATCTCTGAACATTTATTGCATAAGTAGACAGGTTTTTAGAAGGACAAAAGAGTTGAATTTATCTTTTTACAGTACTTTTCTATTCCATAGTCTTGATAGTAAGTCATAATTAACTAAATTGAGTTTAACTGATATATTTTTATCATACAGATTATTATCCTTACATATTCTTTCCAATTATAAGCTATATTTTCTGATGTTTCTTCTGTAAATTTTAAACTTGATAGAAGTTGCTTCTTTAAGCTGTCATGGTGAACTTTCAGTTTACTAGCAGATCTGAAAATAATAACATTAATAATTTGATGTGGTTTATTTATGTGTTAAATTTTTGTATCGTGAAATAAAATCTGCATTCGATAGCATAATTTCTAATTAAAAAAAAAACATGCAAAAAATCCATTATCTTTAATGATTTCTTTAAATGAAAGCAATGTAGACTAAGCTTAATGTTATTACAATATTTTATGGTCCCTCTGTGTAATTAACAACAATAATGATATTTTTTAAAATCCAATACTACATCACCATATTCATGATATTATAGATATATCTCTCGGAAACATGTATAATTCGTTTAATATCCAAGATCTGTTAGCCTATAATCAACTTTCAAATATATTTTGTAGATTAGGACATGTTGCATGACACAATTTCTGTCCCTATCCTTTTCCAGTGACAGTAAACAATTTCCAACCATTCATCAAAGTCTATCCATTTCGAAGATCCTACCTACTAGGTTGATCTGTTGATTGTTAATTTGATCTTGTACTGGATAAACATTAAACTATTTGCAACTGGACATGGAAAAAAACAAAAAACAACAGTGTATCAATCGTATTTTAAAACAATTCACATACCTGTATATATATTTGAGTATGTGTAGGATACTTTGAAGATCTTTATCTTCAATATGAACGCTGTTCTCTTCAAATCTCTGAAAGAAAATATATATATTTTGTCATCATGGTCATAGGCAGTTATTGATATTTATAAAATATAATTAACAGATGAACTATCAGACACAGGATAGTTGGATGGTTATAAGATACTGTCCAAATATGTCCAAAATGTGCCTTTGATAACTATTATTAGTGTCAGTGTTTTACAGAAAAACATATGTACAAACTATTAAAATCAGTTTCATTTCCTTGTTTGAATTGTTTTACATTAATAAAAATTAGTCATTTCAGAGCTTTTTATAGCTAACTAGTATGTAGTATGGGTTTTCCTCATTGTTGAAGGCCGTACTTATAAATCATTGGGTATCTTTTGTTTCATCAGCAATACATTAATTATACCGCATCTTTTTATGTCTATAAATCTACTTTGAAGCTTTATTTAGATTTTTATTTAAGGGGGCTCGCGGGTCTAAATCAACTTTTTTTTCTAATATAGGATTTTTTTTTTCTATGATTAAACTGTATCTTATAACTAATCGAAAAATAAAATAAAAATATGGTGTCACCGTTCATTTAAACTCACAATCTGCCTCCCAAAGAAGCATGCATTTTTGTTAATGTCCTTTTTTTCTGTTGAACTAATAGGAGAAATATTGGTAATATCGAAATAAAAAAAGAACTAAGGCCAACCAAAATTAATAAGTAGATTTTCATCCAAATTTTTGAAAAAATTGGGGCGGGTGGGAGGATTTTATTTTTTAAATTTTATTTCATAAGAAACCCTCTTGTGACGAGTTTTTTATACCCCAGGGGTATATTAAACAAGTGTAAAATAAGCTTATATCATGTATATACATGTATCAGGAATCGTTCATAATTTTTCATACTCTTTAATAAATATCTCTGTTAATATATACATTTAATTGCCACTTTATAAATCTTTTTATAGTAAACATCAAAAGCGTGGAGAAAATTAATGCTCTCTTCTTTTGGACTATACCTACACCAAATTTATTTTGCTTTCTAAGCGAGGGTTTATAGTCCCCATAAAATGAAGCTAATTGGTACAAATGGATGCAACACAAGTATTATGAGAACAAAATTAAATGAAAACTCAAACAATGTTGAAAATAATAGGGTTGGTGATAAAGCAAGATGCAAATATAATTATGATGTAAAACATGAAATTAACCATAAAGAAGTTGTTGTTTAATGACTATATTGAGGGTATTGGGACAGAGGGTGTTTGCTGTTTGTCAACAAAAACGACAGCCATGGGTATTAAAATCTAAAGCCTCGGTCACACCTTACTGGATAGCACAAACGGACGCCTAACGGATGAAAATTACAGTTGTCCGTTGACAAAATTGTTATCCGTTGAGAGTCCGTTGATGTACTGACCGAATAAAACGGACGCTTAACGAATGCATAATGGACACACACCGGATATGCAACGTACTAAAAACGGATACGTACCAGACAGAACGGATGTCGAACGTACATCCAACGGACGAGTATCCCATAAAACGGATACCTAACGGAAGCGTACCAGATAAAACGGATGAACAAGATATGGAAAAATTAAAGGCAACAATAATAATACATGTTAATCGCATAAATATTCAAAATGTTTCTGTGTAACTGGTTTTGGTTTGTTCTTCAAAATGCCGCCAAAGGCCTGAATAAGAGCTGCTTGATTGTGAAGACGTGCCTTTACTCTTAGATCGATTATGAATAATAAAAATTCACAACCCTTAAAAAATCTGACATACCAATAATAGGCATTTCTGACGCGAAATTTTCAATTGGCATTTACCCGTTTCAGATCCGTTCATCATCCGTTTTATCCGTTATACGTTCGGTAGAAGTCCGTTTCTCATTCGTTCAACATCCGTTTTGTCTGTAAAACGTCCGGTAGAAGTCCCTTGGAGAATTTATCTTCCAGACCTTCAACAGATGTATAACGGACACGTAACGGATACATAAAGGAAATGAAACAGAAGAGTACCGTACAAAACGGACGCCTAACGGACGTTCAACGGACATTTTATCCGTTGGACGTCCCTTCAAAGTTTTGAACATGCTCAAAATATTCCTCTGGATAAAACGTACGCTTAACGGACATGCAACTTATATGGACGGATGTCTAACGGATAAGAACGGACGTCTAACGGACATGAATATATTGAAAAAAAGTTATCCGTTAGGCGTACGTTCGAGCTATCTGGTAAGGTGTGACCGAGGCTTAATGGATTGCTATAATATTAATGTTTGTAGACCTTTTTTAGCTCAATATACGGTCATCAATCTAACAAGTTAGTGGTTGTGTCAATTTCTTTAATCCAGACATGATTTTTTGTACCAATGTGTTCTACAATTCTTGCGCTTTCGATATCATTGAATTCACAGTCCAAATTTCCTGTCACAAAGTCATTGTATAAAATTAAAAAAAAAAACGGTTATCTAACAATTTAAGACATACAGCGATTTGCATTCTTGGACACAGCGTTTAACTAGTAACTCGAATATTTCATGCCCTTCTTGTAATCGATCTCTATTCTTGGTACATGATGTTGCCATCATAGAGCAAGCAGAATATGTCGACTTAATCATTTACGTTAGATTACTCGAAGAAATACAAAACCGAAATTTGAAACAGGAAGTGTTGAATGAAACGAAATTATCGATGTTTACCGGCAACAGACATGAACAAAATCCAGAAATCGTAATTTTTTTCAAAATAAAAAAATCGGGGCAGGGCGATTTCAGAAGGGTGGGCCAGGATGAAAATCTATCAATTAATTTTAATTGGCCTAACTTACAGAAATCGCTTAAATTTTACAATTATTTACTTTATGTGCAGCTTGTTTGAAAACAATAATATAAAATATAGGTCACCGATGAGTTAAAAAAGATATTTCAATTTAAACGTCCAAAAATGACATTTTTGCACCAAAGGGAGATAATTTGGAGCTTTTTAAATGATATTAACATTTTTAAAGTCATCTATGGCCAACCCAAATCGATTTGTCTGTATGATTTTTGTGCCATATTATAAAGTGTAATAAATAAAATTTGTAATGAAAAAACAAATGTTTAATTTGTTGCTGAATTGTGTATACCCGCGAGCCTCCTTGAATGTATTTAATTGCAAAACTGTAACTCTGTTCTGTTGGATATTTAACAATTTAAAGGCAGATTGATACATACTTAAAAGTCCACAAAGACTATTTTCCGAAAACTTTGTTTTAAATTTCCTAAAAAATTGCTGAAAGTACTTATATTTGTATAGATCATTTTATGATACGTGGTGCAAAAGTTTTTAGATAATGGATTTTTCTATTCATGAAGAAATTTGTTAGCATAATGAATTAGCATCATTTTCCAAATTGATATGCCACATATAACAGTATATTCAGTACAGAACTTTTCAGTTTTTAATATGAATGGAGGAATACATTATTTTCCTGTCATGCATAAATTCACGAGTCTTAACCAATAGTTTTCCCTTAACTAGACTTTTAAAGAAAAAACAAATGCTTCTTAATGCAGATTTATTTACTTTTTTTCATTAAGTAAACAGGAATAGTAAATAGAAAATTCATTGTTTCTTTAACACAAAATATATATATATATATATATATCACATCAGAAAGTATGCAGATAAATAAAGTGGAGCCTTGAAATCTAGCAGTTGCTATTCATCTAACCTTTTTAGGTTCATACAAAAAAAGACTTACTTCTTTCAGTGTTTCAACATCAATGGCTGGAATTTTAAACTGTAGGAAAAATAAAACATCATGGCACTGAAAATAAAAGTGAAAAGTTACTTCTGATGATAAGCATGGTTTTTAGCGACCTTGATTACCCATTAGAGTTTCCTACGGTCAGTTAGTTATTTCTAATAGGGGTAATACTTATACAAGTGATTTTTATTTTCTGGTAAAGTTATACTTTTTTTTATGTAGAGTTATTTCCCTTAGACAGTCAGATTATTTCATAAATAAAATAAATGTCTTAATTTCTTCTTTCCTTGACTTCAATAGATTATCTGTCAGTAAAGGTTGTCTCTCCTATCCATAAAAATATAACTTTTATGATCAATGAAAATCTCATGTGTTTATCATCTTCAAAATGTTGCTCATTTACCTTGTTTACAAGCTTCCAAGGGGCAATTTTTGAAGGACTTGTCTGGTGGTTTAACATCTGTGTGCAGTAGATTTCTTTGTCTAGTTTTTTTAAATAAAAGGTTGAACTGTTATTAAAAATATAATTGGCAAACCAGAAGAAATTGTTGACCTCAGCTCCAAACACTTGTAAATTCAAAAAGTTGGAAAATTATCTCTTTATCATGTTTAATATGGTCGGCTTTCAACATAAGTACTGTATCATGCATTCAAACTTTTCGGAAATGGATGAAATTTCTGTTCAGAATTTACATTTTCTGTCCCAAATACTTACAATATCTGAGAAAACTTCAGTTGGTAGTCTGTTTAATATATCAATTGTGTGATCACATCCTAAAATATAAGAATTACAATTTTTATTCATTGTCATTGTAAATGTATGTTATTAAAGAAAAATTCAGAAAATTTAATTTCAAACATTTGATATGGAGATGTGATAATAAAGAGACAATTCTCTAAGGTTGGTAATTCTATTTATCATGTTTACATTTCAAATAATCTAATCTTAAATTACAAAATGAATTAATGTTTTATATCCTGATCATTTTTTATTTTTTTTGCAAAGTCAATGACTGGTATCAAGGATACATGTCAAAATCCAAATGAATGACCTTTCGTTCATTTTACTGTAAACAAATCCTTATTTATAATAAATCTTACTGTTAAGTATATTAAAGTGGGATTATTGATTGTTCTTAATAAAAAATAATGTGCTTATACATTTTTGTACATTGAACTTCTAGCAACTTTTAAAATTGATTTTTTTTAAAGATTTCAAAAGAGGATTTTGAGGATAGGCAACCCCACCCCACATAATAGAGCTAAATATATGGCTCATAAGATTTTTTTCAAATGATCTACTATTGTTGAGTAGGTGGTGGCTACCTCCTTTTTTTAAAATCCTGTATCTGCATGATCTGCAACAAGTTCATAATGGTGATACCCCCTGAAATCTATCCCCCATTGTAAAACAGTGGCACCCCAGGCAGATCCAGAAATTTCCATTTAGGGGGGGAGGGACTGACTAAGAGGGGGCCCGCTCTAGTCACCCTTCAGCAATTCCCTATATATGATATATACATTAATTTAAACCAAATGTTTCCCACAAAAGGGGAGGGGGTCTTGGCAACCTAGACCCCCCTCTAAATCCACCTCTGTCAAGTGTACTAATACTAGCATGTAATATTGTTAAGGTATAGACATAATGGGCGTTGAACTACTGTGTCTTTATTGTTTATATACTGTCCCACTGATAACAGTATAATTTAGACAGTAGACATCTGTATATAACCAACAGTCCTGACCTACGGACTCCATATGATAAATACAGGACTATCTTGTGACAATATTTGATTACTGATTATGATAGTTATACGATTTTGTAACACTAATTGTGACGAAAAATTAAAGATAACAAAATTGTGATCAGAACCTTGTGGTAATTTCTCAAGAACTTCCGCCATAACCGGATTTTAAATCATAAATAGAACATTTATGATTTGCGAATAAACAAACTGATGTAATGGATACAATTCTGAATAAATATGGGATACTAGTTTGCTGTGTTATGGTATTTTTGGCAGGAACTTCGTTTGCAGGTCCTTGGCCAGCTCCATACAAGTAAGTTAATTCTAATTCTGTATTGTACTCGGATATGGTCAAGTAAAATATACGGAAAAGATCACTTGAAGTGTATCTATTCATTGATTCACATATAACCATGTATAAGTTTGGAATGTTTAAAGTTTAATTCTTTAAAGTATAGATATAATGCTCATATTATTTACTTTTTTATGTGTGTATTTTATTTTGTTATTAAGTCGATTTGAAAAGCTCACTGGAGCTTGTGTTTATGTAGTTTATTGGGATATCGACTCTAAATAAAACTTTGAAACTTGATTGATCTTGATTCTTGAATCTTGAATTGCTAATGCAATATAGCTGTCTTTGTGTTGTCTATTGTGTATGTTAATTTTGTATGTGTCCTAAATGCCTCGTGGTCTTAATATAAATATTGTATGTGTTGTTATTGTTATTAATATCGGTATATGCAAATTCAAAGTGGCTGTTCATTAATATAGAATAGAATAGAAAATTTTATTCTAAGTCGGGTTACATGAAAATACTACAAACATAATAAACTCTGTAGACTCAGAAATAAATATTGTAAAATTTCAAAATTGTATGACTTGTATGACAGGTTAAGTCAGAAATATGTCTCTACATATAGGTTTAAGTCCGAAAAAAATGTTAAAGAGGCAATTAATAATTTAAAAAATATGTCAAAGATTGAAAGATCGATATATAAAAGTTGAGTATACAATATCATTTCAGATAAACGAACGGCTCAACCGTGTAATCATCACAATTGACTTGTAAGACTTGTTAGTACCTATTATTCAAATTGCAATATGTTATATAATTCTAGGCGCTATACTGTAAGACCTCAGTCGAACCCATTCTGTAATGCAGGTGTCATTTCGTTCTGCCCGACGGGCGAGCCAGATAATATCATGCCCGAATTCAATCCCGGCGATGCAATAGAAATATATGCTCTGAAGAAACCTGTCTGGCAATTTAAATTTGGTGATGTTCTTGGAAAATTAGTAAGTAAAATTACGTGGCATAATTTATCACATGAGTATAAGGTATATCAAGAGATGAAGTACCAGCGGTGACACTATGATAACACAATTATGCTCGAGCTCACTGCAGTAAGAGAAGCAGGATGCTTATTATATATGTTGAACATGATGCTTGGCTTGAACCGAATAATTTAATTTCAATAATTTAACGAATCGACGTTGAAATCTTGTCAGTTAGTCATTCATTGCTTGTTAAACAACACATCTGTGACTTTGAAATACAAAAAACAGCAAAACAAAAATTAGCACAAACAAACAAAATATAATCTGCATACAGATATGAAGTAAATTATAGTGTAGTACTGAAGAAATACATGACTATTACTAAAATATAGAATATGGAAGATTGTTGAAGTTGAAGGGACTCCGGTTGAAGAAAGAAAGATTTTTTTCTGTGATCATCATAATATTTTCTTGTTTGCTTTAATTGTTATTCCAATCGTCCACCAAATAAGTCCTTGTTAACTATAGTAACTGTAAGTTGCTGTGAAGGTTTTGTTTGACGCATGTACAGAGAGAACTAATTAGAATCATTTCAACTTGCTCTATCCACACATTTCTGTATGTAATACAACACCGGATGTCCACATCGCACCTACATATTTCACAATTCTGAGAAAAATGGATGTCAATGCAAAATAGTCTTAAATTAGCGATCAAATATGAAATATGATATTTACTGTGAGTATAGAAAAGTCTTAACGATACGTATAGATACAGTTCATTTGGCTTTACCATGTTTACATCAATACAATATGTGGATAGTTTTACTTTACCATGTTTACCAATTTCAGAATATAATGCACGATGCTTTAGGATTTAAAAATCTTAACACTGGTATGAATTACACCATGGAATGGTATGAGCTATTTCAACTTATGAACTGTACGTTTGCACATGTGCTGAAAAATGAGTCAATACAGTGGTGTAATCAAGGGGCTGTGTGCATCTACCCTGGAATCAAGGACCGATTATGGTCGGAAAATGGAACATTAGCAAAAATAGCAACAACAACAGGTACTAGACGTTCGGAAATAGTGATAAAATATATTTAAGGTGAAGCAGCTTGTGATTTTACATTCTAACAACAATCACAACATACTAAATCGTATCATGTTATATCGTTCGTGCAGTACTAGTAATGGTTAAACCCTATCACATTTTGTGCAGGTATCAAGTATTTGGACAGTTTTGACCGTGTGATTTTCGTCTATTTTATGTCTTTTTTCGAATGTTGGTGCATGGCTATAGTGTGTATATTGTTTGTGACACCAAGTAATTTTTTTTTTGGTGGTGGTGGTGGGGGGGGGGGGGGGTTCCTTTTATGCGTTATGTTGCTAAATTTTGTAAACTATACCATTATCCTAAATAAGCAACTCTATAGGTTTGTTCAGTATACATATGAGAACCCTCCTTCCCATATAGCAGAGCTAGCGAAATACGTATTAAGATTAGTTTGTATGCGGACAAAGGGGGTCGATCCACAGGCACTTGTCTCAGAATTTATTTTCCCTATATACCTTAATATAACTTCTGAGACAAATGCCTGTGGGTCGATCCCTCCTAATTCAGCTAAATGTATAGTTCATGCATATATATAGTCAGGAACGTAAACCTGATGTTCAGTGGTTGTCGATTGTTGATGTCGTTTCTTCTAAACAAAATCATAGATTAGACCGTTGGTGTTCCTGTTTGAATGGTTTTACACTAGTCATTTTTTGGAGGCTTTATAGCTTGCTGTTCGGTGTGAGGCAAGGCTCCGTGTTATAGGCCGTACTTTGACCTATAATGGTTTACTTTTTTCAAATTGTGACTTGGATAGAGAGTTGTCTTGTGTTGTGTTTAAAAGCAGGGGCGTAGCTGCCGTTAGGCACTTTAAGCACGTGCCTACACATAATTTTTTCACAAATATTTTTTTTTTGTTAAAAAAAATAATAAACAACGTTATATATAGATGAACTCCAGTGAAGTTGTCACAACTCGAATGTCATGTGTACACTAGTCTCTTGTCCTTAGTGAATGGAGTATTGTATAGCATTGAATGTTTTTATGTGCGTACCTTATATAGAAACTATAAACTAGAACTTTGGTTCAGATCATTTAAATTCTATCAACAAAAACTTGAATGAACCTCAACTTAGACACATGAATTTTTAATTAGTTGTTGTTAGTTTTCAACTAGCTTTAGTTTCCACTTTGTCTTCACCCAATGTTGGTCGTCCGTTTGGCTGTGCAGGATGCATAAATACGTAGTCACGTGCGTCTGGTCAGAATAGGGACATTTAATCTTATGCCTAGTTGTAGAGAGAATGCCACTCTTTGAGGAGTTCGTAGTTGGTCTACTGAAAGGCAAAGTTTCTGCTCCTATCCAATAATCCCTCATTTTCCATTGCATGGCATTTTCAAATTTCCAGACTTTCGTCCTGTACAACACCTATTACAGGACTAAGTTCCCTGTTGTGTTTATTATAAATAATCAATTTGGTTTTTTTGTTTGTTCTAAACTTGCATAAATATTTTACACTGGATGTTTAGAAATCAATCTATCAACTAGCGTCCAGTAGTTTTGAGTACTCTCAGATCTACGAGTAATGACCACAATTATTCAAATTCCTAAGCAGGTAGGGATTTTACAGTAGCGCGGTATATAAAGAAATACGAATTTCTTTTAATTTTGTTACGTTAGTATGAACAGAACAGAACTTTTGCACTAGTCATCGACTATGTGTGTATGTACTTGTGTGGCTAGGGTGAAGGTTTAATAATCAAAATATTGATGGTTGATGTCTTTCTAACCAAAAGGATAGTGTTATTATATAGTATAATATCAGTGTTTACGTGCACGTGCGTATTTTTTTTAATGAAGGATCGTCAATATGTACTATCCATTAAGTTAAACGTATATATCGATCATAACGGAATAGATTTGAAAATACCAAACAGGGTGTACTGCTTAATTAAAGGGATACGCGGATCTATGATGGGCAGTACATATTGTAAATATTTTTGTTTAATATTTGATTTTCCAATTGTACTGAGTTATTTAATTCCCCATTCAGATGTTATGGTAAATTATTCATAATTCTTTTTCATCATGTATATTATAATTATCATGATTAAATGACCAGAAAATTTAATATTTTTGTGCATAAAATTTTGCAGCCAAAACGCTGAAATCCGTTTTCCGTCGGGGGGGGGGGGGGGAGCGAAGAGCCCCCCTGAACCCCTTACCAGCGGGTCCAGACCCCCTGCCGATTTGTGCCTACAGTTGAATGAATGCCTAGCTACGCCCCTGAAAAGGGAAATTTTGACTGCTCAAAAAGCTATTTTTAACTAGCATCTTGTTTATAAAATATGTTTGTTTTAAAGTCGGACACCATGGACGTGGTTGTCTCTAGTTTAAATATTAATATTGTTGATCCTTCAGTAATTAGGTGTTGGTACTTGATCATACTTGATTTTAAACTCGAGATTGATTGTTGCTTGAATGACGTCTAGCAGGAAATAGTTCATGCAAATCTTTAATAGGTAAGTCCTGCAATGTGGTTCATATGGAATAAAGGACTGCAAATTGAGTCTAACATTGGGAAATGAGGGTATGTTGGGCAGTTGCAAGCTTCGCTAGCTAAGGGTAATCTTCTCTTCGATAGGCTAAATTCAAGCTCTTGGCTTGCAAAAAAAGAACAGGGGCAGATATTTACACAGAGTATGTTGTGTTAATCTTTTTGATCGCAACAAAATTGCTCTCTTCTTATTTCATCAAAATGGTTCAAATTTTTCCTCTATTTTTTCTCGGTGATGTCAAATTCAAATTGCGGGATGATCCAAAGATAAATTTTCATTTTGCTGAAAACCTGTTTTCATAGTTTGAAATTTTTGAAACTGATGAAATATACCTTTCTTTCACAAAGCATAATAAGGACCACAATTAAGCTTATCATTTAAAGTCTATTGTTAAATAAAGACCATGCTGATGTGGTTTTTTTTAAGGCACTGGCTACGGTTACATGGAAATGTAACAATAATAAAAATATTATTGTTACATTGGAGACTAAATGCCGGAATGCATGGTTGGGTAAGGATCTGTTTAATTACGAATGTAACAATAATTATTGAGGCTACGGTTACATAGCGTTATTGTACATGAAAAACAGCAATGTACGATGGGACTAGTAATATGTACTAAATAATAAAAAATGAAGACATTTATTTTATATTTACAATACATACATTTATTACATACAATTTATTTACTGTATTTTTTTATTTACAATAATTTCTACAAATCAAGTAAGTGGTTTTTAAAGTCCGACACATTTTTGATGAACGAAATTACGTCCTCCACGGTTACGTGTACATACAGAAGTTCTTGGTATTTAAGTTAAGTTAGCAAACTTTGCTTTTGATGTATCAATTTGGGTCAAGTTGTATAGCTGTATGAAATTTATGTCTTGATTTTGTTTAAGTTTCGCCGGTTTAAAACGCATCCCAATTTGTTAAGTTTTTCACCCTAAACAAAATTGGTTCAAAGTATAATGACAGTAATAAGAGTACTAGCTAGGTGTGCAGTTAAATACTTTAAAAAAGTGAAACCATTGAACTATATGTTTCGCCTTTGACACTCCTAATCTTGAGTAGTATATTTAAGAACATCAAAACCATTAATACGTAAAACTATTCAAGTTATACACCATTTGATTGTTGAATAATAATATTTATTATTTATCAGTATTACAAGTATTGTTTAGTACATATGAAAGAATTAAGCAAAACAACTATAGAAGATTTAAGTTTAAGAAATCTAATGTTTATTGCTGTTTTTCATGTAACAATAACGTAATGTAACCGTAGCCTCAGTAATTATTGTTACATTCGTAATTAATCGGTTCCTTACCCATCTTTGCATTCCGGCAATTAGTCTCAAATGTAACAATAATATTTTTATTATTGTTATATTTCCATGTAACCGTAGCCAGTGCCTTTTTTAAAGTCGTTAGGTTACTGTCTCATTGACATTAACCCAGATGGCTGTTTTTTTCAAATTCAGTATTTTGTATTTCTTTTTTCAGGATCAGTTTTCAATAGTTTTTCTGACTGGGTACTTTGGGATAACAGGACTGGTCTGTTTTACGAAACATGGACTGTAAAAGATAAACCAGGTGTGTACTTAAATCATTTATTGACTATGCTGAACGCGTATCTATACTATCGAAATTGAGTTAAAGGATACAACATATGCAGTTAAGTCCGCCTAATGTCTTAAATTAAATGCAGAAATTGACAATGAGGGTCAGTCGATATCAAAACTCAATAACCAAAGAGATAATTTCAGCTACCCCATTGTAAACTTTCCATTTCTATGTAGCACGTACCATTCCAGTACCGTCTGCATACGGAGTATATAATAATAGATCTCCCTGTTGACACGATATTCCAGGGCTTGTATTTCCTTAATGGAGGATTGCTCCATGCAAGAGTTCTAAATGTCAGTCAAGGATGAAGATGAAATCATCGCATCGTAAATTTTACGGACGCAAGCACGAGTTGGTTGACCATTATGGAATATCTGTTTCACAGATGACGACGGATATGTTCCAATTGTCGTTACAACAATCCTTTCCCCTTCCCCCCGAAAGCAACCTACATAATAAGAACCTATCACCGTGTTTGTACATACAACGGATGCCACTCTTTTTAAGCATCACTGCAGATACATTAAATGTTGTAGTGCGCATCTGGTGTAATTAAATTGGTACTGTTAATGTTATTGCATCAAATATATGTGGGTCTAATTCATTGACATGAACATCAAACTCCTTTTATTATTTTTTGTGATTGAATATAGAGTAAAACATAATATATATTTCTTGATAAGTCAACCAATATATCCTTTTTAGAAATTACAACATGCAAATATTGCTATCAAATATAAATAAGGAGTTTATTAAAGAAAATTTGATTTTACAGTATTTTATTTTTTCATATATATCACTTGATTTTTTTTTATTTTTTTTTTTCAGATGGGAAGACTTAATGAATCTGATTTTACTGTATTTTATATTTTCATATATATATATCACTTAGATTGATTTTTTTCAGATGGGAATACTTGGTTTCAGCCTTTTGACTGTGCAAGCTGGGTAATACGTGCATTGGATAAATTCGGTCGACTTGGTGTCAGTTTTAATCAAAGTGTTCATTTGAACTATACCAAAATCAATCTCTATTCTGACCAACCAGAATATTTAGGAACTTCTGCTGAAGTGTTTGACAAAAGTGCAAATAAAACAATGCAAGCTTCTGCAACAAATATAGTGAAATTTTACTCAAAATTCCAGTCACAGAAAAAATGGGAAGACTTAGCTATTGAAATAATAGAAGATTTATATGAAATATTCGAAAAAAATGAGCCTTTCTACTTGTACTACAATGATGCATACTGGCTTCTCAATTTGACATCTCCCATAGCCAAGCTGACATACGAAGAAAGTCCCTTACCGAAACCAGGACGACAGATAGATAACAAGCTATACTTTGAAAATCGTTTTCCATGAATATATTACAGTACATAGCAATGCGAATGTTTCACAAATGAAATTCTGATTTCAGTGTTTTGTAAATAGAAGCATACATGTGTGATAGGTAAATAAAATGTTCTACAACGGCTTTCAAACAATTATGTGGTGTAGTTTGAGATACTCACTAATTAAAACAAATGTTCCTTCTGTTGTCTTAATTCATTTTATATCTAAAATATATTCTACATAGTTTTATCTTTACACCACTGAGTCATATGCGTAGGATTTACTTTTTTTTATTGGGGCCGATTTTGTAACATCATCAAACTCTATCTGAAGCATTTTGTAAAGAAATCCGCTAAAAATAGTGATAGGAGCCAAACTTGCATTGGAGCAGTGTTCTTTGTTGAAGACCTCACTATACTGAATTCGTGAGGAAGAACAACAATAATCAAAGAGCTGAAAGCTCTGAAGAAAAATGACGCCACTGTCTCTAATATTGGGATAGTTTTTATGCAAGTCTTGATTTTCACATACCGTAATTAGTTTAACAATGCAACATGTATCGTGAGCATATAATTGATATTCGTATATGTGTGTATGTGTGAAGTGAAGGTGACAACTGGCTGGTTTTTTAAGACAAATGAATAGGTCAAGACTAGCTGAATTGTACAAATAAATACCGTAGAAAGGCTTGTATATTTCTCACTAGTACATAGTCTGAAACTGGGTCCGTTCGCTTCCATTCACGTTTGCGCCCACTCATTTTCACCCCTTTCACTTTCACACCCTACATGTTCGCACCCAATCTTAATTGGTTTTGTGTTTAATAACTCTGCAAGCAAGTGTTTTCTTATAAGTATAATTGTTGTCATTGTCTCAAAATAAAGTGAGACAGCAATAATTTTTTTTGTGTTGAATAAATCTTAATCATGTTTTGGATAAGGTATTGCTTAAAATAATAATAATCCTTTCTAAATAAAGTGGTATTTTGTCAACGTTTTATTTTGTGTTGAATAACTCTTAATCATGTTTTGGTTAGTGTATTGCTATAACTTGTTTCATTGACTTGTTTTCAAAATGAAGTGAGATTCTGACTATGTTTGTTTCTGCGTGTTGAATAAATTTTATCATGTTTTGGTTATATTAGTGGATTGCTATATTTTGGTTTCTATGTTTTATTGTTTCGTTGTTTCAGATCAATGGGACCAAGCTGTTAAAAACAATTATCTTTTGTGATTTTTCCTTTAAAATCTTCAATGTTTTACTCATACCAAGCTATAAATACATTCAGTATTTACACCAAAGCAATTTAAAACAACAACCATGATTTTCCAATTATTCAACTTGAATTTGAATTAAAATTGGGCGCGAATGAGTAGAGTGTGAATGTGCGAACGTGTAGGGTGCGAAAATGTATTGGGCACAAACAGACCTGATACCACACAGTCTGAACTCCCTTCTCCCACAAAATATTAAGTAAATAATCTTTTTTTTACTGCTATCAAAGGTCTAATGAAACTCAGATACAGTTAACTCTTGTTGTCTCGAACCCGGTTGACTCAAAATTTCGGATGAGTCGAAGTTTTCACATGGTCCCGAACTTTGTTCCATATAAATGTATGTAATTCGACTCTTGATGAGTCGAAATTGGATGAGTCGAAATTTCGGTTGAGTCGAACTAAATTAACGATCCCAAGGTTAACAAAAGCATTCAAAATTCATAATTTATCTCGAACTAATACATATATGTCAAAACATGACCTCCGGCATTTAAATGGATTGAAGAGGTAATCTGACAATACACGTGTAATTAAATTTCCAGTCACTGAACATTGTATTCATTTATGACATGCTATTTCCACGAGTGTTTACTTGAGATTATCTTTTATAGAATTTTTATAAACAATTAGTGAAGTAGTTAATGTTCATGAAAAAGTATTTAAAATGTTTACAAAACAATTAATTGTGATTTAAACTCATGCGCTTGGGTGTGTATAAAGTAAGGATTATGACTTCCGTTGATGATCACCTAAAAACTACTCAATCGGCATCTTTAATCTTGTTGTGTTTTCTTTTGAAAAGAAAGAGTGAGATAAAACGAAATGAAGAGAAATTTAAATTATCTAAAATCTCTTGTATCCGAGAATAAACCTTTTTGTCAACTATAAACTACCTGAATAATGAAACTATTGATTAGAAATTACTCTCTCGGATAAAAGCCATAGCAAAAAAAATGTAACTGAAACAATTGAATAAGTACAAATAATGTTATTATAATAATGAAAGACCATGACATACAAATACATCGATCTGATACAAGAATATCGATCCCCTTCCCATATTCAACCGGATTTATTTTAGCTTTACCAAGCTAAGCAAGAGTTGTGTCCCTTGTTCTGTCAATCTTCCGGTTTTCGTTTGAGTCGAACTACGTGTATCACGAAATATTTCTCTGGTCCAGCTGACTTCGAGATAACGAGAGTCGACTGTAGTTTCAAACATTTGTCAAAGAATTCTAGTCAAACTGGCACCTAGTTAAATTGGCACCTGGACAAATCAGCACCTGGTTAAAATCGACACCTGATATAGTCAATTCGTCACCCATGTTAAATATATATTTTTAACAGTATTTTAAGCAATAGGGTAAAAAATAAGAAAGGGGTTGCCAGAATTATTTTCAGTATTTAAGCAAAAAGAGTTAAATACTAACTTTCACATTTTTGGGTGTTCATGTACATTTTGTATATATTTATTTTTCTCAACTAATGACTTTTTTGGTGTATTTTTAATGATATATATATGAGTAGTCCAAATAATTATTACGTCTGGCAAGGCTTTTTTAATTTTATTCTGGAACACCTTCCTATGACCGAAAAGGCCATGTTAATTTTTTTTCTGGGACGCCTTCCTACGAACGTCGTAGGAAGGCGTCCCAGAAAAATAATAAAATAGCCTTGCCAGACGTCATAATTATTTGGACTTATACATGAGATATTGTGTATTTTTCTGCATTATTTTAACCAGTTGAGCATTTTACAGGATTGTTGGTTTAATGCTGTTTAAACTTTACTGAAAAACAAACACCTTAAATTTGCTAATTATTTGGCATGCAAGTTTGATTTATTGAAAGGGACTCATAGTTTTCCATTTTATTTTAATAATTGACTTGTTTTTACAATTACACAAATTGTCTAATTGTTAAAACAACAGCTTTGGTAAGGGCTTCGTTGTTAACCTTTATACACTACATATTCACTTTCGTTTCGTGGTTTACCAAAATACACAACAACATATTCACTATGTACTTGGTAACAGTAATTAATTAATTGAATAGAAAATATTATAACAAATATTATTGGATGCCGAATTGACGTCGAATAGGTGCCGATTTGACTAGATGCCAATTTAACCAGGTGCCGGCCGACTTGACTTGTACGTTTCAATTCCTCTGCGATCGTTTGCGGTATTTTCTTGAGAAAACCTATTTTCCATTATCAAAGAGAAGAAGAAACTGCTTTAAAATGATTCTGGAACGCTTCATGATTGTTAAAATAAGTTTAATTCACTCAAAAACAATTTTTAAACTTGCGATTAAACAGGAAGTTTCCAAAGCACGTGTAAAAGAAGAAATTAACCGGTGAGAGTGGAAATCCGTATATGACAGATATCCCTATAGTACGACTTTGAAAGTAAAACAGTTCAATCCTTTTGTAAAACAATCTTTAATATACCTATCACATTAATGTTTGAAGGGTCTTAAGCTTATTCAAACCAAATAAGTCGGTATGAAACACCAAAACGGAATGAACAATAACCGATTACGTTTTGTAGTTTACAAATTCTAAAACTGGTTCCCGTCAAACTACAACACTTTGTTCGAGTGTAGTGGAATACAAGCAAAAACCAGTGTAAACTGGGTCCTGGCTGATTTACTACTACACAATGATGCATAATGATAACACAAGCAGATTCCAGTTTGTATGGAAAATAGGAAATACGAAACCAAGCGCGGTAGGCAGAGAAATGTAATGAAGTTCAGGTCGGCAGTTATGGAACAATGACTGCGTCATTTTCCAAAAACGCTGTTTCTTTGATTTTTTTTTTTTGCTGATTTTATGTCATAGATGGATACCCATATCATTTGTGTGGCGTTTTTTTATTATTATGCTTTACACATACACTTATGGTTCTGAATTTTTTTTTACCTCCCAACTGGTGTTTTTGGCAAATACCCTTTGCAAGCATGATATATTTGTATGATAACAAAAATGATGAATTAAGATATGATAAATGCTGGTAAAGAAAGGGCTCCAATCAGAAAATGGAAACATAGAACATTTTTAATCAATTGAGGGTACATATAAAAAAGATGTGGTATGATTGCCAATGAGACAACTATCCACAAAAGAGTTCTTTTTCTTTGTACAACTATACATCAGAAGCTGTGCTATTGTTTAATTTGACTGGGAATAAGAACAATTCCAAATGTTGGTTCCAGACTGAATAAGGCTGATCAAAGACAATGACTGTGATACAAACCCTTCTTATGGATTAAATTAGATGGCTTCAGTTTAGAAAATGTTTATTGTCATTATATCTCATTATGCAAAGTTGCATACTTTTAACTAAACAGTTGGCAATTGTACAAATATATTTAACTTTGCCTCTTGACTATTGGTGGCCATTTTAGATTTGGCAGCCATATTGGATTTGTTAATATCGCTTCATGTTCAAAAGTGTTTAAAACCCTCATAACTAACACTGTGCAATATTATGACAAAAATAAGAAATCTGTTAATTACAATTTGTAGTAGTAAAATTGAGAAAGGAAATGGGGAATGTGTCAAAGCGACAACCCGACCATAGAGAAGACAACAGCTGAAGGCCATCAATAGGTCTTCAATGTAGCGAGAAACTCCCGCACCCGTAGGTGTCCTTCAGCTGGCCCCTTAAAAAATATGTAGTGTTTGTTTTTGTTACTGAGAGGCATACAAGACATATTTTAAAATGGTTGACATTTGTATTACAGTGATTTTACGAGAAGAGTTATTTCCCTTTATCAAAATCTTTCTCAACATACTTGGTGTTTTTGTAAACTTTGAACACAAACATGATGTCATAAAACATCAAAAGGTCATTTTAATCTATTTCAGTTAGGTTGTTCTCTAATCAATGATTATCAGTTAAGAATTAAACTCAACATTAAAAGTGTTCTAGAAATCTAGGTTTGACTTATTATCATAATACTATGTTTTAAACCCACTGCGATCGTCTGCATCTGTCCAATGTAAGTCTGATGTTCAGTAGTTGTTGTTCTTGATATGGTTCATAAATGTCTCTCGTCTCCTGTCATTTATATAGATTAGACCGTTGGTTTTCCTGTTTGAGTGGTTTTACACTTATTATTTTTGGGAGCCTTTATAGCTTGCTGTTTGGTGTGAGCATAGGCTCCTTGTTGAAGACCGTACTTTGACCTATAATTGTTTACTTTTATAAATTGTGACTTGGGATGGAGAGTTGTCTCATTGGCACTTATACCACATCATCTTATATCTATTAGTTTCATATTAGCACGACTTAGAACATCTTCACATAGAGTTATCAATATGTATGTGTCTATACCATGTCAGGCTTTCTTGTTTGACTATGCCTTGTTTTTTGTGTTTATATCTATTGTTTTGATGGATTATGTGTAGTTTCAAATACTTTTAGTATTTTCTGTTACATGAACAATGTATTTAATTTATGCTTCAAAGACACAATTTCTTTTAACTTTTCATTAAAAATTTATTTATTTTTATACTTATTTACAATAAAGTACACATATACAATAACAAGTACAAATTTATATATATATGAAATAAATAAATAACTTGGAAATATCTAATTGAGACGACATTCAAATTAAACAGAACCTGAAAGTATGTGAGGTCCAATTGCATCTGTTTGCTAGCAGCTCATACATGTACTCGTTTCTTTTTTAAAGACAGAAAAGTCAAAAATGCCAGTTGCTAAATCATGTTTTCTGTGACGTATAGATGACTAGCAATTTATGATTGAAACCAACCAAAATTTGAAGATTCTTACCCATTTCGTCAATACTTTAATTTGTGCAGATACATATTGTTTCTTATTTTTCGTTATAAAATGGCAGTATTTCAAAAGCAGAATGCAAAAATATAAAGAAAACAATATAAAACTGCATTTGAAGTAAAGTTGACTGGGAAATAATCAATAAAAGAATTATTTTAAATACAGAGAAAACACCTTTTCTAGCAAATGTCAATGATATAACACTAACATGACTAACAGTCGTGGATTTTGAAATGAAATTTCACTCAGAATAGCTTCATCAGCACCTTTTACTCACTCAAACATCACATTCATATCAGATATACATTGGTCCCATTGAAATAGTGGTAAATGCTTCACAATATTCAAAATATGATTTGAAAGGGAGATAAATCAGATCTAACAAATGACACTAATGTCTCTAATATAAACTTGTCTTTTTCATGATTTTGAGGAATTCTTCTTGATTGATTTCACCATCCCCATCTCTGTCGGCTTCATCTATCATCTCCTATAATAAAATACAGCAAAATTTAACATAACATACAGTACTGTTTTAATCTCACCCAGGGTGAAAGGTTAAATTTTGAAGGCTTTAGTGGCTTCAAGACCAATAAAACCTGAATTATAAAAGAACAGAGTTTCAATGTCCCCCCACGTTGCACTTATTTTTAAATCCAAGAGGCATAATTTTGTTTTTTAAAGTTTGTCGTCAACCAGTATAGAACTTGTCCAAAATATTGTTGATATTTACCTATAGTATAAGTTTTGTAGAAATCTGGCATGAATTGTGAAAGTGAGAGTGCTAACGAGGCCATTTGAATTTGAAAAGTTATTTTTTTAAGTAATACCATTGACTGGTTGTGATAAGGAGCACTCATGCTCACTTTCATATTTAACCATACGCCAATCTATTGAATCTAAAACCAGAAGCCTGTAGTCAAGTGGTTGCCATTTGTTACTTTAAACAATAATTGCTTATTTTTTGTTAAAAGTTGTTTATAGCTAAAACATGTTGAATCGGGCAGTGGTTTTCTCATTTGAATTGCTTTGAATATCAATATTGTAACCCCTAAAAAGACCTTTCATCTCTTACTATATCAATTACTCATACATTTTGCACATTGTTGAAGGCAGTGTGGTAAACCTCAAGTTGTACAAATCCTTGTGTTTATCTCCTTGTTTGATTGTTGTTTGATTGTAATTTTTCGAATTCTTACGCTATGATATACATTTTTGTATTTGCCAGTGGACATTAATGACATAAATCATAACAATGCTACATGTAATTACCTGTAATTCTTCATCTGTGAGATTTTCCCCTAATTCTTTTGCAACTCTTTTTAAGTTTCTGAATGAGATTTTTCCTGTCTCATCATCATCAAATAACCTGAAAGCTTTCAGAATTTCTTCTTTCACATCTTTTTCACTCATTTTCTGTGTCATGATGGTGAGGAAATCATTAAAATCAATTGTACCTGAAAAAACAATGGAAATTAAAAAAAATACTTCATACTAGATGATAATTTTGTAGTACTGTGAATTCAGAAATTATTGCGATGTTTTTATTATTGTGAAAAATGAAACAAAGTTGTAATCGCAATAGTTTAAACTTGCATTTTGATTTTTTTTATATGAATTACTTAGGATTTTTCTCAATATTGCAAAAATTTAAATTACATTTTAGTGTTAAATGACAAAATCGCAATAATAAATGCACGCAACAATTTCGGAATTAACAGTATCTGCTTTGTGCATGTTGCAACAGATGTCTAGTAATATAAGTTTTTCCTCTATTTACAGTAAAGAAAACTGTAAATATTTTCTTTCTGGACTGTTCCCCAGCCTTAAAGTGATTTTTTCTTCTACTTTATTTTTTAGAATTTTCCTGTCTGAATGTCTTTTCTTTTTATTTTAATTAATTTTTTTTGTCACCAGTTTCCATAAAACGGCTCTCCATAAGCACAATAGTGAACATAAGATGTCTAACTATGCTATTGAGACCAGTTACAATGTACAATGGAAATAAATGGCTTAGGGTCAGTAATTTAGAGAATTCAAATTGGGGAGGGTCTGCAGGTAACCCTAAACAGACTAAACAGATATGTGTACTTTAATTTGTTGGCCTCATATGTTAAATGACATGGTTACAAACCTGATCCATCTTTATCTATCTCCTGTATCATTTTCTTTATTTCTTCTTTCTTTGGCTCAAATCCTAATGCCCTCATAGCTACCTATAACATAAATACGTGTAATTTCATGTTGTTATACAAGTAGCCCCATTACCATGATTACTTTTTACATTGTGTATGTTAAATTCAGACATTCCTATGTATAAATTTCTCTGTTGACATAGAGAATATTAGAGATATGTCGCACCTTTATAGTAGTTTTGATAGTATAAGTCCACACTTGGAGTTAAAATGGTAAGACTTTTACCATGTAATACAACTGTAGATGCAAAATATTCAATAGTAAATGTACATATGAAGAGAAAAAAAGGAAATTCAAACATGTTAAAAGGACATAATATATGAATATAATTAGGGAAAGCGCAATCATGCTAAGTAATGAACATGAATGGAATGTTTCATTGAAATCCACTCACGAATTTCAGATAATTGATTCCCTAAATATACATCATAATCCCAAGTTTAAAGACCTACAAGTGATCACAACACAAATTTTGCATATATATATATGCATATGTATGATGCTTTATATATTTATTTATAATTAGTTACAAAATATACTTACATGTATAATGTAGATTTAGTATGGGGGGATCTGACCAGCAAACCTTACTAATTTTTACAATCTTTACCATGTTTACCAGCTCAAAATATATTTTTTGAAAAAATTGAACCACTATTCATTCACAGAAGATGGAACATCTATTTACCTTTAATTCTTTGGCATCTATTGTTCCTGAGCCATCTGTATCAAACAGATCAAAAGCTTCTCGTATTTCCTGTTTCTGTTCTTCTGTCAAATCTGGTTTGGCACCTCCCTTTTTTCTACCCCCTCCTGCTAGAGCTGTCTTTTTTCCGTAGCTAGACTACAAAAGACATCAATGTTTTCTAAGTTATCTTATTGACTTATTCAAATGAAAATACACTCATGTTGCTATTAAAATATCAAATAATTACAATGAATCAAAAGACAAAATGTGTAACAATCATGTGGTTTGCTTGCAATTTGGATATGTATACAAATGTTATATAATAAAATAGAGAAAGGACATGAAGGATACATGTACATGTATTCTATAATCATGCTAATGTTATAATGTACAAGAAAATAGAATGTATCCATAAGACGGTGATGGCCCACTCGCACAAACATTTTTCATGTTCAGTGGACTGTGAAATTTGGCATTAAAATTAGAAAGATCATATCATCATGATCATCACATGATCATAGGGAACATGAATATTCAAGTTGATTGGACTTCAACTTACTTCATCAAAAACTCCTTTGACCTAAAAACATGCTAACATGAAGCAAGCGGACAACAAGACACATACCCATAAAATTATGGGCATGAATTAATGGAGAATCAGTAGGCTAGTTCCTGTATACAGTTTTAAATCAAATATTTCACGTGAGTTCCATCACCAAGTGACTAAAATGTATGCATCAAAATTTCCAACACGTGATGAGCAAATGGGTGAAATGTTTGATTTCATACTGCAAATAATATATTGGAAATTAAAATCTATTAAGATGGTCACCCTCCCTAAGTCGTACAGTAATCAAGATTATGTACTTATTGACATAAAAATATTTCAACACTACCCTACTGATTACGATTTTGAAAGTGCTGGAAACTTTTAATAGAGCAGTTGATACAAACAAGACTTTTTTCTAGTAAATGACCTCATAAAGGGGTGCAAAATTGACGATCTTTTCTGGTGAAGGTAAATATAGGAAGATGTGGTATGAGTGCCAATGAGACAAATCTCCATCCAAGTAACAATTAATAAAAGTAAACCATTATCATGTGATAATAGGTCTAGGTACGGCCTTCAACATTGAGACTTGACTCACACCAAACATCAATCTACAAAGGGCATAGGAAGATGTGGTATGAGTGCCAATGAGACAACTCTCCATCCAAGTTTATAAACAATTTATAAAAGTAAACCATTATACATTGTAGGTCTGAAAGGTACATGTATGGCCTTCAACCATGTCAATAAGACATGATTCCAGAAATGCATGTTGGGTCAGTTAAGAAGAAAGCAATAAATATACCAGTTGTAATGCCCTATATCATACAAAATGTATAACTTGAAACTTTTTTCTAAATGTTGGTTTAATTAATAATTTTGTGTAAAAAATGCAATAATTAATTTGCATTTCAATGTTGTTAAAAATGTAAACCTGTTGCATATAGCCTTCGTTCTCTTTCACGGACACCACTTACACCATATTAGGACCCCCATATTATATTTTACAGAAAGAAAGTGAAAAGTGTTTAATTGAGCCTGTACCGCTCAGATATACAAGCTCAGTCTTGCTCAAAATTAAGTTCGTATCTTGTTCATGTTGTTAGTCATTATTTAATTTATCTCTCATAGATTTATTATCATCTGCTCTTCTTTAACACGTTTGAAGATGAATTTCGTGAAATGAAAACGGCATTATTGTTCATACTAATGACCGTTTTAAATATAAATAACATACCATAATCTGTTTTGTTGATCTTCGAAACGGACAGGCGCTTATTTCCCGGATGTCACAACGCACTGAATTATTACGATCAATCTGATTGGTTTAAAATTTAATCAATTTAAGTTACAGGCGCGGTTCATTTGAACGTACAATTGTTACCGTGTTATAATTAAATGGGCGTATGACATTTGCGCCGATTTTGAAAATTTCAATTCTTTCATTTGCGCCGATTTCATTTTTTCATTTGCGCCGATTTTATAATTTCTCCTAATTGGATTTACAGGTAAAAATAAGTTAATACTTTTACATGTACTATAACTTGAAGGTTTATTGGTATATCTGATTATAAACGTTGTTCACTTATGTTTAATAGATATAGGAAGATGTGGTATGAATGCAAATGAGACAATTCTCCATCCAAGCTGATTGGAAGACTATTTATGAAAGTAAACCATTTTTAAGTTTATTTTGATTCTACTTGTTCTGGAAATTCGTTGTAACACGATGGACATATTGTAACGACCCGATGAGTCAATTCTTTAATCTTCGACAGCCATACATATCGGAGGGTCAGTGTCCAGAAAAATAACATATCTTGCTGATGTACCATTAAATCGTGTAAAGCCAGAGTCACAACGGATTCTGATTGGGAGACTATTGTCAAACCAAAACACAGAAAGAACATAACCATGTGGCAGTTGACCGAAAGACCGAGGCTGACGATCTACGAGTACGGTAAAGGAAAAGACTGGAGATGTATCTTCAAAGACTGGGATGAAAAGTTATCTCATTGGCACTAATACCATATTCTCTTATATCTGTTTACCTGTAATTTACCTGTAAAAAAATTCGGCGCAAATGAAAAAAAAAAATCGGCGCAAATAAAAGAAAAAATCGGCGCAAATGAAAGAAAAAATCGGCGCAAATGAAATGCAGATCGGCGCAAATGCAAAGCGCCGAATTAAATATTCTTACCGCGGAGACAAAGATCGATAAATGCCTTATGGAAACAGAGAGGAAGGATGGGAGAAAGGAGAAAAGAGCCGAGAGAAAGGGGACGCGGACGAAATGAGAGAAACGATAAAAGGAGAAATTGAGGAACTGAAAAAAACTTGCTGCTACGATACGAGACATATATATATGTTAAGTGCCTAGAAAGTCAACCTAACGATGTTATGTATATATTGTATATGTCTCTGGGTATACCTTTATTTTTCTTTTCAAGTCTAAACTTGATCATACAAAAATGGGAACAGTATATAAAACATGTATGTTCATGTTTAAAAGAGCAAAGAAGAAATGAAACGTGATCAAACCGGCCTAGGCGCTTGGGTATAATGATACAGATTATTTTCATTTTTTGTTGTTGATTAAAATATTCAATTTTCTATATTTATAATGCATATCTATCACTTCTGTGCATGTCTCACCTAGTTTCGAGTGATTTTTAAAACGACTTAGTGAAAATACCAAATTTTACTAGTAGCTGATACATCAAGTACCGCTCATCATCACGTTCTTGTTTAGAAGCATCTTAGTCGCTATAATATCAACTTCTTTTTCAATAAATTCGTCACATCTTAAACACTTTCTTCTTATTGTCCCTTTTATATCTTTCATTATGAAGAAAGAGGTAGGGCCAATTTGCCGGGAATTTTTTTTACAGAATGGCCAATTTCAAGACTTAGTGAAAATACCAAATTTTACTAGTAGCTGAGACATCAAGTACCGCTCATCATCACGTTCTTGTTTAGAAGCATCTTAGTCGCTATAATATCAACTTCTTTTTCAATAAATTCGTCACATCTTAAACACTTTCTTCTTATTGTCCCTTTTATATCTTTCACTATGAAGAAAGAGGTAGGGCCAATTTGCCGGGAATTTTTTTTTACAGAAGGGCCATTATTAGAGCACAGAACTACTATAATGAATGATGGTTTTGAAGAAAGGGTTCGAATCTCTCAAGAATATTTGCATTTTTTGTGTGGTTATATTAAATTTTAATGTTTCTATCATATTTTTTTCGGATATTTCCTTAATTCATAGAGTCATTCTGGCTCATTTTGACTATAATTTACTAGTACAAAAAATGTATATCATTTTATATGTATTAAAGAAGAAAAAATAGTGTATCGCTTATTGTGTGCATTCCCGTGACTGTCCATACTCATGACTTACTTTCTATTCATGTGTTTACATTTATTACATTTATTCAAGGAACAACTGCCTTCAAACTGATGTAGGTGCCTGTACATAACCAATAACACGAGAATTGATTCTAAAGCAATGAAGCCAAAATGTACACATAACTTAAAATAAGGCCATTGCAATTGTATACAAGTTTCAAAACAACACAAACAATTTGTCGAAATCTTTTTTGAACATGGTATTATATGTAACAAATGCAGTCAACAGCAATTTCGTCGCCAATTCACAAACTGCGTAGATACTAGTAATGAAATTTCTACGACCGTCCCTACACCGTTACCTTAGTCATCAGAAAATAAAACAACACAACAGAAAAAATCAATTACACTACAAGTACAAATCGTGATTGTAGGTAAAACATCAAGAAGTTGTTGCATCTGTATCACAACGAAGGGCTGATTTGTTAAAATGCCAGAAAAGGCAATATAACATGTGTTAGTAACACCTGATCTATGACCAACTGATGTAAGATGTTCTCCGGTTAAAAAATATACATGTGTTTTCTTATCTTACGGACGATAAAACATTAAAAGACCAGGACAAATACAGATATTTACATATATTCAGAATGTGAAAAACACGATTTGAATTTGTTCGATATTATAGGGCTCCTTGACAAGTTACGTGGTATGGTACCTTGCAAAAAGGATGTTAATAATAAAATAAAATCAATATTAAAAAATCAATAGTCTTGGCCTTGTTTTTGTAGGAATACCTGTTCAAGGTATGAAAATAGATGATGTGACGTATTTTCATGTACTATAATAAGCATCCATCGGGCTATTTAAAACATGATTTACCTATCTTATCGAATGAAAAAAAAAATCCCGACAAATTGGCCGCCCTACCTCTTTGTAGTAATACACAAGAGTAACACTTTCACTGTTTTTAACATGTTTAATATTAATAAAAAAAACTGATAAAAGTTACAATGCCGTTCCCTCTTACAATGGAATTTCTTTAAGTAATTATTACATGTTCTATGTATACAAAACGTTGAATGCTAATTATATATAGGTGCAAATGTCAAAATGGTCGGATTAATCATTTATTGCACCTACATGTATCACTGGCATCAGTGGAATTACCACATCAGAATAAATAGAGTTTAATTGTTTTGACAAATAAGTGATGCATTAATTTTACGACTGTGGTTTAACCGCATCAAAAATAAATACGGACATCCGATTAGTTTTAGATACTTATGATATAATTGAACAAGTGATAATATCAACCTATTGCTATATTTAATCTGAATTTCTCACCCTTTTCATATATCATAGAGCATGAAAAAGTGACCTATTCCAGCGGCTCACCCCTACCACTAATTACATATATAGTAAGTGGCCCCCGAGCAATTTCCTTTACATCGTCGAATTTGACTAGGCCTCCCGTGAGTGGTAATCTCAATAGCAGAAACCATGACAAACGAGACTATTTCAATCATGAAATCATAAATTTTCCTCGCATTATCAGCTATATGACTATGCGATAAAGAAACGACTAAAGGCTTAGCTCATTGAGTTGTTGTAGGCTGTATAGGGACCTTAAGTTGTTAATATTTGAGTGATTTGGTCTCTTGTGATGAGTTGTCTCATTGGCAATCATAGTTACCATATCTTTTATATATATACCAACTGTACCTCTGTATGGCTGATACATTTCTCAACTCATACGATATTCAAGGGCTTACAGGTATATTCTAATCATAGACTTTATAAAACGTCATGGTTGTCTATGCCCCCCCCCCCAAAAAAAAACCATTGAGCCAGGACCTAAAAGATGAATATTCAGTGTCTTCACAAGAAATATGCAGAAGATGGTATAGAGTTATGTTTAACCCCGCCACATTTTTCGCCTGTCCCAAATCAGGAGCGTTTGGCCTTGTCATTGTTACATCTTCTGACATCGGACTCGGATTTCTCTTGAACTGAATTTTAATGTGCGTATTGTTATGCGTTTACTTTTCTACATTCAATTTGGCTAGAGGTACAGGGGGAGGGTTGAGATCTCATAAACATGTTTAACCCTGCCGCAATTTTGCGCCTGTCCCAAGTCAGGAGCCTTTGGCCTTTGTTAGTCTTGTATGATTTTTAATTTTAGTTTCTTGTGTATAATTCGGAGTTTAGTATATGACGTTCATTATCACTGTACTAGTATACATTTTTATAAGGGGCCAGCTGAAGGACGCCTTCAGGTGCGGGAGTTTCTCGCTACATTGAAGACCCATTGGTGGCCTTTGGCTGTTGTCTGCTCTATGGTCGGGTTGTTGTCGTTTTGACACATTCCACATTTCCTTTCTCAATTTTATAGTATACATATTTGTTTAGGGACAAGCTGAAGGACGCCTCCGGGTGCGAGAGTTTTTCGTTGCATTGAAGTTGTCTCTTTGACACATTCCCCATTTCCATTCTCAATTTTATATTATAAATTCAACTTGTTGAAGTTGTGTATCCATTCATTTACTTGAAAGTTTTTTTTTCACGCCTTTATTTGTCTTCGTTCTATCATGTTTATTCAAGTTGGTCGTATCCTTTTGACATGACTCGGCATAAATCTATCATCATGCATCTCCCTGTCATACACAAGAATGAAGGACATTTATTTGTTTTACATTTATCAGTACACGTGCTATGTTATTGATAAATCTTATAAATAGTTATCATTGATGTAAACGGGAAACACTTATACCTTGTTATTATCTGTTTTACCTTAAATGTGATAAAAATAAATCCATAGCAAGTGAACTTTTACAAGGTTTTCCAAATATGATTCTTAAATATTTTTTTTTAAGTCAGCGCGTTTACTGTGGCCATTTGAAAATAACATTCATATTTTTTTCTTTTACCCCTATGTTTCTATTGTCACAGTGGTTATTGTTCCTTTGACTATGGGTTGATGCTTTAAAAAAATCATTAATTTCATTTTTCGTCACAGTTAATTTTTCCAAATAAGATTGAAAAATGATGAAACAATCTAATTTTCCAGAAAAAATATTTTAAATCAATGTTTTCTGTTGTTAACTGCATTTTGAAATGCAAACTCCATACCTCCGTTCGACAGATGTTACATATGTGCAGTATACAAATGGATCGATATAATAGAAAGGTTGACTTTATAATAGTGTCTGCTTTGCCCACTTTCATTATTTAGAAATTAAAAAGTGGTAATTGTTATTGAAAGTTCTATCGAATTTTAAGAGATTTGATACCGAGACAAATGTATCAAAATAACGCATTTTGTTTATGAATTTGATATACCATGATTTATTTCGATAAAAAAAATGAAAATAGAATAACACAGATTCATTCAAAACCGAGGTTATGTCAATTTACCAAAATTATGAAGATTTAAATTTAAAAACACATACCAGATATCATGTGTCAGAATAAAATTATATCTCGGTGAGCATTTTAAAACTATCAGAGTTTTTATATGAAAATTTCTTAAACAACTTGGATTATCTCGCTTGGAAATGTCCAATATTCTTGAACATGTTATTTTTGACTAGCCGTGTCTGGTGCATGTGCGATTTGAACGTAAGCGGTTTTAACAGTACTGTTTTCATTTTGTTTAATCTTGTATCTATGTTTTACTGAATTTGCACTTCAATTACTTTTTCTTTGGCGTTTTTGTTATATACAATGTAAAATTATTTGAATGTTTGTTTGAATTTTTAGTCAGTTTTGTTTTAATACAGAAGACTTTTTTAATACAGAAACACTACTGTCTTTGTTTGATACATATGTGTCAAGCATAGTGAATTATGGTAGCGAAGTTTGGGGATATCATAAAGCAATGCCAATTGACATTGAAACTCTTCACTTTTAAATTAATATTTTTTAAAGAGGATTTTGAAAGTTAAGAAGAGTACTACAAATTACATGGTGTATTTTGAACTAGGTAGAGTCCCTATGTATGTACAAAGATACTGTAAAATGATGATATATTGGTGTAAATTGTTAAACACTGACAATTGTATTCTAACAAATTGTTATGCAGAAATGCTGGAGGCTAGCAATGTAAAAAGTAAAAATAAATTGAATTGGTCATGTAAAATACGAGAGTTATTATGTAAATATGGCTTAAATCATGTCTGGTTGACACAAAATGTTTTAAATGTAGATGTTTTTATAGCTGATTTCAAACAGCGTGTTACTGATAGGTTTATATCTGAAGCAATGTCATTTTTTGAGGAGTCTTCTAAATGTCTATTTTACAAATACATATATGACAGTCATGGTTTGCAGTTTTATCTGAGTAGACCTGTTAATTTTAGATATAAATCATTAATAAGCAAGTATCGTATACGGTATACATGCACATAACTTGAACATTGAAACTGGAAGGTTTTTAAATATAAACAGAAACGATAGAATATGTAATGTGTGCAACTGTGATTCTTTTGAAGATGAATATCATTTTATTTTGGAATGTATTGGATACAAAGATATTCGTATGAAGTATATCAAACCTTATTATTGGAGAAATCCATCAGTATTTAAACTTATACAATTGTTATCTGTTCGTAATATAAAAGAACTTAATAATTTTGGAAAGTATTTATGTATTTCTGAAAAAATTCGTAATCGTTGAATGTGTATATCATACTTTAACTAAGATTGTTAAATAATGCTAATTAATATCATGCTCCTACATTTGTTTTTAATTGTATTATTGCATATTAATGAATTACCTTATTGTAATATTTGTTGCTTATTATATTTAATGTAATATTTATTGTACTTGATACCTATAAGCAGTATTGCTTTTGGAATAAAGAATATATTATGTCTGTTGTGTATGGTACGTGTACACAGTTTTGGCTGATTGGTCCCAATTATTGTTACATTATCATAGTAAATATCTGCTATCCCAATTTTGTCTATATAACGGGACAATATATATAAATACAAATTTTGTGGGCTAATTTTCTCTCTTGTTTTGATGTTTAGCCCTTTATTCTTTTTATCCATCTTTTTTTCTAATTTGTAAACTTCACCCAGAACCTCATATATAAAGGTTTTATTAAGGGTTTTAAAATGTCGTTTCGTCAATTCACTACAAGGTAAATGCATTTTGAACAAAGACTCACCAGCAAGCTTAGGACACTGAAGACAAAAATATGTGTCCGGTAAGCAAGGTCAGATTGTCATGACCTTTATCCTAATTATAGTACCATCATTATGTATTATATGAATTGACAGGTCGCAGACTTGATTATGTAAGTAATATTTGTCACTGGACGTTAAGCAGAAATGAAATACATTTTATCACTGGTTTTTTAAAACACTCACGATATCGAATGGCGAAAACAAAACACCTACATGCACATTTATCTTAAGAAAAGTACATTTTTTTGTTTAAATACAATAATCACATTAGTCGTTAAGTTTTGAATATATTTCAATTTTGAGATGAATTGTTATAAAACAAACTTTATGTTATATCTTAGCATGTTTAAAAAATCAAGAAATTAATAGAATTTTTCTAATACAAATCGTTCAATTTATTACATATCACGTTATAAACAAAAACTGAGGTAATTGCATGAACTCCAAAAGGGACCTGTGCATGCGTCGACAGAGCCAGTGTCTCATGTTATGCATACATCACAGAGAAGATGTAATTCATCTTAAAAATAATGATAATTTTCATATAGCAGATGTAAAGATTTTTTTAGGATTCGGCCAACTGTTTAACACGTTCAGTGCCGCCCAATGGCATTCAGAAGCTCGGTTCCATACGAAGTCTTTACAGAAAAGTCTAATGGAAAAGACCTGAAATGATTTCCGACGTCTTCCTTTAAATAAAAAGGATTTAGCTAACATACAAATTGTTACTCATTATATAATTTATTTCAAATAAATAGACCTATCAATGTTACAACGGTGTTGTAAATACCAAGACCAACACTTCTTGATAATCCAAGCTGAACAGCAGCATCGACAAAGTAACTACTAGCAAGTTTGTCTAAAGCGTCCATTCGGCCAACAACGTTATCAATAACATCTATGAACTCATCGAGGTGAAATGTATGACCAGAGTAGTCCTTCAGTAACTGTTCTGCCTTGCGTATGACTTGTCTGTTTGATGTTAGTTTCCTTGCCAGCAGTTCTAATCCTTCCTTTGTTAATTTGCTCACCAAAAATCTAAAATTGAAGAGTTTTTTTTACGATGCAGCTATTCTACTTTTAACAATAAATTACTAATGCTTAGGCATGCATTAATTGGGAGATATAATGTATTGGAAGGCGACTCTCAAATATACTGTTAGTCAAATGCGTTTTGTTAAGATTTACTTTTTCACTTTTTTGGTCTTTTGGAAAATGTTGTTTGTGTCGTATTTAGACCCCTCGACCACGAATTTTGTTTTACATGCACACGTATAACAATTGCGGTTTTATCAAACGCAATCATATATTTGAACGTTGTTTTCAATTTAGACTTGTTTAAATTTTTTCGTTTGGGCTTGTATTATATTTTTCCTCCGGTTTATATAATCCGTTCATCCTATTTCGACTCTTAAAACTCAAGAGTCTATCCTAAATTGAGGTAAATAGTTATCAAAGGTACCAGGATTATAATTTAGTACGCCAGACGCGCGTTTCGTCTACATAAGACTCATCAGTGACGCTCATATCAAAATATTTATAAAACCAGTACAAAGTTGAGGTATATTATATGATCTTCCAAATACTGTTTCGATCCATAACATCACTGAAGAGACATTAATTGTCAAAATCCGGATATGGTGTACTAATTTTTGCAGCTCATGTTCGTGGTATACTATTTTTGCCGCAAGTTTATTGTTTTCTGTTTGGTATTAAAATTATATAAATAAAGATCTATTTTTTTTACATCTTATGATCAATTCATTTGGCAGTCGTCAATGGCAGTCAGCAGGGTTTAAGAACATCAGTTGTTCGACCTTTTAGTCAAATGCGTTTTATTAAAATATACTTTTTCACTTTTTCGGTCTTTTGGAACATGTTGTTTGTGCTGTATTTAGACCCCTCTACCACGAAATATGTTTTGCATGCAAACGTATAAAAATTGCTGTTTTTATCAAACGCAATCGTAGGTTTGAATGTTGTTTTCAATTCATACTTGTAAATATGTATGTCTATATCTTTATCACAAGTGCGAAGTTAAACATACATAGGAACAAAACAAAACGCCATTATTCGACCCATATATTTACATCAAGATTATTTGACACTTATCAATGTGGTCATTTTGACTCTATCAATTCTGCAGAAAGTAGTTGTTATTCTTTTAATCAACACGCCTTGTATTACCTCAGTATAACAATAAGGTATTTTTGTTACAATTCTACAATAAGTACAGTCACAGGACAGCCGTGTAGCCTTACAGCTTAATGATTCTTCCTTTTTTCTGTTTTGTGTGATGAATAAACTCATCCTAGATATCAGGATTACATTTGGTATATATATAATATACGCCTATGAGTTATTTTACAGAGATACAAGGATTGTAAATTCACCTTTTTTCTTCTTTTTCCTTTTGCGGATTGGCTGACACTGCTCCGGCAATTAACACTATAACAAACAGTTTGCTGTAAAGAAAGAAAATTAAAGCGTTATTTTTTTTATTATGCAATAAAAATATATTTGAACACTTAAAACACTTACTAGTACAGATTGTATTTATTATTTTCAAAGACATTTTATTGTACAAAAAAGAGTTTGGTTGCAATAAAGTTATTGTTTATAGGACCTTATATAAAGATGGGAGACGTGGTATGATTTCCACTGAAAAAAAAACAAGATTCCGGGACAGGCACAGTTTAACCATGTTGATAATTTCTATGTATGCCGAAGATATTTTATTTGAATAATTTACACGACACCTAAGATTCTATAAAGATTAATTCAACTTTAAAGAAAAAGAAGAAATTTTGACTGAAAAGTAAGCATCTTTATATATGAAATTTGATTCAGATTCCATAAGTCCAAATTATTGAATATCACAGATGCTACAGCTACATGTACTTACCCTATAACATTCATCTTCAAAATACACCTTTGATATTTGTTTCAAATTGCATACACATCGTTACAAGTTCTTAAATACTGATTTTCTTATCAACATTGTTGGGAAAGTAACATCTAGAACAATATTTACGCCGATTTTATTTGTCAACCTTCACACTTTTTGACGCATGTAGTTGTTGTTATTAAGTTGAACTCGAAAAACTACAAAGTTTAATGAGTCTATTTGTACTACTCGTTTCGGTTTAGAGGTATATTGTTGTTATTACGTATCTTTTTCTTCAAACGCTATATATATTTCTTATCCTCACAAAGATGTTCTTCATGCACCTAATAAAATGTTACATTAAACTTTATGTATACTTCGTCTCAAATTTAGCCCTACAATGTTAGATCTAGATATTTATATTTATGTTCTTCCCTCAGCGGGTTTAAACTGTTGCATCTGGGACAACAATACAACAGTACCTGTACTGTAGACCATATTGTTTGTCTGTGCAATGTTATTTTTTTCAGTGTTCAAAGTTATCGTTTAGTTGGTAGTTGTATGATTTTTCTATAAATTGTTTTGCATTTGCTTTTTTTGTTATGTGTTTTATTGTTTTCTTTTGGAGTCTTTTTTTTTCTTATTTTTTTTTTCTTTTTGACAAAGTGACTTGAAGCTCATGTTCTTCTCTAGCTTTAGAGTAGAATTCCTGCATTGGCTTCATTTACAATTTCTCTACCTTGACATTTTTTTGGTGGCTTACACTAATACATGAAGCCATTCTAGCATCACTTCTGTAAATACTTTCATAAAATAATGCAAGCTTTTATTACTATGTTCTTTCACTTTTCAGAATCAAGCTGCAATCCATTTTTTATGAAAAAGATAGGCAGTGTTAGAAATTATCCTAGAGTATGCAATTGAATAAGGTTTAATTTATTCTTTCATAAATACAAAGATTTGGTTCAGAAGTTTTGCTGCACTCATTGGAAACTTAAAAAAACATGATAAACGGGATGTGGGATTACAGTGATGTTGTTTAAAGAGCATAATATCGTTCATTTTAATAAACTTACTATTACACCACTATTTATCACTGTTATCTGGTCATTATATCTTTGAGTACTGCCTCCATTGGTATGAATATTGATTCTATGGTTAATGTATTAAAACATAACTATATATTAATTCTGGAGAACAAATGCTATAGAGGTTAACAACTTTCAGTCACCGTACGGCCATCAATATTGAGCAAATCCTATACCGCATAGTCGGCTATGAAAGGCCCCGAAATAACCAAATGTAAGACAATTCAAGCAAGAAACCATTCTTCTTGATTTATGCAAAAAAAAAAACAATGAACGAAAACAAATAGGAAATACAGTAGCAAACGACAACATCTAAATTGCAGGCTCTTCACTTGGGACAGCCACATACAGAATGTAGTAGGATTAACATGTTAGTAGGCGCTAACAAACTAGCATACATTGTATGAACAAATCTATGAAAATAAGTTAAAGAAGGCTTAACTCATCAGACAGAAAAAATAAAGCTCAATAACAATTAGGAAGTGCTTTATGTATGCAATGTGAAATAAGTTTTTTTATATGGAGGAATATAGGTTTTATTTTAAATGATTTGCGGTAACAAAATCCTTCACTTAATAATTTACCAGTAATGCATAAATCATAAAGGATGAACGTTACTGCAAACTCAGGCATAGCGAACGAGTGATACATATAAACCCTGTAAGATGGTCACAAAGGACCATCATCATCCAAAAAGTAAACATTGACAATTAGGGAAGAGAAATCATCCCCTTTGTAGTAAATATTGATGTAGAGTTTCGGTTCAATATCATATCTCATTAAGATGTGCATGTTATATTTGACACTGGATTTACCACCAATCTACAATCGCCATCATAATGTTTGTGATACCGGAGTGCAACATTAATTTTTCATACAATATTTCAATTTCAACTTTAATGCACATCTTTACTAGTGTTAAAATATTGATCTGATCATACAATATGTTGGTATGTTAACCTATAGAATTTACGTCGAGTTCATTTTTCGACCTTTACCTCTTGTTTACAAATGACTTGATGTAGGATGACAAGGGTAACGTATCTGTTTCATGTCGTTGCTGTAGTGGTATCATGTTGTTGTTCATGACAGTAGTTCATTGTCATTCCAATCAAACTTTGTGTTGCTTGTCATTAATGAGACATTTCACACATTTTTATGGAAATCGTGATTAGAAAAAGTAAAACAACAAAAATACCGAACTCCACCATAGTAATTAATTTAATAGTCGGTCCATTTATTGTTTTTAAAGAAGAAAAAAGGGTTAATTGGAATATAAAAAAATACCCAAGTTTATCTCCAAAGTTCTCTTTGACATACCACGACATCATTAATAAGCATAACGTGTCTTTCGAAACTTTATTATGAAAACTATTGTTTTCTTCTATTTGATTTTGCAGTAAAAAGAAGGAAAACATGTAAGAAATACCGAACTCCAAGGAAAATCCAAAATGAAAAGTTTTTTGTATCGAATGACAAAATCAAAAGCTCAAATATATCATGACGAATACAAAACAAGTGTCATAATGATGTTAATAAACAGTTAAATCCGTCTTCAAACTTAATCCATATATTCAGGAGTGAAAGAAAAGAAACATTTGAGTGTTGTTCATGGTCTTAATTGATTGACACCGGAGTAAAGCAACCAACTATCAATCAATTATAGATTGATTTAAGATATGTAAACTGATAAGATAACAATTTTCAGAATAGGTCATTTTTCTGGAATCATCACTTCGCCTTGTTCCGTTAATTGGAATGATAAGTCTTGTCTTAAGACACGATACGTTAAATATTAAAAAAGCTTTCAAGGCAAACGATAAAAAAAGATTATTCCAGTACGGTACCTAGTTTTGATTATTTAACATACAGAACGTTTAAATAACTTATCAAGTCTTGCACTGAATTTCTTATACAATTTAAACTATGATAAAAAAAATATGGTATTATGTAAAACCATTTTCATATAGCGGGCTTGTGTTTGGTAAGTGCATAAAAACACTTGATGAACATGTTTGTTGTTGCATCTCTAGACATATAATACAATATGTCTCTGGTTTTTGTAATTATTTTTCAATGTGTTCGATGGGATAACGGATGTGACTACTTTATAAATAAAAATAATTGGACGAGTAAAGAAACGAACAGTGTTCTATTATCAAATTTCACCTCATTTATTGTTTAATCATTTTATAACCATTTGGACTGGAAGGATGTACTGGACTATGTTTTACATTGTCGTTTATCTAGTATTTAACAGACTTCTGACAGGTAATGTGATTTTTTTGTATACACTTTTTTGACATGAAAGATGTGGTAAACATCATGAACTGCTGTAACGTCGGACATTGGTAAACAGAAGCTAAATTTTAGATAAAAAAAAGCACTCAAAGAAAAGTTGGATTTTTCTAATGAGTAATTGACTTTTTAAACGATTAGAACTTTTTCTAATATATCTTCAACAAACAAACAAGCAAACAAACTTTTCCAAGGAGTTTTTGATGTCATGCAAACATTTTGAAATGCTTATAATTGTATAAATACTAGTTTTACTGTTTGCTTATGAAAAAGAGTACTAGAAGAGGATATGTGTTTGAAGTACGAGAATATAATGCAATCCTTATGACATCGTCAACAAGTTGTTTACTAGATCTAAATATCACTATTTTCATGCTTTCATTTGAACCAAAATGTTCTTAGTTATAACAATTGCTCTTTAACTATATACTTGTTTGGCGTTATAAATATTTTTATATGAGCGTCACTGATGAGTCTTATGTGGATGAAACGCGCGTCTTGCGTATTAAATTATAGTCCTGGTACCTTTGGTAACTATTAAAACAAAATTCTGTAATGTAACGGAATTGCGAGTAATTACAATTTTAAGTGAACTCTTTGATTGTAGTAACCCTTTAGGAACATTCTTTACAATAATTCAAATACTGAAGGCGGTGAAGAGTTATTTTTGTGTAACGTGTTTTACTATTTTTTATTTTACGTGCAGCTGTAAAAAAGGTTCGTTATTGACCGTGTTTTGTGAAATCGGTAAAAAGATCAACGTGCAGGAAATTTTCAATTGTTCGTTCATCGTGAAATGGCAATTTTATTTGGCATTCGTTCGTGCAGATACCCTCCTTTTACTCCCTTCATCAATGTTTATAATTTGTAATCGATAATATTGCTGAAAGTAAATATTCTTCATATTACATTATTTGATATTGTCAGATGCAGTTCAACAAAGTCCAAATTAAAAAAAAAAACCAACAGAATATGGTCAAACTACGTAATATACTTTTCCTTCAAAGATCATCTTTTTTACAAATATGGAGAAATTGTTTTACACTTTGCAATGGACTTTTTCCTTGTGTCATGTTAAATAAGTAGATGGTGAGTGTGTACCTTAACTTAAGAGTGTGATAATTTTAAAGAAAGAAGTAATAGACATATTTTTCATTATGTCCCTATGCTTATGTTCGTCCTAATGTCAACAGTTTTAATGGCCTCGTTTAACTAATCACTTGAAAATAACCAATAATGCAAATTTTGTAACAAAATAAAAGAAGATTGAACTGATTATTAACATACAAAATGTTTTCCAGATGCTTCAAAGGTAAGACTTGTGGATGGAAAGTCATTTCACGAAAATGGCGTTGATATTTACGAAGGACGCTTACAGGTATTTTATAATAACGAATGGGGGAATGTCTGCGATGATGAATTCACTCAAAGGTCAGCCAAAGTGGTTTGTGGAATGTTGGGATTTCATGGGTAAATATTAGTGTTGTCAAATCGTACACTTTTAGCCTAACCGGTTAATCGGACAATCGTTCGACCGATTAACCGGTTAACCGGTAGTTTAAGTTGGTGTTCGAAAGCCTTATCAACAGTACCCTACAAATATTTACAAGATGTGGTATGAGTGTCAATTTGACAACCTTTCATCCAAGTCATTAATTTACGCTCTTAGAATTGAAGTTTGTCCTTTGTCATTATAAGGCTTGTCTGTGGGGATTCCTAGCGAAGTTTGACTTTTGATAATCAAATACACCGTATCAACTATAGCGTTTGTACCAACTTCAGATTGAAAAATAAAAAAAAAACTTCTGATCTCGTAGAATTTAATATGTCTGAAACCGATTGTTTTTTCCTTTTCTCTTATTGTTTCCGAAAATAATGTGGAGTGTTTTAATTTGAAATGATTAATTATAAAAAAAGAAGATGTTGTATGATTGCCAATGAGACAATTATCCACAAGAGACCAAATGACACAGAAATAAACAACTACTAGATAAGTATAGATCACCGTACGACCTGTTTCTTTACTTTTTTTGTTGTTTCTTTAAGCATATTACTCGTACTATCACGTACATGTATACATTGAGTACATTCTCATTGGTTTGCATTTCACAATTTTTGAGTTAGCATTTCATTTAAAGTAAGACTAAGCCTTGCACTACGGAGGTTGCATATTTAGTTGTAGGTTTACACAATATTAAATCAAAAACGAAATAATGAAGTAAAACGTAAAATTTAATCGCATTACTGATTTAAAGTTACTGTTAAAAAAACATGTATACTAATTATGTTTCTTTAAGATCCTGCCCCGAGCTGAGAGACAAGTTCTAACTAATTTTATGTTTTTAGGATTAACAATAGCAATCAATATACTGGACAATTGATCTGTCAAATTAATTACTACGATGACAATTTTTAAATAATACATAACTATTAATGATTTCAATACAAATTTATATCAAATCTATCAAAATTGAAAAAAAGTCCGGTTAACCGGTTAGCGTTTTGGGTATTCGGTATTCGGTCGTTCGACGGATTAACCGGTTAACCGGTTAACCGTTGACAACACTAGTAAATATATAATAATCTGTATTCCATGTATCTTTCTTGAAGTTCTTACTGTTTACCAGTAATAAAAATAATTGTGATATTTTGTAGAACAACTGATCATGGTCATACTGCTTTAACAAAAGATTCCAGTTTCTTTACTATTTTATTTGTGGTAGTCTTTCGTCGATTAAAGGTCCCTTTGGCATATAAATAAGCAACTTATTACAACACTTCCATATGTACATACGTTTAACTTATTTTCATAAATTATGTCGAGGAATATACATTTTTCACCCGAATAAAGTATAGTAAAATCACAAAAATACTGAACTCCGAGTAAAATGAAATCGGGAAGTCCCTAATCGCATGACAAAATCAAATGATAAAAGAAAATGATCTTAGTGACTGAATGGTCTAAGAAGTCGAAACACTGTATCTTTCGCCAGTCACCACTGATGTTGCGATTTCCTTTTTATGCCCCACCTACGATAGTAGAGGGGCATTATGTTTTCTGGTCTGTGCCTCCGTTCGTCTGTGCGTCCGTTCGTTCGGCTGTGCGTCCGTTCGCTTCAGGTTAAAGTGTTTGGTCAAGGTAGTTTTTGAACAAGTTGAAGTCTAATCAACTTGAAACTTAGTACACATGTTCCCCATAGAAAATGATAGTGCGAGTGGGGCATCCGTGTACTTGGGACACATTCTTGTTTCTTAAGATTATGAATTCATGTTATTTTACTCAACCAACTGTAATTTCAAACAGATTTGAATTTAAGGAAATATTGCAAATGAGAATATTACAGCGGTATTGCACTAAATTGGTTAAAATGTCTTGAGTCGAATGTTACATAGCTTGTAATGTTAACTGGAAGAAAAACTAAGTCCATATATAAGTACGTACAGAAAACAAGAAACATATTTTTACAAAATTTCCTTCTAGATACAAGCTTCTGTCCAAGTTTGGTAGAAATTCAGGGTAGTTTAAGAAAGTTATTAAAATTTTGAAAAAGTTAACCACAGAGTGAATGCAATATTAACTGGCAGAAAAAAATAGTCCATTTACAACTTAAATACGGAAAAACAGATTTTATTTTAAACAAAATTTACTTCTGGATACTATCTTATGATCATAAACAAGCTGCTGTCCAAGTTAAGAACAAATCCTGAATAGTTTTTAAAAGTTATTAAAATTTTTAAAACGTTGACCACCGAGTGAATGTTATGATAATAGACAGAAAAACTAGTTCATTTATAAGAAAAATACAAAAAAAAAGGATTATTTTTTTACAAAATTTACATCTAGATACTATCATGACTATCTTATGATTATAAAGAAGTTTCTGTCAAAGTTGAGGTACACCTACAAGATAGTTTAAGATAGTTATTGCAATTAAAAAAAAATAACCACAGAGTGAATGTTATGTTAACTGGCAGAAAAGCCCATTAATAAATAAAATACGGAAAAACACGATTTTTTAACAAAATTTACATCTGGATACTATCTTATGATCATAAACAAGCTATTGTCAAAGTTTGGTAGAAAACCAGGATAGTTTAAGAAAGTTATTAGAATTATAAAACAAACATATATGTCGGCAAAGAAAAACCAGAAGGCATATAGACAAAGAACATTAGTAAAAACGAAAGACAAGAATGCCACCATTTACTATAGTACAATAACACAATGACGAGATGTACAAGTACCAAGATATGTCAAACGGATATTACCAAATTTTGAAAATAGACTTTACAATAAAAGAAATAATTTACAAAGACAAATCATTTGGGAAAAGGATGTCCCATATGCAGATGACGTCGGTATATTACTACTAAGGTGGAAGGAGTTAACATTTTTGAATATGCTTATGTTAAATACAAGGTGAAAGTCTAAATATGAAACATACGACGCCGTGTTAGTTGTTTCTTTAGTTTCAAATTCTGGAGGATATATTAATAGAACTTAATCAGAAAAGTTTGAATTGTTAATGGAGAGAACATTATCAATATACCTGAATGTGAAATTAAAGGATCTGATTTCTTTGATCTTCTTGTTCTTGACAAGTGTGTGAATGAACTCCGATTCATGAAAACTAAAAGAGTTCGTTCCCATAGGATTATTTTGAAAAAAGTCTCCAAATTCAGCATATTTGTTGTCAATAGGATGCCATGAGCACATTTACTAGAAATCATATATGTCCACGATTTGCAAAACATTTAATATGACCGATAGAACAAGAAACTTAAAGTACAATATAAGTTGTATAACTACACGATAATTTTAAAAGGATATTGAACATTGAAGTTGTTTCTAAGCGCATTAATATATAATCTTATTCTAATTTTTTGTCTGATTTAAGATTTTTTTCGTAAATTATAGAATGAAAGCCTGCCAAAATACATTCAATGCCAGTTTCTATTAACAAATATTGTTCGATCTAAAATAGTGCTTTAATGTGGTACCTAACACTACAGGGAGATAGCTCTGTGAAATCAGGTAAACGTTTTAATAACGTTGTAAAGTTCAGAAAATACTAAGCGTCTCCTTGATCAAAATTGGTGTTTTCAAACTGCAATATATCCAACCAAATTTTTCTAAGAAAGTGATTGGTACAAGTTTTTTGAAATCTTTATATTTTTGTCAAAGGGTCAATGTAAATATTTTGACAAAATATTCAACCAGGCATATTAATTCTAGTCAAGGTGTTACGTACCACCTTAACAAGAAAAAAAATATCGACTTCATTCCTTTGCCAGTCAGGCTATCTAGACCATGCGTTGTTCGTTATTGTCTGAAAATATTGGCTAACGCTTATACATTTTTCGTATAAGTCTAATTTATTCGTTACCTGATGTTATCTTTACCATTACTGTACTGTAATTTTATTTAAAATGCGTTATTCGTTATTGTCTGATCATATCGCTTGTACCTTTTTCGTATTAATCTAAATCATTCGTGACCTTATATTATCTGTACTGTATTTTTATTTTGCCAGTAATGCAATTGCGGTAGCTAGTACCTACAAGAATGGTAATAAGCGAATAGTCCTTGATAATGTTAAATGTAATGGACGGGAAAAAGATATCATGAATTGTCAACATCAAGGATGGGGAACACATGACTGTTCACACGAAGAGGACATCGGAGTAAGATGTGGTAAATGATTTCAGTGTATTTTCTCTTCACTTTTCATTAAATTGCACTTTTTAAAAGTTTTTTGTTATATCGGTCACATTTATTGGTATAACTATTGATTTTGTTATCATTAAGATAAAACCATGCTTAATATTGCACAGTTTTTACGGTACTACAATCTGTCGATATTCTAGTTTGGCATTGCACCATGTCATGTTTTTTCTCTGACTATTAATGTCGTCTTTTAGACTAAATCCATTAGATGTTGAATGTGTACTGATTGATATTTTATACTTAAGATACATGATTTTTTTTCCTTAGTTGTTTTTTCTGCGAGTACTCTGAGTGTGGTATGATTGCCAATGAGACAACTATCCACAAAAGACCAAAATGACACAGACATTAACAACTATAGGTCACCGTACGGCCTTCAACAATGACCAAAGCCCATACCGCATAGTCAGCTATAATAGGCCCCGATATTGTTTGTTCTTATGTTGTACTGTTACATCACTGTCCCAGGTAAGGGGGATTGAGCGCTCATACACTATGTTTAACACCGCCACATTCTGTATGTGCCTGTCCCAAGCCCGTTATTTTTCACGTTATTGAATGTCGTTGTCTATGATTTCAAATATTCCATGGAAAATAAAAGGTGATCGATCATGATAAATTGTTAATCATGTTTCACTGAATTAGACTTATCACCGGGTTTGTACTTACATTGGCAACACAAATGGTGTCATATGCGGAGCAGGATCTGCTTACACTTTCAGACATCTGAAATCACTGTGGTGGAGTTGGTACCTTAGCTGTATTTGGCAAAACTTTTAGAAATTTTGGTCCTCAATGCTCTTCAACTTCGTACTTTATTTGGCCTTTTAACTTTTTTGGATTAGAGCCTCACTGATGAGTCTTTTGAAGACGAAACGCGCGTCTGGCGTATATACAAAATTTAGTCCTGGTATCAATGAGTAGTTTCTTTATAGTTTTCTACTACTACTACTACTACTACTACTATCTATACTACTAACTAAATACTATTTCTATGTTATATTTTATGTGCTGTAATAAGTTAGCATTGCCATTATATTCAGAGTTCTGCAATATTCCAGTTTAAATCAATATCATTTTTCAGAGCAAACTTGGAGGTTAAGCAAGTCTACAGAAGGGTTTGTTGAGATTCACATAATTGATTCTTATATACCAGTGTGCAACACAAATTATTCGGGAAAAAAGATTTGCCAATCACTTGGTTTAGTAGAAAGGTAACTGAATTTGTAAGACAAAATCTTAACATAATAAAACGAACAGAAAAGGAATTGATAAAAAAATGAAAAAAAAATGATTCCGTGAAATTTGTCACTAGAGTAATCAAAGGAATAGTTATTTTATTACTTATCAAGTAAGAAAGATTTCAGCATCTTGCAGCCCTTACCTTAATTGCAAGGGACATGAAATGTCGAATTCTCAGGTTTCTTATATATTTCTTTATTAGTAATTGTCAAATCTCTATTTCAAGTTGTTACATGAAAGTAATCTCTAAATTACACATAAAACATATTTCGTTTGCCTTCAGAAAAAGTTGATATTTGTAGCCATGTACAAAGAATACACATTCTTATAAAAGCATATGTATAATCCTGTGTACAATTAAAAAGCTTGTTCATTAAATATAATATGTCTTCATGGTGAATATATCAACTATCTTTGATTTCATTCATTTTAGCAATAAGATTGTAGGAGTCGTCCCGGCCACTTCAAATATTAGACGGTTTGTGGACATTAGCTGTACTGGCAAAGAACAGATTTTATCACAGTGCACTAGAACGATTATAAAATATGGTGTATGTAAAACTGGGTTAAGTGCTTTCAAATGTAAGCTTAATTGTGTTTAACTTAGAAGTAAATAGAAAATTGTTAAGGGTCAAGTTATATTATGCAATATGGCATGTGGTATACTTTTTATTGCTCACATGTGGGATTTACAGCCTATGACATAGACTGCCAATTCAAAAACTGACAACACGAGTTTAATAAGAATGTCATATCATTGAAATTAGCTTCTGATAAAGAAAACCAAACACTGTACCGATGGTAACAAAAATAAAAAAAAACATTTTTTGATACTTTTAGATTTACTTCGTCGTGTACTTCTGCATCTGAGTTTACATGAAATTTCATTAATATATTCATTTTTTGTAAAACTTACTGGTGATTAAATATTGAATTATTCAAAACACTTATGTGTGCCGCGCACACCATATCTTACCTTATTCGAATAAGGCCTAAATTTAGGAATTGTCTGTTTTTAGTACTATTCAACCTCGTTATGTTTCTAATTTGGGTTTCCAACTTTGTTTCGAGCGTTTCTAATAAGTCTGAAGAAGTCGAAAAGCCTGGCTATTTTTTTTTGTCTTTTAAAATATAAGTGTATGTTAGCAACAGGGATTTCTACATACATTTGTTATTTGACCTATGATAACTAGGTAATGTGTACGTACACGCACCATAGGTACAAAATGTTGTACGTCAGACGTGCGTTTCGTCACAAGGACTCACAAGTGACGCTAAAATTAAAAAAAGGTAAAAGGTTCAGTTAAAAACGGGATTTTAAATATTGTAATGCATGGTTTATACTATGTTACGGCCAGAATCACCTTTAAATAGTAGTGTCAATCCAACTGCTAAGAATATCAATGACGATGTCTATGTCTGAAAGTTTAACTTTAGTATAAGTATATATACAGTTGTTACGGAAATCTCAAGAACAATGTGGAAAAGAAAGTTCTAGAAAACTGTAGAACGGAAGTTTCTAGAACAATGTAAGAAGTTTAAATAATGCATCTTTTATTATGATCATTCTGGAATCGTTATGTAAGTCAAATTGAAAGTTCCAATCATGCCATCAGTATATATAATTGTTCCATCGAAATGCAACGTATGCGGTGGTGTGCATAGTAGCCCATGGTCTTCAATGTCGAACTCCTCATTGAGATCAATCCTACTAATATTTCCTTTTTTTGTTGCCGCAGTTTAGAAATGAAGGCGCTGGTATGAATTTATTTGAAGTTGTATGGGCTGGTGGCAATGTCTGTGTTAATGATAACTCCTATTGGCTCACATCTGTACGTTGTTGGTATGAATTGTTCAGTCCACTAACAGTTGTATTCCATCCGATTTTCATTCATGGTAGCGATTAAGACTTTTAATACATTATGAAGTACTTTAATGACTGTCAACGAAATGATCGATTCGAAGTTCAATTCACGAATATTGTTAGAACCGATTTCTGGTTAAATTTTTTTTTTGAAATTATACATTTTCACTACAGTGCAATAGTCAGTTAATGTGAACATCTGCTTTTTTATCTATTGTACCTTTATCAGGTTTAAATCAGAAACTTATAAAAGGTACTACATCTTACAATGGACGATTAGAGATTTATCATGAGGGAAGAAAGGGATCTGTTTGTGATGATGGATTTGGCGATAATGAAGCGTCTGTAGTTTGTAGATATTTAGGACTATCTTGGTGAGTTATTTTCATATTTTCTTATATATCACCTTTATGAAGCCTTCCTCCCTGTAAGTTTAATGACGATATTGATCAAAATCGAAGTAAATCGAAGTTTTGCCGCTGATACTAGTGTGAATGATTTCACGACAGCAAGTTAGTATTTTAACTGGATTACTACAGTTGCACTTTATTTTTAGAACCGTTTTGCTGAAAGAAGGAGTTAAAAGTTAAATAAAAAAAATACCAAAAACTGCACAAAGAGAACATTTATAGCATACAACTTATTGTTTGTAAATGAACCAACAGGTAAAACAAAGCAAGAGGTAGAATAAATATCAAACTCCATGGAAAATCCAAAACGGAAAGTTCCTCTTGACGCAAAATTAAACGCTCAAACACAACAAACGAAAGAAAAACAACTGACATATCCCGGAATTGATACACATGTTTCCGCATGTAGAAGGAAAAAAATGGTTATATAGCTAGCTAAATCTCTTTCTTGCATGACATTAAATTGATAATAATTGTTATCCTTTTGTTATATATATGTTTCACTATTTTGAATTTAAGTTCTTTTGTAAATGATTTTGCATTGACGGAACTTGTACTTTATTTCATGTGTTTCAACTAATCAATATTTGGATATGCAGGTGACAACTTCTATTTAGGTAGTGGCATCTATTTAATTGATTTGAACGAGTTAAAATCGGAGTATATCCCGTATTTAATGGTCACGACAAAATGTTCCGTCTTTTATGGGTTGAAATTTATTTCATACTTCCAACTGATATTCTAACATGACGTTCTTCAAACGCTTTGAGAACACACCTGTGGTAAAATACGAATATATTGTTTGGGCTGTTCCGATCGTCATCCAACGTCGTATGTTTTTTTTTATGAATGAGCTACCCAACGTCACAGAACGATGATGTAAGAATATAAGCATTTTGCGGAAAAACACGTTTGTAAAACCGAAAATCGTCACAAGGAAACGCAAATAAACGATGCTAAAATGTGTTATAAGCCATTTATATATATATATATATCAGTCAAATGCGTTTTGTTTAAATATACTTTTTCACTTTTTAGGTCTTTTGGAAAATGTTGTTTGTGTTGTATTTAGACCCTTCTACAACGAAATTTGTTTGACATGCACACGTATAAAAATTGCGGGTTTTATCCAACGCAATCATAGGTTTGAACGTAGTTTTCAATTAAGACTCGTATATTAGACTCGTATATATATATATATATATATTAATTGCCACCAGCCCATACAACTTCAAATAAATTCATACCAGCGCCTTCATTTCTAAACTGCGGCAACAAAAAAAGGAAATATTAGTAGGATTGATCTCAATGAGGAGTTCGACATTGAAGACCATGGGCTACTATGCACACCACCGCATACGTTGCATTTCGATGGAACAATTATATATACTGATGGCATGATTGGAACTTTCAATTTGACTTACATAACGATTCCAGAATGATCATAATAAAAGATGCATTATTTAATAATATATATATATATATAAACGAGTCTAAATTGAAAACTACGTTCAAACCTATGATTGCGTTGGATAAAAACCGCAATTTTTATACGTGTGCATGTCAGTTTAGAAATGAAGGCGCTGGTATGAGTTTATTTGAAGTTGTATGGGCTGGTGGCAATGTCTGTGTTAATATTAAGCATAAAGGGCAAACCCGTAGTAAAATCAGTATAAATTCAAGCCCCCATGATTTATTTGTTATTTCAATCATTTCAGGAATGGACGTTTTTCCTATGAGTTTAAAGATTGGACCGAAGGTTCAAATTATCTATTGGACGATATTGACTGTACTGGAAGGGAGGCAAATATATTAAGTTGCAAGCATACGTCCTGGAATTCTCATAATTGTGATCAGAAACACAGAGAAGACGTTGGGATTCAATGTTAGTATAGTTTTGAATCAATCTAACCAACTTATGTCTAGAAGTAGATCGTCTTGAAAATTAGTGAATCCTTAAACCATACACTTTAGGTTGCACATTGTAAATATAGTTGGTTCACACACGGTACCTCTGTTTGGAAGGTGCTTGTAATGTATTATCTATTTTAAATTTTCAAATTGACATCAAGATGTTACCAAAGTTTCCTTTTATGAAGACAAAACTTTGATATTATACGAATCTAGGTACACTCGAATAGATGTCTTGTCATCATTCTTCAGGCATTTTTTTTACATTGCTTTAATAGTATGACTGATGTTAAATACTTTACAATCCTATGTTGTGATCCTATACAATCCTATGTTATGTCCCTTCCGGAGCGCCTGAGATCACCCTTAGTTTTTGGTGGGGTTCGTGCTATTTATTCTTTAGTTTTCTATGTCGTGTCATGTGTACTATTGTTTGTCTGTTTGTCTTTTCATTTTAGCCATGGCGTTGTCAGTTTATTTTCGATTGATGAGTTTGACTGTCCCTCTGGTATCTTTCGTCCCTCTTTTGTGACCATTGTTAACATTTCATATTTCTAACTTTTCATGAAACTTCATACAAAGTGAGAGTGACAAAAATTAATATTATATTAGACCACAAAACAGTTTAATACAACCAACAGAGATATTTGTAGATCGATAATAATATAAACCGTCAAATGCAACCGAACCAAAGACGCTTTATTCTACATCTTGTCAATCATAAAATACGAACAATAAATATTTATAAAAACGCTAACGATATTTCTTATAATAACATTTCAATCAGTAAATGTATTGTAGGCTTACCAGATGAAATGGATCTCACATTGGAAGGTGGAAACAACGAAAATGAAGGTATTGCTCAGATTTTGTTGGGGAAACAAAGAACCAACATATGCAGTTTGGGATTTGACCGTGAAGATGCCTATGTTTTTTGTCGACAATTAAACAATGATTGCAGGTATGTTCTTGCTTGAACTTTAATTTTATAAACTTAAATTTCTTTTAGTTGACACTTGGGCTTTCCTTGTGTTTCCATGTTTATACAAGAGAGTTTAACATAGCTATAAAACCAGGTTTCATTCACCATTTTCTACATACGAGAATGCATATTCCAAGTCAGGAATATGACAGTTGTTAAACATTCGTTTCATTTTGCCATTTGATTATGGAATTGTCGATTTAAATAAGGGACTTTGTTTTACTATATAAAGCAATTATTAAGCTGTCAGTTCATCGGAGGGGATGAAAGTATCAGTTACTGCAAGCTACACGGTCAAAATTCACTCACACCAATTTCACGTGAATTCAAATTCATGTAAATCACACATGAAATTCATGTGGATCTCACGTGAATTTCAACATAGACGAGCTTATACGTGAAACTCACATGAAATCAGTTTATGTGAGTTTCACATGAATCTCATGTCAATCTTACGTCAATTTCCTGTGAAAAATACCATTTTCTCGATTCACATGAAATTTACACGAAAACTTTCACGTGAGTTTCATGTATTAGCTCCTTTCAGGTGGATCTCGCGAAATTTTGAACATGAATTTCATGTGAGATTCATGTGAAATTCACGTGAGAAAATTGTGCCTGTGTGTATTTAACCTTTTTATCTTCACATTCATGCAAATGTACGCATCATATATAAAAAAAAAATAAAACTTGATTTTCTGTTTTAATAAGAATTCCGCAGTTTCCGACAAACTTCTAAATCAGAAACATTTGAGTTAAGATTTGAAGTAATTTATCAGATAATACTTAACAAAAACAATTTTCGAGCTATTCATAGTTTATATGATATGTTTTAGAAATGTTATAGTAGTATCAGGAACCCAGTACAGCTCATCAACAGAATACATATACCAGGAGGCGTTCCATTGTAATGGTAGTGAAGCAAAGCTTATAAACTGTCCTCGCTACTCCATAAAATGTCCAAGTGATTCTAAAGTAGCGGTTGTGTGTGGTATATGTGTTTTACATCTTTTTATAAAATAATTAATCAGATTGAATGTATAAACAGAGCCAACGGATGTTAGGTCCTCGTTCCGGTCAATGTGTTGTGTGTTTATTTTTTTCAATCCTCGTAGTCAAATAGGCGCATTCCTTTATTACAGAATTTCCAATCTGATAGGAACATGCCAGAAAAGATCATATATTTAAACATCAAACATCCCTTAGGATTATATATTGTATAAATATAAATCGCATTTTTCATATCTACCTGGACGACTACAAATTGATAATTGGTAAAACTTCTACTACACAAATAGTTATTCGCATTCACAACAATGTACATTAACCGAACAGGAATTCATGGAAGAATATCTGTCACCATTAAACGCAACTTAATTTGTGCTTATATTTTTATCTAAAAACTTGTAGACCTATTTTCTAAATGATCGCCTAGACATTGCGCAATGACAAGCATTTCATATAAAACAGCAAGTCCTTTACAAAATTATTAGAAAGCAAATTATGTTTAGTAATACTGACACTGAGAGTTGATTGTTAGACATTATTAATAGTTTCTTTTATTATAAGTAGTATCAAATAAATCTTCAACAAAAATTAATTGATGTTCATTTTCATAAAGATTAAATAGAACAATTTATCTCGACAAGGAATGAATTAACTAATAATCACTTTAATATTAAATGAAATCAATGTTTTTCTTTTGATCATAGATCCAACGCTTCCTTCGGTGACGTTAGAAGTTCCATCTCCTTTGATAGTTAACGAACCTGTGAACTTGACATGCACTGCCACCGGCGGAAGCCCATCTCCTAATATTTGGTGGAACTGTTGTTATGATAATAACAAAACATATGTTATCCAATCTGAGAACCAGATCAAGTCAGTTTTAGAAATAATTCCTTCGCGGAGATGTAATGCCGCCACATGTACGTGTTTTGTTCATCACACAGAGACTACATTTCCGGAAATTCAAAAAGCAGAACAACTTGTAATATATTGTAAGTGTATTTATAAAATATAAATATAGATATAGGAAGGTGTGGCGTGAGTGCCAATGAGGCAACTCTCCATCGAAATAAAAATGTATAAAAGTAAATTATTATAGGTCAATGTACGGCCTTCAATACTCTTATTAGTATCAAAAATGAAATAAAACTTATTTTCACACATATTCTCTCATTCCTTTTATAGCAAACAGTACTTGCTGATTGATAAAAAAAACATAAAAGAAAATTGCTAATGATTGCCGTGTGAATGAATTCTTACTGATTATTTTATACGTTCATTTTTTTATTTAAAATAGTTTTAAGGTTTATAAACTTTTACTTTTATTCAAATGTCTTTTTCAACCATGTGAATAGGTTTAATGATACATCGTCAAAATTATTTACCCAATATACCATTTATTTATTTAAATCATGAATTTCAAATTGGTGACCATCTGTCAATTAGTACGATCATTACTTGAAAGTTATAACTTAGAGGACAAATGCATTAACAAGTTATCGGAAAACGTTTACTTGCTTTTAATCTACACAAAATCTGATTGGTTGTCATAGGGAAATAAAAAAGTCCAATATGTTTACAAAAAATATACTTCGATATTCCGCCTTCTTTTTCATAATTGGTCCCTATAATTTGGGTTCAGGTATATTTATGATTAGGTTTTCAGATTACATGTTTTCTAAGCTAGGTTCAGACTAAAGGTTAATGGTTAGTGTTGGGGATAGGGATGGTTTAATATAGTTTAGGACCCGAAACTATTTTGTGGAAGGCAGACAAGAAATTTTCAAAGAATTATTGATGACTGTTTCCATTTCCCTCCAAAATTAAAAACATAGTAAACATAAACAAAAAACATGTATGCTGTGATGCCGACAACGTAGTTGAGGCTAAGCTTTAGAACCTACTATGAACTACTGTATAGCTATTGTGAACATTTTGCTTTGATTTTTGAGGGGATAATTTTTTTGTATCATGCTTCTCGCTTGAAATAGAAATTACTGTTAGAAACTAAGGGCACACGTGTCGTTATTACTTTAATAATTAACGACGTCATAGGAAAACATAGTGACCAATAGATTATCAATGATCTTTCAAACTCGATGATGTTTTTGAGCCATATATGTCATCAAATTGTAACAGAAAAACACCCTTTCGTTTAAAAAAAAACCCTCGACAATTCATAAACAATATTTGTTTGCCTTTTTTTGCTGATTAACATATAGTTTGTTCAATGCAAACATATGAATGTACACCTTAATTGGTATTAACCAAGGAAACAGTTAAATCGTGTTGATATAATAAGCATTGGATGATACCAGCCAATTGTTTGTGATTGCATTAACCTTGTCAACGAGACATGCTTACTTCTGATAAAATTCAGTAAATGGTGTATCTTTGTTGAATAAAATAACTTGATAGAAAATACATTTTAGATTACATATTAAATGAAAAAATAACTTTATTTTTTTAGATCCTGTCAGAGATGATTTAAATGTAACTGCTCCAATTCTTACTGAACACCAATCTAGCATATTGACATGTGAGGTTTCTGACGGCAATCCCTTGCCTGACATTTGGTGGACATGCAGTGGAATACCATATGATAATGTTACATCGGTTGTCACACATAATTCATCTTCTTCGACCTTGTATTTGACACCAACTGTTGATTACCATAATAAAACTTGCACTTGTATCGGGAGGCAATTCAACACAACGTTTGAAGACATATCTGAACCCACAGTGTTACATGTTTTATGTAAGTTTCTTCAATGTGTTGGGTACCTATAAAACATATCGGATATATTTACAACTTCATTTGAATGTTCAGATACAGATGTTGGGGTTTTGGTTTCTAATTGTACAATGATCAGCGGCAGTGAAAGTTCTCGTATTCAATACTTTTGTGAAAAAACTAATGAAAGCTGTAGAAGTCAGGTTTATTTTTCTTCTCCTGATATATTGAGTTTCAAACCATACCGGATCATTGGAGATGGATTTAGGGTAGTTTCTATCAATACATATATTTTAGTTACAATTTTTTATCCGCTTCTTTCTCTTTGTGCCGCTTGCAGATATTTAGCTGGTATTTGAGGTTTCAGCTGGTATTTACTCATATTATTAACGTTTCTAGACATTGTTTTCTGGAAAGATTAAAATTCGTTAGTATAGAAAATATCTGTACGCTTTTCTTAGCATGTCGTTTTTTTTTGTTTTGTGTCGGAGCTTCTTTAAAGCTTAATATGGTATAAAACGGTAAGTGACACTCCCATTGATTAATAATAATTGTTTATACATAATTACGTCATTTGAACTTTGATGTCTTATTTGTAATCTTTCCACATCTTTTTATTGTAATTTATAACTGTAATTGGTATTCGATCGACTAGGTTTGAGTTTCTACATCTTTTATAGATCCATTTTTAAATCTATTTCAGATTCAGTAAACGAGGTGGAAGTATCCTCTACAAATCTAATTGTGGGAATTCGATCTTATCTGATTTGTCGTGTAACTGGCGGTAATCCAGAGCCTGTTGCAAAATGGATTTGTGATGGAAAGTTCCAAAAATCTTATGAAATTAGATCATTAGAAGCCGTCCTAGCACTAATGTCATTTATTCCGACCTCAGCTCATCATGATCAGCAGTGTACTTGTGTTGTTAGCCAGCCTGGAACAAATTTCAAAGAAGTTCATCAATTATTAGTCTTACGTGTAACGAGTAAGTAATTGTAAACATTAGTTCACTTACCTTGTATGCTCATTGTTGAAGGCCGTACGGTGACCTATAGTTGTTAATGTCTGTGTGTGTTTTGTGGATAGTTGTCTCATTGGCAATCATACCACATCTTCTTTTTTATATTATTACCTTATAATGAATATGATTATAAAGTAGGGATGGCAACGAGTACTCGAGTACTCGAGTACTGTTTTAGTACTCGGATACTCGTTTGCAGTTATACATCTTGAGATATTTCTCTTCACATTTCCACTCATTTTAGTTCAGATGAAATATCCCCTTCGTTAGTTACTATTTGTAGTACCATCAACGTCCTTTTCTTCCGAGTGAATGTTTTCACGTGCACTACTCGAAACAAAAAATAAAAAGTCAAACAGTCTTTCGTCTGACGCTGTTGACCAGATCATATTTCTTAATAACTTCGGTGAACCCTACGCAACCGATTAGAGACATTTGAACGGTGGTTATACACGGATCAACACTTTCATGGATTAATAATTAACTCATCACGAGTGTAAAGCTTACCTTTGTTCGTTAATCAAGACTTCTATATAAACGTGATTGGTATGAGATGTATATCTAAATTAATTTAATTACTCTGTGTTTGAAACTTAACTAAAGATAGGCGAAAGTACGAAATCAACTTTCAAACCCTAAAGTCAAAAATAAACTGACAATGTCATGGCTAAAAAAGGAAAATAGGACAAACGATAGTGCAAAAAAAAACACAGAAAAAAATAAGACTGAGCGACACGAAAAAACACAAAAAATTTGAAGTCTAATACTGTTGTTGACAAATTAATGGACAAGTCGTACTAATATAAAAAATACCGACTCCTCAGGAACAGATGATAAAAATGTAGTCTTCTTTGTCGGACTTTGTATGCAAATATTTTAAATTTTATTGGAAATTTGTTCATTCACATTATTGTATTATATGTCTCTGGATTCATGAACACGTAAACAAACAATAATTGCTATTATGATAGGTTATTTGTAGAAACGGCGGTCGGTAATTCATTGTTTAATTGAATAGCAAGCTATGTTTGTAATTAATTTGTCTTAATATGTTTATGAAAGGTAATAACAAAAACACTGCATTCCACCTAAAATCTAAACTTTCAATAGACGTTTAAGATTCACCCGAGTACTCGCGAGTACTCGAGTATCATGACCGAGTATCCGAGTATTAAATTTCAGATATTTTGACATCCCTATTATAAAGGCATGTTGATATGTATTAAGTAAGCATTTCAAGATCTTCGTTTTTTAACGGTCGAACTAGAGGTCGGTCATTTTGAGACGTATCAACCGTATTATATACGTTGACGTATCCGCATCTGCAGATATACCAAACAACAGTATGTGATCCCGAGTTTTAATTTTATGTACTTTCAACATGTTCAATAATGCAAAAAGGCGACTGATTAATTTCTAATGCAGAAATTTACTAAACAATTAGGAAATATTGAGTTTTTGTGGAATATGTAACACGACTTTTAAAGATATTGCGGATAGTTGGAACAGTTTACAGCCATGATAGGAGTAAATACGGTAAAATCGTCTGTTTGTGTATGAACTTGTGCTCACGTAGAACCAAATTGTTATTTGACAAATAGAGTGATACTCAGTACTTTTTTATTACCTTTTATAATAAAATCCTAAATGAACAATATTCAAAGTTCCTTACATGTATATAAGTAGTACATTTGATTTCTTTTGTGTTTATTAATGTGAAATCTTGAAACCTGTTTTTAACTAGATTATTAAGGGGGCTCGCGGGTCTAAATCAAATTTTTTATTTAATATAGGATTTCTCTATATTTTTCTATAAATAAACTTTATCTTATACTAAATAGAAAAATGAAATAAAAAAATGGGGTCACCATTCATTTACGTTCACAATCTTCCTTCGAAAGAAGCAAACATTTTTGTTAATGTCCTTTTTTTCTGTTGAACTAATAGGAGAAATAGGCGTAATACTGAAACATAAAAAGACCGAAATTACAGAAATTTTACAATTATTTAGTTTTTGTACATCTTATTCGAAAACAACATAAAAAATATAGGTCACCGATGAGTTAAAAAAGATATTTCAATTCTAATGCTAAAAAATGGCATTTTTGCACCAAAGGGAGATAATTTGGAGCTTTTTTAATGATATCTACATGTTAACAGTCACCTGGGGGCAACAAGAACTGATTTTTTGGAATGATTTTTGTACCATATGGTAAAGGAACAACTACTTAAGGTAATAAATAAAATTTGTAATGAAAAATTAATGTTTATTTTTTTTCTGAAAATCTTATACCCGCGAGTCTCCTTAAAGGATTGTGTACGATATTCGTGAAGCTGCCCTACATTGGCTCCTTTTTAATGGCATGTAAAAGTAGTTGATAGAACCCCCCTTTTTTTTAAACACCACTATCACAAATATTGAAAGTGTATGTTTGATTGTTTCGAAGATATTAGTTTTTTTTTAAATGAAGCATGGTCTTATTAATAAGCTCGGGATCACATAACATCTTTTGATATATCTGCAGATGCCAATACGTCAACGTATATGATACGTTTATAAATGACCGACCTCTACTTATTAGGATCACGCATCGAGGATTCGGGAGTGCCATATTTTCCACTCACATCTTTGTCCGTCCATCCGTCACCAATGGTTTCGAACGCAAATGTTTCCAAAACTATGGTTAGAACATTAAATAGATCTAGTACAGTTATTGTGCATCATATGCGGAAGCGACCCTTTATATCATACGAAAAGCTTGACATCACATTTTGATGTGTTTTGTCTGCCATATGGCAAAATCAAATGACAAAACACATACAAAACGAATGGCCAACACCTGTCATATTCCTGACTTGGTACTTCAAATGTATAAAATGGTGGATTAAACCTGGTTTTATAGCGCGCTATACCTCTCACTTGTACGACATTCTCATCAAATTCCGTTATATTTACAACGATGCACAAGCTCAAACGTCTGTTTTATTCACTCACTAAAATATCCTATCAATGTGCTAAATTGTTATCTGCCGGTTAAAAACGACAAGTTCTTCAAATATCTTTTAAAAAATAAAGACATATTATCCATTTTATTGAATTTAGAAATGGGATTTTACATGATTTATTTAACTTTCCTAAGTGAAAAGAGTTGGATTAAAATAACTAACAAACAACAACAATTTCAATCGAGGAAACATTTCCACTAATTCCGGCTGTAACATGTTTATTGTAAAGCCATCACTTTCTTTATCTGTGACAATTCGAATGTTGAAAAAAAAAAATAATAGTCCATTTTACCTACTGTTCTTTCAGGTCTTCCAACAAGCACAACAAAGGAAATAATCACAGGAAATACAACTGAACTCTGGTCAAATACATAATGTCTTCAAATATGTATTAAAGGATAGAAGAACAATTGAGACATACTGTGTCATGTTAAAGCGTATATTCATCTGGTCGTTTATTTTAATTAAAATATCAGCAGTGACATGTGTTACATTTGGTTTATTTATTTAGGGTAGAGTTCAAAACTTCTTGCATGTAGTTCAAACCTGCACACACAAATCAAATAAGAAGGCCACAGGTTTTGTGCATCTTTAACAATCCGCTCTATATTGAATGAACAATATATACTACACTAAACATGACCATTTTTTGCTTGGTTATTGCTGGCATGGGCGTCACCATATCGAACAGGATACCCTAAGGATGATTTATCTAAGCTTGGTTTATATTAACCTAGCGGTTTTTAAGGAGAGAAATTTTTGACAAACATCAAGTGATGGCAATATAATATATATGACTTTAATATAAGGTTAGATAAGAAGGCAACATTAAAACATTATTTCATTAGATATATAGAAGATTAAAATTATATCTTTTAAACGACGCAATTGATAACATATTAGTTGAATATGGTGAATTGATATTTTACATACATAAATAAAGGTTATGTTTTGTATATGCCATTTAAACAATAAACGTAAGACGTAACTAACCAAAAATCGAGAGGGCAATTTACAGACTAGTTATTGAACCATCGGGTGTTGTAATTTGGTACTAATTGTAAGTACGTACATTCTGATGTGTTTATGGTCAGCAGACTTGATAGAAAACTTTAAAAAAAAAACCAGTTCAGCTATCTTGATTTGAAAAAAAATAATTTCTTTATCAATCTGCAAACAATGTATATTGAAAGTGTAGTAAAACACACACATTATTCAAGTAGATGCTTACATCTCAATAATCGTATCCCCATTTACATACTAATCAATTGACACACTCATCCATTCTTCTCAAGATATGATGTGAAAATTATAATGAATAATTTTAGATTTCCTTTTTTTTCAATGTAATAACATTCACTTCTTTCACTTCTTCTGCATGTATGTCAGAACATGACAGTGTGTGAAAGTGTCATAGTAACACAAACACTACTCCAGTATTATATGGATATAAGATAAAAGTGACTTTTATAGAAAAATGAATGGCCAGCCCTCTTCCGTAAACTGGTTAATAATGTATGTCTCTAGTCTCTATGTCTAAACATACTACAGTTATAATCGATCTGAACAGCTCCTGATAAAATAGATCTGTTTTTACATAAAGTGACAGGACATGACAGGTGTTTGTAGCTTCTAGTTGCACTCTTTTAGAGTTTTTGTCTTAACTGTTTAAACGTCCATTATTTGAAAAAAAAAGGTGTGAATGAGACACAACTTAATTCGCTTTTCTACAATCATAAATATGCAGAATATTTATTGAAACATTTTTTACCACGAACATTAAATTCCAAACAGCATCTCAGTCAGTGATAAACGTTGAATCATTGAGTCTCAAGTTGCAAATAGCTTGTCAATGGTCAGTAAATGATACTTGTAAGATTTTAGATTTAATCACGAATAAACGATATAACATAGAGGTTTTAATTTTCAAATATTGTTGAAATTGTCATTTAACTGTTTCCGTGTGGGTATAGTTAATGTTTATTTTATTTTATTTTACTGTGGATTTTCAAACGTGCAATATGTCAGTTCATCAAATTATAGCATGTTTAGTACAACTATCCGACTTTATACCGATTTGTCATTGCATTTTACTTAATTGGCTACATATAATTGTCTTATTGACAATCAATTCCGATGACCATATTTGTACTTCAAATTCAAGTGTTTCAAGTTGAGTGCTTCTTTACAAGTGTTTTATTTTTACGGAAGATCATAAACCAATTGACTGCTTGAGAGTACGTCAGTATAACTTAGACAAAATTCAAATTGTATTACTTTAAGATTACATGTAAACGCCATTGATATTGATATCATATAAGTTCGTGAAATAAAAGTACTTATTCTTCTCAAATATTCAACTTAGCGATACTACACAATTCGCTTACTAGTATAGCAACAGGCTGGTAAGATCATGGAGTGAGTTATAAAAAAAGACGATTTGAATTGAGATGAGATATTGTGATTGATTTTTAAGTCTAGTTCTACCTAACATATTCTTTGCATTAACATATACAATAAAAAGAAGTTGACGAGCGTGGTATATTCTTTATGGTATGAACATGACTTTGTTGATATCCATGTGTTTATATAGGTATTTTACGTCATTTTTGAATGATCTAGACACGATACTGAAATCGTAACTGCCATTCTTCAACTTTCATGTTTTACCGAATCATGTTAAATTTATTGAATATCTAAATGTGTACGAAAATGAACACTTCAGAGTACACGAAAATATGTGAGGATATAAGTATATTGCCTTCAAATGTTAAAAGTGAAAGGTTTGACCTAAAGTCTAAAAACATCAGCTAAGATGTAATGACACAAAATTTAAAAACAAAACCTGCAGAATACTGATGAATAGGTTGATCTTGATTATTTAACAAAAATCTTAATAAAAAGTGATTTAAAAATGTCTAAAATCTTGATATTTGTTATGAATACAACAACGTAATAAAAACATAAATCAACATGAGTTTGAAATGTTTGAAATCATTTAAAACTTGGAAAGTCTCCCGCTCATAGTGTATTAATTTGCATTCATTGACAAGATTAATATATTCGATTGCAACTATATTGATGCCTTAATATTAATTGTTTCAAAATATTACTGGCATGATAAAGTAGGAAACTATCATTTACTTTATTTCAATATAGTTTAACTTACAGTAGACAAGAAGCAAATACATAATACTTTACATCATAATATATTAAAAAATAAAAGGAAACATACAATGCAGATGTTCTGAAAATTTCCTTCACTTGATCGCCACAGTTTTACACTAGAGACAAAACTAACTATTCTGTGAATAAAGGTTCGTTTTCACAATTCTGGCTTCCACTTGGTTGATATGCGGCATTAACATAACTATAATCGATTGTCTTTGCTAAAGCTCGCTTGTTCTTTAATTTGAAGACGACGAATATGACGATACAAATAACTGTTATGCCGATAATTCCACTGATTATTGCCGATACATGTATCATAGTCAGTCCAGGTGAATCATCTGAAAATACGAGAAAACACATTGCATGATAACGCTCCTCACATTGAATTAAGTATACTATTTTTTACTTATTTTTTAGAATGAACAAATCAGCTTAATCCTTTCTGTTTTTCGCTATCATAAAGTATTTGACGTTTTATACTTTGAAAAGATGTCATTTAATGAATACGATTTTATTTCGAAAATAAAGCGGTTATTTCAATATATCAATGCCACATTGGAAACATTAATGTAGGAAAATTAAGGTCATTTCACATTGTAAGGAAATAAACAGTCATATGGTATAATGGATGTGGAGTTTGCCTAAGAACGTTTTCAATATCTGGTGGGTTTTTTTAAATGTGGGCCTATTATATCCGATTGTTTATTCCGCTTTATGGTAAATTAAAAGCGGTATATTCTATGGTCATTTTCAAATTCAAAAATTGAAAACAATACTTTTAATAATTTCAATGCGTCCGAAGCGCTTTTCTGGAGTACATTCATCAGGAAATGTGGAGTTTGAGGCGAAACTGTATATTTTTACTAGAAGTCAAGAGAAGCAAAACACCATAAAGGGATTCGGAATCATAAGTAAAAAATTAACTGACAATAAAGACTGAGCTGTCATGTGCTCCCCGTCGGATTGTTGTCTCTTTAGCATATTCCTCATTTCCATTCTCCAATTTGTATACGTAGATCAATTTATATTATATGGATAACAATTTTGGTTGATTTGTGAAAAAATGTATTTAAATTGATGTTTTTATTTCGTGAACAAATCTATAAAAGATTCTACCTAGTTGAAAATTTTAATTCGTGGTTCGTCTATACCTAAGATTTGCACGAAAATTAGTATCCAACGAATCAACAATAATTACCAATATCCCTGTTTGTGCTATTGTATGGATAGGACTTGTCAGTTGTAACTTCATATTGTCGTGTTAGATATAACTCTTCCTTTGATTCATAAGCCTTTATTACTAAACAAAATATGAAAACGAAACATTAATACCTTTTATTCATAAAGAAAACAGGATCTCTTTAATTTATAGTTTTATTCCATATAAGAGAAATTTAGATATCTGACATGTAATGTATATATGTTATTTATACATTCCAATATAATATGAATAGGGTTAGCAGGAAGAAAACAATAATACTGTTCAGTTCAATAGACATCCACAGACAAAAATACTTGACTCTGCTGAAACAAAACATAAACAAAAACGTAGAAAGCGCAAACATGTCTAATACACGAATGCGATTTAACTATTTTTGACGCAACCAACGTGCATGTCAGCACCAACACGACAACGTATCGCGTCCTTTAATCATAAAGGCGGATAAAAAAAAACCTTACCAGTCGAGAGGGTGCCATTGTTTGTGTTGTTGACGCATTGACTGTAAGCTTTGGATGGTTCTTCATTAGATCCAGTGCTGACAGAAGTTGTCATTTCCTTCCTCAGCTTTGTCTTGGACGTACTGCTGACTGAAAGAAATTGAAACAATGGTAAAGGTCAATACGAATCTCTTGTGTATTGGTGTTTTCAATCTTCTTGCATTTAAGAAAAGCGTTTTTACCGAGCAGACAATTTCCTATGTACTGATATTGTTGTGCGTTCTTTTGTGTTGATTATGCTTTTGAACTTATTTGTTGGGTTAAGATCTAAACATAGTTAATCTGATATATCAAATTTTCGGAATATGTTAATGTCGAGAATGCGGAAGTTCGAGACATTTGTTTTCTTGGATTCAATACTCTAGCTCGATCATTTTTGATAATAATTCATAAAATTTACTGTCTTTCCGTTTTGAAATTTGTGGTCAAAATGTAAGTAATAATAGTTATGCTGTCTGTATACCCTATATAATGATGCAAGGTTTAGCTTACTATAGAACAATGTTCACCTACAATTTGCTTTGGCCAAGTCAAGAGAATATTACAGTTTCAAGTCAAGTGTTTGGTTTTGTAAGATTACTAATTGCCCTCTTTTAAGATATAGATTTACCATGGAATTCGGTATTTTTGTTAATTCATTGTTCCTATAATACAAAACGTAACATTAGAGTCGTGGTGTAGTGCTGGCGCATCGAACTACAAACACAAAGGTTACTGCTTTGATCATCGTACCGGGGAGAAAGTTACAGATACCAAATTTTCGGCTCTCCCTTGGCACTATTTGTGAGTATGGTCTTGACGAACGATGATAGTCCGTCGGAAGGGGACAATAAATGGCTGACCCGTGTTTAGAGACAGCAATATCTCTTGCACTTAAAAGACACCCTTGTAGATTTATAAAAAGAGCAGGCTAATGTCGCTACAAGGCAGCACTCGCAACCGCAAAGTGGAGAGGGATTAATGTAAGTTGCAATAACTTGTTACCCAGTCCACTATAAATGAATATGTTTAAACTAAAATTGTGGGCAAGAAATATTTAAATTTTTTTAATACGGAATTTAGGATAACTATCTCGCTTTACTCGTCTTTTTCAGTTCGTGTTTTCGATTGTGTATAACCGAGCTGATATTTGTAAAAAAAGGGAAACATCATAACATTGGAACTAATAAGATAAAGAAGTAAACCGGGCATCATAATGCCCACTTAAAAGACTATTAACTGTTCTTCTCTTTAAAAACGAATGGTCTTGAGAAACGATGGTAGGATAGTCCTTCTCTTGTGTTAAGAGAGAGTAATACCTCTAAAATGTAATTGACACACTTTTAGAGTTCGAAAAAGATGAAGTTAATGCGTTACAAGGAATCACTCGCACCAGCAAAGTAGAAAGGGATTAATTCAAGTTGTAATAACTTAATCACAATCCTACGGAAGCCGGTTAGTGTCAGAGTAGAGTTTTATTTTTAAGTCGTTATAACAACTTAGCTAACTTGTTTAAATGACTTAGCTAAGTTGTTAAACGACTTAGCATATTTATCTTGTTATAACAACTTAGCTAACTTGTTTTAACGACTTAGCTAAGTCGTTTAAACAACTTAGCTAAGTTTTTAGCTAAGTTGTTGAAACGACATAGGTTAGTTGTTTAAACGACTTAGCTAAGTCGTTATAACGAGTAAGCTAAGTTGTTATAACGAGTTAAATTAGCTAAGTCGTTATAACAAGTTAGCTAAGTTGTTCAAACAAGTGAGCTAAGTCGTTTTAACGAGTAAGCTTAGTTGTTTAAACAAGTAAGCTAAGTCGTTAAAACAAGTAAGCTAAGTTGTTATAACAAGATAAATATGCTAAGTCGTTATAACAACTTAGCTGAGTTGTTTAAACAAGTAAGCTAAGTTGTTAAAACAAGTTGTTATAACAAGATAAATATGCTAAGTCGTTATAACAACTTAGCTTACTGGTTTAAACAAGTAAGCTAAGTCGTTAAAACAGTTAGCTAAGTTGTTATACCAAGATAAATATGCTAAGTCGTTATAACAACTTAGCTTAGTCGTTTAAACAAGTTAGCTAAGTTGTTATAACGACTTAAAAATAAAACTCTACCCGGACACTAACCGGCTTCCGTACTACGCACTATAAATAAATAAGCTTAAATAAAAAAGGTAAGAAAAGAAGTAATAGTGTAAAAACAAATAAATGAGATGAAATGAGAACTGACTTGTATTGAAGTACCTTTTAAGTCAGTTCCATAGTTTTCAGTCACAGATTCTACTATCATGGTTTCTTTTCTAGTATTCATTTGGTCATCTGTTATTCCATTGACAGTGTATACTTGCCTTTCTGTAGGCTGCTCTTTCATTTCATTGTATAATTCTAAATGAGATCAATTATTTCTTGTTTATATCATAGAATAAAAGAATAAAGGAAAGTCCAGTTTTTTTTTCTAATAAATGAAGCATTCCTAAATTATGGTGCCGGTATTTTATCCAAATTCATAAGTTTGCTTTTTTCTTAATTGTATGGCCATTCTCTATATGAATAAAAGTGGGAAATATTTTGATATCTTCTTTCTGAGTTGGCACATAATACCAATGACCAACCATATTCATTGATAAATCACATAGATAAAGTTACAAAATATAAACCAATAGCTGATTACGCAATTGTTTAAAGTTTGCATATTACCGATATATTAAGTTCACATACTGCCATTAATACGTCAAATTTGAATAACTTATGATATGTGTATGTTAGATTTAATCTGTAACTGACTGTCTTACAACTTGTCGATATGTACTTTGCGGTCTAATAGAACAGAATGGATGAGAGAATGTGTCATACACTAGTCATTGTGACATTTATCAAATAATTAGGACAAACAAAGAGTCAACAGAAGGTCATCTTCCTGCTTCAGCATAATACCTGGTTCTAAACAATGTGCCAATTTCTGTACCGACTGGGGTTAGAAAAGCCCTGTCTAGTAAAGCTGCAAACAACTTAAACTGAGATGTGACCTTACACATCATCTGATGATGTTCGTTACTTGAAACTGATACTTATTTTGATTTTGTACTTGATATTGGCACATATTGGCACAGATGGATAACTTTCAACTAAAATCTACGACAAAATTGGTAATTTCACATTTCTAATGTCAACGTTTCATTTTACATCAGATAACACCTGCTGCTGAAATGTATGGCGTTTACATTTCTCAATTTATATGGAATGCTTAAACATGTTTCCATAATGTTTATTTCGAAGATGAGTTTGACTGTCCCTCTGATATTTTTCGTCCCTTTTTTAGTCCTGGTAATACAATTAACGGAGCTCCGATGATGTTAGAACGATCAAAATCGACACTACATGCTTTTAACAGTCACCAACACGAATTTGTCTGCGTGTTAAATAACTAGTGTCAATTCATTGCAGTTACTTTCAGATACCAACTTAATCCTTTAATAAGGAAATTTTCCAAATAGTTATCGAAGGTGCCACGGTTATAATTTAATACGTCAGACACGCGTTTCGTCTACATAAAGACTCGACAATGACTCTCAGATCAAAATAGTTAGAAAATTGTCCCATTTCCGATTTTAAATTTTAACTTGTATGTACTGCGTGACCGATTATGCATAAATACAGGAGCCGCTTTCCATGATTGCAAACCATAAATAACTCTGCATAACAAATGCAAGAAATGAAGAAAACCGAATGTGAAATGTACAGACAGTCATTTTAATGGTTAATTTTTTTTCTAGTTATTTTACCTGCATATCCTTCATTCGAAGATTTGGCTTTTTTGTCTTTATTTGTGGTATACGATTGAAGTGTTGTCGTTTGCTTTAAAGTGCTATATGCATCTTCAGTAGACTGATCTTTTGTTTCACTGTTGAATCCTTAATGAGATAAGTTCATTGTTTTTTATATATCATCACTTAATACCGTAAAGGAAATGTTCAGTTCCTATGAAATGACAGAAAATGACAAATGCAAAGACGAATAAGTGACTGGCGTAATTCTACACAGTATTATCCTGCTAAAAAACAAACAGTTAAATAGATTGCCATGCAGACTTCATTATTGAATAGTTAGTGACATCCCTCAAAGAAAATTTCTAAATAACATATTGTTACACTAATTTATCGTTTGAAGCTTCTTAATAAGTTTGAAAAGTCTAACCGGTTCATATACAAATCCATCGATATACAAGTGATTCATGTGATTGGGGGATAAATTCATGAATGAAGTGTACAGTCATGGACATTAATCTCGTATCATCCGTTTTAATTATTCAAGCACTAAATTATATTCGCAAAGATAGTGAGTCACAGCCTTTCATTTTCTTCCCCTGTAAAACGGAGTTTCAAAAGTGTAAAAATTGTCACATTTCTAAAACTAAGATATGAAAGAAAAACTGTGACGACAGCATTAATTTTGTAAAATATACATTTATCTTTATTCTATAACGATGTCCGGATGCACAAGAATACATTGCAGATGGTATTTCGACCTTATTGATTTTTCCTTTTTATTCATAAATTTATGAATTTTAAACAATTTAATTCATCCAATATAATATATTCAAATACGTCGGATATCTTTTCTTAAAGATAGTTCTTGTTTTTGTATATCCCACAGAATACACCAATGGGTAATTTGACATCATTAATATTAACGGGAATCATTCTTATTTCGTGGATCTTCAAATAGACTGTCCTTATGCAAACTAAAACGTAAGCTAACAAAATGGTAATACAAACAAAAAGCTAGTTTTTTAGTACGACAGGCTCGTTTTTTTTTAACACGAGACTCATAAATTGCGCTCATATCAAAAAATTTGGAAGATTAAATCAGATACCCCGATATTGTTAATGAGAGAGTATTTGATGTAGATTAAAGATACATTGCTTTGTTGTTCTTTTTCTAAACATAGTTATAAAAGATCATAACAAAGAAACACACATCATAACGAATAAGGGGAAAATAAAGAACACTTCAAATCAAAATCTACGATGTTTCTGTTATTTCACCTGCAAAGCCTTCAGTCTCATGTTTGGTGTTAATGTTTTCATTTGTATATGATCGATGAGATGTCGTTTTCTTTACAGTGCTATCTCCAATTTCTGTAGGCTGATTTTGTGTTTCATTATTTAATCCTAAAAGTAATAAATTCATTCGTTTTAAATATCATTACGAAATAAAATAAATAAATATTCAGTTGTTTGGAATGAATCAAAATGTACAAAAAAAAACATGTACGAAAACACGAAGTATCATCTAACTGACGAGCCTAACAATTCAGTACAATGAAGGTTTATTCTTCGATTTTGAAAAATTGAACCCATCTACATGAACTTTACTGTTAAAATATACGGGATGTGGCAATTGAACATGATTGTTGTTATTAAAAAAAGAGCTGAGTTTAGAATTCTAAAATAGCTACAAAATCGATATAGATCAAAAGGAAAAGTTATATTTTTTGTTTTAAAATAACATGGTAAACGTAATTGTTTTGCTTCAAATCAAAGATCGCTTGATTTATTGTTGGTTCTGTAGTACATGTAGTAACCATAGTAAAAAAATGGAAAAAAGAGAGAAAAAAATCGTAAGAACCGTCATATTTCAACATGTCAAAAACACCTTTGTTTTTTAGTAATTTCACCTTGATATTCTTCAGTTACAGATCTGGTTAGTATCTCATCATTTGAAGTATATGTTTGGTGAACTGTCGTTTCCTCGACAGTGTTTAATTCCTCTTTCACATATTGCTCTGTTGATTCATTGTTTACTCCTATAAAAGATCAACTTATCATTTCAGTATATCTTTGATGAATTACATAGAAAGAACGTTCAGTAAATAATGAAAAGTCAATATTTGTCCCGGTATCTTTTATGAAATGAGATGTTTTCATGGTATGTATTGTTACTAAAGTTCGCTAACTTGCATTGTCAAGTTAATACGGGTGAAGAACCTTTCATTACAAATAAAACAAGATACGATATATTTTGATATGGTACATTTGTATTTGGTATTTACTCATCGACTTGGAATAATAAGTTATATTCCAACATCGAACTGAACTCATTACTGATTTCTGTACAACATATTATTAACATATATAAGTTAGTTGAAGATACAAAAACGGAAGCGTTCTTACTTTGTATATTGTATTGTAAGAGATCAGATTGTTGAAACCCTAAAACATCGTTTCGGTCTAACAATTTGTGATAATGGTATTTAGTGGTTTAACATATTTTTGACATCTAAACTTCCCACTATTCATCTAGCCATTGTTGAAAAAACAAAACCACAACAATATAATCCGTAAAACACAGTTTAAAAGAAGACCGAGTCCGATGTCAGAATAGGTAACATTATAATGATACATATATTAACAATTAGAGTTACTGACATTCAACCTGAATACTTCAATTAAACTGATTCCAAGATTATGTCTTCATCATTTGAATATCAAGTACCATCCACCCATACCATTATAAAATACATGAGAAGAACATAAACCGTATTAAGCCAACAACTGGTTATTGAATAAATGTGTTTATTGCCGATGCAGAGACTCTATAATTGAATCAATACGAAAGCCATAATATGCTATCTTTAATGACCTGACAACAGTATCGTTAATATATTCGTTCTTTATCTGTCTGTTTAAAAGTTTTGTTAGCTTTTGAGATGATTACCGAGTTTTTTGTGCTTTGTAAAGAATATTATCATGAAAGATTAGATGTGAACTTTCTGAACGTATTAGATGTTTGATTTTTCAAATTCAGACAACTGGTATTTTAAAGAACAGTGGCAATCTTATCTATTATTTCAGCTACATTTCCTAAACAACAATTATTCAAATACAACTTCTGCTGAATGTATAAATTTGTTTCTTCAAACTGAAAATGCACAATTGTGAAACCGGAAATCATCACAACAAGGAAACGTTTACAAACGATGATAAATATTGATTTTTGTACATTTAATGACACTTTTATTTACATTTATCAAAACTCGCCTAATTACGTTATTGTGAATAGTTTGTGCGTGGTACTAGTCCAGATTCCTCTTTAATTTACGTCAATGTAATAGTGCGTTTATTTACGAGATCGGCAAATATTGCATACACATAGAGCGCTTTCCAAACGAATTGCCGTACTTGTCCTATTAGAACGTAAATAATTCATTGGGACTTTAATTTATACTGATTTAACAATGGAATAGCCCTTTATACCGATATTTTATCACTTCCTGACGAACATTCACTAATAGGAAGTATAGTGTGAACATGCTAAAGCGTAATATTTTTGATGCAGTCATGCAAATTATATATATATACAATAGGATTATGGTTTCGAACTTTTAAAATGTTTTCACCGCACATCTCTAATGTTCCTAACGTCGTAACTACAGTCCCCTTTCCTTTCATGAATGTGACCTACTGAATTATAATATTTACCGAATTTGTTATAACTTAAGTAACACGACGGTTACCACATGTGGAGCAGGCTCTGCTTACCCTTCCGCAGCACCCAAGATCACCCCTAGTTTTTGGTCGGGTTCGTGTTGCTTATTCTTTAGTTTTATATGTTGTGTATTTTTCATTTTTAGCTATAGCGGTGTCAGTTTATTTTCGATTTATGAGTTCGACTGTCCCTTTTGTCTCTTTCGTCCCTCTTCTAAGAAGACATTAATTTATCGAAATGGGCATCTGGTGCAGTTACATTGATACAGTTACTGTTAAATAAACTCATCATAGATACCAGGACTAAATTTTGTATATACGCCAGACGCGCGTTTCGTCTACAAAAGACTCATCAGTGACGCTCGAATCCAAAAAAGTTAAAAAGGAACTACACGTGTGTTGTAACCTCAACTGACAGACTTTCGGATCCAAAAAGCTTCATCAGCCTAGTACATTTGTATGTCAGTGCTGACAATAATATACGGATATTATTCTATTAAAGATTACAAATTATGAAGCAAACGTACATTTGTATCAATTCCCTTTCTGAGATCGTTTCTGGACTGTCATAATGTTTAATATAAGGTTTTGATTTTTAAATAATTGGCATAAATCATCATTTATGAGACACCGACTGCCCAAAGGCAAATCTGATGCACTACTTCGTTACATTTACAGTTATCAAACAATGAAGGTTAAGTTGACTTGTATTTTCCATTTGAGTCTTAAAACTTAAATAGATAGACAGCAATAACATTAATTAAAGCCAGATATTAAAATACATCAAAAGACTGAAACTGTCACTTGGTTATCGGTTTGAATCATTGTAATAAATAACAATACCATCAGCTTTATAATGCTTTAATTTAAAAACAATATTTAGTAGGAACTGTTTACAGCAAAATTGATATAAAAGCACATTCAAATTATTTCAAATGTCTTAAAACTGTTATGAGGACAGATTTAAGGAGAACAATATACTTTTTAAAGGGCGTCTACGACTTGTAAAAAGTCAAACAGCAAAATACCAAACTCCAAATATCAAAAGAGAAAGTCCTTTATCAAATTGAAAAATCATAAGCTAAAACACACCAAACGGAAGGAAAACAACTGTCATATTCGCGACTATGTACAGGTATTTCCGTATGTAAAAAATTATGGATATTTAGTGACGATGAAATAAGGTGGTATTTGGTCAATGTATAAGAATAAAGTTGTGTGCTACATTTAGTATGAATAGGATTGCGATAAGCGTCAGAAAATGTTTCAATAGCAGATTTATGTTTTAAGGTGAACTTAGTCATTGCTGTTGTATTTCGTTTTCTACAGAACCGACTTTATTCAATAATCATGCTAATTTTCTATGTTTTGAAATGTAATATTTTCTTGAGTTTTTAGTGCTTAAAAAATGTTCATTGTAATGTTATAACAATCACATTTGTACCTGAAATATCAATATGTACACTAGTTTATGACAAAATAAATATAGACCAATTCCATACATAAAAAGATTTGTTATTTTCACCAATTAGCTTGGATGTGACTTCTAAATGCATAATAAACAATATCTTAAAAAAATACTTTTTATACAGTTATAAATTGAATTGAAGAAGTTCGACACTCTATAGAAAATATGTACAAGAAGCAACCATTATAAATAATGTTATATATATAAGCGAATTGCAAAGAAGATGAGATAAATAATTTCAAATCAAATGACCATAGTGTTAAAGTTCTGATATGATAACAGTCTGCTATAAAATTACATACATTATGAACCAGACCTGGGGTTAGTTGATTGAAATCGTAAATTCCTGTCATTAATAACAAGTAAAATAAAAAATAAAGTGTAATTGGTCATATTTCAATTACAAGGAATTTAATGTAATCAGTTATTAGCTATTTTTCGTATAATTGTGCTTTACTTTTTTTACGAGTTTCAATTAAATTAGAGTATTTGTTTTGAAGTTTAATGTATGACTTGCTTCTCTTATAAACTTACATTCAATAAATTATGTTAACTGCTTTTCATTCATCATTCACTTGATATTATGAACTCTTTTTTACTTTAATTGAACATAATTATTGGTTAAGGCAATTAAATCATTATTTTACTAAATGTTGCAATTTAATAATAATAATATGTTTGGTAATCTTTCTTTTCTTTATATTTGAAAAAACAACGTATGATAAACATTCTTATTTATTGCAAACAACTATAATACTAGTTTGATCAAATATGATGATTTTATAAAGTCCTTAGCACAAACGCAACTGGCATGTGATTGGAACATAACATTTCAAAATTTTGAAAATAAGTATGTTATTGAAATGTAACCAATTGATTGTTCATGTTATTGACCAAATGTCTGTTGTGAACAGCTGAATGTATCATAAGACAAAATAAAACGTAATAAAATATAATAAGATAGAAGTATAATATTTCTTTCATTTTTGTGACCAAAAACTTAAAAGAATAGCCTTAATAAACCTTCTCCTTTGTCATACAGTATGTTTGACACTAAAAAAAAAACAATACAATTTTAATGCATAAAATTTTTCACATTAAATGTTCATTTGCTATTTGTCCTCTATATAACAATTTCAATCTTTTGAAGTAAAATTTTGAACACGATTCACTTGCATTTCTTTTGATTCATTCCCCTGTGCTCGTTGAATCATCTGCAAAAATAAGAATTATTGAAACAAAAAGACAAAGGAGAAATCGCAAAATGATATTGGATTATTAAGGCTATTTTCAATAGTCACATTGCCATCTTGTTGTATGATATGAAGTTTTCTTTATAAAAAATACTTCACTTTATGGTGCTATTTCAATCATTTTTTAAAAACATATTTTGAATTTTCTTACTGAAAGTAACGATGTATGAGGGAAAATATATTTATAAAGAGTAATGACACCGGTAGAGCAATTTATTCTAAATGAAGAAAAATGATAATGAACCAATATCATATAGCACATTCTTTCACAAATTCAAAGAATATGTAGCCCAAAAAACTCATTCTTTTAGTTTTGTAAATGAATGGCATGTCTTAATAATGAAAACAATTAATGCTGATAAAAAATTAATCACATTCAGCACCGCGATATTCGAACCCCTCTTTAACGATTATAGTATTGCGATATTTTCACGACACTTACAGACATTTCTTTTGGTAATACTGTACATCTACTTATTTTCGCAGATACCTTTTACACATTTCGCTCTATACAGTAGACTTCGCGACAATATAATTCAGTGATTTTTAATTAAATTGACATCGTTAAGAAAAGGTGATTTTTTTCGTATTCGAAACGATTTATATACGCGTTATTTTTCAACTCTTTTATATTCATGAAGAAATAGAAAGTATAAAATAACTTACGTGTTACACGTAGAACCAAGGATTCTGACATTTCGTGGAAATTTGTTCCAGGCTGGCTTACAACACATGTACATCGCTTGCCTTCATGCCCTGCAGTTGGAATAAATGACATTAGTGCTAAGACGGCGTCTGGTGATTTTATCGAAAAATATGTTTGCAATTCGCCATTACAAAACCATTTTGCATCTGGTCTTGGATTACCACCGGTAACCCGGCAAATGAGATATGATCGGATTCCAGCCAAAAGGTCAGTGGAAGACACTGTCATCTGACTAACTGAATCTGTAATACAGATGTGTAACCATATTGCATTATTTTATCAAAAGATCCCTCAACGGAACAGTGGAAAGGTTTAATTGAAAAAAATATGTTCATCGGATTTGTAGACAAACCTGCTACTACATGTGACTATTTCTTTTTTATGACTTTTATGAAGCTTTGATACTAGTATCCATTATAAAAATTCGTCCTGCTGATATGAATACAAAACAAAACAAACAAAAGTCCAAACTAGCTACGAATTGGTCTTAAAGAGACGTTACTGTATCCCCGACCTCTTGTTATAAAAGAACACGCCACTTGTCTGTTCATAGTACTTATTGAGTAATGTTTTTATAGCGTTTGTAAAGGTATTACCGAGGAGCTTTCATATATCATTATTAGTTTGTGGTTTGTTTGGTTTGCACTTTGCATTTATGGCTGCATTAATCATAAACCAGACTTTTTCTAGTTGATGGACCAGGGAACCCGATTTCTCAACCATTTGTTTACGAACCCATTCAGTTTTACCTTATTTAGTTTAATGTATTCTTGTCCTGAACATGCCGGAATATTTTCTACTAGATATATAGCGAACCCAACTTACTAATTTCAATTTCCAGTTGTCAAAGAGGTATTTCAAAAAGAGAAGTTCATTTCCATATGATATCCTTTCATCTGTTCCTAAATCATTTTGAATATTGATATTTTGGACTCAGAGGCTAAACTATAACTTCAACTTTACTATATAAGTTGATAGCAATTTGGATTTCATTAATACTTGTATACTCTAAATAATTGTTTTAAACAATTCAAACACACGCCTCTATATCAGGGGCGTTAAACATTATGAGGGACTATATTCAACTAAGGAAGGAGAAGAAATCCAGAAAGTTTTCTACTTACCTAATGTTTTGAAACATGATATGGTTTAATTGCCAATTATAAAACCATCCACCAAAATTCACATGACGTGAAAATATAAGCAATTGTAGGTCATTTTACAAACAAAAACTACAAAAACATTTACTCACATAACACATGCAACACTGATGTTTTGGAAATTTCTTCAAACGTTGTGTTATTTTGCTTCCCGATGCAGGTACACGTTTTATTGTGGTAATCGGCAGTTGGCGTTATATGCAAGATCGAAGTAGATGAGTTATGTGTGACAATCGATGTAACATTATCATATGGTATTCCGCTGCATGTCCACCAAACGTCTGGCAAGGGATTGCCGTCAGAAACCTCACATGTCAACATGTCTGGTTGATGTTCAATAAGAGTTGGTACTGTTACATTTAAATCATCTCTTACTTGGTCTGTAAGTAGATTAAGTCGTATTTCTACAAAACGTGTGGGTTATAATTTTCTTTATATCGAGGCGTTTGATTTAGAAATATAGAAAACATAGGGTAGTGTTTTACTTTGAATACTAGAACTTATTATTAGTTTTCTTCAAGTTTGCTTTGTATCTCGACTAATTTTATTGTCAACATTTATTTGTTCTGGCGTGTAATACATTGCATAGCATTAGGGTTACCCATCTCGATATAATTCAATGTCGGTAATGTTATTCTGAACACGTTTCAAATGAGAATGAAAAAATCTAAACTTTAAACGAATATAGATTACTAGAAAGAGGGTTCAGATATCAAAAAACATTTTAACCCCGCCGTAATTTGCACCTGTCCCAAGTCAGGAGCTTCTGGCCTTTGTTAGTCTTGTATGATTTTAAATATTAGTTTCCTGTGTATAATTCGGAGTTAAGTATGACGTCGATTATCACTGAACTAGTACATATTTGTTTAGGGGCCATCTAAATGACGCCTCCGGGTGCGGGAGTTTCTCGCTGCATTGAAGACCCATTGGTGGCCTTCGGCCGTTTGTCTGCTCTATGGTCGGGTAGTTGTCTCTGTAACACATTCCCCATTTCTATTCTCAATTTTATTGGTTAAAAACGCCCACGTTACGACTTTGACACTATTTAATTATTGCTAGTATTGAAAGTTCTGTTTAAAATTGATATATCGAGGTTTTTGATATTAAATTATTATTGTTGACATTAGGTTTGTTTTCTGCAGACCAATGGGAGTAGGTTCGTAAAATTGAACACTTGAACACTTTGATGTAAAAATAAGATGTCGTATGATTGCAAATATAGTCTTAATTCAACAAATATAGATAGTCAGTAAAAAAAATTAGTTTCACATTGTGCTAGTGACCTAATACGATGTATACGGGATCTCTCATCCCATATGGAATATACTGACCTCGTATATAATGTATTAGGTCACTAACACAGTATGTAACTAATAATATGAAATTATTGTACTGTTAATTACTTTTAATGATTTTAATTTGTCTTGTACAACTTTTGAAATGTTTAAAATTTAAAACACAGTTGTTGCTGAGTTGGCACTATCCTACAAAATATGTCTGGTTCATAGTTGGTAGGTATATTAGTTTAGGATAGAATCCCTTTGGTTGCATATATTAGCCTAGCAAGAAGAAACGTGTTTCGTGCGTCACTAATGAGCCTTATGTAGACGAAACGCGCGTCTAGCGTATTTAATTATAATCCTGGTACCTTTGATAACTATTTACACCACTGGATCGATGCCACAAGTAAACGAAAGATAGATATAACTTATAGTTTTATACATATTGCATATATTGATTCTGCTAACTATTTTGTTAGTCTTTACATAACTGTTTCGCATATTTTAAGACCAATATAAAAGGCAGTCGTTGGTTATAATGAAATCAAATATTGATTTCAAAAAGTAGTTTTGGTAGTCCTTTAGCGTTTGAATGTATATAAATATGGTTATTTTCCTATATCTTAATGATTAAAAATGCGACTATACGCGTTAGTGACAAATAAACGCAACCATGTAAATAATTTTCATGATTTAACTGACACATATCGACAATAAAAATATTTAAGTATGTGTATAAATAAGCTCATCATAGATACAAGGATTGAATTTTGTATATATGCTATATATGATATATAGACTTCGGTTTACTATTACAGCGTGTATAGGTTAATCACACTTACACTACTTCGTGACATAAGTTATAGACGCCTGTCTATGGAAATTATGTCTTGTTTGATCCCAAGGTGTTATTTGGTTACATTAACCCTAAAACTCTGTTTATTCATATTATATATTTATGAGAAAAATGACACCCCTGTGTATACACAACTGACTTTTTCCTAAATGTATAACATGTTTCCATCTGAACTTTTTAAAATTTATGATTCATCTAAAAACTTACAATAAACTACAAGAATTTCTGATTTTTGTATTTCGGGAAATGTCGTCTCATTATGATGAACAATGCATGTACATGTTTCTGCATTACACTCCCTGGAAGGCATAAATTCTAAAACTGACATAACCTGATTCTCAGATAATATCACAGTAGCGTTGTCTTGATTACAACAGTTCCACCATATGTCAGGCACTGGACTTCCGCCGGAGGCAGAGCATGATATATTCACCGGTTCATTAACTATCATAGGGGATGGTACTTCTAACTTCATTGAAGAAGGTGTTGGATCTAGGGATATATAGTTTTACAATTGATGTGTATACAGCATCTACATTGTACATAAACAAATGCATGCAAATGTTATTAGAACCATCCTCATTGACATATTTCTGAAACCTCATGATTGGTTTCAAGTAGTTAAGATAACAAAAAGGCATTTATCTAAAAACATGTAATAAAATTATTTTTTTTTCCCATATCACGTATATCATATTTTCCTTTTTTTTCTTTTTTCTTAAATATAAAATGATACAAGAATCTTTGTGGAAAAATGTAAATTGCATGACAAAATGCATCACAATTGAAAACAAACGAAGGATAACATAGTTAAGACTAGTGAAGAACAAAAGTCATTAACGAATTGTGTTCATTAAAGGAATTATTAAAATTTGGTGTAATTATTTTGTTTGGCTCAAGGTAGCTATATATATATAGTCATTACGACATTGTTGTATCAACTGTTTGACTGGTTGTTCAATATTTGGTTTAGAAAGCCAGAAGCAAGCGTACTGAAAATCATAGTCAATTACGATTGTAAGAGTGGATTCTAAGGAACATACGAAGTGCAGGTTTTAAACTGTTAACCTCAGTGTGAATAGGCTAGGGATAAGATAGATGAACTTATTTGACATAGAAAAACAGACAAGATATAACATATATACTATACCACAAACGATAGCTGCCATCGAGTCATTTGGACATCTTACAGAGTAGCGAGGACAGTGCACAAGCTTTGTTTCATTACCAGTACAGTGGAAAGTTTCTTGGTATGTGTCGTATGATGATGTATTGTATGTATGCCTTGATACAACGATAACATGTCTTCAATAGATAAAAGAATAATGTATGAATCTGAAATTAAACTGTCACTCGGCTTCTTTGAACAAGCACTGAAGGTAGAAAATGCATAGGATCAAGAATTTAGCAATTTCAATGTCGAAAAAAAATGATTTGATATACTAGTAAGTTATCCACATCAATTAGATAGTTGAACTTCCTCAGTAAAAGTTAGCTTTAGATGGATTTGGCTATTTATTTTATGTATTTGTGACATATAGCTCTTCAACGGTTTCGATACTTATGCATCTTCGGATTTTAAATGTTTGGCTTTGAGCGTTCCTGACGAAGGTAAATCCAGAAAAGCGTTTCGGACGCAAGAAATTATTAAACGTGTTTTCATTTTTTTAAACATGTTAAGTGACACGCCCAGAAAAAATATAATACTATAAATTTCGGCAATGGTCAAATCGATTAAGCGAAAACATTTCAGGGTCACAATCTAAAACCGAAATAAACAAATCAACTATTAGAGGATAAACCAAACAACAGAAACGATGAACTGCTAAAAAAGAAAACCAACATACATATAAATGAACTATTTAAAACAACTTTCATATTCCTCGTTTGGTACAGGTAATCCGATGAAAAAATGATGTGTTGAACCTAGTTTTATGACTAACCAAACTTCCGGCTAACATGTAAATGTAGCGACCATCGCTAAAATGACAATATTGCGTTACAGGAATAAAGAACAAATAAATGCAAGAATACTTAGGACATCTTGCATATATTTGGGAAGTTTAGTTAGCTATACAACGTGGTTTAATCCATCATTTTAGTAAAGAATACTATAATAAGTTATTTTCCAATCATTCTTTTGGTTGATTAAGTGCAACGTTTGATTTAGTCAGTTTAAATGGACAACCTCTTTTCACGGCGTTGGTACCTTTTTTATACTTTTTTTTATCGTATAATGCGTTTTAGGAGTCCCCGAAAAGACATAATAAGAAACGATCCAAAGACAAAGTGTTCTCCCCATCTGAATGAGGACTGGGTAATTGTTTCAATGCATAACCATTGTCCGAAGCTTATTGAATTTAGTACAATAATGTATTACCTAAAAATATTTAGAATAAAGCAATATGAACATTCATATGCCATTTTCTAATTCAGTTAATCGTTTAAGAAATAATATAATAAAAAAAGCTGAATAAAGAATCTTCTATAAAATTGATCTGATATATTTTAGACCATTTCTGTGTTTAAGGAGAATACATGTTTTGTTTCTGTAGTAGATTTTAAGCAGTATGATGGCTAATTGACAGATTACTTAATTTACGTACCGGTAATTGCCGTTTAATTCTCGACAGAAGACGATTGCATCTTTTTTGTCAAATTCCAGGCTGCATATATTGGTTCTCTGCTTTCCAAGTATAATCTGAGCGATACCTTCATTAGGTTTATTTCCACCTTCAAGTGTGAGAGCCATTTCATCTGGTGAGCCTTTATTATATTAACGGTTGAAAATAGAAATATAATTAATTAACGAGTATTCGTCAATTAAACACAACAAAGCGACACAGAAAAATAAGAAATCAAGGTTCCAATCAACAATAATAATAGTGTAATTTACCCTCCCATTTTTTTTTTACCCCCACAACAATGAGTTGAGGATGCATATACAAGAAACTTTTGACACCCCAATGAAGTTACAAAAAGAAGCATTCATTTCTTAAATGTTAACTTCATTGTGGTGGCGTCCGTAAAACTTTTTTAGCAGATGCTCATAACCGAATTTCCTTTACTTTATGTTATAAGAACAACTTGATTGTTACCATAAAGAAAATTATTATTATAGTATAGTTTATTGCTGTTCATATTTCTGTACCTGTATTATGCATTGGCTCTACGAAATAAAGATATATAAGAAAGGGGATATTGTATATTGTCCTTTGTCTGTTATTGCATAATCAATTATGACTTGATTTCGAAATTAGTTGAAAAAAGCTATAAATTGTTTTCTAAAATCAATGAATAACAACAACTTAGTGTGATGTTATTTCTCGTTTGCTTGGGTTTGTGAAACTAAACTGAATCAAAAGCCATTTATCTTTTTCGCTATTCCAAATATTTGATTTTATATATGCTTTAAATCAAATGGAAACGTGTGATAAGAATTATGTGAACCACGAGAAATACGACTGTGAATGTACAATGATGAACTGTATTAAAAACAATCTGTTTCATGTCTTTCTATTTAGAAAATTGATTACAAATGTGTGCGCTTACATTGAATACCAACATCTTCTCTGTGTTTGGTGTCACAGTTGTGAGTATTCCAGGAAGTGTGTCTGCAATTTACTATACTTGACTCTCTTCCGGTACAGACAATGTCGTCTAGTATGTAGTTTGAACCGTCACTCAAATCTTTAAACTCGTAGGAAAAACGTCCATTCCTGAAGTATTTCAATGCAATAATTTAGAGTACCAGTACTAGTATAAAGTTCTTAGCCAAATAGATTATTATATTGTTTCAAATTATTGTGCTATCATTTTCGAATCTCAAACCTGCTTTAAAATCGGTAATTTGAAAAATAACATAATTGTTGCAAACACATCGTATTGTAAAAATCCGTATTGTAAAAATCCGTATTGATAAACATTATTGTAGAAAAGCACAAATACAAGCAATACAATTACACCCAATACTGTGTTTAAAGATGGCCGAACGAAGTAGTCATTTTTGTAAAATGAAATCAGCAGATCAAATTCATTAAAAGTATTTCAGATATTTTGTAAGACATTTTTATGCTTCTACTCGATAAATCAAGATCTTTACTAACCAAGATAGTTCTAAATATCTGCAGACTACAGATGCCTGATTATCGCCAAATCCGTCATCACAAACAGTTCCCCATTGTGCGCCATGATAAATCTCTAATCGTCCATTGTAAGGTGTGTTACCGTGTGACAGCATCTGATCAAAGCCTGAAAGTAATTTCATATCAAAAGCACAAGCATCTTCATTATACAAGAAAAAACAAGTAGAACTGTTTGCATTTACACATTATTATGATCCATGCTTTTCGGTATTCAGCCGAAAATAAAATAAAACTGAAAACATATTACAAGATGATGCATGTTCACATGAAGCCTGATAACATACTTAAATAAATCATTTCCGAGAAGAACAATGACAAAAATTAGTGCATAGGGTTATAGAAAGAAGATGACGAACGATGAATTTGAAAACGTGTCATATGATTTAGCATGCTGCAGTTATTCCATTTAATTTCCAGGATGTTTATCTTATGTGTATAGCTAAAATGTTCAATGCAATTTCATACACGGCCATTAAATTAAAACATGTTCGTTAAACACATTTTTAGTTGCGAATTTAATCTGAAAATGCATCGCACTGTACAGCATGCTGTCATACCATATAACTAGTTTTAGGAAGTTTTGATTTATTTGTCTGAGAGAATTGCGGCTTTAATTTCATAAGATAGATGGAAGTACGGACAAACAGTATTAAAATTGTAAAATATTTAACCTCTTCTATAAGTTATAACGGTGCAGGAGAAAAGTAAATCATAGATTTCTAAGATTTTCTAAACAAGAGAGTTTTGTTGCAAGAAAGTATTTACTGTATCTTTAAAATTGTTTCATAGATTTATATCTGAGTTTTGGGTATTCATTGTAGTAACCTACGAATAAGTATCATTTATCCTCAATTGTACTTCTCGATTGCTTATCTCGATCGTTAATTAAGCTGAAATCTATCGATACAACATATAAGAGGTTTACGATACTAAAGGGACACAACATTTAATCAAAACATATTACTGAAAGACCGTTTGATGTCATTACTCACCTAAGTACATTAATTAGTATTGTCTCGTTTTAGTTTGACATTTGTGGTCCAAATTTATTTAAATGTATATAATTTACCACATATCAAAATGCAATATACGCATGAAATCATACATCTGAACAAATCAAAGGTTAAATGGTACCAAACCCCTTTACTAAAATTAATTTGGCTCGTTTAATTTTCATACAATTTTGACAGAATGTTTACTTTGACTATATGACAAAAAGATAAAAATTATAAGAAACACAAACTTTATCGGAAAATATTCGTTGGACAAATAGCAGTTCGAATAACACCAATTTTGATCATTGAGAAGTTTTATATTTTCTAAACAATAGAACTTCGTTAAAACGTTTAGCTGATTTTTACAGAATTATCTCCCTGTAGTGTTATGTTCCACCTAAATATGTGCAATATGTATTAACTTAACTAAACTAAAAACCAGGTTTAATCCCCCTTAGTCAGAAAATGCCTGTACGAAGTCATGATTATGACAGTTGTTACGGTGTATATATCTCCCAATTGATACGATATTCCCGTGCTTGCATTTCCTATAATGATTTTCTTGATAGAGGGTTGTTGCTCACAAGGAAGCTATTGAATCAAGAGTTCCAAATGGAGAAGTTGAAATCATCTCTTCGTAAGTTTTACGGACGCCATCACGAGTTGGTTGACCGTTATGGAATAACCGTTTCACAAATGATATCGGATCCTTAAGCTGGGATCACACATCCACGAGTTTTACTGCCGTCCTTGAAAGGACCATTCCCGATTAAAATTTGTCCAAAGTCTGATGAAGATCCTGTGAATCGTGGATAAAAATTCAAACTTTGATTAAAAAAAATTTAATCACGACAACAATCAGATATTGGTCAGGATGTCGTCGATATTCAACCGTTTCCAAGCGAATTTGTCCCGATAATCCCGTTCTCAATCCGATTCTAATCCGATATGTATCTTTCGCATGGTAAAATTCGACCGAGTCTGTCACATCTGCGTCCCGATTCTACCGAATGTAATCCGACAGAGATCAGACAGTGATCAGACAGTGAACCGACGCTGAATCGGCATATTCGGGATGATCATGTACTGTCGGAACGCAATCCTATAACGGTCCGCTCTATCGCATTGCACACGACTTTGTCTGGTCTCAGTCGTATTGTATTCTGTAACTGTCGGGACGCGGGTATCATTGACGAATTTCGTATTATTAACGGGACTGTTCCGGAACGGTTTCGGCAAAAACGGTTCGCAATCGACAAGATCTGAATGCAATCAGAACTCAATCGGCAGAAAAACAGCAATGAAAAATTTCTCCAGATCATTGCCGTTCCACAAGGCACCGTCCAGAATATACAGAACGTTGTTAGAAATTTGATCCGATACAGCAGAATCTGTCACGATCCGACTAGACAAAATCAGCTGAGTTTCCCCGAATGTTACGGGACGCACCTAACTGTCGGGGTGCTTCGCCCAACTATCCGGACAATTCCCGACCCGTAGGACTCATTTAAGAACTTAAACGACTACGTTCAGACAATGATAAGACATTCAAGATAATTTAGGATAGTAATCCGACTTTTTGACCTTTCGTGTCTTATCGCTGTCTCATCTCAAACGGGAGTAATAATCGGCAATGTGTGAACCCCGCATTACGTCGTAACTACAATCCCCTTCCCTTTCATAAAATGTGACCTACCGAATTAGACTATTTACCGGATTTGTTATCTCATACGTAACACAACGGGTGCCACATGTGGAGCAGGATCTACTTACCCTTCCGAGGCACCTGAGATCACCCATAGTTTTTGGTGGGGTTCGTGTTGTTTATTTTTTAGTTTTCTATGTTGTGTCGTGTGTACTATTGTGTGTCTGTTTGTCCTTTTCATTTTTAGCCATGGCGTTGTCAGTTTATTTTCGATTTATGAGTTTGACTGTTCCTCTGGTATCTTTCGTTCCTCTTGTTATCCATTCGTTTGATCTGTTTGATTTGTTTGAGCTTTTTATTTTGCCATTTGAAGAGGGACTTTCTGTTTTGACTTTTCCTCGGAGTTTTTTTTTTTTTTTTGTTATTTTACTTTTTACTATGATTATGTGCAATAGTGTATGGTAAAATTATTTTTCTCAATTGGTGACTAGATGAAGTAATGATTTATTTATAGTTGAAGAAAACTTAAGCTGTATTTACTATTAGTATAAGATCACTTGTTGCATACTTGAAAAGGCATTTCCAATAAGAGGCAATTGAAGTTTCCGGATATTGAAAACTCATAAATGCATTAAGAAAATACAAAACAATTTTTCTCACATCTAAAAGCAGTAGTCCACTTGGCCATGCAATCTCCATATAAATTATACGTTCTTGTGCACTCGGATAACAGCTGTTCGTTTCCACTACAGTTTATATCCATAAAACCGTCAGTTTCCTGGGGTGAGGAAATGATATCAGCGACAATTATTTTGCTGAAAAAAAAAGTTGAAATTATTGCATAACTGAAAATATAACCTTATCGACTGATTCAAAAACTATTGTGGTGAAATGCTGTAAACGAGAAATTAAGGACACCAAATCTCGCAATCATATTGTTTGTTTAATAGAATATGATTTCATCTTCACATTTGAAGAACAAAAAATAATGTATGTCTTTTCTAGTAAACCCTTGTCATACATATCTATTACCGATCACGTTATCGATAAAAAAAAAACTGCTTTTTTTCAAAACGTAATTCATTCTGTATTTTTACCGTTTGTTACAAATATTTCTGTAACATTTTGATTTTTTTTTTAAAGTTACTTTGTTATCGTTTTCTAGACAACTTTAAACTCATGAATCCGAATAGTTTTATAATAGTCTATAGAAAACGGAAAGGTGTAGCCTCGGTCACACCTTACCGGATAGATCGAACGGACGCCTATCGGATAACTTTTTTTCAATCCGTTCATGTCCGTTAGACGTCCGTTCTTATCCGTTAGACATCCGTCCATATCTGTTGCATATCCGTTAAGCGTACGTTTTATTCGTCGACGTCCATTCTGTCCGGTGGAAAATTTTAGCATGTTCTAAACTTTGAACGGACGTCCAACGGATAACATGTCCGTTGAACTTCCGTTAGGCGTCCGTTTTGTACGGTACTCGTCCGTTTTGTTTCCGTTTTGTATCCGTTACGTGTCCGTTATACATCCGTTGGAAGTCTGGAAGATAAATTCACCAACGGACTTCTACCGGACGTTTAACGGATAAAACGGATGTTGAACGGATGAGAAACGGACTTCTACCGGACGTATAACGGATAGAACGGATCTGAAACGGATAAATGCCAATTTATTGGTATGTCAGATTTCTTAAGGTTAATGAATTCTTATTATTCATAATCGATCTTACGTCTTCACAATCAAGCTGTTCTTTTTAAGGCCAGACACTGCCCTTTGGCGGAATTTTGAAGAACAAACCAAAACCAGTTACACAGAAACATTTTGAATATTAATGCGATTTACATGTATTATTATTGTCGCCTTTGATTTTTCCGTATATCTTGTTCATCCGTTTTATCCGGCAGGCTTCCGTTAGGTGTCCGTTTTATGCGTTACTCGTCCGTTGGATGTACGTTCGACATCCGTTCTGTCCGGTACGTGTCCGTTTCTCGTACGTTGCATATTCGGTGTGTGTCCGTTATGCATCCGTTACACGTCCGTTTTATTCGGTCAGTACATCAACGGGACTCCCAACGGATAACAATTTTGTCAACGGACAACTTTTATTTTCATCCGTTAGGCGTCCGTTCGTGCTATCCGGTAAGGTGTGACCGAGGCTTTTTATCATTAGCCAACTTTTTTCCCATAATATCACATTTGTCTCCGAAATTCAGTTAACTTGAATATTGTTTATTACCTTTCAAAACCAAGCATTTGACAAATATTTTCTTTAGCAATATTTATGTTGCACACTTGTAGATATAGGTTACTTATGTTAAACATAATAACAGAATCTTCTTTTAACCTGCGTATACTCCACATCTGCTCTGTAAAACAATTTTGATTACAAATAGTTACATGTAATATAAGGCTGACATAACCAAAAAGATCGAACGTCTTACCAGTTGTTATGGTATTTTACTCGAACCCTCCCTATTACGAATTGAAAAAAAAAAATTATGAATAATATATATACGTTTCCCGTCAATACAATTGAACGATTTCTTTGTCAATATTATATATAACGATAAGACAAAACACAGATCCAGTTAAAATTTACCACATCGAACGCCGACGTCCTCTTCATGTGAGCAGTCATGTGATCGCCAGCTTGAACGTGGACAATCCATTAAGTCCTTCTCCGATCCAATACATTGAACCTGGTCAAGAACTATAGGCCTGTTTCCATTACGATAAGTTAATATCACCAACGCATCACTGGAAAATAAAGACATACAGCCCAAATAAAAGATGAAAACCCTTCATACATTATATAAAAAGGTCATGTGGTATGATTGCCAATGAGATAACTATCCACCATAGTTCAAATGAAGTGAATTATGTTTTTTTATCATACATTTAGTAGTAAATACAGTAGCTTTGAATATTTAATAAATGGCCTGCTGGTTAATCCATATCGCGCAATTTTGATGCGCACCCTTTGTCCTACCCTTTATCACACCCTACCCTTTATTGCACCCTTTATCACACCCGTACTCATTTGTTTTCCTTTTTACATAAACTCCGTTTTAATTTATGCAAGCTTCTTCAGATAAAATTTTCCTCAAAACGGGTCCTAAATGAAAGGTCATTCTGGCTTGACGATTTTATTAAATGACGTCATTGTTTGGTATGTGACGTCACAAATTCGAAGTTTCATGTTTCTGACACACAAAATGCAACTATAAAAAAGAACTCAATGAAATACCATCCGAAATAACACACAAAAAATCCAATAAAAAATTATTTTTAAAACAACAGCACGCAAATTGTAAGGTAACCCAGGTGCTTTGGATGAGTAATTGGGCATTTCTTCTAAAGCTTTTTAAACAAAACAAAAGTAGAACTGAAGGTAACCAAGATGCTAGGGATCAGAAAGAAATTTATATATACTCTCCTGTTGAAATATATTATAAAACGTATAACACATGGCAAAATCCGTATCACATGCCGTATTACCCTCGACCAATCTCATCCATCGGGCCTTAAGGCCCTCTAGCTGATATTAGTATCTCGCGATGATACCGCATATGATAAGGATTTAGCCATGTATTTTACTCTATTTTATCGAGAGTAGTACTTGAAATAATAATGATACTGTCAGGTGCTATGGATTATTGTTTATTTGCATTCGTTTATAGTCTGCTTATTGAATGGCGTTTGCACATTAGCAAAGCAAATGATTATCAATTGTTTGAATTTACTGGCTTATAAATCTTGCTTACTAAAAGGTGGTGTTACAAAACGTCAAAGGTTCATCATCTCATTTTAAAAAAGAAGTATACGAACAGAGAATATTAAAACTAAAGTATTTAACAATACAAAAATAAATAATAAGAATAAGGCTTCCGGTAACGTCATGCATTTATGATGTATAAAATTATAGATATAAGAAGATGGGGTATGAGCGCCAATGAGACTCGCCATCCAAGTAACAATTAATAAAAGTAAACCATCATAAATAATGTATTGTCATTGCACTTATTTGTAAGTATCTAAGAGCAGAATATGCTGAACATAGAATTTTCGATACGTTGATAAGTTTTAGTATTACCTATGTAGAATATATGCCTGCAGTATGTGGAGGTTTTTTTTCTCTCGCAATCGGCATTTTTGAACTTCCCACTATTTGTACTTATGAACTTACACGTTTTATAATCTTGTTGTATGAATCAATTCGGTTTAGAATATAATCATGGCTAAAAAGGAAAAAGACCAACACAAACAATTTTACACAAAGCACAACATACAAAACTAAAGACTAAGCTACACGAACCCCGTACCAGCTCAAACGAGAAAATCAATCTCGTTGAGATGATGAACGGTAATCTATAAATATAATAGATGTGGTATTTATACTTACCCATCAAACCCCAACATTCGACAAACCACTCTAGCTGACGAATCTATGAACTCATCATCGCAGACATTACCCCACACGTAATTGTTATACACCTCCAACCGTCCTTCAATGATATCAACACCATTTTCGTGAAGCGATCTCCCATCCACAAGCCTAACTTTTGATGCATCTGGAAATCATATTTGTTTTTAATTAATTTCATATTGCAGTCCTAAGTATGAACTTTTTCAAATCATAATGACATATTGTTATTCTTAACTGTTTCCCAAAATTGATCCCCCTGAAGTTCATAAAAAACATTTTTTTTAAATAAAGTATGTTAATAAAGGTTTTGATTTTGTAAATATTGCCGGTATCTTTAACGACCATTCTGTTAAAAAACAAATTCCTTGATATTTTGATAAAACTGAACTCCCTCTTATTTGTTATATTTACAAGAAATCTACTCGGAAATATGTGTTTAATTATAGTCAATTGTGTAAAGATGTAAATATCAGTGAAAATTCACATATGTCATGTAATTGCAGAAATTCCGAATACACTTATGGCCCCATTTCTCATGTTATAACAAGAGACCTTAACATCGTTCGCGACCGAGAGTTAAGATCATTCCTCAGTTACGGACCTAAATATCGTCCCCTGTCAATTATTAATTGGAATGAGTGTCGTAATATCATCCACGACTCACTCCGTTCTTACTGTTTGAAATTGGTAAAACGGGAAAAAGCTGACAAAAAATCTTTTGACTCTTTTTTTAATTCAGTAATAAAGATAGTTGATATTCGAATACAACATTTTAAAGAACATTTCACTCTTTACAACAACCATAAAAACCCTATTTCTCGTATCAAACATAAACTAAAAGAACTACCCAAGGAATTTGTTTTTGTCCTGGCTGATAAAGCTGCTAATAATATCATTTTTGTTTGACGTAAATTTAACATTGAGGTTCTATAAAAGGACATCACGAATTCACCAACATTCCAACTGACTTCATTTTCAGAAAACGACATCTGTAACAAACATAAACGTTTAGCTACTTCTTTACAAGCAGAACCAAATATAATGAAAGTCACAACTATGTACTGGCTTCCAGAGCTACACAAAACATCTTACAAATATAGATTTATTTCATTTTCAAGCCTTTGTTCACTACTAAATTGTCTACTCTACTTACTAGTACACTAAGTACAATCAAAAACCTGAAAATAAATTGTTCAAATAAGGCCTTTAAAAATAGTGGATATAATTACTTTTGGAGTGTTAAAAAACGCGTTGGAAGTACTTAATAAATTGCATACATATATATTGGTGATTTTGAATCTGTTCAAAGATTTGATTTTTCTACCCTAAATACCACTTATTATTGATATTCTTATTGAGAAAAAAATCACACGCATAATTAAGTGGGCATTTAAAAAATCAGAATGCGAATACATTTGTTCAAACTCTTTTAGGTAATATTTTAGTAGCAACAAACAAAATAACTATGTTGATTGGAATGCTTTGATACTATATCTGCGCTTAAATATTTACTTGATTACATTTTTGTTCGCTTTGGAGATTCCGTATATCGTTAACTTATTGGAATTCCAATGGAGACTAACTGTGCACCATATTGTGGACCTGTTTTTGTATGAGTTATAATTTATGATTAAAATCAGCAAAGACCAATCAAAGCAACATTTGATACAAAAATTTAACAATACTTTTAGATATGTGGATGATACATTGGCTCTCAATAATGACGACTTCAGTATGTATACTAAGGAAATTTTTCCTGTTAAAATTACTTTAAATAAAGCTAATAATAACAATGACCACTGCCCTTTCCTCGATCTTGATATATATATATATATATATCATTAACAGGAAGCTTAATACTAAAATATTTGATAAAAGATGATTTTTCATTTCCTATTGTTAATTATCAATTTTTAGATGGCGACGTTCCCTTGTCACCATCTTATGGTGTTTATATATCTCAACTTGTACAATTCGCTCGTGTATGTAACAACGTATTATATTTTAGTGGGAGAAATTTATTTGTTACTGAAAAATTATTACACCAGTGTTTTCGATATCAAAAACTAGTCAAAACATTAACTAAATTTTATCATCGGTATGAGAAAATCATTCAAAAATATAACTCAACATTCAGACATCTTGCGCGTTCACGTATTTCACATCCAATCTTTTATGGTAATATTCTTTGCAAAGCACAAAAATGTCAGTATTCACCTCTAAATCTAACAAAACCATTAAACAAACTTATTAAGAAGGGATATAGTTACGATACTGTTGCCAGGTCATTAAAGATTGCATATTTTGGCTTTAATATTGATTCACTTAAAGTGTTTTTGCATCGGAATTAAACACATTTATTCTAAAACCAGTTTTTTTTGTATGACACGGTTATGTTTTTTCATATATTTCATGATGGTATAATACTAAACCCCAAACAGGAGGGATTGTGCATGATATTCATATGATGAAGACATAATCTTTCAATCAGTTTGATTGAGGTCTGGCATGTGAGTAACTGCTAGCTTGTCTGTTGTTATTTATGTATTATTGTCATTTTGATTATATTCTTTTGTTTCATATTCTGACTCAGACTTCTCTTGAACTGAGTATAACAGTGCGTATTGTTGCGCGTTTGTTTTTCTACATTGGCTGGACTTATAGGGGGAAGGTTGAGATCTCAAAAACATGTTTAACCCCAACCGATTTTGCGCCTGTCCCAAGTCAGAAGCCTCTGGCCTTTGTTAGTCTTGGATAATTTTAAATTTAAGTTTCTTGTGTATAACACGCAGTTTAGCATGACGTCCATTGTCACTGAACTAGTAAACATATTTGTTTAGGGGCCAGCTGAAGGACACCTCCGAGTGCGGGATTTTCTCGCTACATTGAATACCCATTTGTGGCCTTCGACTGTTGTCTGCTCTATGGTCGGGTTGTTGTCTCTTTGAAAAATTCGAAATTCCCCATGTCCATTCTCAATTTTATGCAATAGAAAAAAAAACTGTTTGCAACTCCCATTAAAAAAGTGTTTTTGCTTGTAAATAAATGTTTCCAGTGATGTTACGGACCATAAAGATACACTTAAACAAAAAGATTTGATGATAGTTTAAAAGGAATTTTAAAATTAGCCATAAGTATGACAAAAGGCTGGCCTTGCATGACTTAATCCGGGGTTGTGTGGGACAGAGAATCGAGAGTTTATTGCCATTTTCTCAGCCTCTGTTATAAGACCATGACTACTTCAGTGGTGCAACATATTTATCACGTCTGTCTGTCTGTCTGTCTGTCTGTTCTACTGTTTCCACAAGTGAAAATGCATGAAGTTTGACATGAATATGACAGTTGTTACTCATTCTTTTAATGTGTTTGAGCTTTTGATTTTGCCATTCAGGATCTTTCCGTTTTAAATTTTCTTCGGTCATTTTGGTATTTTTGTAATTACTATTTTTTAATATACACCAATGTGTTTCAATATTTGATTATTTCAACATTGTTGGATTCTCGTTAGGCATGAATAAATACTTATACTAAATAATTTTCAACATCGTTCATCATGTTCATATTATAAAGTTTTTAGTATTGGAAAGGTTCATTTCAACACGGTTTAGATCATTTTATTAAATCAGAAAACGATATAACGAGGCAGAATATAAAAACGTAAGACGCCGATATAGTTTATTTTATTACATGTATTAGACAAACTGATGGTCATCTGTGGCACAAATATCAAATAGATTATGATGGTGCCCATAAAACATTTGAAGTGGTGTAATCATTCTGGCAAAAAGAAGCTCTTTGTAAAAAAATCTGCTATATAAGCAACAAACTTATATCATATATATCATGAAGGTTAACACAAGATCTGTAAAAGAGTATCAACTTAATTGACTACATTAAAATAAAGCACCAATATCAAAATAGCAAGTTCATACACAGATTAAAGGGCAATAATAAATTGAGAATGGAAATGGGGAATGAGTCAAAGAGACAACAACCCGACCAAAGAGCAGACAATATCCGAAGGCCACCAATGGGTCTTCAATGCAGAAAAAACTCTTGCACCAGGAGACCTGCTTCAGCTGACCCCTTAACAAAAATGTATACTAGTTCAGTGATAGTGGACGTCAAACTTAAAGAAGACATGATTGTTTAATAAACTGAATGGTACTTTTTCCTTTGTAATACTGGTTATTTCAAGCCTGTCAAGTTTTGTCATAATCAGTTCAATAGTTTGAGAAAAATCTAGTATAATGAAAGAACACATCTACAGCGATTCGAGCAAAAAAATTATGACAAATCCAAACCAAGCTGCATCATGATAGAATATAGTGTGCACCAATAAATGATCAAATATTTATCTCATCTACCTACAAACAGTTGAATAAGATACAAAAGATGATTTTAAGAAGATAAATACCACTAATAAACCTCTTTGTCTTCTTTAAAAGGTCTCTTTTGATCCCTTTATACCTCTCATTTTGTCAAAATTTCCACTTTTCAGGCCAAAAAATGAACGTAATGGGGTTACGTTCACTCATTTTATAGAAAATGTATAACAAATGAGTAATTGAAGTATTCAAGCAGAATGAACAATCCATATAAAAGTTAACTGTCTCCAAGGAGGTTTCAGTAATTCCTTACGTAAACATTAAATTTACGCCGCGTTCCAGAGAGGGACGTTAAAGGCTTCTCTTTAAGTGAATATTTTTTTTGTTACAGCATTAAAAAATTAAGAGCAGAATAATTTCCTTTACTTATAACTATATTTTTATTAAATTATTTCTTAGAAAAATGTTCTATAGAGCAGAATATAAGAAATAAGGAGAAAAAGCTCCACAAACACTAAGAATGGCTTGTTCTGTCCAAGCCAGAGTCCTATTACAAGAAAATTGTCTAATAAAATGTGTTTGGGAGACTCAATCCACTCAGAATATATCATTTTTTGTTATATTTTACTTAAATAGAAATAAATTTAAACATGAGTGTACTCGCAAGGTAAAAAGTGCATGTACAGCTTCTCATATTAGGTGTAATACCACCATCATGACCATTGATTTTCCCTATAAGTCTTTGTTAAATTTTCACTTTTCAAAAAATTGTGCAGAATCTTTGTTACAAATGAAGAAATAGTTGGCATGAGTAAGGTTTTATCCTGTCCAATACTATAGAAAAAAAATCACATAACATTTAATTGCATATGAGAAAATAACCATCACTCGAAGTTAACCAATCAAATGTCTCCCCTTATTTAACATGTTTAACCTGTGTACAAAATTTAATAACCATGTAACCTCAAGTTTCCAAAATATTCTATAGAAACCCCAAAAACTCACAGAAATGTTTTGCTGCAATAAAAATGTAGGATTAATAACCTACAACTGTCAAATTCAAAGGAATATTTTTTTCAACCTATTTTCGTATACAATCGGATGTGACGTTCCATGACTTGTGGGTATTACACCTAAATGCGAAATATACACATGAAACTAAAAACAAAAATCATACAAGACTTACAAAGGCCAGAGGCTGTCAATATCTGGGCCAAACTAATGCAGTTATGTGCAAATGTAAAGTCACAATACACGACATAAATTTGTCCGATGATATAGTTAAGACATATAGATTGTTGTTAATATAAAAAGATTTTACATATGACGAGTTAGAATGATAAGAAAAAACAGGTGAAATAATTATATGTTGTTTATGTTTTATTTTATTTTTTGTATCAACTTGCTGTTATATCGAAGTATGGAAAAGTATGGATGTACAAAACAAGTTATATCTGATTGGAATATTTGCATACAATAATGACGTTTTATCATTCATGTAGTTGAATTGCTTGATTTTAGGCATTTTTTCACATTACAAATTTGTGTTGCATTGTTTTTAAAAAATCTAATTTTCCTAGGCCAAAACGGGCATTAAGGCTACTCCTTCACGTATAATAAATACTTAATAAATTCGTATACAAAACATTTAAATCCTTATAACATTACCTGCTACTTGTCTAGTAAAACAACAAAAAACAAAACATAATATAATCCAGACCATCTCTGTTGGACAGACGTCTTAACAATGATTAGCTAAGATAATAATAGAAAAATTTAGTTTCACATACATAACTATCAGTTAAGTGGTCATATGTAATAATAATTATCTCATTGAAACAATTAAAAACGATGTATTCACATGACACGTGTATCAAGAGTGTTGAATGCAGTATCACTGACCTTTAAAACAAACAACCAAATACAAACATGATGCAAGAAATTATATGATTATTTTTTTAAACAAAAACATAGAAAGATTATACCAAGTCACAAAGTTTAAGACTAAACAAACGTTACCTACTATGGTTTCATTATACAACAACTCGGGGAAATGCAGAACGATGAGGGTTTGAGTCAAAAGGGGGATGAGGCGTGTATTTGTACTGACCAAAGTACTTTTTAGTACATGTTTGTGCTTATTTTGGATTTAGTTTTGCCCACAGTATTCAAAACGTTTGTCTCTTTTGAACCAGCGGTAATGATGACCCCCTGGTGGTATAATCTTACCTTTCATAAACAAGAAGATATCAAGCTTTTTAATTAGCACGTCTAGTAAATAACGGCAACAGTAGTATACCGCTGTTCAAAAGTCATCAATCGATTGAGAGAAAACAAATCCGGGTTACAAACTAAAACCGAGTAAGGGTTTTGAAAGACTAATTGGCGGCCATGAATTAAAGCAGTTCGAAGGAAATATCAGTATAGCAGTTGAAACACGTTGGAAAAATCATAATCCCCAAAAAATGATTAATCTGACAGACAATCTCTGCTTTAATAGAACTTCATTGTACCGAATACTTTTCGTCAAGCCTGCGACATTTATGTCGAAAAAGCGATATATAGGGACTCTAAATTGCGAGTTCGGTGGTGTTGTAGTCAGCGTCATCATTTTTGTTCGGTTTGTTGTTACATTGTTTTTTTACATCAAACTTTTTGTCAATCCTTCATATGAAATTTTGTCAAAAGTTTGCTCAAATAAAATGCGAATTGGTGCAAAATCAAGACACCATTTTGCAACATGTGGAAATTGAGAAGTTATATGTACCTAATTCAACCCTAAGTGGTATTGCATCAGTCTACTTTCCCTATTGAATGAACTTTATCATTACATAAGTTAAGTCTGGATTTCATTTGTGAGTACCGCACAACTGTTTTAAATAATATGTTTTTTAAGTTCATACTTTTTCTATAGTAAGAAAATTAGTTCGTGTTCAATGCAGCTATATATATTGCTCTAAATTTCACCCAACCAGTTATATAGGATCGTATCAAAATATTAATAGCGACTTACTGTGCACCATTTATTGCAGATCTGTGTCTGTATTGTTATGAGTTGGTAATTGTGATTAAATTCAGCAGAGACCCATCGAAACAACACCCGAAAAACATTCAATAACACTTCTAGAGATTTGAATGATATTGGTTCTCAATAGTTACTATTTCCACATGTACACTTACGAGATTTATCCGGCTGAACTGACTTGAAATGAAGCTAATACTTACAATGAACGCTGGATCCTGATGAATATATCTTAAACGGGAAGCTTAACACCAAAATTTAGGATAAAAGAGATTTCCCTCCTGTTATCGCTTGGTTTTTTCCACCTGTGGACACGTTTGAAAGACCAAAAATTTATTTCTTGTAATGCAATGTGCATAGCATCATTTCTTGAATGTATAACTCCATATGTTTAGGTGAATAGCAACCAGTTTAAAAAATATGAACTCCCCAAAGATCAGAATTTGGAGAAAAATAATTTTGTTGTTCTCTCCTGTTACAGCCTTTTTGTGTACCTTCTGAGAATATTTCATTGTCAGCACTATACCAGTACATGTGTTTTTACAGTGTTTTTATAGTGTCTTATCGAATTGACATGTAGATGGAAGTAAAGTTATACACAATTCGAGTAAATGAACAAAAAGTACTGCGCAATTCCTTTCTGTTACGTTCTGTTATGTTACCTGATTGAAAGTAACAGCATAACCATAATCAGTTACAGGAAGGATGTTCAAGACAATTTCACTGATGAATCAAAAAGTTAATCTACTATATGCCAACTATTTCATTTAATATAAATTATCATCACCATATTAAATAAATTTCAAAATAATATACAGTATATTGAATGAAAAAATATGTATTTTGCTTTTGATAACAGCAGAGAACAATGTGCAATTCTAGTATAGTAGATAGTAACAGAAAGGAATTTATTTTAGAATTTGTCATTACCGATGAGGCAGATTTTTCATCTTGCAAATACAGTTTCAAAGGAAAAATGACATTGTTTGCTGTTATCTTCCAATTGTGACCAATTTGAATTGATGTATTTTTCTTAAACTATAAAATAAAGCTTTTTTTTTTTTAGAAAAAACATCCTTTCTGTTACCAACTCTGTCCTGTTACCGTTGTCCTGTTACTCAAGATACTTTCATGTTACCGACATATCTGACTATATTTTAGGATATTGCTAAACCTTTTGTATTGCAAATGCTAAAATCAATAATTGTCATTTGATAAACTATTGCAGGATATACTAGTACTTTGGTAACAGGAAAGAACTGGATTTTTTATACCATTTTAAAAATTACCATTGTTACCACATTTAACAATTGTTTGAATTACAGACAACAGTTCCTAGATCCTCAATGTGTGTTCTTCGATTTGTGTTATTAAAATACCGGGTCTAAAGATTTTTTTTGGTATTTTTTCTTTTTGCCAAAAATTAGACTCTTTCAGATATTGTCTCATATATCTAAACTTGATCGATTTTCTTGTGTATGTAACAACATATTTGATATTAACGAAAGAGATATCTGCATTACTGAGAAAAATATATCACCTAGGTTTTCGATATCACAAACTAGTAAAAAAATGTATTACAGTTTATCATCAGTACAAGGACATCATTCGTAAATATTACACAACAAACAGACAACTTACACATTCAGGTATTTCACATCTAATCGTTTGTTTCAATATTTTATACAAAGCACACAAATGTCGTAGTGCCCTTCAGTAGTCCTGGTATCTATGATGAGTTTTTTTTACTTCAAACGTTAACCAAAACTTTAAACAGATTTATTCAGATGCTGTTTTCAGTTCATTCAATTTGGCATATTTTGGATGTAATATTGATTCACTAGTAAGGTCTTTGCATCGGTAATTAATGCATTCAATCTAAAACCAGTTTTTGGCATGATGTCGGTTATGTTTTATGCTACCCACATTTTTCGCCGTCCTATACAATTTATGGCTCATAATGACAAAACACGGGCAAAAAAAAGGATGATGATAAAAATAAGCTCATGATTGAATAAAAAGGTTTTTTGATTACTTGAATTGAAAACAGAAGAATTTATTTTTTTACAATGTGCTGTTTTAAACTTGTACAACAACATTATTCCATGTTCTACAATGCAATCATTGTGTACATGTATTTGTGTAAAACACTTATCATTCTACTTAGGAGTCAAATACTGTAATGTAGTACCATATATTGTAAATGTGGACGTGACATAGTTTTCGTACATCGTCACTCCTTTGTAGACCTGTGACTGTGTAAGGTCATAGTAATCATTTAATTATATACTTTTATTATAATGATAAATAAACAATTGGTACAAGTATCTCGTTAATCTAAAAAATAATTTATACAAAGAAAGATTTTTAGCATTCACGTTCTTTGGTTCACATTTACAAGAAAATATTATCCATTACGTAATGGGAATGATATAATATACCCTTTTTGTAGACTTTCATTAACCCAAGAGTCCTTCATACCTTCAACAATACGACTGTGAAATAATCTTAATGTGGTGACACGCAACATTGACTCTTTAGGTAAATTTAAAACCGAATTAAAAAATCTAAAATTGAATTCAAAAGCCCAAGTACCAAAACATTATGACTTTGGCAATCGTAAACTCAATATTATATTGACACAACTTAGGTGCTCAGCTTCTTTTTTGAACTATGATCTTAACAGAGTCAACATTATTTCAGATCCGTCTTGTAGTTGTGGTGCTGAGTTCGAAGATTCACGTCACTTCTTTTTTTATTGTCCTAATTATTCGAATATAAGAATCAAATTATTTAATAATCTACATTGGTTACCAGATAACTCTCTACTAAATTTGAACACCTTAACCTCCGGCGATAAGTCTTTAAGTAATGTTGAAAATGAAAGAATTGTAAAGAATGTATATGAATTTATTAAAGAGTCTAAGAGGTTTCTAATTGTGTAATGTAGAACATAATAAAGTGCAAATACATGCATATAGTGTATTACCACTCACATCATCACACACCATCTTTTCAGAGTTCAAATATTTTATATATATATATACATAATGTATTGTTTGTATGCATGCTTTGTAAATATTCTACAGTTATAAATTGTTATGGGAGAAGACTTTATAAGTTTGATTAACTTGTGTCTCATCCCTTTTGCACATTTACGCAAATAAAATATGTTTAAACTAAAGAAAATACAAATAGTGTCAAAACTAACAAATAAAATAATGTGCGACATATGTATGGCATAGGGGACATCTGAGGCTTTTATAAATTCATATATTGTGCGATCGTCTGCAAAGAAAATTCTAAAATAAAAATCATGGTGCAAAATGAAAATGCCAGCTCTTCGGAATAAGAACACACCCGCTTGTATCGATTGTGTTGTGTTCAATAACAACATGAATTTCTTTGGCTGTACACCATGTTCATGTCATAGTATCATCATTAATGAGAGCTTATGTCAGTTTTCGTTTTTCCATCAGCCAAATTACCATTTCGTGGCTCACGGCGAAGTTCACTTAAAATAAGTAAGATGCAATATTGATATATCCTGAAGTATATGTTTCAGGAATACCAGTAATTTTTTTTCGCAAACCTGTCATTAACCTGTACATTGGTACAAAATAAAATAACAAAAATACCGACTTCCGAGGAAAATTCTAAACGGAAATTCCCTAAGCAAATGGCAGACAACACACTTGTACTTTTGACTGTTAACATTTATAGTAGTATATATGCCGTAAAAGGTATTGTACCAAGATTAAATAATTACATTAGATGTATGTTTCATTATAATACGTTATTCTGATTGGCTAACTAGCAATCTCGTGATATTCCTTAATCGATTGCATTACACAATGCAACTTTTCATTCATGATGACACGAGGTCCCACAATAAAGTGCACAGGTAAATGAAATAAAAACTTGATAAAAGGCGTGTTTTCATGATCCTATAGGTAAAAATGTAATTAAAAGTATAGAATGTTTTTTTTTTGTAACTTTATAGGGTTGCAAAAGCGTTGACCTTGCGCACATTTTTAGTATGAAGCGCTTCCGCGCTTCATACAAAATGCACTTCGGTCAACGCTTTTACACCCCAATAAATTTACAAAAAAGAGCATTCAATTCTTAAATGTTACTATTGATATAATTAAATTTTCATTTCCGATGGCATACAGTTAATAACTTATCTAGCTGTCGACACAAAATTTATAATGTATGATGGAATATCTTACAATGTAACTGACACTCTAAAATTAAAACATCCCAGTAGTATAATGGTTTGATAGTCTGTTAGTCTGTAGGTCCAATAGTCCAATGCTTCCATTGGACCAATATTCCGTTAATCTGACAGCCTTATAGTGCGACAGAATTCCATTTTAGCGTAGCTGTGCTGTTGAGAGGATGGATTTCGTCTTTATCAAGCTTATCAGTACACAGTAAAAACTTGCAATACGCGAGCAGTGTTGAAAATGTTAAAAGAGTAATGCGTTGTAATTATATCAATATTTATAGAATTATCGTTGGTCATCTTAACGAGATTTTTTTTCTCGCTTAACCCAGTACGGCGAAAATGAGAAAAGCAATCGAGTTAAGATGACCAATGATAGTCTGTTTATCGCTATTTTACCTATGACGACGTTTTCAATTTCATGTCAATTTCATTGACAACGCCACGTGCCTTTTTAGTTTCTAGCGGAAATTTTCATATCACTCAACCCAGCTGAGGAAATAAAATATCAGTCAGCACGATCAAAGGAAATTTTGTAAAATTCCGATAATAATTCTAATACTGCTTGAACAATTGTTCTGAGATTCAATTCCTATTCACCATTCCACAGGGGATACCTCAACAGAAATTCGCGTACTTGGTTGAATCATTCGTGTTAATTATTACATCAAAATAGGGATCTAAATGTTTCTCGATATGCCACCATTTGTATGAATAAGGACAGAACAGAGATGGGCAACGGATAGAAGACAGTATAAATTCAGTAATTCGGTATCACCAAATTTGCTGTAGAAATCAAATCAATACGGGCAGATGAAGAGAAAGAAAACATGCAGACGTTATCATAGGACTTTGTATTGCCCATTTTCAGGAAAGGAAAGGAATTAGTAAACAATAATGAAAAAGAAATGTGCAGCTATAAAATAAAAATAGAAATATTTCAAGGACTTTCTCTGGCTTTCAATGGCTTTTAACTAGACGATCATCGTAATATCGTACTTTTTTATTTGGTGTTTGCAATCTCACATTTTAATACAACGACAACAAACATCCAGACGAAAAAATTGCGCAGTTTATATAAATGTTTGTACATGTAAGAGTGACCAGAGATGAATATGGATAATTTGATTTAATATAGCTGGACATGGCATACCGTACGACCTAAATATGAAAATAAATATGATCAAAACACTTGATTTTATTTTATGAAAAACAACATGCGACTAAACAAAATTCCTAATTTACTTTTCTGTACACGTAATCGTTGATAAAATCCATAAGTTATAAAAAAAAATCTAGTCTTCAGTTATCTCATTCATTACGGTTTTAATGTTCTCCTTTGTTCTGAGTTCCGGTTCAATTTCAGTATACTCGTTTTTAGCTTCAGTGGAGTTCATTACCAGTAGTTGATACGGATGGAGATACCCTGAAAACCTTTGATTTTCATCAGAGGCATTTGAATAGTCGTTCGTTGAGTCATAGTGATGAACATGCACCTCTGTTGATATGATTGGTTGATACGGATTCAGGTAACCTTCATTTACTTCCTCTTTGACTGGGTTACTGTTTTCATCATCTTCGACGGAATCAGAATCCTTTTCTTCATTTGTAGGAAATTTTATATCGCTTAGCAAATTGTTATCAATTTCGTCATAATCATTTTCATCAGTGTTCTTTTGATCTTTTATCAATTGAACAAGATGCTTTTCCTGACGACTGTCCTGGTCGCCATCTTTTGATTTTTCATTGTATAATGCTGGTTTTCTTCTTCTCTTTTTGTAACAGATATATGTAATCAAAATGAAAACAAAAATTGCAAGAAGACACGAACTTCCGATATGAATAAATCTTTCTTTATTCTGAAATCCTAAAAAGAAACATTTAAACAGATGTATATGAATTCTGGGGTTGAAGTCGTAAAACTTTGCTCAATGCTCGGAGCACAAAAATCATGCTCGAAACATGAAATCCAGTATTTTGATTGGTTGATTCTTGAGTCTGAGTACAAAAATCGTGCTCGAAAGTTTTATGACCGCAAGGCCAGGGACTGCTTATGAAAATGAATATGTCATGTATACGCGTTAATGAGACAAAGGCAAAAGCCAATAACAAGCAGTTAAAAGGTATATGTCTTGCCTATGTAGCCTAATTACGAACTTTAATAGTTATCGACTACCCCCAACATCGCCGATACCCACAAAATCATATCTAAATCTCGCATGTTGAACAAACCACAAACGACATCTAGAGGTCTGTAACTAAAATAACTAAAATCAATTATTTATTTTTAAACTGAGTCTGTGAAAAGGTAGTCATGATTTCAAAAACATTGACAACTTTCGTTTTCCAAACCAAGTTATTCAAATTAACAAAACATGGAAAATAAAGATATAACTAAAGACGATCAATGACGAAGTTCTTGAAATGACAATGCGGATGTCAGATATGGAAAGTTCGTTTGTATAAAAAAAAATGATGAATTAATAAAGTATAATTTACATGTTCCTGCTGTCTAGATCATTATTTAAATCAAAACTTCTTTTCAAAAAAATTTTACATTTTTTGTTACTACCGGGTGCAAAAAGTAAAATATTATATATATTATAAACTCCAAGACACAGGCATAGATCACCTTAGCTGTATTTGGCAAAACTTAGGAATTTTGGTTCTCAATGCTCTTCAACTTCGTACTTTATTTGGCCTTTTTAACTTTTTTTTTATTCGAGCGTCACTGATGAGTCTTTTGTAGACGAAACGCGTCCTGGCGTATATACTAAATTTAGTCCTGGTATCTATGATGAGTTTATATACTCACCTGTATCTGAATTTGTCTCTTCCCTATCGTGAGTTATCACATTTGCTGCCAAAAAAAAATATCAACGATTTCTGAAAATGATTACAAAAATAAAAACCTAAGTTCTACTTCCACGGCAGGGACCTTGTAATTTTTTTTCAGTCCATTTTAACCTTTATTAGTCTCATGAAAATTTTAAATTTTTTTTTTTTTTTTTATGCCACCCTACGGATTTCTCGGAAAGCTGTTGCAGGAGTTCGTTATATGAAGAGAAGGTGACACTATTCCTGAATGATGGACAAAATTTCACTTCATCATTCTTGAGAGTGGATTTCCTACTTCATCAACGCTGTTAAGCCAAATCTTTTAAAACTTTACAGATGTCAATACTCCAGTAAACCTATGGTTGAGTATGGGAAAAGTTCCATTACGTTACACAAAAACAAACTATTCATCCTCTGGATTCACTACTGCATTTACTATATTGTTATCAACCAATTAAGTGAAAAAAGCAGTACACATACAGTGTATAGGGGTAAATTCAGTTAATAAATATACGTCATCAGGTACCACCCATTTGGGGGAGAGCTTTCTGTGTAAAACTAAAGTCATGTGCTCTTCGGATTGGTAGATAATGTTTGTAATAAACATTTTTTGATAGATGGATCAACACTAGAGTAAAAAAAAGAAAAAAGAATGCTGAATGTACTAAATTTTGTTTACTACAGGATTGAAAAGTAATGGGGTCAGTAAAGGAATTAAGTGCGAATCTATGTAGTGTTTGTAAACAATGCCATGTGAATTCTAAAGGTAAATCATGTATAAATTTAATTCAAGACATAGATTAGCATTACAGTCAATGGGAGATTATTTACTGAATTTACCCCTATATATAATATGGAGAAAGAAACCATCTTTTCAATTAAAAATTGTGATTACAAAAGTATTTAATTTATCTCCCTTTACACAGTTATTCATGTAAACCATGCCATATACTGAATATTATTATTTTTCCCAGATGCACCCAGCTAGGCCAATAAAATATGCATGTAGAATAGTTAGATAAATAATATCAATGATATCAAATGTCATTATAGAGAGGTTTACACTCCGAAAACACTAGACAATTACTTGTGTGTAGTTTTCAATTTAAATAATACATGTTACAATGAAACATTTAGATGTATGACAGTTATATCAAGTACACAGAATGAAATATTTCCGGAAACATCCATGTATCACTTATAACATTCAAATAACACAAACAATCTGATTTTTGAAGGAAGTAGTGTTTTTAATGTAATTTCATTTACTTCCGGGAATCTAAACAATAACATCGATAAACAAATTTAGAATTTAGTTTTCCCAATCAGCCTTGAAGTTTTGAATTCTAACCGGTGAATATTTGTACCCTATGATGCAGTTAAGAAATAAATGATATTTCAGGTATTTTTTAACTGAAATAGTCGTTCATAGGGTAGTTGTTACCACATTTCTTTGTTCTGCTTAGAGTGGTCTATGAAAAATACAGATTTATTAGTTTGCTGAAGTCACATGCTATAACGCTTTGACATTTTTGGGGTTCTTTTCCTTCTTCACTTTTATGTAGACTGTTTATTTTGTTATCTCTTTTTATTTGTTTCCCACACAGGCCTTTCAAGAAAAAGTAAACTGTTAATAAAATTCCTTCATGATAAAGTATTTGTGTATTCCAAAAAATGAAATAAATTCTCAATACCAGGTATACTCAATAGTAATATTCTGCCAAAACTGCACATTTTCAAACACGAAATATCAGTTCTTACCTGAAATTGTGCTTTGAGAATTTAACACACAGCCTTGCACATTGTCACATCTGAAATATATCGTATATTTAACATATTACGAAGAAAGTATACAGCAGCTTAGCATATGTTAACGGAAGTTATAAAATGCGTAAGGGATATGAGCCGATTACAGTCCATTCTGTAAAATATTGAACAGGTCTGAGAATGGACTGTTAGAGGCTTATACCTTACGTAAAACATTGTTTTACAAGCCGAATAAGGTAAAACAAAAGAAAAGGCAAGATTTTTTATTCATCAAGTATGGAAATTGTTTTGTGAAAAAAACTTCTTTAATGTAACATTAAAATATATCCTACATGCTGGCCCCTTTAAACAGTAGCTCAACAAAAAAAAATACAGCTGAAGGTAAAAAACATTTATCCTGCAATTGGGTGTTCTACTATACAGACACAGCCCTACAGATATCGCTATGCTGTATACTATACAAATATCGCTTTAAAGCTCCGCCCACTGCCGGACTCAGTATTGTATTAACCTGTGTGACCTCAGAATGTGTATTGCAGTCGCATTCCAATGACGTATTAATTGCGAGTTAACGATTACTTTTATAGGTTCTGTTTGTTTTCAAACATTTCTTTAGAGCAATAAGAATCACACCAATTTTCTGATAACATACACACATGAGCAGCAGTCTTTTATACGATGACAACTATGGATTTCAAAACTTGAATGTGTATGATTGTGTAAAAAAAAAACTATGTCAATTTCAGTATGCAAGTTTAGTGAATGTCGAGTCTGAAGCGTAGGACAACTCGTACACTCCTGATTCAAATTGGACAATGTTTTGTTTTTTGTTTTTACTGTTGAAATTAGTTGTTTTGTCAAAATAGATAATTATTCACCTTAAACGATGTATTATTGTTGACCATTCAAAATTCTTTATTTGCGAACCCGCCTTCAGCTAAATGTGTCATTACGGTAAATATCGTATTACAAATAATATACAGAATTAATTGCAGGATAAAGACAATAACTGTTTAGTGTCTTTAAATATCAGCTGTATATGAACTCGGCTCGAAACAGGTGTAATAGCTCGCTAAAAGCTCGCATACAAATTGTTTCCTAGACTCGTACAAATACAGCTGATATTTAAAGACACTAAACAGTTATTGTCTATGTATTGTTACATGAGGAATAGGACAGGGTATGCGTATCATGATTTTTGCATGCGCAAGGACTACTCATATTTTCCACTTATAGTTTCCGTGAATACCTTTACATGCATTTAGTGTTTCAAAATGGATGAAGGGATGAAAGTATATTCCTAATTCTTAATGCAAAAACGGAGAAAGAATTGTCGTTTTTAGTGATTGTTTCAAACTTTGGATTAAAATCAAATGTGTATTCAGAATCTATTCAGATACATTATTTCAGTGTGGATTACAAAGAATATATAGTCAAAACAGCTTATAATGGCAAGTTTTATATATATTATATTTCAAAATGTAGTCCTCTCCTATTAGTTTCTTGTTTCTTATCGGGTTTTATTTTTTTCTAGGTGAATGAGAGGGAAAAGAATAGCATATGAAGACAGGTTCTTGTTGAACCAAATCGAGGGCACCGCAGTCGATTTTATTTCAAATATATAAATAGTATAAACAAATGAAGAGATAACAACATGCAATCAGTTATATTCTGTTGACAGTTGTGATTTTCAAGAGACTTATTGTTTACCCAAACGGTACCACCTGACTACCCTCCCCCCTTTGTTCGGTTTTTTATTTCTTTCTGCAAGGTCGTGTCGCTCTTTTTTTTTCATTTTTTTGTGTATTGAGTCCCTTGTGTTTTTTAAAAGTTACCGAAACGTAATTTTGTCTCGATTTTGAAAAAAAGAAACTTTTATAAAACGATCAGTGGGAACAATGCGCGAAACGGACACGCGATTAGTTTGTTTGACAGATAAAATCCTTTATTCTGCTTCCCATATTCATCGTCGTCCACAAGCGAAGTGTTGCATTCTATTCATACTAAAGTAATAATATCAGACTTAAAAACAACAACTTGTAAATCAACGCCGAAACCTGAAAATTATAAAAACTATTATAGTCCTCTAGTTCATGTAGGAAGTTAAAGATTCATACTTTGTACACATAAGGTTTATATTGTTCATGTACCTCGTAGTGCAGCATGATCTGTCAAATTTTAGAAGCACTATTTTATTGCTTTTATCATTTTAATTGTGGTTTGAAATGGTGTAAGAAATAATAGGAGCAACAACAGAGGTCAATTTTGATAACCGAAAGACGGACGAGGATAAATCTTTTTGAAAACATGCAGAAATTCATTAAAGCAACAAAACAAGACTTACAACGAGCATAATCAACTTATTAAATTAGTGAAGGAGAAAACCCTAAAACATGAGAAAAATGGCCGTGATATAAGTATTGGTAGTGTTAAAAATCAATTTGAAAGATATTTTTTTCCTAAAGAAACCGTTTTGGTATGCGACAAAATTATTGTATTGGAAGGTGACTTTAATTAAAAAATTTTAATTGTTGTTCTTTGGTTGAATATTTGGTTTACATGATGAAAACAATTGGGATAATTAATAGTTTTTTTTTTATTTCAGTGATTGAGCTGTAAGAAACAGTTAGGCTACCTTTAGCTGTCCAATATTTTTAAGAAAGAGGAGGGCTATTCTGAAAAATATTGGACAGCTAAAGGTAACATAATGGTTGCTTACAGGTCTAATCACTGAAATAAAGAACAGGTAAAACAATAGAATGACGTCACAACAATGTTTTAAACTCAAATAAAAGTAAAAGCAAATGAAATCATGAAAAGGCCTGAAGCAGGGAGACCCGAGAGCGTCGACAGCGAAGAAAATTTACAAAGATATCAATTTCAAAATTAAGTGCGCCAGACATCAACCGCTATATCCACCCTGTATATCAGCTTAACATGATATCAGTGGTACTAAACACAGTGATAAGCCAAATAAAGACAACAGTAGCATACCGATGTTCGAAAGTCATAAATCGATTGAGACAAAACAAATAAGGGTTACAAACTAAAACTGAGGGAAACACATCATATATAAGAGGAAAACAACGAAACAACAGATAAACTAAAGTGCAACAAAAACCAAAAGACAATGCAACCCACACAGAAACGAACAATAAGATAACAACTGTCATTTTGCTGAATTGGAACAGGTCATTTTAAGAAAAAAAAATCAAGTATTAAGTTGAATGTTGATGAACATGCAAAAAAAAAGGTGCATGTATAATGTCAAATTGACATCTTAAAATAAAAGCCACACAATTTCATTAGTGAGCAAAGAAACTAGAACGCTTTAAAGATAACACCATATTCAAGAATGATGAACTAATAATATAAAGTCATGACTTTAGTTGTCCTTATCTATTACTCGGTATAAAAATTGGGTTTAAAATAAACCTTATTTGTTAACACTCATGAATGATGTTGGTACGTTAAGTGATTTTTAGTTGCTCAAATGTTTACCCATTGGTTTTTAGAAGATATTCTCCTCATTGTGACTAATATGACATTTCCTTATTTCTATCAACGTAAAGACATAACACATACATACAGAAATAACAACATAGAATTAGCTAGATAGGCATGTAGATATCTTTATTATGAGAAAGATGAACGACCAATCACCAAACTGAGCCATGTTATAATTCTTATGAATATACCTTTCATTTGCTCGACAGCTACATTTTTCTAAGCATCTGTGTCCGAATTGGTTATGTGGACATTGTTCACACTGTTTGTCTTGTGGATCTTGTGGAGCATTAGAAATAAATCCGGTTGGACACTCTAAAACAGAAAAAGTAGTCCGCATAAATGCATATTATATCACCAATACCAAAAATTTAAATAAATGGAATTTATTCTTATCACTAAAAAATCCTGTACTGTTATTTTTAATGTACATATTGAACAAGCATCATTTGTTGTAAATACCGGTAACTATTTTTAGTTATACAACCAATGTCTTTTGATGAGGTTGGTACAATAATTCATCGGCCAAAGTGATATGATATCGTCCGAGACTAAAAAGGAAAAAGAAACTCAGTGTCACTTTCAATATCTAATAAATCCCTTCCGATCTTTAAGAAAAGAAGAAAGAAAAAATTTACTCTGCATTTATATACTTTCAAAGAGCTTTTTGACAAAATTTGGAATTAAGGCTTACGAACAAGTTACTGCTAAAAATATCTAATGAAAAATGTTATACGTGCACCGTCCAAAATATAAATCCCAAAACTGTTTAGTTAAGCAGCAAAGTGTGCTTATTTTCCTTCTTATAAAGGGGTGAATAAATTACAACACGTGCCCCTTTTTTGTAGTACTTTAAAACGATTAGAAAGTTTGCCAATACTACTATGGGGTGATTAACGACCCTGACTACTGCAGATCCATAACAATGAGGTTAAGGTCATATAGACCCTGTCCGTTAGACAGACATATTCACCTTTTATTTAACACTGTGCTGAATACGTGAATTAAATTTTCATGGGCTTCTTAAAAAGCATAACATAAAACAAATTTGATTTGACAAAAAAGTCATAACTGTATCAAATTTAACTTTAATTAAAACAATGTAAAAAGCAACAAGCTTAATAGTTTTCTATGTATTTGAGCACAATTATTAAAATAGACCAAGTTTTATCATGAAACTTTATTTAGGTTGTTACAGAACCTTCCGATTTTCTACTACGAGAGAGGGACGGAAAATACCAACTCATTAGTCGAAGACAAAATGACAACGAAATTGAAAAAAACATAACCGTTCAATACATAACATAGAAAACTAAAGATTGTTCGGGTGGGTAAGTAGATCCTGTCTATACCTGGCACCCATCGCGCTGCTTGTGCAAGTTCAAACTTTGAGATTAATCTAATTTAGTGACGTAATTGTTGTTGCTGACAGTTGGGACAAATCCAAAAATCACCATTTGGAACTTTTGGTTTAATAGTTTTCTTTTAAACAGAAACCCTCTTTTAAAGACACCACGGTATGAACTGCAAGCTCTGGAATCTCGTATCAAGTCGAGTATATGTACTCTATATGCTGGCGCTGGCATGTTGATACATTGATATAAAAGTTTATATCTAGGACGTTCAAATCAACTCTTTTGATGTAAACTGACACTCTTTGTCAATTTCTAGATGTAAGTAAAGATTATATCAAAAAGCAAATAAGCATATTTTTGCCACAGCAAAACACTTTAAACAATCATATAAAAATCTTATCAAATAATTATGCACTGTACTTTGTATATTTCATTTAGTGTTTATATTAAGAAAACAGAGTTCTAAGAAAAATCCTTTTATATCTGCTCTAGCCAAAGAAATTGATACTCAAAAGTAAGTTTAAAATATTGTTTGAACGATTGTTTTGTCACAATACTAACCATATGAAGGTAAAGAAAATACCTATCATCACCATTATATCAAAAAAGAAAACACTTTCCTAAGCGTTGTTTTCACTATTTGAAATCCAGAATTGCGCTTCGAACGCATGATATTTATAAGTAGTTGTTTTCATTTTTTACAACACTGATTCGATAGCGGTGTACCATCAGTCTCAGGGGGTATCATTAACTCATGTGTCAATACTTCGGAACTGACATGATTTATAACAAACTTTTCCTAAATTATCCCATTATAATTTGATGAGTTATAAAAAAAATACCTCCGCAAATTTGACCAAAGATTGATTTGTCCTATTTCGACTTTTATTTTCCGTACTTTTTGTCATTTAGCTCTTCAATTCTTTATATTTTGTTCTATTATATCTTTGGCTTTGGCTTTGGCTTTGAAATAATCGGCTTCGATGATTCCTGATGAGGGTAAACACAGAGAAGCGTTTCGGACGCATGAAATTTATAAATAGTGGTTTCATTTATTTTTTGATAACGCATTTCCTAGGTTATGTTGACCTTAAAGAGAACCTCAGTTGCTTAAATTTTATGTTATTTGTGTATCGGAATTTCTTTTTTTTTTTATTAATGGTTTAGATTACCACTCTTTAATATCTTTTCAACTTTCAACATTTAGTAAAAGAGTTTGGATGGTTATCATAGTTTATTATCACGATGAGATATGATAGTGAGACTACTGTTGTTGTTTTTGCTGTTAAATACAAAATTGAAGTCCTAAAGCATATACCTAAGACAAAATTCCAAACATATATTTAGTAACTGATATCTTATAGATAAATGTCTTGATAGTAACGATTGCATTAAACTTTCCTCTGATGACGAAACTCTATGAAAAAAAATCATCTTATAAAAGAAACAACAGGAAAATACCTTCGGATTTCTTCAAACAGAATATATGAAGTTGGTAAATGTAGGGAAAAAATACATGCATGTGTTTTGTGTGTAAAAGGAACACGTACCTTCACATCGATCTTTATAAGGGACGTAGTTGCCGCAACAATAATATCTTGTCAATAAACCTAAAGGCGTCCTACAAGTAATATAAAAAGTGTATACAAAATATATATTTTACTTTTTAAATACCAGTTTTATAAATGTAATTAATAGATATTTTGATATATTTTCATAGGAAACATCTGATACTAGGACTTAATATTGAAATTGAAAGGAAACAAATTACCTTTCCGGTCTGCTGCAAACGTTGTTACAAGAACTATTCTTTATCATTACGAGTGACAGGTATAACGACAATATACGTTGCCAATCCATCGTGCATGAATCAGGAAATAAAACTAACGGAAATAAGATAAGGGGAAATACATATTCAAATGCTTTGAAATGAAATCAAGTGTTTTCTCATGTTTAAAAAAAAACTCTAACTTTTGGTTGATAATTTCTGGAAGTTCTATAAAAAAAAGACTGAATTTCGTCTGCTTAAAAAATTATATATATTTTACGGAGCACTGATGGTATCCTGGTGCAGATAACGAGTTATGCCTTTTAATGTCGGCGTTTGAGATATATAGTACTGCAGCACTTACAGTTTTAGTCCTGCATAGAAGATAAAAGACCAAGAGCTGGAGATTTATTTCTAGAGATGCAGATATTTACTCTGACTAATGACATAAAGTATTTAGCGGGTTACATATAGTATTTCAATTAGTACATAAATTAACTAGTTAAACATGTGTATTAACTAGGTAATGTTATTGGACGACTTTATATGGCAAACCCAGCAGAAGGAGAACGTTTTTTCTTAAGGCTATTACTACACCATTGTCCACGTGCCACATGTTATGAAGACCTCAGAAAGTTAGAAGATGGTACAAGCTGAAATTATTAATAGTAATATTATGCAGTCTTTCCTCTGGCAAAACATTACCATGTTTCATTTAACAATTAACATGAGAGTACGTAGTAACGCACATTCAAACAATCAAGCATATTTCGAAAACTTCTTATTACGTATTGGTAATGGCAAGGAAAAACTAAATACAAACGTTGGATCTGCAAAAATACAGCTCCCTAAAGACCTTTTGCATATGTCCAGACAAAAATAGATTAAAAAATCTTACACATAAACTTTATGGTGATATTTTAGAATCATCAGACTATTCAAAATTTACAGATCGTGCCATTTTAACAACAACAAATGATGATGTAGACACAATTAATACAATGGTCATGGACATGTTTCCTTCAACTGTTGGTAAAACCTATCTCAGTACTGATACTGTTGAAGATGAATCTACTGGATATTTGTATCCTACAGAATTCCTCAACACTATTACACCCTCTGGAACACCACCACATAAATTGACATTTAAAAAAACATGCACCAATTATGCTTTTACGTAACCTAAACGCAGCTGCAGGACTTCTTAATGGGACTAGACTTCCTGTTCTAAATCTTGGAACTCGCCTTATCGAACAAAAATCCTGGCTGGCACACATGCTAGAGACACTGTCTTCCTTCCAAGAATTACCATAATCCCATCAGATGCAGCACTTCCATTCAATCTAAAACGACGTCAGTTCCCTATTAGGCCAACATTCTCCATTGCAATTAACAAAGCTCAATGTCAAACCTTAGGACAAATAGGACTAGATCTCACAAAACCAGTATTCTCTCATGGCCAGCTCTATGTTGCATTTTCCAGAGTTAGAAACTTCAAATCAATATCCATTTTACCTGCTGCTGATTCTCTGTTTGATGGACAATACTATACGGACAACATAGTTTATGAAGGTGTTATCCATCATTGACTACTCAATAAATAAATGTCATATTTCACATCTATTTTTTAAATGTATTTCATCTATTATTTTAGGATTTCATTGTAAATATTGATTCATTTCAATACAATCACAATTGCAAACAATTGGACTGTCGTCGTCAACTGACCTGTCACGTCAAACTAATTTCCGCAGTTTTTCCTCTTTTCTATCCTCACGCATTTTTCACATAAGAACACAGTGTCACTATTAATTCTTCAGATACCTTCCATAGCCCTCATATTTTTACATAATGAAGTTCATGACAAAACTTCAGGGAAGAAAAATTCAAAACGTTATACTGATACCAGTTCATGTTTAAGATACTTTTGATACCTTTCCTGGAATTATCCACTCATAAAATCTTTTACAAACAAGAATGTGTCCCCAGTACACGAACGCCCCACTCCCACTATCATTTTCTATGTTCAGTGGACCGTGAAATTGGGGTCAGAACTCTAATTTGGCATTAAATTAGAAAGATCATATCATAAGGACAATGCATACTAAGTTTTAGATTGATTGGACTTCAACTTCATCAAAAAATACCTCGACCAAAAATTTTAACCTGAAGCAGGACAGACGAAAGAACGAACGGACGAACGGACGAACGGACGAACGGACGCACAGACCAGAAAACATAATGCCTCTCTACTATCATAGGTGGGGCATATAAATCATCCTACAACAGTTTACCTACTTTTAAGCAGGTTCTAAATTCCCGCGATTTCGCGGATGTGTTTTAGATAGCTATTATCTTAAAACTACATAAGATAGACTGAAACTTTGAGCATCAAATGATCACCAATATACTTTATACAACACTTTTCAAGATAGCCTGTCAGAAAAAAAACGTGAAATAAGTTTCCTGTTCGTCTCAAAGATGTGTAAATAAATAATTATCAAAAATACGGTTACAAAGGAATACCGGTTTATCGAAAGTCAGAGTTATGAACAGCATGTTGGAAGTGAGTCATTTATGGATATCATCAATATTGCATATTAATAAAGCTAATAAACGTGCATTAATAACTGATATTTCAATATTAGTATTGAATTTAGTGTGCAATATATGCATAGTAAAACGGACAGTAATTGGTGATAGTTGATCGGAACTGTAATACACATATCAAATTTTTCGGCATTTGATGCATATGTCTTCACCTGAGACGAGAAAAGTCTTGAATTCATTATTTCATTTAAGCCAATATATGTTACTGTAACTCAGCCGCATCATAAAACAATCAATCAAAATCTATTTGTGATAACAATGGATAAGTAATTATTTCAAGATGGCGTGTATGTCGACTGAAACTAATAGCTCCGCATCGTGATGCGAAGCAAAAACCGAGTCTCGACTGCAATCAACGCATAACAGTTCTTTCGCTTCCATGAGGTTCTCTTCTATGAACGGCTTCGGTATAACAGTAAGAAAATGTTGTATGATTGCCAGTGAGACGACTATTCCAGAACAGTTTAAATTATTAGGATGTAAGCATTTATAGGCAATCGTTCGGCATTCGAGGATGAGAAAAAAACATACCGTATATTGGGCTATAAAATGTTCCGACATGAAAAATATGAAACAATTCATTTGAGAATACTAAGGGCTTAATTTATGAAAAAGATCGCAAGACGATTAACGAAAAGAATGAGACATGAAACAACAACAACAACCACTGTACTACAGGCTCATAAAAAAGCGGTGGGGTTGTGAAAGCTCTAACTTCCCGTAACCGGGGGTAGTTCCAGCTCAACATAATCAGTTGAATATGTGCTTAACTCATCAGACACGACACAACGCAGAAAAACATTTAACGGACTAGACGTGGCAGGGTATGTATACATCCCTAAACAAAAGTACAGGTCTGGGAGTACTTGTTACTTAGTGAGTGCTAGTGCTGTCAGGGATTTCATTTAAGGTAATCAGATGTTTTGAATTATGTTTATTACATTATGGAAGTTTTTTCCTTTTTTTTTTTGCATGAAAAAATTGCAAACACCATGGGCAATTTAAACGCATGTACTACTGCATGCATTTGTTTCTAGACTTCTTTGGGGATTTTATTTATGTAAAAATTGTGAGTTTGAGTTTGAAACTAAACTTAACCACCAATTATTTATCAGAATTGTTACATCCTATCAAGACTTCAGGTATATCGTTTTCTTCTTTTTTTGTGTGTGTATTATAGTGTCTAAGAGAATAACAGTTTCAGGTTGGAATGAGAATGATTTGTTCAAACGACTGAATATGCTTCATTAAAAATGTAAATTAGATAACCAAACATTTCATAACTCTGAAACATAGAACCGACAGAACATCCATTTGAAAGACTATTTTGGAGTGTGAATGATATTAAAGGCATGCTAGATTGAATGAAACACCTTCGGATAAAATAATGAGAACATATTTATTACAACAGATAAAACAGCTAAACAAATAATACGATAAAAGGATTGAAAACAATTCTGAAGAATTTTCGAAAACCGTATAAATATTTTGAAATCAAACAGAAACTTTTATGCTAGATTAAAACTAACTCATCGGAAATGGTTTGAATACTTTATAAGGAAGTTTAGCAAATTTTAATGATAATAAAGTTATTGGTCAATTAACTTAATTATGACAATGTTTACCCATGAGGAAGTGATACTTGCACTTAAAAATAGGAAATTTTTACTGTATTTTAAAGGTTGTCTCACAAACAATCATACCACATCTCCTAATTTTGTGTTAGTCGCTATGTTTGATAGGTCATCGGATCGATCTTAAACTGACTAAAGATTATTTTGACTCTATGTGTTTGACCTTTTATTAATAATTGAATACGAATCGGTATTACAAGGTTTAAACAAACTTTTTACTTACTGTGATTAGTGTAGTTTGACTGTTGAACTAGTTAAAACTAATGGTATGACTTTAATAATTATAAAAAGGAAGATGTGGTATGATTGTTAATGAGACAACTCTCCGCAAGAGACGTAATGGAACAGAAATATACAATTATAGGTCACCGTTCGGACTTCATTAATTAGCAAAGCCCATACTGCATAGTCAGCTATAACAGCCCCTGAAATCACAAATGTGAAGCACTTCGAACGAGAAAAATAACTGCTTAATTAATGTACAAAAACTGAACTAAAAACAAATATATAACACAGCATCAAACGACAATCACTGAATTACAGACTCCTGACTTAGGACAGACACATACATATAGAATGTGGCGTAATTTAACATGTTAGCGGGTTCCCAACCTTCACCCTAACCTTGGCCAATTGTGTAAAAATCAGTTGAAAAAGGCTTTACTCATCAGATGGATACAAATAAAAATGTGTCTGACAAAATAACAGAGAGGGCGTGACCAGGTACTTGTACATTCCAACAACAAAAAGACACTAAGTACAGATCTGAGAGAACTCGCAGTTACTGACAGCTAGCTTAAATCAAATTACAACTAATTAAAAAATTATGCATCTAACACTGAATTATCAATCAGTACAAATCCAATGGATTGAGTGTAAAGATGCTTTGTGCAATGCCAAGAAAGACAGATTGAATATTCATAAAGGTGCATATTCATGTACATGTATATAACAATAATATTTAGTTTGCTTTAAATTTACTGAAAATAAAATCAATATATATACCTAATAATTCAAGTAGAATGATCATAAACTGCAATGTTTTATTCATGAACTAAATGAGAAAAGAATTTGGCAACGTTATTCTAACCATGATCAATCTTTGTTTATGATACAGTTAAACATATGTGTAAAAAAAGCATCAAAGGCATTGTTTTGCATTAGAAGTCTTTCATTCTGATACCATAATCCACATGTGAAGCCTTAAAAAAGTTGTTTCTAACCTATACTTCTATATTACGGTGAAATATGGACACCCACTAATATAGTAAAAAGACAGGTCTAGTTTCTTTAAATTCGAATTTAGATTTGAATAAATCATTTGCGTAAAAAAATCTGCGGAAAACATCATTGTTACCTTTTGCTGGTGATGCCATTTGTTGAATACAGAAGTAAAATAAGCTAGACTTTAGTCAGTATAATAACTGAGGTGAAGAAAACATTTTGTCCATCTGATGAGTTAAGCCTTTTTCAACTGATTTGTATAGTTCGTTCTTATGTTGTACTGTTATACCACTGTCCCATATTAAGGGGAGGGTTGGGATCCCGCTAGCATGTTTAACCCCGCCACATTATTTGTGTATGTGCCTGTCCAAAGTCAGGAGCCGGCAATTCAGTGGTTGTTGTTGATTTGTGTGTTACATAATTGTTTTTCTTTCATTTTTTTCATATAAATAAGGCCGTTAGTTTTCTCGTTTGAATTGTTTTACATTGTCTTATCGGGGCCTTTTATAGCTGACTATGCGGTATGGGCTTTTCTCATTGTTGAAGGCCGTACGGTGACTTATAGTTGTTAATGTCTGTGTCATTGTGGTTTCTTGTGGACAGTTGTCTCATCGGCAATCATACCACATCTTCTTTTTTATATGTATCCTTAAATTTCTTTATGGTTTCGCTTTTGTTTTGCAGGATATATAAATACACAACAACGTTTAATCAAATGGCTCGTGGAAGGAAAATACTGTGCCCTTCCACGTTAAAAAAAACCTTGCAGCGACTCTGGGGGTCCGTAGATGGCCTTTAAAAAATGTCTGCCCCTATCTATCACGTCTTTTTCTTATAGTGGCAGAATAAATATTCCACCCTTCATGTATGTGCCTACCTTGCAGGAACTATACAATACACCGATTGGTTTAATTGTTCAGTTGTTCTCCTTCATTTGTGTATGAAATCTTTACCACTAGATTTTCGACAAACAAAAAGCAACAAACCTTAGCTAATGGTTAATGCATTTTTGTTGCAACTGTGCAATATATTATTTAGTTATTTGGTCTGTGTAAAGTAAAGAGATGCAGAAGACATGCCATGAAAAGATTCAAAACTCAAAAGACGAGATAAACTTACAACGCCATGACAAACGACGCAAAATAATGAAAAAACAAAAAAAGTCCAGCAGTGCACTATTTTTTTAAGTCATGCATATATTTGTCTGTGCGGAATGTTTATTATAAATATTCAGCCACAACCGGTCAAAATGACGTTCATAACGAATATAATAGATACAATAAAATAAAGTATTCATTGACGTATTTGTTAATGAATTGCTTTTAATAACAATATTTTGATGAGATATCATAATATTAATTTGACGGACGGGGCTATATTTATCTAAACGGGATTACTATGTATTTAAGAACGTCTATATTAAAAAATAGAATAACTTATTGTTTAGCTATAATAACATTAAAAGTTGAATAAATATTATTTGTACGCGGTTTATTAGCAAACATTTGGGACGTTTTGACATTTCTTAATTAAGTGTGTATTCAATCTCATTTCAATTTAATTTAGAAGGTTTAATACAAATCATAACTTTTTACATCGGAAAATCAGGGTGTATACGCATAATTTGAAGTCTTGCAGATTTGAAAGGTATACGGAGAACTCTAGATCTAGTGTATTTACTTGTATTTTGAAATGCGTATATACTTTGAATGCGAATAAACTGAAGGTTAACAAATCCGAAAAGAAAACACTCATGAAGTAATTACAATTGTTAATCATATCAAAATAAACATTTTGGGTAAAAATCTACTTAACCTTTTGATATGTTTAACAAGAAGATAAAAAGCTCGACACAATAGGTATTATTCTAAATACTACTATCTAACAATGAAGACATGTAATAAAGACATTTTTAAATATTATCAAACACTTCACCGTTCAATATCGGTACAGACTGATAACTTTAATTTACTCAACGACAAGAATTTGTTTGCATATATATAGAAGAAATTCCTATCTATGGACTACCGTTTTTAAATACCCTATGTCTAATTTGGTCATTAATAAAACAATTGTAAACATGTATTTGAAACGTATACAATAAGGCTGTGACGCGAACGGATATTTTAACTTGGTTGAGCAAATTACATCGAAGTTTTAACAAGAGTAGCGAACCAAGACGTTAGATAATATCATGTTCCGTTACACACAAGACAATCATTTGAACAAGCATATGGAATAAATGAAATGGTATGTAAACTTCATATATATATTTGTTTGTTTTTAAAACTGGTAAAATTAAGCGTGATTATTTCCGAGATTTTATTCTTATTCTATAATAACATTTTTTTGTATTTATAATAAAAATACGACTTGTCAGAATATACGTTTATTGTGAGAAATAATGACTTCATTTTATCTATATATTCTTGTGGTCTTTTCCAACGCAAGCTTTATAGTATAATTAACAATGAGTTATAGGTTAAATGTTGTCTAAAATTCATTTTTAGTTGCCTTCTCGCTGTTCGAAAATGGAGTAAGAAAATTCGTCAAAGATACCATGCTTATAATATTATACGCAGACCCGGGCTTCGTCTTCAAGTAGACTCGTTAGTGACGCTCGAATCAAAAAGTACTCATGCTAAATCAAGAACGAAGTTGAAAAGAATGGAGTGTTTTTGATATTGTAAATCGCAACAAATCAAAATGATAGTTAGACAGTGGAGCCGAAAAGAAATAATATACATGTACATTTGACTGCTATCATTTTTGAAATTTTAAAACGGGCGTATATAGATGGTTAGCATAATGGCGTCAGCAATGTTGTATACAATAATTCAACTATCAACCCCTCCAGAGTTTGGCAAAGGTTTCGTAATGTACATGTATTCTTTCAAGATCAACCAGAAAGTGGCAGTGTATATTTACATCACTTCAAGCAAATTTAAAAACACCCAGGGAAGGTGAGATTATAACTCGATCATGGTTTGTACGTCTACAAAAGACTCATCATGAACGATTAAATTAAAAGGCCAAATCAGGTACGAAAAGCATTGGGGACTCAAAATTCCGAAATTGTCCATTTACAGCTAAGGTTATTTAGTCCTAGGTTGAAATCATAGTATTTCAAATAATTCAAAATTTTTGTGATGTTAAATTTTTAATACGACCATATGCAATCGTTTGGCATGACTTCTTTCTTTCCATGGCCATGGATAAAGTAATAGTAACTCTTGTATTTGATTGATGCAATAGTTTCTTCTTATGAAGATACTCTCACACTGGACTCGCACGCCGAGCCAGATTTTTACCGTTAGTAGTAATTCACCCGGATAACTGCATGTCCACATATATCATACCAGGACATATCATCATGACTATAAATCAATCCGTTTTTGCCCTGACTCTAAATACCTTTAGCAAATTTCCGACCTACCGCATAAGATACAAGCATTCGAATGACGACGGTGTCTCTTTCATGGATGGATCATTACAATTCTACTTTTCATAACTAAAATTTGTCCTTAAAAAATGGAAAAAATTACACCAAAGGAGCCTTTTATTCAAACTCATTAGTCGTAAAAAATCTGAGAATACCATGACAAAAAAACGACGGAAAGACACACAACAGAACACATAACACAACATAAACATAAGTCCGAGCATCACTACCATTGTAAAGTGCAAAAAAAGGAAATCGTTAATCTAACGTTTGTGATTATTTTAAAACAGAATAAAGTGATTTTAAATTTTTCACTGTGTGAAGTTATTAAATAATTTAAAAGTACTGATCAAAATCAATGAAAGCTTGAATAGTGTGCGATACGTCAAGCTTATCTTATTTTGTAATAAATTTAATCAAAATAGATAAATACAAGGTATATTTTCACTTACGTGTCATTTTCATGATATTTTTTTTTTTATTGTTATGCATATTGGAAACTCCCCAAAGTATTTTAAAAGTAGAACTGTGTGTCTTTTGTCACCGGCATACAACATGTACAATATTACAATGTTTATGTGCATTGAAAATGATGGCACTATTATTTATATTTTATGTAACTTGTGCAAAAAAGACAAGTATACTCTAAACAACTGCATGTTCTATTCGACAGTCAGTCAGTAATGGTATCAATATTGAAATCCATTTTTCGTAAAACTCAAATTAAAAAAGGGGGCAGATTTTCTTTTCTTTAGCCAAACTAGTATTTAACTTATGTCTCGTTTTACCAAGTAATGGATTTCTTACTAAACAGCTTTAATGGACAGTATAAATTCAATACTATACTTATGCAACATAATACTTTAAAGGAAAGGTAATTGTCAAATTATTCTTGTATAAAAGAAATTACACGATTTTCTCATTACGTGCGTTAAACATATCTTTTGTTATAATTAATTAACGGTGTGAATTTCTCAAGGTTGAAAAGGTCTTTGATCTCCAATACCCAATTATATATATAAAAAAAAATAACAAGCTCGTAATAGTTTGTTTTCTATTTACCCACGACCTAAATAATTACGAAGCTGACTTTTTACTATAAGTAAGATCATGATGGTTCGTAAATTATGTTTTCTTATTCAATCTTCAATTATGATTGATTCACTAAATGTTAATTGCAAAACGTTTAGTGACAAATATTCTATGCATATTTAGTACGGGAACAAATTATTGATAAATCCAATCCTGTTCAGAAAAAAGGCTATGGTTGGAAATTCGTACGTGTTGCATATTGCAAATAAAAATGTTGTTGGATATACAAATGTACCTGCAAATAAGCCCCTATAAGGTCTGTTCAAAGAGTTAATGCAAATAAATCACACAGAGCGCATGCCAGTTTCAATAAATAAAGCAAATAATTTAGCTCTCCATTCTAAGCGGACTTGGCTGCGTATTTGTACATCCCCCATAGCTTTATCAACATTGTGTGTTCAAATCTATTTGAAGCTAATTGTAAAATTTATATTTATATATTCTTTGCAAATTCTGAAATTCAGAATTCTCTTCAACTAAGTAAATAAATGTTGATAATTGGATGCCGTACGAGATATTGTTGCACATTCTTAAGTACAATCTGATTCTGTTGTCTTAATGTCAAAAGTTTGAATGATTCTTGAAAGTGCGAAATGATTGAATTACTAGTAAGTAGTTAATAATGTCGTGTAGTTAGAAATTGGTGATCATGATTTACTTAATCTATTTCATTTGTCCAATGTAACCACTTATTAGACGATGTTAAAGATGATACATTGATGTTAAACGTCCAGTCACAACTATTACATATCAGTACACGAAAATGTAGGGATATGAATTTGAACCCGACTTTGTACAACAATGATACGCTGAGTCGGACTTTTTACCAGCTGGTTCACAAAATAACAGTCTGCAGGGGGTCATGTCACATGATGTCAGCCTACCGCGACTCCAGGCTGAGCTGTATTTTCTCATACTCCTTTTAAACACTGCTTAATGTACTGAGAATCAAGTAGTAAATACCATTTGGTATAACTGTTTTTAACATGCCGTTGATGGAACCCACGGGCTCCCGCAATTGACGTGTACACAAGTACCAATATTGCAAAGGCAACACAGTTGTTAATCAATACTTTTAGAAATACAGATATATAACAGAATTTGTTACAAAATATCCACAAATATGTAAAACATCAGTTCATACATTTATTAGCGGCCAATCTAACTTATGATCCTGTTTAAACAGCTTACGTTATCTTGACAGGATGACAATAAAACCAAACCAGCTACAATACAACTGAACAATCAACAGAAGGGGGACCTCCGACAAGCTTTTGATCTATTTGATGCGGATGGTTCTGGGACTATCGATGGGAGTGAATTGAAGGTAAGAGGGATACATTTTTGAAACTTTAGATGGTAATGAATAAAGGAGCATTCTTGGAAAATACCTTGATTTTATAAAGTTAAAAGGTGTCACGTGCACAATGGTTACCTATATAAACATTATTAAGAAATCAGATCTTACTAATCTAACTTTATGACATCGTTATGATGTGAATTTATCGTTTGTAAGGAAGGAATCTCCATATTGTGATAACGATATACCAAATAACCAGACAAAGCCAGATGCAAACAAATGGTTATATTATGCCACAAGTAACTGTTTCCAATCTCAGTCAAAATTGTCCACACTTCATCCGGATCAACTTTATATTGATAGAAACAAAAAAGATATGGGGTATCCACCATGGCACAACATCAGTACATGCACAGCTAAACAAAATCATAAGAAGCAAAGAACAGTGCGTGTATTGCTGTTCTTCAACTCAAAGACACATTGAGGTTTTCAACACTGAGCAAAATGAAAAATCGCACCTCTCTGCAACTTAAAGAGTAGACAACCTCTAGCACCAGTTTGAGAGGAATTCTTTGCAAACTGATTCGGATAGACTTTGTGAGATGTATTAAGTGCATGCTATATTTCCTTAACTTTTCAACACTTTCAAACTCTTAAATGGTGCACATGATGTTACAAATTCATTTATTATGACTGTAATGTGTTGTATTCCGAAATTGACATATTTGACCTAGATACGACAAGCGTTCATGCTGACTGTTCAAACTCCTCCCTCTGAAAAATCACAGTCCCAGCCGTTTGCTTCTTTACAACAAAAAAAGGAGGTTCATGGTAGAGCCTACACAAACGCTTTTACACTATCGCTCGGGCAAAAAAATAATCACGAATATAATGCATACCCATGTTAAAACTACAATAAAGTATAGCTTGCATCAATTATTTCTTAAATATTTGGATTTTTGGTACAAGTTTTTTTAATGTTTGCCTCGTTGTTAAATGGTAATTGTCTTTCAGATAGCACTCAGAGCGTTAGGGTTTGAACCAACTAAGGAAGAATTAAAGCGATTGGTGGCAGAATGTGACAAAGACGGTAATTATATTTTTTCAACAAATATGAATTCATTTTCTTAACAACTATTTATTTTTTGTTAAATCATTTAACTCGCATATTTATTTAAATAGTATGACAATACATGCAACATTGTGAGTTGTTTGATAAGTGAAATATGACAACACACTAAGTCTTATGATTTTTCTGTACAACAGTAAATCAGACCACACAAACAACAACAACAGACCATCAAAACAATTGACTCCTAACAATAGAAGTTTAAACAAAAACTTTACATAAAAATACATGGCCGAGAAGTGTGCGGGCGAAGTACATGTGAAAACATGTGTGGTTTATCCAACTAGTTGTACGCGCGCACAAACTTCCCGTTTTATTTACATAAACCCTATGTCGTACTATGTAAAACACACCGTAAAAACTTCCAAAGATGAGAGACCAACAGGTTGGCTAATAACTTGAACACGAAAATAATTATGTTTAAAATGTGTTTGTAGGTCTTCTGGACTTCAACGACTTTCTAAAAATAATGTCAGATAAAATGACAGGTCCAGATACAAAAGAAGACATGTTAAAGGCATTTGAACTTTTTGATTATGAAGAGAAGGGCAAAATTGCAAAGCATAATGTTATGCAAATAGCAGATGAGCTTGGACTTACACAGACAGAGAAAAGAGCAAAAGAACAGGGCTTAGATTTACCTATAACAGAATGGGAAGTAGATGTATGTATAAATCACTTTATAAATATTTACGGTACATAAGAGAAATATTTAGATATACATGCGTACATGGCTTGATGGATAAATGTATGATCTCGTTTTTTTATGAAAATGAAAAATTATATTGAGTTGACAATAGAACCCGATGAAATATCAATTGAAAGAGATAGCTCTTATGTTACAATTTCAAAGATGTGTAAACATTTGAATACGTGAGGACACAAGCACTCGTCTCAGAATAGTTTTTTTATATACCTTTATATAACATAAAGGTATATAGGAAAACAATTCTGAGACGAGTGCCTGTGCGTGAGGACCTGTATGACCAAAAGGAACATCAAATAACAATGAATTAAGGACGAGTATGTTCTAATACATGTCCATACCCATGCACTGACTTCTCATCTAATGATATCTCGGGACTAGCAGCCAACCAGCGGCAATATCGACATATCGCAAGAAAGTGATGATAAATATAATTAATGATAAGTTGACAGGCAACGTAAAACCATATATTTATACATTCAAAATGTTAAAAGTGGCGTTCAACACCAATTAATCAACCAATCTATATAATATATACTTGATTTAAGTATCAGACTGAAAATGCATTTGTTATTGCGGATTCTACCATAATTGAAATTGGATTATCTTCCGTTGAACACAACCAAATAAACTTTATAATTATTTCGTCAGTAGTCTATAATTATGAAAGTGGGTATTTTTTATAATTGGTGTATCATATGTCTATACCGAATCACTGTCTACTGAGCTGGTCAATGGTATCTGACCAGTGTAAGAAAATGGAGGTAAGAATTTATACATTCGGAGCTGACAAGAAACATAAAATTTTCACATTTTGAAACATATTGGTACTCAAGGCTGTTTTCCGCCATCCTTCTTGTAATTATTATTTGTAGTTGTAATATGCGAAACTCGTTATAACTGTGTAGCTATAAAATTACTTACGCAGGTTCGACGTTTCTACAACATCATGAAGGAAAACATCAAAAAGAAGAAAAAACTATGTATTGACCAATTAATACAGCATGCTAATTTTCTTTTTCCAGGAAATGGTAGATGGTGCTGACAGAGACAGAGATGGTCTAGTTAGTAAACAAGAATTCTTGAAAATTTTAAAGACAGAAAAAAATTAAATTATCGTTGTTCTATTTCATGTTTTATTTCACTTGTCAGTGGTACACGATCAGATCTAAACATATTATAGATTTCTTGTAAAAGACATTGAGCATTAAAAATTATAATCATCTTCCGCAAAGTTCATCGCTCTAGGGATCAATTAAGTGCTTCTTTGAGACGAATCAATCATGCCTTTCTTTATTTTATAATAAATAAATTTGGTGTATTTACTGTCTTTTGGTTGGCTAAAAGAATTGGCTTTATTTTCAATGTTATCAATTTTTATGGAGACACGCCCACTCTAACGTTGTGTATTCATACGCAACCATCTGTGTATGTCGTTATTGGTATTAATATATATCTTTGAGAATTATTTTTGATAGAAATTTATTTATAATGAATGGCAATAATTTATTTTGAATTTATTGAACTATAAAATTAATTTTTGACTGTTCACATTTAACATAATCCGCTTCGCGGATTAATCAATATGAACAGTCAAAAATAAATTTTATGGTTCAATAAATTCAAAATAAATAAAAGCCATTCATTAAATGAAGGCATACACTACATGCTACTTCTGGATTATACCATCACGTTATAGTTTATTAAATTGCTATGTTGAACTCCTATGGAATGAGCGTCATAGAATATGGGTCGTCATTTTATGAGTACGATTTTGTGCGATTTCCGATCTTGTTTGATTTGTTGAACGTGTATCATTTTCTGTCAAAATGTTCGAACGAGACACAATTTGGTATGCTTGTAAAAGGTTACCACAAAAAAGCTCGATTCTTGCAATTTCCTTGATGAAGGATGTAAATGAAGTCGAAATAAAGGCAACAGTAGTATACCGGTGTTCAAAAGTCATAAATCGATTGAGAAAAAAACAAATCTGGGTTACAAAGCAAAATCAAGGGAAACACATCAACTATAATAGGAAAACAAAGAAACAACAGGAACACTGAAGTGCAACAAAAATAAAGGCCAACATACATAGAAACGAACTATTTGATAACCACTGCCATATTCCTGACTTGATACAGGACTTTTTTTAAAGAAAAAATGATGGGTTGATCCTGTTTAAATGACTAACCAAAGCTCCCACTTTATGACAATGTCAAAAACGTGTCTTGTGTTAAATATTTTCCTCTTTCGCAGAATGAGTTTTCTCTTGGTCCAAAATGACCACTTTACAGAAGGACAAAAACATAAAGTATCATCCATGCACGGTGTTACGCTTTTGAGTATGAAGGGGTTAAATATGAAATTAAAAAGTGTTTGTATAGTTTTTCTGCACTTACAATGTTTTACTCATTTCTTCTTAGTTTTTTATTACAAGATCATGCATTCCTTTACATATCATGATGGTGTTGTATAAAATCTTACATGAAGTACATCAAGCAATATAAGAACTGGACGATTTTATATTTAGAAATATGAACTTCAATAACCGAAGCCAGTTTTAAGACCGTATTATGTGTTTCCTGTTTTGTTTCTATTTACGTTTTTGTTATCCATGTACAAGTTACTGTTGCAAGAGTTTTGACGTTTACTAATTTGATTTTTTTTATTTCCTTGACGCTAAGTTAGCCCACTAATCGAAATTCAAAGCAGAGAATGCGATCTAAAAATCAAATATTTTAACCTCGTCAAATATGCATGTGCTATACACAAGAACAGAGCCTTTTTCGTTAGTGTTTATGTCATATCTTGATTTTGTTGTTATTTTGTGAATGTATTTTGAAATATTAACATAAAAGAGGGACGAAAGATACCAAAGGGACAGTCAAACTCATAAATCTAAAACAAACTGACAACGCCATGGCTAAAAAATGAAAAAAGACAAACAGAAAAACAGAAAAACAGAAAAACAATAGTAAACATGACACAACATAGAAAATTAAAGAATAAACAACACGAACCCCACCAAAAACTAGGGGTGATCTCAGGTGCTCCGGAAGGGTAAGCAGATCCTGATCCACATGTGGCACCCGTCGTGTTGCTTATGCGATATAAATAATCACAAGGGGAAACCGCTACTTGACATGTTGTAAATAAACATATTGTCTGTTTACTTCAATGAAGATGTCTTTACGTTTTTAGTTTGCTCTGGCGATGATGTTTACCCCTACATCTTGTTAAATTCATGTTTAATTATTGTGATTCGTTGGGTTTGCATTAGACAGGATAGATAACATTGGGCTAGAGACTTGTTTCGATTTTGACATAATTATGCACTACTTATAGACCGTCATAAAATATTGTGAGAATAGAATATTTTTAAACAATATAGTCAAACCATTATCATTTTAAAAATAAAAATTGCGTGTAGACGAATATAGACTATCTTAAGGAAGAACTTACAGAAAAAGGAAATTTCTTTAACCTTCACAATCTAAGTGAAGTACATATAAAACTTATTTTTCAACTATTGAATAGCACCATCATAAACCTATTTTTAGTCAGATTGCAAAATGCTAAAATTATAATGCCAACCATTATGATTTATATGACATATTTAAATATGCATAAAATCTTGATCAATAATGACTGTTCGACAAAAAAAGATATCAGCAGAAGAAGAAAATTATCTTTCCTGTAAATGAATTACATCAGGTTTAAAAAAAAATTATTTCCTTATATCATGTGAAAACACGTTCCATTCATTTCCAACTCAGTTTTGATTCAATTGATTATACAATATGACAAAGCGTAAACAAGGATAGTTGCAGCTTGTTGGTCCATCTAAGCCTAAACATGAGCTTAACGATTGACGGACTTTTCAATTTTGTAAACATGATTGAATTTTCAAAATCTCGACTTTTATATTTTTTGTACTTATATCAATGTATATATCAACTGTTGCATGGGTTTGAGTTTACATTCTTATTTCTTGCATACTTATGAACATAAGCACACTATACAGAATTTCAAGAGAACAAAGTGCTGCTTATATAGAAAATTCTTGACCAAAAAGAAACGAAAAGGATCTTTTTGTACATTCACAAATTACTTATTGTTATACGATATGATGACACTAGATTTGCATAGCAGTTGATTTATATGCATACATAATAGCTCACACTATCGTACATTTCTAACGGTTTCTAAATATTTCTCTTTTCTCAATTAAGGACAACACTTTTACAGTAGTTTACTGGTGTTCAAAAGTCATATATCGATTGAGAGAAAACAAATCCGGGTTACAAACTAAAATCGAAGGAAACATATCACCTATAAGAGAAAATCACAGGAACAACAGGAAAACTGAAGTGCAAAAAAAAAAACCAAACAGCAACATACATAGAAACTAACTATTTGATAATAACTGCCATATTTTCGACTTGGTACTTAAATATCAATAACGCACCTGTAAGTTATCTGTATATTTTCTATTTACGAAATGTTTAATTATTCGAAACTCTTAGGTCTTTTTCCAGTATGAATACATTCCCTTAGCCTTATTTGGACAAAACTTTCAGAATAATTAGTTTTAAATGCACTTCAAAATCGTACCTGAATTAGCCTTCCACATTTGAACGTCAGTATCTTGTTTCACACATTGTGATAACTAGTTTTAAAAGGTTACGACAACAGGCGGTAAAGTTTATTGTTTTTGAATGTACGCAGTACCTGTAGACAGAACCTATTATAGCTATCTCTTAAAAAAACATTTTCATTACAACTGACAATTTGACGAATAAGTCCTTCTTTCGCGCCTATATTGTTGTTCAGTTCAGTTATCTGAACTAACAAACAAAATATATATGTTTTACATTTGTATTTTGATTAATGAAGATGCTCTGACATGCATGAAGATCTGTCTAATTGTTTTTACTGTATTGTCCTTTGTTCTTTGACAATTATATCAAATCACCTTTTTCATTGTATATCTGATGTTCCATGTAAACACTGTTTAAATACGAGTTGTATATCAAATAGGAAGCTTCTTTTGTTAGATCAGATATGTAGACTCTGACTACACTAATGTATCCTGTATTTTGAAATAATCGTCTTTATGGACAAGGATGTGACATTTAATGTTGACCCCATGTTGTTATACTAAGTTATACATTTGAATAGTTAACCTGCTTTTCATAGGTCTCATTTTGAAAAAAAATAGGGTTCTCTGTGTTTCATTAATTGATTTATCGTTCAACTTTGATAGAACTGAAAAAAAGTTGAGGATGTTGTTGTCGCTAAAATATGAACCATTTTGTATCTGAGTTTTCAACTAGTTCCTACGATAACTGCCTTGATTCAATTGAAGTTGTGATGTATTTTGATACCATATGCCTCAGTACCAGAGTTGTTCCATGTGTACTTCAGTAAAGTTGTTCTTCAGATCCAGATTATGAATATTTAGTAAAAAAACTCGATAACAACCAGCACATACTTGTACCGAATCGTCTGCCTGTCAGCTTACTACAAAACTTGCATATTCCAACGATTTAAACAATATAATATTGTCGTGAATATATATATAATTATGTAAAAAGTAAAATAAATAAATACCAAAGTCCAAAGAAAATTTAAAATGGATAGTTTCTTATCAAATGGCAAAATCAAAAACACAAACATAACACGTTAGAAAACAACTGGATAGCAACTGGTTGTATAGCTAGCTAAACATTCACTTGAATAACAGTCGCATACAATTTCATGTTATTGACAGCATGCTCAACAAGATTACATGCCAGATACATCAAGTAGTCATCACACTCCCGATCCTTAGGCTCAAATTACAAAATCCTTGCAAATAAGAGTTTCATTTTTGCATTTTGTACTATTTTGTCATTCTGGTACCGTACAAAATATTATGTTTACCTCTTTGCCTTCAAACAGGTTATGTACGAATTATAATTCCTTACTTTTCTATAACTTATTAGAATCTTTTGACTATATTTTATGCTTTGGTCTTTTTGGTAAATGTTTATTTATACATTTACATTTTTTAATTGAAAGTAAAAACCAAATTGAAAATATACCGAAGTCCAAGGAATATTACAGACGGAAAGTCCCTAATCAAATGGCAAAATCAAAAGCGCAAACCAAACTGATAACAGCTGTCATATTCCTGACTTAGTACAGGCATATTCGGAATACCATGTAAATATTCCAACACCAACCGTTTAAGGTTTATAGTTGATTTAGTGAATGCATTTGGAATGTGAACATACAATTTTATATCGTTATGCGTGCGTAATTGCTCTTAAACATATAGCAATAGGTATATGAAAATGAAATATGATATAACTTGAAAAAACATTTGAAATATTCAGAAATTCTGTAACGTCTGTAAATAAAGACAACAGTAGTATACCGCTGTTCAAAAGTCATGTAACGTTTCAAATATTTATATGAAGCATTATGCAATCAATTCATATTGTGTTCAATGATTGATCTTCCAGTATATGATATCACTTTTAAGATCTTTATATTCTGATACTGTCATATATTTTTTTCTTCAAAATACAGAATAAAACAGAACCGTTTAGACGAACACCGGACAAGGCAAGTAATTTAATTGTTCATGTTGTGCATGATAAAAAAATACTAGTACCCGAAGGAGAGTAAATAAAATACTACACGAAGAAGAAAGTAAAATACAATACAAAAGCATATACCATTTTGCCCGCCCAAGCACAGGTTACTGTCGAGGAACAAGAAAAAGTTAGAAATGTTGTTTATCATTCCTATTTCAAAATGAATTATTCAATTAAAATAGGAAGGCAACAAAACGCAAGAAATACCAATTAGAACACCAAAAACCATTCGTTTCATAACATATGAGTGCAATACAAAATAATTTACCCTGAAGTATTCTTTTTACAGAGTACTCATTAGGCCCTTTCGGACGGCGCAAACAATGTCACAACAGATTTATAATCAATGAAACAGTATCTAAAAATATCGTATGTGTTTTTTTATATCACTAATGGTATGATTTATTGTGCATTTAATGTCAACAACTTGTGAAAACGAAAACTAAATTACCAAATGAAAATCCCCAAAAATTTCCCGAAAGAGTGTAGATTCGGTATAAAACCTGCTACACATAATAACAGGTTATATTAAATACTTTATATGACAGAGAAATGTATCGAAAACTAAATTTTATACTTGCATCGTTGATGGTGATAGGGACAGTTCGTTGTGCAGAATCTAGTGGCTGTAGTGGTGAAGCATGTTCAACCGACCCATCAGTAGATATTTTGGGAGATTCAAATGCAACACTGATTTCGAATTTCAATATTTCTCAGTTGAATGAACAATATTCATCTGATATTGAAGAAGAGATTAAACAAGAACTAGAAAAGGAAAGAATGGAAATAGGAAGAGCAGCAGATGAGTTGGGTCTTTTTAAAGAATCTGGATTAAATGGTAATTTAAAATTCAATTATGTTTGTTATAAAGATACAATCAAATCTTGTTTCGTTTGTTTTTAATGACAAGAAACATTTTCCTTTTTGCTTTGTTGTACGTTATTCCTTTTACCTTTTAATTGTTTTATCAATTTGATATATACTTTTTTTATAGAACTTCTTCATAACTTCTACGTTTTAGCTATTCGATGAAACTAGACACCAAACAGTCATTACGCCTTCATCGCTGAGGCTTAAAATCCGAGTTTTTATTATATTATTTTTACTCTTTTTGTCAACTAGAGTCAGACCATACAAGATAGTTTAGGTCTCGTCTTTCTCTGCAAACATCTAATGCACGCATTGTTAATTCCTTATATTTTTTGTAATCTATCCAGAATCTTTTCTCAAGGTTTATTTTTGATAAATGTTATAAAAGTGGCAAATAAATAAATATCTATTAAAATATTTAATGTCTGCGTTTTTCGGTAATAATGGTTTAATTGTATCATGATTCGTCGAATGTTGGTTAATGTTGATACATGTCATTCTGGTTTTCAACTCACGGTCACCGATTAATATATAGTTTATAGTTCAAGATATTGGAAAAACAGGATCCCGCTTAACATTAGAATCAGACTGTCCATACTGAGTGGATATTTTTCTTCCTAAATAATATTTTTTTTTTACATATCTACCTGTTCTTTCTTTAGTGTTGATACTGCTATTGTAGTCTTTCTAAACATATATATATAGTCTACTCATTGGTCCTCTATCCCCCTCTCCCCCTCTCTCGCAAATTCCCTTTAATTGCCTTTGATATTTTCGTTGCCTTCTGATGAAGCTTATAAAAGCGCTTCGGACGCAATAATTTATTAAACGTGTTGTTTTATATTTTTATAAATTCCTTAGTGTGGAGAGTGCTTTACTTGTACTTTTGATTTTATAGCTTCCTAAACCTCTTACTTGCTGACCGAGTAGTTGAAAATTAAACAGTTATATTTGAAAACATAGATATTTCAAATAAGAGGATTCAAAATCTCTTTTCTTTTCATTTGTTTAAACATTGCGGTCAAACCACAGCTTATAAAAATTTAACAGAGACTTCATATTATTTTTCCGACTAAAACCCATATTATGAAAGAGAGCATACACTAGTTATACAACAAATCAAATTTTATTCTTAGATGGTATTTTCGAACATAAGTTAACACCATAGGAACTTGGGAACAAGACACTTATGCATATTTAATAATATTAATATATAAAGATAGCTCTTTTTTTACAGTTGAACCTGGTGATGAGTCAATGCAAGAATGCAAGTATAGTGCAATCCTTCAGAATATTGTTGACCTACAGAAACTGTATATATCCATGTACGAAAAAGTTTCATCGGCGCTACAGAGAATATCAAACATTGAGCAAAAAGGTAAACATAGTTCTTTAAATTTGGTTTTCTTAATAACAATGTCCAAAAGCATGATGTTTATATTAATAGTGTTCTCTTTTATTGATCCAATTTTATTTTACAATATAAGATTATGTGATGTGGTTCTTTAGATGCATGCAGTTTTTTCTTCTTTCATTTGAATGCGTTTTGGTTTACTTTTTTTTTCTTTTCTTCTTTGTAAATTGGAATTCTTTCTGGTCACTCTCTATTTACCATATCAAATAATGTCTGATGTGGAGGTTAAACAAATCTTTTTCATATTTTCTTGAAAGTTCTAGTAATGCATAATGCAACAGATGTAGAGGAATTTTTTCAATGAAGGTTTGTATTTTTTTTTAGTTCATCGCAATTTTTAAAAATGCTTGATATTCAAATATCATACTTGAAATAAAAGGATGTATATTTATAGTATTTCGGGCAAATCGAGTACCTTTACATGGAAATGAATTGTTTATCGATTTATGTAAAGTTCCAATTTTTTTTTTTTACAGTATCCAAAACACGGAAAATATGTAAGTATCTTGAAATATTTACCATACATCGTATCTTGAAATAACTGATAGTGGTAAAATCATTGATAATATAAAAGATATGTCTCTTTTAGAATTCAGAAAATATTCATACGAAACAGCAAAATTTAAAATGCACGTTTACTGAGTATCGTTAAAACAACGTTACTGAATACAAAAAACAGCCCTTTATAAATTTCATTGTACCAAATATTCTCAGGAGTACATTTAATATCACCATTTGAAATTGACGGATTTCAATTTGTTTGTCTGAACCAAAGGCGGTCATTGAAAAGATCCTTTTGTATAAGCAACAATTCCGTTACAGCTACTCTTTCTTGATAATACCAATTGTATATGTATATTGTATTTCACTTATGACGAGCAACACAAGACATGTTATCTAATTCATCTCAAGAAAAGTGTGTATGAGTAATACAGTTCATCTTACCGTTTTAAAAGAAGCGTTTTTCTTTATTTTATTTTACTTTATTTTTTTTTGTTTTAGTTCTATTTATAAGAACATTAAAATATTTAGTATTTGTTATGTCTTTTTTTTTTGTGTAACGGTTTTGTTTTCCTTGGGAAACTATTCGTATTTACATTTCAACTTTCACAATCGTTCAAGTTTAAGGAATAAATAACTAACTTACAAACTTCTTTGTACTATCTTAGGGGTAGAAAAGAAATATTTGTTTATCTATTACGGTTATCCGCCGCTTTTTATGAAGGTATACCAACGATACACACACTTGTCGGATTCCAATATATGCAACACAGTGTATGTGGTACTAATTGACAGGCAGGAACTGCGCAACTTTCCAGTGCAAATGAGGTTACCTTGTTTAAAGCTTCTGTCACAGTTCAGCGTTTTGTGTGTACTTTTTTTCTTCACTTTGTTACAATTGCATTGTCTCTTGTCGGTAAAGTCCATTTGATTAGGTTATAGAAAAGTCGTAAAATTAATTTTCTGTTCTGTAAAATCCTTAACAGGTCAATCAGGACATTTCGGTCAACAATTACATATCCCTGGGAACAGTTTTCCAACTTCAGCGTACATACGGTTCTATCCAGCCTTTGAACACACACCTGCCATTGTATATGGATTATATCTTTATGATACATCGAGGCTGGCTAATTCGAGATTCAACACCATAGTCCGCAACCTTTCTAGAGATGGATTTAATATAACCATAAAGTCTTGGGCAGACACCAAAATGTATGGAGCTCGCATTTCCTGGATGGCATGTCTCAAAAACGTTTGAGATACAAGTAGACAAAGTCATTTTGATTTATTTTATCATACTATCAATGTTTACTTGATTTCCGTTACAACATTTTAAACAAAGAACGAAACATTAATAAACTTATGCATGTAGTATAGTTTTAAAAAGATGTTGTGCTAGACTTCTAAATGCATTCGTAATTGAATAATATGGTCTTAAGAATTCTTTTCACTTCAGCAGTGCATTCTTTTCTTTTCTTCTTGAAAAAAACCAACATTCAACCTAATAAAATTAAATTCTAAATCTTACTGTTTTTTTTATGATATGAAAAGTTGTAAACAACAAGCAAAATCAATGTAGAATTGTTCTTCGCTCTAGTATTAACCTAAACTCAATATAAGAAGTAACTATTAACAATTCAATGGTTTTCATTTATAATTCATGTTGGTAGTTCTCTCGACTCTTTATTTACGCAGATCACTGATCTCCTTTTCACTGTTCGTTAGAAGAAAGGAAACCAATAAATGGTAATTAGCATTAAACGTATCAATTTTGAATTCTGATTTTGAAAAAGTGGATTCTACTGTTGCCTTTATTTAACATATTTTTGTGTATAAATGTTGTCATTTATATAATTTGTCAATTGATTTTGTAAATTGTTTTTTTACAAAAAAAAACAATTATACGTGACAATTAATGAGTTTGAAGAGAATATTAGAGTATTCTTGCAGTCATTGATAAAGTAAATTTAGCTCAGTATTCTCTTCTTCTTAATAAAATGAAATTTTATAATTTACTGTGTTTATCTTTGTAAAATGGTATGAAAAGTTGTAAACAACAAACATACTCAAGGTAGAAGTGTCCTCGATCTTTTTGTGATAACTGTGACGTATATATAAATGAAAAAAGATGGAATATCGTTCCTTAATATGAAACAAAATAATTGTATGGATTCGTATGACAAACATATAATACTGGGACAACAAATATTCCTACAAATGCATATCCAAATGCTCCTTTTATTTTAACAAGGGAATAAAAACGCAAATAATGTGAGGTTCGACGAATATTTAGATAGTAAATATATAGAAAGATACATTAGATTTTGTTTCTATTTTTTTGTTAGGACGCCTATGTTACTCACACAACACAATCATTGAAATAAACTAGAGACTCTAAAGAACCTATGTCGCTAACCTTGGTCTATGTGCACTTTCAGCAAAGGATACCCTCCAATATTGTAGACGAGAATATAATTCATGCTGATTATTTTATCTGTTAGTTTCCCTCCAGCTTCTACAGTTTTTGTTAAAACACAAGAGAGTAATAAAATCCTCATTTAAAGGCAATCAATCCTAAAAAAGAGTGACAGTCTACTAACTATATTGGTAAAATTTGAAGTGTTTAAGTAGGTCTCGACTTGCTGATAATATTAATCAAGGCTGGATTGAAATCCTTTGCTATTTAAGATGCTTAAGAGAAGGAATAGACCTTTTCTAGTCAGTTTAAGCCCATGATTTCGTGAAGGTTGTATTCGTAATGTTGCAACTTTCGCATGATTATCAAGGAATATAACATAATAATGAGATATGAATATACCATAACTGGAACAGACGATTATGGCCTGTGCTGTAAGTTACGTGTGAACTATAAAAGATCTCCAGACATCTGATTAAGGGCATACAGTGATCATTGTCCAGTAATACGCATATCAAATATATCAATATTTGTTTGGCTCAACTGGTCCAAAAATCTGTATAAACTAACTTCGCACAAGTTACCATTACTACAACCATAGTCATTATATGCATGGTAAATTTTGAACTTGAATAGAGAAGTTTACTCCGTTCTACATCAAACTGTTACCTTACATTTCAAAGTTTCGTCAGTTGAAACGGTTTAAAGGGGTGTATAATGTTTGCTATTGCAGAACTCTACAATTTATGACTTCGATAATAACAATTTTCTATATGTTAGCATTTAACGACTTTTCAGTTTGGTCTTGTTTATATGAACTTTTGTGTGACATGAACTAATAAACCCTATCCATGTTTAAGCATAATTTTTTATATCATCATGGTGTTTGTAACTTGTCTGAAGATTTGAAGTCTATAGGCCTGACAAAGACACTATAATTGAGGAATAAAATAGAATAAATCTTCAAAACATATAAACCTCTTCTTGAAAATGTTCCCAAGTTGAATTTATTTAATTTGATAACTTTGATTTCTGATGTTCCTGATTGATGCACCTTCTCCCAGGCTACTTAAGACAATGAACACAAATGCATACATCTTCATTTTTTTTTTATCAACTGATTTTAACCTTTGATAACTGTTTACACCACTGGGTCGATGCCACTGCTGGTGGACGTTTCGTCCCCGAGGTTATCACCAGCCCAGTAGTCAACACTTTGGTGTTGACATGAATGTCAATAATGTGGTCATTTTTATAAATTTTCTGTTTACAAAATTTTAAATTTTTCGAAAAACTAAGGATTTTCTTATCCCAGGCATAGATTACCTTAGCCATATTTGGCACAACTTTTTGGAATTTTGGATCCCCAATGCTCTTCAACTTTTTACTTGTTTGGTTGTATCAATATTTTGATATGAGCGTCACTGATGAGTCTTATGTAGACGAAACGCGTGTCTGGCGTACTAAATTATAATCCTGGTACCTTTGATAACTGTTTAAAAGTTTGTTTCTAGTTAAAAATGTTTTGTTCCAAAGCATAATCCATAAACTTATTGGTCAGAAGGATGCATAAATAATGAAACAAGAATAAGATAATTCACTTTTATATAACAACTGTTTTGTGGCAATCATGACTGCATGAATATATACTAACATAAGCAAATAAACTGGCTTTATAGTATTCTAAAAATAGATTGAAGAGCTAAAAATATCACTGTAAACCACAATATTATCTACTATTAAATATTAACCTATGCTATTGTAAAAACAAACTGAAAAAATATAAATCCTAAAATGCTTTTTCAAACAGAACAACTTTTTCCACTTGAATGAAAAATTTCTCGCATATGGTATGCTTGTTTTATAACTAGCATTCTATTTCAAGAAAAGGTGATTTTCAGTTAGACTATAATTAAAATAAAATCTATAATCATGAAGCAGTAATTACATAAAGAGACATCTCTTATGAAGTCTCGCTGAGTTCTATACAAATTTTAAACTTTAGTATCTGTATGTCTGCCATTGTTATTTCATTAAGAAATTTGAACACAACAATAAAATAATTATATAAATAACAGATGAAAAGTAAAATAACAAATATATCAAAAGTAACAGCCCAAAATGACTAGCAGTTATACAAAAATATTAATTACTATTGATTATTGATGATGTTGTTATACAAACTTTGGAATGATGCATTGGAATGCAGCTGTAGTGACAAGGGTTGTCACAACCTGTAGAAAACTTATGATTCTGTCAGCATTACAAAAATCCTTGTTTCAACTCCCCATCTAATGTCCATTTTACATATTTGATTAAGGGACCTTTCATGATGTGTTTTTTTAAAATTAAATCCAAATATATTATCCTATATTATTATGTGTTTTCCTCTATTTGTTAGATTTTTATTTGAGTTTTTAGCACTTTTGGCTATATTTAGCTGGTAAGTTTTTATTGGTAGAGGAAAGCCATAGAGATACTTTGGCAAGTGGCAGGAAAACGGACAATAGTAGTCAATTAAGTTTGGAGTAAACACACCTGTAAAGTGTGGGGATAAAATTCTTTCCTATTAAAATGCATTCTGGCCAGGATAAAACAATATTCACACTTAATGTTACATTCTAGATAGAATGATATACACACACATAAAGGCATGTCCTAGTCTACTCTTCACATCAAACTTTCTACTGAATAACTCACATTTGAAAACAATATACGACCAAAAAAATTTCAATTTTTGCGGTCGTATAAAAATTAATACTAGAAAAAAAATCTGATAGTAACTTGAGTGTAAACCATGAAAACTTCTCATTGTAAACATTTACCACATTTACTATCTTTAGATTTGATTAATACATGGTTCAGTTGATTTTTGAGAAATTCAACTTCACTTCTCATGTTTGGCTCATTTAATTTTTCAGTTCCCAAAAAATCTCAAAAGCTTATATTGTCCACACAAAATAGTTATCCAATGACCTCCTTTCAATCGTAGTAGAGTTTAATATATAAATTGAATGTATGTAGATAAATAGTCATGATACGCTAAGTATGTTGTAGGTGTCAACTTTACAAACACTTATTATTGGGACAGAATTTTTTTTAACCAGTTTCTGGTAAATTTTCATATCTTATCTTACTTTATGATATTCAGTTATAATTTAGTGAAATATATTTGCAATCAATATTCAAAAAGGTCCAATTGTTAAATAAATAATTTGAGTTATCAACGTGGTAAAATTTTACAGGCCAAACGACTAATTGTAATCAAAATATGTTGACAAGAGGAGAAACAGGGATACTATTCACAAAAGAAAGACAATTACCTCCCTTATAAAAGACAGGTAATCTGAGGGAGATTCCTAAATTTTGATAAATTATTTGAAGTCTTGCCTCAATATTTGGAAAGTTAACACCTGTTTATAAAGAAATCAATAGTTTACAAACAAATTATAATAAAAACAACCCCTTGTACTGACTAAATAGAATAAGCACTAGTTATATCTTTAAATAGATTTAGTACAATTTAATTATTTTATAAAATAAAAGCATAAAGGGCAGTGATTGGTGACTATATATAGCAATGTTTTGCAAGTACTTGATAGCACATTCTTCTTCCTTCAGACACAACTTTATAAATCTGTCTCATAATTTTTTTTTTTTCATTTTTCATTTTTGTTTTTCTAAGATTTTTTATATATCGATTAAAGCCTGAGAAAAACTAAATATTCTTCTTATTTCAAATAACATGAAATTTCAAAAGATTCAAATATTGAAGAGAAATAGAAAGGGGTCAATTTAAAAAGCATAAAGTTGCATAAAACTGTGATAATTCTCAATAAGTTTTTCCAAATGTGTTAAAGACCATAAATAAATTATGTCAAGGTCAAAAGAATGAGCTATATAACAACCTTGCCACTAGATAAGACATTTGGGGACTGAGAATTCATTTTTTAATCAATTACTGATGCCCCAAACTTGTGTAGTATAGCACCTTTTAATTTATTGTCAAATTTATGTCTTTGAAATCCATTACAAAATGATGATGAAATTGGGAAAATTATAACCAAAATAACAGGTAAATGAAACCTGAACTTTTACTTGGAATGTAAAATTATTAATATGCCATTAGTTAATGAAATACCTGTTAGTAAGTTTTGGAGATGAGCAAACATGTTTTATACCAAGAAGACCTTTTCATCTTCTATCAAATTTAATTTTTTAGCTGTGTAACGTAGATAAGTTTGATTTTTAGCATGCAAAACTCAACTTTAAAATATATCATAAAATGCATTTTACAAGGAAAATATTATAGTTATAGAATAAATTGATTTAGGTAGTTTTGGAAAAATATCCTCCATTTTTAAAGAACATTGTTTATAAATGGCTGCTTTCCTAAGTAAAAACAATGACTGGTGATGTCAAACATTCTCTTTCTGTTCAACTAAGAAAATCCAATATCACTTGAGTAGCATGATATGAAAAATTATCACAGAAACAGATCAAAGCAAAATTTGAAGTTATAGCCATATTTTCAAACCAATTCATAAACAGGACACACAATTTTTAATTCTTTGCAATTGCAATAAAATCTAGGACTTATTTTTATAAATAACAAAGATTCCCAAAAATTTCATTAAATTTCAATGGTGAAAAGACTTGACTGTATGATTTTATATATGACTCTGAGATAAAAGTTTTGGTCAAAAGCAGAAAACCACAAATTATAGAAAAACAGTATTCATCTTCTACAAATAAGCAATATACAAGTAGAATAGTGAGCTATGTAAAATGTTCATTTATATATATATACTATATGTTTTGTTACAATATATACAAATTTACAGCATTTATGTACAAAAATAAAATTTATATGCAATATATACATACAAAATAATGAAACATATTCAGATAATTGAAGCTAAATGAAAATGAATAATGTCAATTTTGGGAAGTCCCCACCATACCTGCCAAGTTTATTTTTTAAGGGCCACATTCTAAAAAGTATTAATTACCACTCAAAATAATGAAAGACAGTCCGTCAACGCCATTCAACCCTCGTGTTCTTTAGAAAATGATTCCATACTAGCTTACCAATTATTTATATCCATTAATTTCCCAGTTACTATAGAATGATACATCCTATATCCATATTTTGTCATTATGCATGTAATTTAAAATATTTTAATCTTGAGTTCTTTCAACTGAGTAGATATCAATGCTTTTTCTATGAAACTGTAATATTTTGTAACCCATGGAAAAGTGACTGCTGAATCATTAATCACATAAAAAAATAAAATTTGGCAGGTATGTCAAAGAATTCTAAATGATAAATAAATCAAATGTCTATGACTAAATGCAATTTACTTTTAAAAAGGGAATTACCTTTAATTCTATGATGTTTATCCCCACGTTTTAAGAAATGTAACTTATAGGAAATAAATGTGTCACATAAATTTGATTTTTATAATCTATGTATGTAAATTTAGTCAGTATATTATGTTTCAAAAGGGGGGACAATTGAACTGTCATTCATTGCATTATCTTGGCTTGATAATAAAAAGGTAGCCAAGATCACATGAAATTAATTAGAATTTTATCAAGTCTTATAATCTTGAAATAAACTGCACCAAATTGGTCTTTCTGATTTTTATCTTAAAAAAAAAAGATTTTTTTTTTTCAAATTGGTCATTTCTGATTTTTATGCATTTGCATGTCCATTTTCTCATGTATGCTTATCAACTTAGCATTACTTCCAGTCAATTTTATTTGCTACATCTTATCAAAATGCAAAACCAGCTGATTTTAAACAATTGAGCATTGATTATATTCAGACAAAAAAAAAATTGAATTTCTTTCATTAAACTTTTCTTTAAGCAGTTGTGAAAAAATAATCCTCAAATCTTTTTTAAATTTTGGTGACAGGCAAATGAGAATCTTAATAAATTTGACTGTGTCTAACTGACAATCTACATTTCAGATGAATAAATATCCCTTACAATATGGTACAAAACATCAAGCAAACATAAAATATTTATACAGTGTTAACAAATATGTTAATTTCAATTATAGAACTAAAGTCACATGACTACAGGCAAAGCCATGTGACCTAGTGGTAAAAAAATATCACAGTCTTTGTTGTAGTATTTATACACCATAGACAGACAATAATGATAAGATGAGTTCAATGCTCATGCCATAATGATAAAGTTCACTTCTTAATATTTAATACAGTAACAAATAAAATGTGTTTACATATAACCTGTGTTTATATACCATGTTGTGTTACAATGGAAGCAGGATGCTATTCAAAAGTATGTGTCACAGTCTCTATATCGAGAATAAAAGATAGATCATTCAAAATTAATCAATTTTAGTCAACATAATTTTGTAAGTTTCAATGTAGTAAAAAGCAAGTGATGCAGTTCGCTTTTAAGCAAGAAATATACAAGGTCAACTTGCATTCATATTTGCATAAGTTTACAAAATCAGTTGTTGATTCTTAAGTAACAACCACTTAAACTGGCCATATATAACTTTTTAATCACTTAAATTGATCATGCTACTCTTAACCACTTAAACTTGCCATAGATTACTCTAAACCACATAAACTGGTCATACTTTACTCATAACCACTTAAAGTGGTCACATGAGATATCAGTTATTACTAAATAAATCTCCTTTTATGAACCACATATTCAGGACATAAATTTTGCTGAGATTCACAAATTCAATTTCAAATCAGACATGGTACTGCTGTAAGAAATGAAAGAAGTGCAAACCAAAGACTCATATAGGTAGAGATACTCATTTTTTCTTTCTTATTTTTCTTTTCTTTATACATAAAATGCAATGAATAACTATACTTTTGATTGAAGAATACTTTAGAAATATACCACTTTTGACGCTAACTTTATGGCATGAGCAAAGATTATGACTATGATGAAAACATTAAAATGTCTATACAGTCATAAGAATAACAAATGCAAATATGAACAGGAATAAGATACTTTTCACAAAGCTTTAAGCCGAGCCAGCAGTTTTTCAGCATCACTCTCATCTGTATCAATGGACGATTGTTTTGTTTTTGAATTTCGTCTTTCCCCTGCCTTTTCATGATTATAATTGGTGTCCCTTTCTATATCAACTTTTTCTTTGTCTTTATTTTGAGACGGTGCCGTATTTGGGTCATCAAAACTGATTTCTGTTAATGTTGTATTATCCAGGTTGAAGAGATTCTGTCTAGATCTAGATCGAGAGAGTTGAGCACGTCTTTCAGCTAAAAGTATAATTCAAATTTATAAATAAATTATTTCATACAAATATTAGTATACAAATATTAATTTCATAATTGAAAATTATATATATAGTTATTATTCATATCACACCTACCATAATCCAATGTTATGCATATAAAATATTATTCTAAGTTTCTGAGAAAATTTCATACATGGCCATTTTGTGCAAGGAGATACATAAGTATTCCTGAAAAAGCAAGAATTTGATAAGCAACTCATGTGAAATCACATCACTTCTCCAATGAACCGTGATGCAAAATTTCATGAAACTCTAATTTTAAGTTAAAGATGAAGCTAGATGTCATATATAACTAGAAGCATGTGACTTATATAGTTGCTGATAAAATGTGAAAACAATTTCAAACATGTGCATCACATTTAATATCAAAGATATCATTTTTCCTGGCTAACAGAAATAAGAACATTGAAGGATCATGTCACAAAGAATTGCAAAACTAGATGAAGCTTGTCGCCATAATGTTTTTAAAAGAAGCATTGTCTAGTAGTTCTTGACAAAAATATCGGAAATCAGTTATGGGTAGATGGATGAAAGTACATGAAGATCAATTAACCAGTCATTTGGAGCAGGACTTCAAATTGACTTATGTTACTGAAACTTTTGAAAGCGTTTTTTTAATATCGTATCATCATAAAAGGTTCAGAATTAGAACAAGATGCATATTCAACACTTATTAATTAATGAAATAAAAAGTAATTCTCATTTCTATCCATATCGATATTTATGTAAATGAGTTTATAATATTATTTATCTATATTAAATTCATAAATTTTACTTCCATAACTAACATATTGCTGATCCTCTTTAGGATAGTAAAGTTAGTTAAGCTAATGTTTCAGCACAATTCAATTTAAGAACATTTTCAATTTTTATTTTACTGGTAACAAAATTGGCATGGACCCATAACACATGCTCAATTCTGACAAGTTTCAGAACAAAAGTTTTCTTTTATGACTAACTAAAGTATGTTTTATTATCAACTTACTAAAACATTACATGTAAATAATTGGAACAATGTCAGTTTTTTCTTTTATGCATATACTGCACTTTACAAGCATATAGTTGTAGTTGTAAGCAGGCCATAACAAATTTACAAAATACACTATCATGCAGCGATTACATGTAAGCATACATGATGAATGAAATGATGCCAGCCTTCTCCTCCAACCCCATTCTACGCTCCCAAAAACATTGAAAAAATATTACTTAACTGAAATTATTTTCCTTCACACTCAACATTCAGACAAATGGTCTTTTAAAATAAAAAAAAAATAGAAAAACATATATTCTTCGAATCGATTTATGTATATATATTTATGAATGTGAGTGGGTCAAATGTCAGATATTTATCATACACTAGATATTTTAGATTAATCTTGTTAGTCCTCTGTATGTTGTATATATCATGATTATGTCATGATTACCTCAATGTTCAATACTTGTTAACAGACTTGGGCGTCTGCTGTAGCATGCTGCAATCATATATCAACTTTTTTCACAAAATTACCAACAAAAAAACACAAACTCTATTAGTCTATACATTCCTATGTTTCAGATACACAAAAAATAAAAAAATTCCTACACACAAAAATAATAAAAAACAAAACAAAAACAAAAATTCTAAAAATTAAAATTTCAGAAAACTAGTTTTTCAGGTGTACCATTTTCTAGTCTCCATAAAAAATAATAGAACATAGTACATAGAGTATATGGGTTTCATTACAAAATTATTTTCATATTTTCATACAGATTTTCATGAACATATATAATAAATACTCTGGTATTGTGAATCTCTGAAACATCAAACAAGGTAGCAATATTTTCTGTATGTAAACATGTATAAATATTTCACATAACAATCTTGGGAATATACATAACAAAAAAAAAAGGATAAAAATCAAAGCAACGAAACCAAATGAATGCAGCACAACCCAATACAACAGCTATTTATAAATCTCTCCCTCTACGATATGCTACAGACAACATTTAACACATCATGCATGGCAGTGTATTGAGAAACAAACCAGTATGACGATGAGCCATGCACGATTTTACCACCGTGGTCGTCTAATCCATCACCGTTGACGAGGGGTTTATCGTGCCACACACGAGAACGAGACAAGTTGGAAAATCTATCTGCTAGTCAGTAAGAGAAAATAAAAAAAATTGTCAGAAGACAAAATTTAACCACAATTAGTAGGATATTACAACTTATCACATGTCTGCTATATAATTCTAAGGTGAATATACCTTTTTCTTCTAAGATTGAAAATTCAAGTTTTGAAAATTTTACATCAACAGAAAATAATCAACATTAAAGACAACAACACTTCAAAAAATTTAGCAAAGTAATTTTTTTTATTGATCTATACGTTTTGCTGTCACGCATTGCTTGAATTTGATTGGCTTCTTCAGTATAAACAGAAAAAAATATACCAGTTTATTGCACACAATTTCACTTTTTTAACAGTATACTTTCCATCAGAAAAAGGTATGTTCAACTATAGCATGTATAGAACTTAAAAACATTATATGAAGAATTGCTTCATTCTAATTATAAAAATATAGATACAAATGGAAAAATATCCCAAGTTTACAAAAATCCCACATTTCTACAAATCCATAAAACTCTACAAAAAAAGCGACCCTCCAATATTTTGCCTCACCTCAATGTATCTGTCTTTGATTATGCAGGTACTGTTTGTTCACTTTCCCTGGGTTTATGACATACATGTATGATGCATTAAAAGCAGTTGGATATCACTTGGTTAATTTTGATATTTAAATATCCCAAAACCATGGGTTTGGTCAGATGTCTTTTTACAAGTGAAGATCATTTCAAAATTTTGATAAAGGAACAATTTTTATGCAAAATGTTTAGTGAAATATTTCTGAATTATTTTTCATTTTTGTTTAAAAAAAAAACTTTGCAATACTATTTTCCCACAAAAAGAACCATAATAAATATATAATATATTAAACTATTGTGTCAAAATACTTACTAAACTATCTTAAAGATTTTGAAAAAAACATATGAAGCTCCTAAAATTATTTTCTAGTATTTTCAAATTTTTTAGGGTAATTTCCTGAATAATTTTGTGACCTTTATTGTCATGAAAACTTGGAAAATGCATCAATGTTCTGTTATTCCTTTAAGGTGGTACCTAACACTACAGGGAGATAACTCTGTAAAATCAGCTTAACGTTTTAATTGTGTTGTGTTGTAAAGGGAATATTAAGCTTCTCAATGATCAAAATTGGTGTTTATCAAACTACTATATAACCAGTGTATTTTTTCTGACAAAACGGTTGGTTCAAAATTTTTGAAATTTTTATATTTTTGTTAAAGGGTCAAAGTAAATACTTTGTCAAAATTTTATGAAAATTAAACGAGCCAAATTTATTTTAGTGAAAGTGTTGGGTACCACCTTAAATTTTAAACTTAACGATCTTTTCAGTTTAAATACATGAACTACAGTCTTTCCCCTTGTCCAATTAAATTTTTCCAATAGGCAAACTTCATAAAAAATTTCTATCTACAAATCTTAAAATACCAAACTTCTTACTAAATAAACCCTTAAGTATTGTATATAAATGAATAAAAATATTATTAAAGAAATGATCTTCTTTTGTTAAGACAGGAAAAGGTACTCATATCCAAACCACTCTAGTATTACCATGATTAATCTCACGGGAATGTCCTGTTCAATGAAGCATGAAAAAAGCCAAGTGCATGATCAGCTTGAAAGTATGTATACTGTGCAACTACTAGTACAGATATATTTATAAGCTAAGTCGTCTCTACTAAATATAGACATTGATTTATGTAGATTATAATGTGTATTAATCACTGTAAACACATTTATTTAGCTGTAATCATAACAGGAAGACGAAAATTCAAGGGTGAGAAATCTTCCTTGGCTCATGACAGTACTTCAATACATTTTGTCCAAATATACCATATAGTAGAACTTATCTATTTTATTTCAAAAGGCAATTGACATTTAATATATCTTAAATGAAAATCCATTGAAAATATTTCTCATCTTAGACAAGCACTATGCAGTTTTTTACTCCAGAAATTGAAGCTATGACTTATTGTTCCACCAGAAAAAAAGTTACTTCCATTTATATTTAATGGAACAATAGAACAATAGAGATATGAAATGGCACAAGAGAAGTGAGAAAAGATCTTTACAGTATATATAATAGACAAACTAAAAAATGAATATACGTGTAGTTCTAATACCATTGAAGATGAATATCATTTTGTTTCAGATTGTATCACAGATAAAGATAATAATGTGTAAAGAAAACATTGCAACATCCCATTGCTGCAGACACCCAACCAACAGAATTAAAATAAATATAATTATAATCTATTTATAACAGAGATTTATCTCTCGAAGGACAGTACTTCTATATGAACAATTCCATTATTTTAAAATATTTGTTTCATGCTCCATAAAATTAGTATATTGTTTGAATACATGTATACCTATAGCTCTGTAACAATTATTTTGGGACGCCTCACTTTTGAAATAAAATAATATGCAAATGTATTAAATCTTTACATAGACATGAAAGAGTCACTGGATTATGAATTTCTGGACAAAAACTGCATATAATGCATAAGATTTTCATAATTTCAGTAAAACAAAAAAAATATTCAATTTCAATGCTAAACCACAGTAATTATACTTTAAAAGAGTATGTCTAGTCAAAAGCCTTTAACTCTGTTACAATATTAACTTTAGAAAGCAGGTAAAAAAAGAATGAAGTTTATTATCTCCTACAAATATAATTTGACGGTAATTGTTTCAAAGAAATGTGCTTTGAAATTGCAGCATGAAAAACCTGATCTGTTGAGTGTGATTTGCTTCATGTTACTTTGTGTCATGAGTCAATTCTTTATGTCCATTCAACTAACATCTTTATATACTTGACCTATTAGGTCAAACTATTGATTTTACCTACCATCCTCCCTCAAAATTAATTCTTCTTGTAGACTTTAAAATGTACTTTTTTCTTTAAAATTGAAAGATTCAAACATTTAGCATACACAGGGATCACTGTAATTAGTTATTAAAAAAAAAACGAAAAAGTAGGAGCTTTAAAAGAGATGAGAAACATCTATCAAAAATAAAATAAACTGAGATTCTAATAACATATGACTATTTCAATGACATTACCTCCAGCCGCTCTAGGCGTCCTTTGTTTGCGGTCACGTTTTTCTCTGACATTATTAAAAGCAGAACCAGTCTTCAAAGCTTCTAACAAATTATCCATAACACCTTCCTGGTCTCCTTCTGCAAGCAAAACAAATATCTGCTTGTAATATAAAACTAGAGTCAAATAATAATATAACTGTTTTTTTCAGTTGCAGTTGGATACAATTCTACTCTTATTTTTGTCGTTTGCAAAAATTACGAAAATAAATCGCACACGGGAAAATGAAGCTCTTGTGGAATCAGGGTTAATATAATGCTTCACTCCATTAAGTTGTTTGCCTGTATTTTTCTAGAAATCATTTAAAGAACACTTTCTATCATAAATTCTAGCCAATTAAACATTATAGTTACAATTGGATTTCTTTTTTTACATTGAAAATGATCCAATGAAGAAATATCATATTTTAAAAGATGAGAAAGTATAATCTGTATGTAATGGTTTTAATATTAGCCTATTGCAAATTCATGGTTCACTTATACCCATGTAATCTATGAAAATTGGTATCCCATGGCTGGAAAAATAATAAATTAGACAGAAATACATCATGACTAAAGACTGCAATATAAAATGATCAGTCTTATAGCCAAGATAATTTTTTCTATTCACAATTTCAATCTGAAAATTATACCCATCGTCATGTCCACAATAGCCTTCTTTCTTGCCACTTTGGCTGCTTTGTCTTTCTGTGCTCTATCCTTTGCTTCCTTCGCTCGTCTGATCTTCTCTTCTGTTTCTCTCATTTTAGCATTCTCCTTCATTGCATTCTGAAAAAACAAACAAAAGCATTGGTATTAACTACAATTTGCATGATAAAGGGAAGCTCAACAGTTCCCTGCATGTCAAAAGTAAGCTCACAGCTAAGATAAGATATATCCAGTTTGTATAAACATTTAGAATTGCTAAATCATGTAAAACAATCAAACATCTATACGGTGTACTAGTAATTGAAGTTATTATTAACATTTATTAGTAATTGATCCTATGTCTGCTATACGCCATGATGATGCATTCAAAAAACAGATTCAATATGATATCCCCCTTTAGATCCTCATACTTGTTCAAACTCAGCTTTATACTGTTGATACATTATCATTCATTATACACCAATTTTTTGTTGAAATTGTGAGTAAAGGTAAACCGCGAATTCGAAAAGTATAACAGAGTACTAATTCTATTTTCGACGAAGGAATCTAGGAATGATATGTCTCGCTTTGGCGAAATAAATTTTGCAGGCTTGACAGAAAGAGTAGGCCTGTAACATTTGAAATGTCTGACATGTATTGATTGATACCATCGCGGTCAAAATGTCTAACATAAGTCAGTAAATTCTTTTAATAGAATAATAATTTAGGGCTGATCAAAACTTGATTTTGACTGACACATTTTTAGACTTTGCCGACAGTCCAAACGTCTTATCCATAATTCAAATTTCTTTTCAAGAACACTTGATACATTACTACTTACACTAAAGCTATCTCGGAATGCTTTTATATCCTGGAAGAACTCTTCAAAACCGTATTTCTTGTAATCAAATGCGTAGAACTTTCCCATTTCCTTGTATAAAGATTCCATCTTTTTCTGCATACCACTTAATACATCAGCCTGGTCTTTTGCAGATGTTATAAAGGAGTAAAAATAGTCAAGGAAAAATCTTTGGTATTTACAGACATTCCATTGCATTAAATAACCTTGAATTTAAATAGGTTCATCTGTGCCTCACTAGATAGATACAGGAAGATGTGGTGTGAGTGCCAATGAGATAACTCTCCATCCAAATAACAATTTTTTTTTTAAAGTAAACCATTATAGGTCAATGTACGGCCTTAAATACGGAGCCCTTGGCTCACACCGAACAATAAGCTGTAAAGGGCCCAAAATTACTAGTGTAAAACCATTCAAACGGGAAAACCAACAGTCTAATCTATATAAAACAAGAGTGCACACGCTGAAATATCTCGCCTTCTATACTAATCATTGATATTATGTTGATAGTCCTAAGTATAAAGCTAAGCTTTATTACAACTGTCACATAAACTTAACATTAACCAAGATAACTAAACAAAGACCAATGAACCTTGAAAAAGAGGTCCAGGTCAGATGAACCATGCCAGGCAGACAGGTACAGCTAACAATGCTTCTATACAACATATATAGTTGACACATTACTTATAGTTTAAGAAAAATAGACCAAAACACAAAAACTTAACACTGTGCAATGAACTGTGAAAATGAGGTCATGGTTAAATAAAACCTGCTCGACTGACATAAAGATCATAAAATATTTCCATACACCAAATATAGTTGACCTATGGCATATATAGCATTAGATAAAAAGACCAAAACTCAAAAACTTAACTTTGACCACTGAACCATGAAAATGAGGTCAAGGTCACATGACATCTGCCCGCTAGACATGTACACTTAACAATCATTCCATACAACAAATATAGTAGACCTATTGCATATGGTATGAGAAAAACAGACCAAAACACAAAAATTTAACTATAACCACTGAACCATGAAAATGAGGTCAAGGTCAGATGACACCTGCCAGTTGGACATGTACACCTTACAGTCCTTCCATACACCGAATATACTAGCCCTATTGCTTATAGTATCTGAGATATGGACTTGACCACCAAAACTTTGTTCACTGATCCATGAAATGAGGTCGAGGTCAAGTGAAAATTGTCTGACAGACACGAGGACCTTGCAAGGTACGCACATATCAAATATAGTTATCCTATTACTTATAATAAGAGAGAATTCAACATTACAAAAAATTTGAACCTTTTTTTCAAGTGGTCACTGAACCATGAAAATGAGGTCAAGGACATTGGACATGTGACTGACGGAAACTTCGTAACATGAAGCATCTATATACAAAGTATGAAGCATCCAGGTCTTCCACCTTTTAAAATATAAAGCTTTTAAGAAGTGAGCTAACGCCGCCGCCGCCGGATCACTATCCCTATGTCGAGCTTTCTGCAACAAAAGTTGCAGGCTCGACAAAAACGAGAAACGAGAAACACTCGTTTGAATTGTACCAAGCATAATTGTACCAAGTATAATGGAAGACCCTTTTTTTTTTTTTTTGCACTAAAACAAATTACATACAAATGTAAACAAAGATAGACAGACTTATGAAGAAGCTCATATTCACACCATTTGGACTCTGATGGATAGTTGTCTCATTGGTTATATACCACATCTCCTATTACAACTAAGAACAATCTATAGAACAAATACACAGAATAACTGAATAAAAAATCATTTAAGCTAATAAAATTGAGATTCTAATGCAACAACGTTTGTAACGTTCATTTTGATTGGATAACGTGACTTTCTTACATGGCATCAATTGACAATTGATGCTATGGGACGTACGCGCAAGTGCAGACGGCATATGACAGATTTTAAATGCATGTTTTAACGTTGTTTTCTGTCAGTTTCATTAGAATGGAGATAACAATATTGTATTTAAAGCTCCGACGGCATCAATTTGGGATTTGATGGTCGCAAATACCCGTTTACTGTCTCTGCTAACGCGTCGCCAGTAAACTTAATTTGCGACCATCAAATCCCCAATTGATGCCGTCGGAGCTTAAAATACAATACAGTTATCTCCTAAATGGAAATGGGGAATGTGTCAAAGAGACACCCCGACCAAAGAGTAGCCCAAGGCCAACAATGGATCTTTAAAAGAAACTTTAAGAAAGCCAGAAAAAACTGCACCAAAAGGCTGGCTTCAGCTGGCTGAATATAGTTAATATAAGGATATGTTCATAACTTCAGCAAAGCGATCCCCATCCACATTAGTTTTACTGATATTCTTAATATCCGTTTCTAACTGTTTTAACTGTTTCTCCATACTCTTCAGATTCTTTGTCACTGTTTCTTCTGAGACTGAAAAAGAGAAACATAATTTTTAATCAAGATGACTGATACAGATTGGTGTAAAACATTATCTGATAAAAAGTTCTGTTTCTAATACTACAAAATATTCAGTGTATATTATGTTCTCTCATCCTGCAAAAATCAAAAGAAAATCAAATAATGTGATGTATGCTTATTTCAACTGTAAAATAAAAAAGAAATATGTTTCATTGTCAAAATCTTTTTATTGCTTTTAATGGCATATATTAACCCATGAAAAGGTAATATCGACCTCCACTTAAGGTTGTACGATCTTTAAGAAATCATAATTATAGGTTTATAATGAGTGAAAATTGGATATACTCGTTATTATACTTCCAGTTAGTATAAATGCCAGATTTTGATTGGCTTATAAAAGTGAGATAATTTACTATATCTTATGGGCCAGCAGGAGAAAATTTGTTGAATGTCACCTTCTTTTACAGACCAATCAAAAATCAATAATCAAAAAGACAATGAATTGAATTTACATCAATAGTTTTAAAGACAATACTCAAGTTCTACACTATGATGTTCAAACTTTTTCAGACTGACATATGAAAAAAAAACATCCTTCAAGTTTGTTGTTTTTTTAATAAATGAATGTTGTTATGTAAATGACATCATAGATAAGACTTTTAATTTGTGTGGTTGTTGGGAGAGTTGTATCCCTTTACTTATTTACTAATATAATAATGTCATGTGTTATCAGCAGTTACTTTCTGAATTTAAATTCCATGGCATTGGAAGTGTTGATGGTGTATTCAAGTTTTTAGTTAAGTAAAATGAGGAAGCATATATATGTGGCTCAACATTCATAATTAACTCAAATTTAACAAAAATGTGTCCATAGTACACTGATGCCCCACTCGCACTGTCATTTTATATGTTCAGTGGACCGTGAAATTAGGTAAAAAAAAACTAATTTGGCATTTAGTTTAGAAAGATCATATCATACTGATCATGTGTTCTAAGTTTTAAGTTAATTGGACTTCAACATCATCAACAACAATCTTGACCAAACATTTTAACCTGAAGCGGGACAGAAGGACAGACAAATGAACGGACTAACTGACAAACGAATGGTCGAAGACATGCACAGACCATAAAACATAATGCCCCTCTACTATCATAGGTAGGGCATAAAAACAGAAGAATTCATTATATGGTAAAAGTTTGTAATTATTGAATACTTAAAAGTGACTAACCTCTTGCTGCCTTATCTAAATGTGTAAATTCATCTAAAAATCCCACTAATTCTGGGTATTTTTGCTCCACAATGTTAGCTATGAAATGTACAAGTGTTGTTTTACCGTCTTGAGCTTTAGTATTGGCCAACTGAAAAAGAGATGATAGTAAAAATGTTTATTAACATATAATTAAACAGCATTATTTAATTTTTTTTTGTAATATTCATTTATCTTACAGCTTTTTCCTATTCCTTTAATTTCAAATATAAATATTTGCAATATTTTGTTTTAGAGCCAAAGTCCTTTTAGAGTTTATGATCCAAGATTCACACAAGGCAGTTCGATTGTATTGCATCACCATCAAAATGATTCCAAAATTTTAAAGAATATTGGATTTGGCTGATAAAGCTATATATCTTATCATCCTTTGAACACTGCTTTTATTTCTTACATGTGGATAACATCTTGGTCATGATCATAAAATTGAGAAATATCTAATTAAAAAAAAATTCAACATTTCACCTAAAAAATGTTAATTTGCCATTCCACAAATGCACTGATGCAATATTTTTTTTTATATTCTAACACATATCATTCATATAAAAGAAATCAAACCCCCAAATGAAAACAACAAATAAATAACAGAGATACACTTTATTTTCAAAAATAAATTCATTTAAGAAATAAAGTTTGTAAACATTAATACTTCACTTACCTTGGGAAGAAAACTAATTTCAAATCCTACAGACTGAGCATTACGAGATCCAGCATTGAGAAAGTTTCCCATTAACAATATAAGTTCTAATAACTTTGAGAATTTAGTACTATTTTTAACTTCTTCACAGGCCTCAATGGCTGATACTAAATTCTGAAATGTAAAAGGAAGTACAAATTGTATGTTAATAATAGAAATATTTCATCCATACTGTGGATTCATTTATTTTCTTGGAAACCAGATTTTGTGGATTGACGAAAACTTGAATTTTCACGGATACTTAATTTCTTGTTTTGGCCAAAATCTAAATAAACTCCTGAATTAATTTTGGAATTCTTTGGACATTGGAATTCATGGCTCCTTGATAACCTCGAAATCCAAAAAATTGGTATCAAATGAATAACAATGAATCCACAGTATTCTAACAGACACCAAGAAGTTTTATATTGTTAATAATGTCACAATTATGTTGTATATTTATATCATTATTATGCTCATGCTTAATTCTTAATGTATATACATGTTGTTTTAGTTGTTGTCATCTCTCATCAATTTGTATAGATTGGTGTATGCATAAATAAAATGTATCTTTTATGAGGTGTGTAGAGGGGTGTATCTGGACAAAAGAACGCGATATAAAGTTGCCTTTTCACGATGAACAAACAATAAAAAATGTCACACACGTTGATCTGTTAACCGATTTCATGAAACACAGTGAATAACCAAGTTTAACCTTTTTCACGGCTGCATGTGAAATAAAAATGACAAAACACGTTGCACGAAAATAACCCTTTACCACCCTCTTTTATGATTGTATAGAAGAAAAATAAAATATTGAATTGAATATTTTTAATTTTTTATAAAAAAAAGAAAATGTTGTATGATTGCCAATGAGACAACTATCCATCCAAGTTAAATGATGAATTTGGGTTTAAAAATATCAATGAGGGTCTTGCATGGTCTTTCAGCCAATCAGAAGACGTTTTACATCCAAAATTAAATTATTGACAAACACATCAAACAAGAACTAATGCCCCTTCTTCAATTACAAAACTTTATACCATATGTTGAATGTGTTCATATGACCTGCAGAACAAACTTACAGGTTTAATATCTTGCACCATGTCTGGAAACTGCATTTTAAACAACATTGAATTTAATCTGGGTGTAACTCTCTTTATACCACACATCTGTAATAAAGATATATAGATCATATCATGACATGAGAATTTTGATTGCATATAAGTACTATAAATCTTAAACTTGTACGGCTGGGAAGTTTGGGAATTTAAAGAAAAAAAAAGGATATGAAATGTAACAGTATAAAATATCTTTTGCTGCCAATTAAATGTGAACAAAATACCCCTAACCCTACCAACACTGAGATACAACCATGCCTAAATTAAAACATCTCCAAAGATCAAAGCATTAGAAGGTTTATTCTCTTATAAATATGTCTTTCATGAATAAATATAAATATGTTATCATTTAGACAGAATCAAGTGGTTTTTACATTATAATTGAATAGGAAAAGAGACAAATTAGAAAATCATTGTAACTTTCAGATGAAGAACAGTTATAAAAGCAGTGTTCATTAGGTCTGTGCTTTGTTAAATGCGTTTGAAGATTTTTCTGTCATTAGCTTTAATATTTTGATGCATCCATTTTTTTCTTATTTCATGTACATTTATGTCACGTCTTTGCACATTGCTGTCATATCTTATTACATTCATGTCATGCCTTTGTATATTTCTGTCATGTCTTTGTAAATTTGGGTTATGTCTGTATATTTCTGTCATGTCTTTGTATACTTGTCATGCCCTTGTATATTTGTGATATGTCTATATTTCTGTCATGTTTTTGTATATTTATGTCATGTCTAATCATATTTTTTATTCTTTGACATGAAATGTTTAATAACATGTATACCATGTCTTTGTACATTAATGTTTTTCTTTTTACATTTATGTCATGACTTGGTTCATTTATGTCATGTTCTTGGTACATGTATGTCATGTACTTGTACATTTATGTCATGTCTTTTCTCAGTATACAACATCTGCCTCTTTTTAACTCACCGTGACAGAAAACTGTTCTGGCTCTGATAAATCATTGTACTGGTCCTGTAATTTCTCTAATTGTTTCATCTGTTCAGGCTCTGGCATGTATCGTATCAAACTTTCTAATATGGAAGACGACAACTTTTCTTCATCAACTTCTACAATTCTTCGTTTAATTTCTGGATATGGGACCTTGATGGATCCTAATAAAATGGCTAAAAAATAATAAGAAAAGCTGCAATCTTTTCAATACTTAGGAGTTGTGCGGATTGTTCAGTTAATGTAGAATTTATTGAGTAAATGTAAGATTTGCAGTCCTCTAGCTTTCATTTTTTCTAACAGAAAAGTCCTTTTATCATAATCGCTGTAATCTTTAAAAAAAATTCTCAAAATTGTTAGATGTTAGTCAAACATGTATTTCTTATTTTTTCGGAACCTAGAACTTAAAATCATTAAAAGCTTACACAAATTTTGAGCTGCTTTAGGATCAAGTACTTTCAACTCTTTAGCCTTTTTTGTAGGTTTCTTTTCTGCTGTTTCTGAGGTATTCATAATTTTTGCTGAAAAAAAAAAGAAATATCATGAATAGTAAAACAAATTTTCTTAACACTACAGGTACACTATAACTCTGTTAAATCAGCAAAACATTTTAATCATGTTGTATTGTTAAGGAATATTAAGCTTCCCAATGATGAAAAGTAATGTTTGTCAAACTGTCCATTCTCAATTTTATGCTATATAACCATTGAAATTTTTCTGATGAAATAGTTGGTTCAAATTTAAAAACAAATTCATATTTTTGTCAATTGGTCAAAGCTAATATTAAGTAAAAAAAATAAAACATGAAAATTAAACCACCAAATTAATTTTAGTCAAGGTGTTGGGTACCACCTAAACAAGCTGTTTTCATTTCATCCATTTCATCCAAGAGTTTCTACTTTAATCTAACCATAAATTTGATACTTGAAGAAAAACCCTTTACACTTTTGAATTCAACATCTGTAAATGTCGGTTAAATGTTTAAGATCTATTCTTTTTTCTGAGAACGTTACATAAACTCACACCCCTAAAAACTGATCAGTAATTATGATAAAAGAAATCTTCAAAGGTATGAAATCTGAAATTTACAGCTTATTTCCTACGGCTTGTAGAGTTAAACTTTGGTAGTCTTGCTTGCTCTCCTTGTATACAAATTAATTCAAGCTTTGTTATTAACATTGACATCTTGAAACAATATTTATATATATATATATTTCAACCTGTATACATTATTTATATTTAAATTTAATTGAACATTGTCCCAATTAAAATTGTTAAAATATACAAACAAAACAAGCTAGCTAACCAAAGTCTTGCTTTACATGCATTAGGAAATAAGCTGTAATAAAATTCATTCGCTGTCATTTGTTGATGTGGTTCATAAGTCATAAATCTATTTACCTTTAGTTACTCCAAAATTTTCAATGAGACCTTGAAATAAAGATTCATCCTCATACTGATCTTCGCGAACTTGGACCCAAAATGAATCTTTTTCTAATTTTTTGGCTTGTACCTAAAAAAAATATATGTAAATATGTCAATTACAATAATCAAATGTAAATATGTAAACATTGAAGTTGTTTTTCAGGTCCAAACTAAGACAAGGAAATTTTCAGGTGAAGTGAAGAGTACAGGTTATTTTTGCTAAAACCTCAATTGCTTTTATGTTTTACATGTTATATTTGTAATATCTATCTTATTGTTCTTGTTTTGATATGTTTTATTCAAATAAAATACATTTTATATCTCTGTAGTTACGTTTTCCATGTCAATTTGTCCATCTGTTTGCAATCTGGAAATCTGCCATGTCTTAATAAAGACACAACAAGTGAAACTGCGAGCTACTGCTCACTGATGATACCCCCGCCGCAAGTGGATAATATTAATAGTGTAAAAATATGCAAGTGTTCGGTAAACAGGAAGTTGTCGAGTGATGAATCTGAAAACGCATCACACGGTATAGCTGACTTATAAAAATCCTGAAACCAAATTTCAGAAATCCTTGTATTGTAGTTCGTGAGAAAAATGTGACGAAAATTTTTATAACTTGGTTATCATGTGTAAAATCATACAAGTGTTCGGTAAACAGGAAGTTGTCGAGTGATGAATCTGAAAACGCATCACACGGTATAGCTGACTTATATAAATCCTGAAACCAAATTTCAGAAATCCTTGTATTGTAGTTCCTGAGAAAAATGTGACGAAAATTTTCAACTTGGTTATCATGTGTAAAATCATACAAGTGTTCAGTAAACAGGAAGTTGTCGAGTGATGAATCTGAAAACGCATCACACGGTATAGCTGACTTATATAAATCCTGAAACCAAATTTCAGAAATCCTTGTATTGTAGTTCCTGAGAAAAATGTGACGAAAATTTTCAACTTGGCTTTCATGTGTAAAATCAGACAAGTGTTCGGTAAACAGGAAGTTGTCAAGTGATGAATCTGAAAACGCATCACACGGTATGGCTGACATATATAAATGTTGATACCAAATTACAGAAAGGGTGGATGTGTAGTTCCTGAGAAAAATGTGACGAAAGTTTCATGGGAGGGACTGACTGACGGACGGACGGACGGACTGACGGACTGACGGACGGACGGACAGACAGAGGTAAAACAGTATACCCCCCCTTTTTTAAAGCGGGGGTATAATAAAGCTTTTGCTGTCGATTAAATTAGCCTCTGTGTTCCTTGTTGTCATAACTTACTGTTTGTGTATGTGTTCATCATAGAGAGTTGAAGAAAAGTGTATGAAAATTGAGTAAACCACGCTCGTTTTGAAAAGATAAACAACCATTTTTCTTATGTATCAGGTGATCGACAGTCATGTGGGTCAGTCATGTGACTTAATATTATAAAGTGATGATTAAGTCTATGAGAAGTTTATTTTTATCAATACAATTCTACTTTGAAACTTTTAAACAACTATTAAAAACTGTTCCAAGAAATAATGATTGAACACATAATGATTCCATAATAAACTTTTTTTTCTCACGTTTCGTGGACAATAAAGGGGTGCACACTATTCACCCCAAAAGATGGTTGGTCAAAGTAGGACCTTAGTACTATATTTAGAAATTTTACCTGATTCCAGTTGAGTCGTTTGGTCTGCATTGGAGGTTGGTACTTCTTCTTCTTTATACCATATGGAAGACTAGTTGATGGGGCTGCGGGTGGACTCATGAATCCTCCTGGTGGGGGTGGAGGTGCTCCTGGAAATCCTGGTCCTCCTGGTGGGGGAGGAGGGGGTGGTACTCCTCCACCCCCTGGGAATGGTGGGGGAGGGGGTGGCGGCAGACCACCACCAAACCCTGGAGGAGGTGGTGGGGGAGGAGGAGGGGGAGGTCCTCCACCGCCCCCTGGTGGTGGTGGTGGAGGCGGCGGTGGAGGTGGAATAGCCCCTCCTCCTGGAGGTGGAGGAGGTGGTGGTGGTGGCGGCCCTCCCCCTCCTCCAGCTGCTCCTGTGGACTGAATCTGAGCACCAATACCAAGTTTTATCTGCAAAGACAAGAAAATTCATCTTATTATCTATATAAATATTTGAAATAAACATGATTATCAATATATTTGATCATTTACACTGTGAATTCTTCTTTAATACACATATTTTATCCAGTTCATAGTTAATTATGAACTTTTAGATACAAAAACAAACATTATTTACTATTTGGGGATTTGACTAATTCACCGTTTCAGACAGTACTTATTAACAATGTTTATATTTTTTCAAAACTTTTTTATCTTTTTTAATCTTGATTATTGAAAGGTGTGGCTTTTTTTTTTTAAATATTCGGAATTAAAATACAACTGACATAAACCTTACAGATTTCTTACTCCAGAGAATACTAAAGTATAGCAAGTTTTGTTTTTTAGAGTACATGTAGTAATTAACTCTCTTTCATTTTACAAACAACATGCATGTTAAAAATTAAATGATATAATTAAATCCATTAAATTTATAAAAAATGTGTTATGTATTGTTCAGTCTGAGTTATTTTTATGGTATAAAATATTATTTTAAAAAATTGAAAAATTGAAAAATTGAAAAAAAAGCTAAAACCCCAAAACTCCACACATCATACTTTTCTCAAGGCTACCAAACCACAAATTCACAGCATACCATTAATCATTTAAAATGTATTGCGATGTACTTAAAATACAGTGATCATAATAACCTTTATGTGATGATAAATGATAAGAATAAGAACTGAAATACGAATCTTAAGTGGAAGTGTGAGTAAAAACTATCCAACACCTAGGAATATCTAAAAAAAAAATTGAAGTTGTGAAAAGGCATTCAGTAAAAGATATATGTGTGGATTAAAGAAAGCAAAAAAAGAAGAATTTATTTATCTTTTCTTGTTTCTGTGACTATTTACTAAGAAGTAGATCATCACAATGAAAAATTCTTGTCATCATGCCAAAAAAAATCCATTTTATGTTACAAATCAGTTTGTTATGATTTCAAACACAAAAATTATTAAAAAAAAAAAAATAATACAATTTTGCATAATGTGACCTACCATTTTTCCAGTAAGTTTAACCTAATGTGAATTTATCAAAAATCTACATGTGACTTTTTTATTATCTGTGCAGCGAGATAACCCAGATTTCAGAATAGTCAGAATAGAAATTTTATAATCTAATGGAAGCAGAACTGTGTTTATGCTAAAGTGTTTCAGGACAAATTCACCATCTTGTATTCTACAACTAAAATTTATCTAAGGAAGGAACTGTGTAAAAGACTATAGTTCTGGCCTATCATATACAACTTAACAAAACAAATGAGTGTCTAAATTTAACTCTGTATCTTTTATGAATTGCAAGGGCATTTTTTATCCATTTATATCTATAAATAGTCTTGTTGTGTTTATATTATAGGATAATGATAAAAATCAGTACCTGAAAGAATTTATAAATAATACTTCTGTCACGGAAAAACCAATTTCTTGATAACCTTTTTTCTCTCACGGTAAAACCTGTTTATGAAATTTTTGATAACCTTTGTAAACTGACCTCTTATCTTTATACACGTAGTTTAACACATGTGCACTTGATGTTGTATTGTATAAATGTATAGTATAAATCAATTGAAGTTGCAAAAATATCAATGTAGATAGAAGTTGTCACATTGATTGTATATAAAATTAAAATTCATATATAAGATGCAAAATTAGAAAAAATAAAATGATGATACCAATGATTTTAATAGTTTAAACAGATTTAAAAGTAACGACAGCTCTACTTATTACAAATTTTCTTGCAGAAAATTATTCTATGTAGATTTATTCATTAGGTTACTTTAAAAGAAAGCCAGAGAGGTACGGAATCAAAAGTGTGATGATAGAGCTAGAATGAATCAACCGACTCTTCCTAGTTCATTTACAATTTGTATTTCAAAAGTAAACTTATCATATCCTGAAAGTCTGATGAAGTAAACAATATGCAAGAAATTTTGTGTAAGACAGAGGGGTCTTACTGGCAAGCATGATGGGATTAAATTCTACCATGAAATAAGTGACCACGCGATACCTGATCTTGACCAGCTGGCATGCTATCCATAGTACTAAATCCTGACTTATTGCCAGCGGCAGTATTCATTAAAAACATTTTTTCCTGTTAAATCAGAATAAATAGCTGCTTAAAAAATTCTTGGAAGTTATAAAAATTAATCAAGATCTAGTACTGAAGTGGACAAATATTACGAGTGTGGAAAATTGATTTAAAATTCTGTGTTCCTTAGAGCTATTTTTTTTATGCTTGTAGTTTGAAGGTGCTGTTAATGTATTGTGGAAAATAGCTCTAATGACAGCATTATTTGAGCGCTCAGATACATAAATGAAAATCTGCAAACATTTTGTACATCTTTCCTTGTAGATGAAACTTCCCACAAAGCAATTTTCACATTTATTATAAAATCTTCACAAACATTTCTAAATCAAAGTATGTCTGACAAAAATCAGGTAACATGTGAATGTTGAAAAAAAAGTTATTATACAAAACAAATGTAAAATCATAGCTGAAATGTCTATCCAATTGTATACATCAAGGGTCCGGAAACGGTCATATATGCCAGACATGACCGATTCGGAAACTCAAAAGTCCTAAATCATTTATTGGGATTTAGGTCAAATTTTATTTTTCAACAGAAATAATTTCGGTCATTTCGTTGAGATTGAGTTTCAAATCGCCATTCTAAAAATATTTCTGTTTTGTTATCGATTTTATGTAATTAAACTGCCACTCCACACAGCTACTTTTGCATGCAATGGGTACTATTTCTGTACCAAAAATATGTAGTACTGGAAATCTACTTTTAATATTCAGTACTATTTTGTTACTTAATAATTATTGTAATATTAAGGTACCTGTATTTTACAGTACTTGATTTGTACTTGAAATTTAAGTACTACAGATTTTTGGTTGCACGGTTACATTTTCAGCATTTTTAGCATTTTGAAAGTTTGATCTTTTTCAAATCTCATAAAGTTATGATGTTCATACATGGAATACTGTCATCGTTGTTGGTATTATTTTTGTACCAATATTTTAAGTACAAATCAAGTACTAGAAAATACAAGGACCTAAATTTGACAATAATTCTAAAGTAAAGAAATAGTACTAAATATTAAAATTAAGTTTCCAGTACTACAGATTATAAGTACAGAAATAGTACCTATACAAAATTAGCTGTGTACATGTGAACATTAATAATAGAAAAATTCGGGGCTTAAATCAAAGACAGCAACTCAGAGACACTGAGTCAGTGGTCTTAATGAATATGGAACATGTGGAACAAAGAAACTAAGAGTAATGTTCTTGCATCTTCTTGGTTCAATTTGCATTTTATCAAGAGTTTTTCATATGTAAAAATAATAACTCTACTTATTCAAACTTGGATTCTTTCTAATATGAATACATCAACACAGATACAAAATCATGAAACAAATCCCTTGGAACTTGCTTAGAAAAGATAGGAATTGATGTGAAAAAAGAATCTGCATCAATAAGTTTGTTTATCATATCGAAATGCTTTAATTATTACAACAGCTGGACAAAAATAATTATCCTTGCACCTTCTAAATCTTTTATAAAATATCCATAGAATTTAACAAAATGATTATGTGATATAATAAGAAACAGATTTTGTTAATAAAATAAAAATAGAATCTACTAGTGCACAAATTGTAAATAAATTTATCAACATGCCGAAAAATTATGAAATATATCTAAGATATATTTTGACCCAATGCCTTACTTTTTCTTTCATAACAGTGAGTTCATCCTCATATTTCTTCACTTTTTCTTCCAATGTCATTGCTTTGGCTTCTGATTCCTGTTTGGCAGTAATGGCTGTCTCTAATTTTGAACTTATTTCTACAATGCTGACTTCTGCATCTTCTACTCTTGATTTTTCATGCAATGAACCTGTTAGAAGAAACAGCATAAGAATATTCTTAAGACAATTTATATGTTAGAATATAATAAAAGAGTGGAAGAATCCATGATTTCTGTATTGAAATATATACGCACTTTGAGTTTTCATCCATATTGAATAAACTAGTTCTTCTTTTTTTACTCCATAGTTCCAATGCAAGTAAGGCAAAGAAAGGTTTGAGAGCTCAAAACCAATTTAAACCTGTCCACATTCCTAATGTGGCTATCCTTAGCCAGATGCAGCTGTTAATCCAGTGGTTGTTGTTGTCTGACATAATAGTTTTATTTAGGTCATTCTTTAAAGTTTTGAATTGTTTAACATTTTGTCAGCCTGTTAAATTTTACTTTGAGGTATCGTCTTTGCTTATTGTTGAAGGTGGTAGTTACATGTATCTATCAACATCTTTATCCTTTCAATGGATTGTTCTCTTCTTATTTCTACAGAACTAGATTAGCATTCAAGATCTGTTTTTTTTTATCTTCTTGAATAGATATTGTAGAGCAACGTACTTGTTTCTGAACTTATTTGTATTGTGCATTTTTTTCCTATGTTTTGTTTCTATATCAAAAACCTGATCTGTAATTGTCACTCTATCATTTATTATGTTTAGATTTCTATTGTGATGAATTTCAATAATATACACAACATACTACAGATAAAACAATTCCAAAACAATCTCTGAAAACAAGACTGCTATTATCAATCAAATTTTACATGTCCAAATCCATATACTCCCACTCATTTATAATAGACAAATATTTTTTTCACTTTTGTATACGGTCAAACTGAATTCTGAATTACCGCCAACTGTAAAACTTACTTAGTAAAGGTTCTACATCAATATCAAATCTCTTTGTGTGTCTGAAATCTGGGTCTGTTCCATTCTTATGTAAAACTATCTGGGTTATACATTCTTCTATCAACTTATAATATTGAGGTCTGAAAAGGTAAAAAGTGGAACTAAGTGGTGAATAAATACATAAAATACATTAAGTGATTTCTGAGATGTTTATTCTTTGTTTTACTTTTTGTCAAGTTACAGTTTCAAACTTTGTTAAAGGTAGATAACTCTGTAAAAATCAGCTGAACATTTTAATCAAATTCTATTTAGAAGGAAATATCAAGCTTTTCAATGATCAAAATTAATGTTTGTCAAACTGCTATAAACATTTATCAATTGAAATTTTTGATAAAAAGTGTTTTTTTTTTTTAATTTTTAATATTTTTTATCAAAGGGTTAAAGTAAATATTTTGTCAAAATATTATGAAAATTATACCAGACAAATCAATTTTAGTCAAGGAGTTTGGTACCACTGTAACTACTTACCTAGCATATGCATCATCTCGTACAATTAATAAATGCTGTAATATGGATAAAAAGTAAGGTTCTGATATTGTGTCTTTTGTCGAATTATAAACAAGGTCAAAACACTGACGTGGATCTCTAAGATATGGTTAAGAATAAATAATCATTTGTGAGACAACAAAATTGAATGACTTCTGTTTGTTTAACTACATGTGTTGTAATAAAAAGTTAATTTTAATTCTGTAATAAATACCTTCAAAGCACCTTATATCCAACAAAATTATGCCTGTAATTACTTTACAACAAAATAAAAAAAAATTCAACTTCCTTTTTATTTTTTCAGTGAAATCAGTTAAAAAGTTAACTCAATGATGAGGGAATACCACATGATTTACATGTAGCATCATTTCGGATTTTTAATGTAACCTATTATAAATATACCTAAGGGTTTAAACAGTATCTAACTATTAACAATGCACTAAACATATGTTTATCTTAGCAGTAAATAACTGAAAAGTGTTCAACATAGAGAAATATCCAGTCTTGGCTGACAATAGAAATAAGAAGATGTTGTTTGAGTGCCAATGAGACAACTCTCCATCCAAGTCATAATATGTAAAAAGTAAACAATTACAGGTCAAAGTATGGCCTTCATCATCCAAGTCTTGGCTCACACCTAACAACAAGCTATAAAGGGTCCAAAAATGACTAGTGTAAAAAATTCAAACAGGAATATCAAATTTTATAAAAATTGATAAACATTTATGAACCACATCAACTAACGACAACCAATGAACAACGTGTTCCTGACTTAGGACAGGTGCAAACAAATGCAGGTATATAAGGGTAACTTATAATCTGGTATAAAGGATACTCTAGCTCAATATGAGCATTATCATAACGATGAACAAATTCATCTAAATCTTCTTCTTTATGGTCATGGAAAATTCTTAAATGTGTCTGTAATTCTTCATCTTGCTGAGTATCTAATGACTAAAATTAAAAGACAAAATATAAATGATACTGAAAAAATACTCTGACCAAAATGAAATTCCACCTTTATGAGTTTAAAGTCATATGAAATGAGTGACTGGTGAAAAATAATGTTTATCCAATTCTTAAACCAATGCATGTATATATCATAAACTTAGTCTTCTGTGCACAATTTAATCATTTGTAAGGCAAAAATATTGTATAATTGTCATTTTTTTGTCTCTGTCTGTTATGATTTAACAAATATGACAGCTAATTAATTGCCGTGTTTTGAAGCCGTTGTTTACAGATTGTCACCTTATAGTAAACAATCAACAAAGAAGCATGGCTATTGAAGTGTATAACATGTACAATCAGATAATAGTTTATTTCAATGACAGATCCATACGTTTTGCGATCACTGGATTTTTACGAGAAGGGTCACGCATAGGTCACTTGCATACGGAGAATTGATTCCTGGTAACAATCACTTAAAAAAAAGTAAACTTCTTCCAAATGTGGACAAATTAAAGAATTTTCTCAAAAAAATAGTATATGTACAAAAGTTTTATATAAAAAAACTTTCCATCTAGTTATAAAAAAACATGCATAATTTTTTTTTAATTTGAGGTTTCATTTAAGAATTGAATGCTCTTTTTTGTAAATTTATTGGGGTGTAAAAGCGTTGACCGAAGTACATTTTGTATGAAGCGCAGAAGCGCTTCATACTTAAAATGTGCGCACGGTCAACGCTTTTACAACCCTATAAAGTTACAAAAAAAAGCATTCAATACTTATAATTACATTTTTACCTATAGGATCATGAAAACACGCCTTTTATCAAGTTTTTATTTCATTTACCTGTGCACTTTATTGTGGGACCTCGTGTCATCATGAATGAGAAGTTTTAATGAGTGATACAACTGCTTAAGGAATAACACATGATGTATCGTTAGCCAATCAGAATAACGTATAGTAATGAAACATACATCTAATGTAATTATATGACTTTAATGTGTCATAGGGCTTTTCTGTATTTATCTTCCTCAGAAGTGGTCAAGGAGTATAAGAAGTATATTTGAATTCTTGGATAAGTTATTCTTTTGAATACATTGTTCATTAAACTTTTCATGGAAAAAAGTACAAATTCAAAGGATCTATATCTTTTTTTCTATGCCTTTTCAGTTGTTTTGATGTTACATCATTGACGATGTCTTGACAACACTCATTGTTGTATGAGGTCCTAGAAGTGAAATCATTGAATCTATTTCACCTGTGAAATAATTTATTCTTACTTCATTGGGAAGTCACGGTATCTTTTATTGCCACCAATAAAATCAATTTTAGAAATACAAACCCCAATCAGATCTATCATCCCTGTCCTCATTATTTCATTCCGTAAATGCAGTCTGAAATCTAGGTCATCAGGCGTACTGACAATAGCATTGACTAGTTGAATGTTTGCCACTTGCATGGGTTGGTTGTCCCGCATACCTAAACCCATGATTATTGGCACAAATCTATCTCGCCCTCGTATCTCTCCACATACTGTTATACCCTCCAAAACTTTTTCATGTCTGCAAAGAAATTAGAATTAGAACTGATAATATAAAAGCGACCTAAATATATGTCAATAATTAGGTGAAACAACAATACAAAAGTATATGACAGGTGTATGAAGATATTGAATATAAAGTAGTTCTTTTAAAAGCACTATTACAACTATATATATATATGTATAATGGAACTTTGACACCATTTTTTACTAAAGTGTAAAACAGCTGGAAACATTTCATCTTGAAAATTCTGATTAAAGAGATACCAACTTTTCCTGTTATGATTTTGAATTAACCAAATGAAAAAGTATATTCTTCCTTAATCTGTTAATGATAAGGGATACAATTTCAAGTCTGGAGGATGTTCAGCAAACAACTGTCAATCAACTAAAAAAGTCTTACATCTGGAACATCATACCAGATATTTTTTAATTCCTAAGGATAAATGTTTAAGCCTAGAGATTAATTCTGGTCCAACCTTGAAATAGCAGGAATTAATAAATAGAACTTATTGCTATTTGAGAATTTGCCAGGCTTGACCTGAGAATTTGCATCACTTGAACTATTAATGTCAGAATTTTCTATTGTGACGTCAGGGGAACATGTGTGTTGTCAATGTAGTCTTTTTACTGCTAACTTTTACATATAAATCATCAGGGCCCTTATAGTTTGTAATACCTACCCATCTGGAGGTACTATACATATAGCAGCTAGAAGTCTGACAGCCTCTAACATTGTATTAGGGTCTGAAGGATCAACTGTTCTAGATAATATAGTTAAGGCTTCTTCATGTCCTATCATTTGCATCAAACCAAACTGAAAATAGAGATATATATATAATAGATATGTTTCTGTCAGAAATAAAACCAAGAACATTGATGTATTACACAGAATAAAACTTTCAACTAAAACAGGTATTTTTTTGTTTCAAGAGCTGAAAAACAGAAATGAGTTCAAAAAAACTCGCCAACATGTCAATTCAAATACTGTGTTATTCAAATTACAGTTTTTAAATGACTAAACAATAGAAAAGATCTTTAATTCCCACTATAACAGAATACTCTAAATGTATCTATTTCATGGGATACCAACTTTTGTGGATTTTTGTTGGACATAGCAAACCAAAAACATTAGAATCAAACGAAAAATTGATCCCAAGTTTCAATTGTGTTATGAAAGAATGAATTGAAAACATGAGAGGGTCTAATTTCATTGCTGATTGATGTTTTACTGTATAAGTAGCTTAGAATTAAATTTCTGTATTGTGCAAGGATTTAAGTAGAAATACTATTAAATTCCTTGTATTAAAGTAATATGAAACGAGTTTTGGGTAAAAAAAATGTCTTAAAAAATATACTTGTTATGTTTACATTCCCTAAAAACTAAACCATTCGTGGCGGTTTCAGTACGAAAATCGCGATTATATGGCATGCAAACCAGAAAACAAGTCCATCTGCTACGAGTTTTTTCATAACAATGGAGGTTAATTAACTTTCGTAAGCACTGTTCCGATGATTGCCGATCTTCACCAGCGTAAACAATGATGACGTCAACGATGGATGCTGAGGTAAGTCCACGTTATACTGGTTCAGAAAGAAGTTAAATTTCAAGCGTTAAAGTGCCTTACAGAGAAATTCTTTTAACTGTTTATCAAAAAAGAATATCAGTTGTAATATTTCATCCTTACTTCCTCGATATATATTCAAAAATTGGACTGAAAACGTTAAAATCGTGAAGAATCATTGCTAGGGGCCCCAATTGGGGAAAAGAAAATAGAACATAGAATCTATCAATTTATCTAAACTTCTCGTCGGAGTCTACCGTGTCACATGTAAAAATTATCTACAATTTATTATATTTGAATGAATAGGTAAAGGAGTTGCCAAAAAGTGTCAGATAAACAAAATTTCAACACGAACGCAAACAAACAGATATCAAATTGCCGTTTTGCAAAAACAGCAAGTTGTGTACCTCGGAGCAAGAAGGCACGGGTCCCTCTTATGTTGAGACACTTTAAATGATGGAATAGGTCTCCTTGTAGTATTAGTAACTGCCAGCTTAAAGTTCGGATAGAGAAGTGACAGGAATGCATTGTATTTTACAACTAATCAGGCCGCCACTGAACCCTCCTTAGTCGACTCTCAAGTTTGACACTAGCCACAAAGGTTTCATGGGCTGTATTATATCCTCCAGGTTTAACAGAAGGGAAAATCAATTCAATTTCGGGAGGGGTGTCGAAGTTTTTGTGTGGTAGATATTGTGGATAAAAAATCCTGGATGATTTTAGCTGTACCTGTGTTCTGCTTTTTTTTTCACTATATTTAGTCCTGCCTTTTTTTTTATAAGTTTATCCTGTTATTGTGGGCCCAGCTTCTCATCCTGCTTTTTTTTTTAATCAAAACTAAAATTAAATGGTAGCTCTCTTATATATATTTAGTATGAGAATGGTCATAATGTAGTCACAAATATAAAGGGAAAATGTAAGCATATGTATGCAATGCATTATTGCAATTCTAGTAAATAGTTTTATTTCATATCTTTTTCTGAAGATGTGAGTTTTGCTAGACAGCTCAGCATATTTTTCTACAAGTTTTGTGCTTTTACCTTATTGAAAAATGATTTGGAAAAAGTCGCAAAGCAACAGAAACTTTTTCTGTAACATGATTTAATTTTTTGTTGTTGTTTTTTTTTTTACTTTTCTTACCGGTATACATATATTTTAGGTAAGGCAGCTCAGAATATGTTTTTAAGCTTTATGCTCTTAAGGGACGGACAATTTAACTTGGGGTGGGGTGGGGTGATGTTTTTTTTTTCTGGTCAGAATTTTTTGTTTTGGTAAGTGGTGCGACAACCTTTTTTTTCAAATTTCACAATTTTTTATGGTAAATATCCTGTCAGAATATTTTTTATCCTCTTGCTGGTCAAATTATTTATTTTATCAAAGTTCAGGATCAAAATATTTATTAACAAAACAAACAATAAGGGGGGCACTTGAATTTTTGTCTTGACCAAATATTGTTTGTCCTTATATATAAGATACATATGGAATAAAATATCTTATTTACAGTTTTCAGATGCATCAAGTAACAGGAGCAGGTCGCCAACATCTGACCTTAGCTCTGACAATGGTCAGCCTATGGAGAGAAAACCAAAGAGAGGTCGTGGAAGGGGCAGTGGACGTGGACGTGGAAGAGGTAGAGGTCAGGCGAGAGGCAGCAGAAGAGGCAGAGGACAGGGAAACAGAGGCCAGCTCCAAGAGGTCAATAGAGAAAACAGGATAGCTCAACTTGAGGTATTGATCAGCAACAGAAAATAGTACCAAAATCATTATCTTCAAATTATTGTGCCCGCCTTACCAATGTCCTGTAGCTTTCTCAGCTCCTACTTATAATAATTGGATTTGAAATGTGCACTGGCACTCATACCACATCTTCTTATTTATATTGTAAGGAAAAAAAAGTCATATCAAAGTTATTTTCAAAGTGATCAGAAACATACAATCTATAATTATTACATCTGTAAAATCCTATATTGATGTTTCTGTGTATGTGTTTAGTTTCACGCATCTTTATGGATTCCAGGAAACATTTTACGTACGCTCGTTAATCATTTACCATTTAAATTTTCGAAAAAAACATTGTGTTTAATATGATTTTGAAACAAAAACATTATTTTTTGGTGATTCGTCGGCTTAAACTTTCATGGAGGTAAATCAGCAAAGTCTGATCATCTGTAAATAGTGACCCTCAATAGTTGTAACATTGGACTGTACTACTTTCAATTTTAATCGCTTTTTTTTCAGAATAGAGTCAATTCAATGTCCGTTGATGACATGCGCATTATTCTCAAACAAATTGCAAAGGCACAGCCCAGTTTCATACTTAACATCCTGGACAATTCAAATGTTGGCAATGGGCAGCCAGCTGGACCAGAACCACCAAAACCAGACCAGCCATCATGGTGCTCCTGCTCTAATTGCAGAGAGATGCCAACACAGCAGGAGAGGCTCTGTTGCAAAAGACAGCCTGTGAACTGCCATTCAAGGTTACCGGTAAGATTACAGTAACATAAATACAATTTGACTTGTAGAAAAAATAGAATTAATAGAGAAAAATATAGCTTGCTTCCTTTTCTGTTGCACCTTGATGTTACTCTTGTTAGGATCTGTGAAAATTTTCATCACATTTTCTCAGGAACTACAATACAAGGATTTCTGAAATTTGGTTTCAGGATTTATATAAGTCAGCTATACCATGTGATGCGTTTTCAGATTCATCACTCGACAACTTCCTGTTTACCGAACACTTGCATATTTTTACACTATTAATATTATCCACTTGCGGCAGGGGTATCATCAGTGAGCAGTAGCTCGCAGTTTCACTTGTTCTTTTTGTTAGTGTCATCTCTGTCGTCATACTGTTCTTGTTGCTCAATCTGTCTGCATTATATGATTTACATTTTTTCCCCGTTTTCTTTTCTTGTGCTGTAAAGCTTTCATTGTAGTTGGTTTGACATTTCTCATTTGACACTGTATTGGTATAATATTTATGCTACAATATTTGTATTTTTTGAAAAATACATTAAATAATAAATAATCTTCTTTATTTCTAGGATTTCCAGCAATGTGTCCTAGATGAACTTGTTTTGGAGCTGGCAATCCGGTACCGGAATGATTTTCTGGCACAGCCTGAAGATGACGACTACAACAGGTGTCATCGCCATGCTGCCTATAGACAATACATACTATGGATACATGGATATTTGGGGGCCGGCAATAGGAGGGTTATACCCAGCTGTTGCGTATGGAGAATAAGGGACAAGTATCCCGATGGAACTGGGCAGTATGTTGGCTTTGTTGGTGGCAGACTTGGCTAAATAAAAAAGTAATATGAAAGGTTTTATTTTTTGAACACCAAACTGAAGAATAATGATCTGAATCAACAATAGCACAAAGCATAGATAAAAAAATTACAAATGGGAAAAGTTTCCTGAGATTACAACATATTCATTTTTTGTACGTAAATGAGGCTGTTAGTTCTCTCGTTTGAATTGTTTTACATTGTCAATTTGGGGCCATTAATAGCTGACTATGCTGTATGTGCTTTGCTCATTGTTGAAGGCTATACGGTGACCTATAAATGTTAATTTCTGTGTCATTTTTGTCTCTTGTGGATAGTTGTCTCATTGGCAATCATACCACATCTTCTTTTTTAATAAATAGTCAGTCAGTGCTATGAAATATAGATTACACCGATTTAATTTTAGTCTCGATACTGATGAACTAACACTGTTCATTGGTTGTTGTTTGTTATTGTTTTCGTTCTCGATTTGTATATTTTAATCAGGTTTCCTGTTTGAATTGTTTTACACGGATCTATTTTGTGACTTTTATAGCTTGATGTTAGGTTTGAGCCAAAGATCTGTGTTGAAGACTGTATTGTAACATTAAATTGCTTACTTCAACTATATGGTGTTTTCGAGGGAGTGTTGTCTCATCGGCCTTCATACCATATCTTCTTATGAAATTTTAAGTCAGTGAACCATGAAATATATGTTACAATGATCTTATTTTGTCTTGATGTTGATTGACTACCATAGATGCAAGCTGTTGAACTGTGAAATGGCACTCGCAATTATTATTTTGCTTTGGTCTTGTAGTGCTACCACAGGTGCATCTATATATAAGATTTCATTGCTCTAACACACACATCAATATAATTGAACGTTGACCAAAGAACCATGAAAATAAGGTCAAGATCAACGGACACCTCCCAGAAAGACACACACATTTTTCAATTATTTAATAAATTAAATGTGCCAGTAGTCATACTATCCTTATAGAATTGGAACAACAGACCAAATCAGAGAAATTTATCATTGACCAATGAATTATGCAAATAATGTAAAGGTCAGATATTACTAACCAGACAAAAAATCTACACCTTGCATAAACCAAATATATTTCACCTATTCCATATGACTTTTTGAAAAAACAGCAAACAAGTAAAAAAAAAAAATGTTTGTGAGTTTTCATTGAAAACACATGTCGCCGAGAAATGACAAGGTTTAACAGGAAGTTCATGATCAATGACAATAATATCACTTTACATGGTATAGCACCCTGGGATATAACTTTCAGGCAAATATTTAGTACAAAATTACAATGAATTAGTATCATTAGCATACAACATGTACAAGGTCTATTCTAATTTGTACAATACAGGTACAAAATCAATAAGAGCTAATCTAGAATAAAATGTTGGGCAATTTTATTTTTGTCTGAACATAAAAAACTTTCTAAAATGCTTCAACAATTCATAATGCATAAAACATTATAATCAACTGGTACTTAAATGGACATCAGTCCAACTGTAATCGAGAGTTTTTTCTGGGTCTTCCTTGTTAAATCTTGATATTTTTTGTGCGACAAGATCAGCTGTTGATGGTGGCAAGGTTGGTGCAAGTACTGCTGACACTCTCCTTGGGTCATTGACATCTAGTAGCACTTTTCTGTTCATCCCAACAGGATCTTGTAGTCGGTTTTCTACTATGGTTTTTATTATGGTAGGGACATGGTGATAGTCTTTGTCCTCCCTTTTAGCATACACTGACCACTGAATACCAGTCTTGCTGTAGTATCTCTGATACCTAAAAAAAATTTTTTTAATGTACATGTATAAAAATACTCAATAGTGTACCAAGTGATAGACAACCGAACAGATCTAATATTTACGGACTTCCCAAAAAAGTTTGTGTTGCAGTCTACATATTATGGAGGCTGACAGTATTGTACTACTGTGAAAGTACTTTTATTCGTGGGGTAGCAATTTTCGTGGTTTTTTGTGGATGACTTTATCCACGAATTTAAGTGTCCAACGAAATAAAACAACATTTGTTCAAACCAAGACGTAGAAATATCCCCATGTAGGTTTGACTACTGTTATAATCTAGAAAGTATATTGAATATCGGCGATCTGTCGGAGAATATTACAATACACGGAGTGGTCAGAGAGCAAATACTGTGGATTCATTAATATTCGTTGGATACCAATTTTTGTGGATTTCGTGGGTACATGATAACCACGAATTTAAATGTTGAACGAAACATAAAATTTCTATTATGCTTTGTATGCAGATATTGGCATAACCACGAAATCAAATATCCACGAAAATGCAATTTACAATTCAAGATATGTTTATACTATTTGATTTTTGTAACTGTTTTCTATAGGCGACATGTTTATGGCCTTATTAACACCTTTGATGGTCTTTAATCTGTTGATTACTCTATCTCAGTTAACAATTTTATCCATCGCTTCTAATGGCTTCAATTTTTCATTTTTTCTTTGTTTTTAATTTTTTTTAAATTAAATCAACGAATTTAAAATTCCATGAACATGTAAATGTTGCTTAAACCACGAAAATTGATACCCACAAATTAAAGTACCTTCACAGTATTCCATATTTTTTCCAAATAAAAACAAGAATGTGTCCATTGTACATGGATGCCCCACTCGCACTATCATATACTCTGTTTAGTGGATCTTGAAATTGGGGTAAAAAATCTAATTTGGCATTTAAATGATAAAGTTCTTAACATTGGGAATATGTGTACTAAGTTTCAGGTTGATTCGACTTCAACTTCATCAAAAACTGCCTTGACCAAAATCTTAACCAGACCTAAAGCGGAACAGACGCACAGACAAGAAAACATAATGCCCCTACTCCTATCGTAGATGGGGAATAACAATAATAGTTTACCTAGTGCTTCCATCTTTGTTGACCATCATTTGCCTTTGGCAATGAGCATTATTATCCAGGGCTGCTAACAGATTGCGAGCTCTGTATGAAACTGGATTAAATGAATGGCGCTTGGAAGCATATTTAAGGATCAAATTCTGGAAATTTTCCAATTCAGCTGTGCTCCTGAAAAAAAGTAAATAATAAGTAAATCTGTAAGCTACTGCTCACTAATGATACCCCCATTTAAATTATAAGGTAAACAGGAAGTTAAGTAACGAAATTGAAAACATACTGCACAGTAAAGCATGCTCATATAAACCTTAATACCATATTTCAAAGAGCCGTAATGTGTAGTTTGTTGAAAATTAGTAAAAACAAAAATGTGTCCGAGGTACACGGATGCCCCACATGACTTGCATTTTCCATGTTCAATGGACTGTAAAATTGGGTATTGATTGGCTAATGACATGTCGTTAAAAAACCTATATTCCCAGCTTGTTGCTAAGACATATTCCTGGATGTCGCTAACCATTTCCCATTGTTATCTACATACATATTGGTAAATATTGGTATTTTTACACCCTTCCAATACCTTGTACAACCTTTGGCCCACCTCAGATGTACTACTTGGTTACTTTATGTGATTAAAATACCCATATCTTAGGATATGAACATAGATAACTTATATCATACCTGCAGTTTAAGTAGTAAGGAATTTTCTTAATGAATCTTTTGTCCATCACAATTCCAATGGCTGCATCATGAGCTGGTGAACCAGCTTTCAACCAACCCTTTTCCCTCTCTGCACATAACGGACCATGTTTACAGGCATATGTTCCATCGTCAGTGTAAGACATAGACCATTCATGCTCGTTAACAACATGGTGTATCATTCCACACCACACACCCTGTAAATTCAAAATAGCAATTGAGAAATAAATTCAAATTAGAAATACAACCTTATAGTGCAAATTACAAAGAAATAGGGAAATGAGAATATATCTGGACAACAAAAATGTTTTTCTCACACGATACACTTAGATTTTCGTCTATGAGACAATGATATTTTTTCAAGCCTGGAATAAAATATTCATTCATAATTTTTTTTTTTTGATACATGTCTCTTATGTCTTCAAAGCATTCAATACTGATTTTTAGTCGCTTCTTTTTAAAATGATTTCTATTCTGAATTTTACTGGATGAGATGGTATTTAATCCTAAAATATAAACAGATCAAACAATAACCATATCCAAAACAAGAACATGTACTACCATATCATAACATACCATGAATTCTTGAATAGACTTTGATACATCTGCAGAATACCAAAAGTGATTTACAATATCTCTAGTCCATTCCAGTAGACATTTCTTTTCCTTTTCCTGCCCAGCCTATTAAAAATAAGTTACATAAAAATAAAGAGCAGATTCTTGTAGAACAAAAGATTATTGTGTATATTCATGATAATATGTATTTTTAAAGCTTATTATAACTGTTCAATATTCAAAATAAAAAAAAATAATACCACCTAAATTTTAAGATGTATTTGTAGAAAATAAAAAAAACCAATGCAATCAATAATGAAATGGCATCATGATTTCAATTAATAATGACTCCATGAGGGTTTATTTTCAAAATTCATTCACTTGTTAAGGCTGAGTTTCAGATTAGATAAATAAGTTGATTGACAAACAAAAATGAATAATATTAGTACATGTATATAAATTAAACTGTTTCTTTGATACCTACCTTTATGATCTTCTTTCCAAGATTTTTGGCCCCATGCCAAATATCAAAGGAATGTTTGATATTTGGAAATTCTCTCCCTGAAAGAAGATTATACATAATTAAACAGTTTTAAATATCCATGCAGTGCACTGAACATACTTTATTCAGCATATGGATGCAGGGTACTCAACTCCAACCGAAGTTGTTTACCTTGACCTTTGACGTACATTACATACATTGTGACACAATCAATGTATGTCAACTACTAGTTTGAAAAAATAACGGTTCTCAACATATACTGATATAGACCAGATACAATCTTTACCATAGAATCATGGGTTCTCAACTGAAACCTGACGTTTATTAATGTACATTTTTTTTTTAAACTTTTTGCTTCAGTTGTATTTTAATGTGTACATACTTAGTGCAATATTTTGACAAAAGAAACAATTACTCCTGGTGTAAATACTTTTTACAATTTTTTACTATACTATAACTTATGCATACATTGTATATAAGAAATCGTTATACAACTTACTCATTAATGCTTCCACTTGGACATGGGCATCAGTGACTATTTCAGCTATTTTCAATCCTTTTCCTAATAGAAACAGTAAACCTTTCAGGAAACAGGCCTTCTCCAGATTTGTACTTTTTTTATCGGTCATCCGTTTGTCCATGGTCACTATGCATACAATCTTTTTGGTATCCATTTCCATAAATGTGTAGGTGCAGTACTGGGCACAATGGCCAGGACTGTCCATCCTTCCATCACCTTAAATAATTTGAATATCAAAAACATAATTTTACAAGAATGTGTTTGAAAGACCCACACATCACCACTAAATGCCTAATGGGGTTTTGTTAAATTATCCCTAAAAATATATTAGAAATACTTATTAAAGGTTCCAGGCTAATAACTTCACTACGACCGACGCATGTTATGTGTTCACATTGAAGAAATGAGAGATAAAATTTCATTAAGATTGTAGTTCATAAAAAAATGCCTCACAGTCTCCCTTTTCATTTGGTTATAAGATCCAGTTGTTGCAATAACTTTGCAAACATATAGCAGAGATTTTTACCCATGGCCAAAAAACAAATACCTCTACTTTATTATTTACTTTGAATTGATAAATATTGAATCTCAAATCCAAAGTAACATAGTAACTAAGTAAAAAGTTACCCAGTAAAATAAGTTCTTTGTCTTTAAATTCAAGGAAAACCTGATTCTGTTCTTTCTCCCAGATCTCATCTAATGTTGGAGCCAAATATGTCCGCTGAATCTTTAGATAAGATACAGAAAGTGGAATTGCCAGTTTTAAAAATCTTGCAAACAGGGAAATCTTTTGGAAGTTACATCCTGATATCAATAGAGCTGATGAAAAAAGAAGGTCTCCACTGTGTAACCTACGATTCAATACTGGCTGAGAGCACCATTTGTTTACCAAGTGGTTATTTTTACAAGTCTGAAATAGAAAATAAATAGAACATTACTGATGTGTTTAATCTTAATATGAGAAATACCAGCTAATAAGGAATGGGTCCAAAGTTGGTTGTGCTGTCAATATTAGGGGACTGCACTGTTTTCTACAATTTAGATTATGGATCATGAAATATTCTTGCATTTGTAAACAAATATAATTTTGTCATATATCACAAAAAAGTGTTCTGTTTCGTCCCCTTTAATACAGTACAAGATTAAAATGAAAACCAGAAGTTACTTACTGAAATTTAGTGAACTACATTTTACAAGAGTGACGAACCTTTTCAGATGGGTTATGTAGATATACATTTTGTAGTTACCTATATAAACAATATTAAATTTAATCATTGATAAAAAAAATATTTTGTATGTAAAATAAAATTAAACATGTATGTGTTGTTTTTGTGTGAATGTGTATTGAGTTGAGTATTATTATATTTTATCTCAGTACAGCCTGTGCCACTAGCTTGATGCTGATGTCTAAATTAATTTAATTTGAAATTTACTCAAGTAATTTTGAACAGTTTTAGCACAAACTGTAATAATACATACCCATTTTAAATACAATGCAGATGAAATCACTTCAGTGCTAATAACAACTTCTTCATGGCAACCCACTACTGCACAGTTTTCAACTTTCATTTTTGCCAATACCAAAATTTGGTTTAAAAAAACCAAAAATGTTCTGTCTTCAAGCAGTGCAGTTAAATCATTATCAGTTTTTATTCTGCTAATGTTTGGCCCTAGTTCAACTGCTGGTTCATCAGCAATACTGTCTCCTTTTTCAATATCAATATCTATGTCTTCATCATCAGAATCTAAGTCCATTCTTATATTGTGGTCCTGTCTGAAATATGGATTATCATTAAGATATAAAATTGGTGACTGAAAGCATATCCAGTTTGAAAACCAATAAAGAATTGTGGTTTGAAATGCATAGTCATATATCTTATATAATGAACAATGTGGGTATGTTTTATCCTTCCACTTTTAGTTATTTTATCCATCCATTGTAGCGTTTCACCAAATGTCTTTTTATTATTTTACACATTTTTGTTTCCTTGCAGTATGAAATGTATCTTGGGAACCAAGATATTGTTGGAACTTGACAATATTATCTTATAGAAAACTGTGATAGCTTAATCGTAAGAATCTCATCCTTCCCTTTCCAAAATGGTGGTGTGGGAGGCAAAAACTCTTTTTTTTTTCTGAAACTTGTCCATATTTTACATGTGCAAAATAATTTAAAGAGCTCATTGCAAGTTGTTGGTTTTCTTGAAGAGTTTCAAGTGTGTTGAAGACCTTAAGGTGACCTGAGGATGACATATTTTTGGTTGTTGTTAAAATGAATGAGGAGAGAATCTAACATATTCATCTTACCTTAAAGTGGCATCCAAACTAGGTTGATAATCACTTGCTGAGTCATCATCTTCATTCCAGTCACCAATAAAGTTCTTTTCAGAATTGTTCATAGTCAGACTGAAAATGTAAGACAATATTAGATGATGATTGATCTCATACTTTCTAACCCTTTCATTCAAATATATTTATGAATTTCATGCTTGTAAATCAATATTTGTTACATTTGTACTAACAGAAAACACTTAAAACCTTTTACTCTTTGTGGCATACATTGTATATGAAACTCTTCAAGAAAAACAACAGCTCACACTCTTCTACAACATGGTACAACAGACATGTACATGTACATGTATATTCATTGACATTGTAGAAACGTTACCACTGACATTCTCTTAAATGCCTATTGAAGGAACTTACATTTTGTTAATTTCTGTGTCATTTGGGTTTCTTGTGGAGAGTTGTCTCATTCGCAATCATACCACATCTTCTTTTTTATATTTACATGTACATTTTCATAATGAGAGACTGATGTCAGGTGCAACTGCTGATTGGCATTATAGATCATAACAAGAATGTGTCCCTTCCGTACTATCATTTTCTATGTTTAGTGGACCGTGAAAATGGGATAAAATTTCTAAATTGGCATTAAAATTAGAAAGATCATGTAGGGAACATGTTTACTAAGTTTCAAGTTGATTTTACTAAGTTTCAAGTTGATTGGACTTCAACTTCATCAAAAACTACCTCAAAAATTTGAATCAAACTAGAATTTCAATGCCTATGAGTGATACCTTTTAAGGAACTGTTGACCTTATTCTTCCTAATGATCAAATAAAAAAATGTGTGTCTTTTGCCTCATTTTTACGTAAAATCTATTTGCAAAGTTAGTGCGACAAAAAGTTAGAAAAAAACATTAAATGTATAATAATGTAGTATTTACAGTTCTATAGGTACATTGTACATGTTGTATACAAACTTACTTAAATGGATTTATAAAACTACAAGATTTCTGTAAAGCTGATTTTTCTAGGCCCATTTCTTCAATGCCAGACATGCATGGATCATCTCTCCTGAAATCATAATATACAGACATATATAACACACTTTTGCCACTAGGGAACTATAAAATGTCTCACCCTGCCACATTATTTATGTATGTGCTTGTCCCAAGTCAGGAGCCTGTAATTCAGTGGTTGTCGTTTGTTTATGTGTTACATATTTGAGTTTCGTTCATTTTTTTACTTAAATAAGGCCGTTATTTTTGTCGTTTGAATTGTTTTACATTGTCTTATCGGGGCCTTTTATAGCTGACTATGCGGTATGGGCTTTGCTCATTGTTGAAGGCCATACGGTGACCTATAGTTGTTAATGTCTGTGTCATTTTGGTCTTTTGTGGATAGTTGTCTCATTGGCAATCATACCAAATCTTCTTTTTTATATCATCTGCTAAATTTAGAATCATTGAATCAGACCTATCTTTAAGGACAAAAAAAATGTCTGGACAAGGTTCATCAAGATGCATGGGTTATGGCTTTAAATAAAACACTGTAGCATTGCATAATATTGTACTGAAACAGAAAGTTTCAAAATATCTAATTGAGACATTTAAAGTTAGAGATTGGAAACAGACTTAGGAACATACAGTAGGAAAAATGTTAGCAAATGTAACACTTTGGTCCTAACTAATAGTTTGTTTGCTGTTCCCCTACCTAAGGAAAAAATATATGGGTAGGTACATTGTAGGTAGGAACATATTTTATTATTTTTAGTTAACAAATTAAACCATCAAAACAAACAGAAGCATAATGATAAATTTTCTAATTTTTCAATAAAAATATTTATTGTTGAAAAACACCAATAAAATTAAAGAACCTTAGTGAGTGCGCTCACACACCCCAGGTTCCCACATTGTCAATGGAGAAATAAAATATGTGCAAGAAAAAAAAATTGTATAAGAAAAAAATTTGAATCATAATTACCTGTCAATATGCACATCTACATTGTACATTAGTTTTTTTATCTTACCTTTCAACCTGTTCATGTTCAGATGACATCCCAGAAACATCAGATAAATGTGCACTGAACATTTTCCAAGCCGAATGTGCAGGTGTAGAAACATATGCAGCTCCACAGGGGGTTGCACATTGGGCAGGTGTAGAAACATGTGCAGCTCCAGAGGGGGTTGCACATGCAGTTGCAGGAGTTCTGATTGGCAATGATTCTGAAAATGCTGCAGTTACTGCATACCTGTAAACGAAATTTGAAATTAAAATTGGTTTAATCAAATTCACTGAGACAAAAAAAATAATTTGGGCAAAATCACCTTCAACATAAATTTTTATTTCGACAAAAGTCATTTTCCCCAATAAGCATTGACAGGAGACAACCTTGTAAAAATTAATGTTTTTTCAACAAGTGAAACTGCGAGCTACTGCTCACTGACGATACCTCCGCCGCAAGTGGATAATATAAATAGTGTAAAAATATGCAAGTGTTCGATAAACAGGAAGTTGTCGAGTGATGAATCCGAAAAAAATATTCATGGGACGGACTGACTGACGGACAGACAGAGGTAAAACAGTATACCCCCCTTTTTTAAAGTGGGGGTATAATTTTAAGGGGGAGGTATAAATATTGTGATTCTTGTAAATTTTAAAATATAGATGAAAAATGTACTTTATAGGTTTTAGTATGAAAAAAACAACTTACAGCCAGGGGCGGGTCCAGGTAAGGGCGTAATGGGCGTACGCCCCCCCTTTATAAAAAAAAAAAAAAAAAAAAAAAAAAAAAAAAACTATCGTTATAATCTGCTAGTATTGTATTGAATGATGGCAATTTATCATATTCATTAATTAAACACATACTCTGATTTCTTTTTAAACGGATTCCCCAATTTGATGGGTCATCATCAACCGTAAAATTTCGTTTCTCGGAGTCCGGCGTGTTCGACTCTGCGATTAGTATCCATTGTTGTTGATGTGATAAAGAATTCGCAAAGATAATCATGTGTGTCGTTCAACGAAACCCGAACTTAATCAAAAATAGAGGGATTACTTCATAATTTGATGCTAAATTGTTGAAATTCAGGAGCTTCTGAGCTTCCCCATGGACCCTCAACCGTAATCACGCCTCTCGTTCATAAAATCCTGGCCTAGGTATTGAAATGTTAAGTTACTCCTTATACCCTTGAGTTTAGAATTTCTCGTTATTGGTCTACTGCTGTTAAGATCCATCCAATCATTTTAATATACCATAGACAATTAATGAAGAAAACTCGGCATAAAAAATGTCACACCCTGACACTTTAACTATAAAATATACATGCGCCAAGTCAGGAACCGTTACATTAGTGCAATTCTCTATTATTTTATGTTTTTAAGCCAAAAAAGGTCCAAAAAAAATTTCGCCTCGCTTCGCCTCGCTTCGCTCGCCGAAATATTTTATTCTACGCCCCCCCTTTCAAATATCCTGGACACGCCCCTGACAGCTTTATATTAATTTTCCACGTGTATAAAGTGAAACATTTTATTGTTGCCTTTGGATTCTACAATATGCTTTTTTGGGATTTAACAGTTTAACTGTTTGTTTAAAATTTAGATAAAACTTTGAATAGCTCAGAAAAAAAATACAGCCAACACTATTTTAGATAATAGAATCATGTTCATTTTATCTAGCTCTTTAGACAGCTTTGTAATAAATACAACCAAGAACCCCATTAAAGTCATGTGGCCTGAAGACCAAATATAGGAGTACAAGAAATATAAAAAAGTATTGCATATAATCTTAAATCAAATTAATGATTGTTTGTAAAACAAATATTCAAGTAAAACCATTATTTTTTTACCTCAACAAAACATGGCTACATTTTTAAATGAATATTTTAATTATGACAATCACATTGAAAGCAGCTTTAAAACATTATTGATTCAATAAAGCATGCAGTGCTGCTGTTGTTCTTACTAAAAACATGGTTTTCAGCATAAATAGAAGTTGCTTGTGTATTGTCCCCTTATTGGGCCCCCAAAAATGTACCCGTTTACACAATGCAGTCAAACGATGTTTTCTCAACGGTTTATGTGGTAATACATATTTATTTTCTATGTAATGAGAACCTTGTCTAAAGTTAAGGTGAGGAAAAATATATTTATCATGAATTAAACAAAAAATAGAATACAAAATCAAAAAGAAAATTAAGTTACCTGTCAAGAAGAATTTTTGCCACTTCCGAGTTCGTTTCCAGACGTAGAGCGGTCTTTATCTCCATCCAACGATCATATTCATTGCCAATGTAAATTCGACTTTTGTTTAACTTTGCATTTACCACTTTTTTGTTCCTTTTTCTGCCAGAATCACTCAATTTACGCTGAGGGCCCGGTTTCATTTTCTTTGCTTCCGACATTTTCTTCAGCAACCATAATTACCGAGCATGCGCATAACGTTTACCGATTGAGTGCAAATCTGGGGTCATTGCATATGATTAGCATCGTTGTCCAGGAAGCAAGCGTTATCGAAAACAGAATGAAATGACGTTTTTTCACAAACAACATCGTATCTTTCAAAAAAGTAAAATATTTTCAATTTATAATTGATAAAGGGTTACTTATATCCGATTATTTCAGTAAACTAAAAAAAAACGATTTTGGCATTTCAGATTACTTTAAGTGTGAATTTTTAACACTTTCCTCAGATTTTTAAGAAAACAAATTAATGCGAAAGAAGAATGTGTCTAGGGTACATAGATGTCCTCACTTGTAAATTTGCAAGTGAAGAAATGGCGAAGTCAGCCTTTTATTATATATATAAAGGGACACAAATAAAACAGTGAAGGTGACACTGTCTAAATTCCAAAACACATATCTGTTTATGGTGATAATAAGCATTGTGTATAAATTTCCAAACATTTGGTTCAGGAACAATAAAGTTAGTGTACTGAAACTACTTTCAGAATGTACGAACAGATGGACAGAAGAACGTACAAACAGATAAGAATAAACCTTAATGTGCCCTATAATATTGGACTTGGAACATCTAAAGTATACTTAATTAATGTTGTTCATATAAGGCATTACCTTATTGTTCATAAATGCTTTGAGACATCTTACAGCCTCATATGTACTTCTTCTCTCTGTTTTTCTGCAAATAAACAAAAAAGAATGAACATAACAAACTATCCTCTAATAGTCTGCAAGCCATTTGAGTTGTAGATTTGCTGTCTCCTTCATAATTTTCTAGAGCTCTCTTCTTATATTTATAATATGCTTAATAATCTTACTCTGTAATATCTTACTCTGTTCAGTGTATTTCTTAATTCAAGGCAATTTGATGCTACGCACATAAAAAATAAATGGACTGATTATTTGGTAGCATTAGATCGATTAACCTTAAAGATCAGATGAACAATCAGACTGGATTACATGATGTCCCCTTCTATAGTAGGCCAGGCCTGAAAATGTAAACAGGACGTTTCTAGTCTGATTGACACAAACAGTAGCAAAATACTGGAAACAAACTTCTTTCCCATATGCCTTTTTTCCTGTTTAGCCCTTTCCAGATGGTCTTACAGCTTTCTATTCTTGTGATTTTCTAATTATATTGGTGTGATTCTACAAGGGAGATGTGGAAAAATTCACATTTGGGCTGATTTATATTCACATTATTTTTCCAGTTGCAAAGTGAAAAAAATAAACTGCTCACAAAAATTGTGGCTATTTTAAACAAATTACTTACGAATCACAGCAGTAAGTTAAATTCCTTAAAATTCCATTTAATCCAGCTACACCAAACTCTTGTACCCAACTGTAATCATAAAGAACATCAGTATGAACATAATGATGAATAAGATATTTCTATAAAAGTGTTAATAAATATTTTTTTTATCATAATTGTTTTGTACATAGGTTTATACAACATGTAATTTGTTTTCTTTTTTTCAGCTGGTTAATAGGCATTGATTTATCAAACTTTATTAATGTAATGATCTTTTTTCATTTTTCATAAATTTTCAACAAATAAACTTCAATTTTCATAAAGGAACTCTTTGAGGTATTATTTAAGCATGTTCAGTAGGTAATTTCTTCATTAAGGGTAAACCTTTTCATGTTTTACATAAACATTCCTTCTCCTTCTCAAAAATGTGTTCAATACTTTCTAGGCACAAACAGTTCTTGGAACTATTATTAAGTTTTAAAGATGAGATATTAGATTTGAAATCATAACCATTTTCTACCATGTGATTTCAAACATTTTAAAATAACAAATTCTTACAATCTGCAATTCTTAGATGAACTTGTACTTCAAAGAAAACAGCTGATTTTAAATGATGTATTAGCAAGTTATGACAGTACCACATTACCTTACAGGATTACTTGTTAATGATACTCGTAAAGATTCCAATAATTTTAATCGTTTATCTCCCTTGACTTCAGGATTCCGTAATTCTGCATGAAAACTGGCCGGTGTATCAAGGTTTCCTGGTCCTACTATCTGTAATGTCAATATAAAACTGTCAAAATCATCAAAATACAATTTGTCATGAATTTTATGTGCAGTTACATTGTATTCATATTTTAACAGATTTGGTTTGGTGATACTTGAATAATGGTCCAGACAATATTTTAAAACATTCTATATATGTGTCTGTCCAAAGTCAGGAGCCTGTAATTCAGAGGTAGTGATTTGTTACTTTTTTGTTTTGTATGTAATATACATCAGCCATTGGGTTTCTCATTTGAATTTTTTTAGTATTGTTATGTTAGAGCCTCATTTCAGTTTAATATTCATGATATCTGGTATGGGTTTTGCTCATTGTTGGCTTGTGAGTATTAAGATATTTAGGTTACCTATGGTATCACACGTTCATGTTGGACATATTGTCAGACCAGGATTAATAACAGATCCTCATAGGAGCAAACATAGGCTGCAGTTCTTTTAAGAGTTAAGTTGAGTGTCTCCAGGACTTTTTTAACATACCTTGACAGACTGGTGCATACCAAGCATAGAACGTTTCTGGAATATGTCTTTCTTTCTTAGAGGGGCTTTCTTTTCTTCTGACAAATTCATGTCATCCTGAAAATATATAAAGTGTCATTGTAATTATAGCAATTATCTAATATCAAAATCAGATTTCTCACATTTCTATAATAAATCTTGCTGCCATCTCATACATTTGTCATAAAAGAAACTTATTTTTCCTGAGACTGTCTTTGAAGATCAAATAAATGGAGGATGTGGCCATGGGAAACAGATTATTGTGACACCTCTTGCATATAATGCTGCAAAAGGACATAACTAGAAAAAGTTCTGTAAAAGTGGAGCCATCCAAATTGGATCTTGATATGTGTTTTATGGCTATAAGGATTGTGTATGAGTTTCATAACTTTTGGTTGAAGCAAACTAAAGTTTACGTTGCAACTGATTTTGTACGTACTAACAGACAATGGTAACACTTAATGCCCTTCCACGGTTGAATGGGGCACAACAAAAATGATGGTACATTTAAAAAGGAGTACAAAGCTATATTAAAACCACTAAATATTCAAAAAGGGAGGATCACAAAATTCTATAAATATATAGTCATTGGTAGTTGTAACTGGTGCTAAAATTGTTACCCAATTTATTGATAAAATATATAACACATTTAACTTTTTTTCTTTTCCAGTATATGATACATGGCTACTTTTCACTGTATTAATCATAACAGAAATATTTTTATCGGACTTTGACTGTGCATCATTTATTGTATACAAATATTTTTATGATCAACCATGTGGAAAGTTTCACCTTTCCTCAGGTGTAAAAGTTATACTCCAGGTAATCAAAATTCTATGTAATCTAGCACCCTTACACCTTACAAAACTTGACAAGGTAATTGATATTGTGTGTACTGGAAAATACATCTTATATTGAACTAGTGGACCTTCAGGTTAATATCATAATCAAACATAACTTGGATCTTGATATGAGAGAACTACATAATAATCTGTCTTTATGATGTCAGGAACTGGCCAAGTTATTTTTTTCGCCTTTAGGTGTTTGTTTGTATGTAATTCCACACCAAAATGAGAAATATCTAAATAATTATATCTAATGTTAAACTTTCAATTAATCCTTGAACATGATGACCAGAGATGTCAAAGTTCAATTGTCTTAATTTGTCTACTTATCAAAAATATTTAAGTTACTGTATCAACCCAAAATGTACTTTCAAAATAAAGTACACTGTATGACCAATTAACTTAATAGTACATCTAAACTAGTACACTACATTATACCATTCATAAAAGGACCATATCTAAAATTGAGCCATGTTTTTTTGTGTGCTCTAAAGGCCAGTCTCTTGAGTCAATCTCTTTTCAACTTTTTGTTCTTGTGCTGTGATCTTACACCACTGTCCTGTGTTACTCGGAGGAATGACCACTCATCGAAAGCAAGAAGAATGTCATCTAATGGTGTTAAAGTTGCTTTAATGATTGCTGTCCGCCATATTGTTTTTCACTTCGTTAAAATTGGCCACTTATTTTTTTTTGTTACCAAGGCGTTTCATCATGTTCATTGCATACTATTCTGTATGGTTTTGAACATTGAATTAAAATTAATAAAGCCTTTATCCTTGTCCTATGCATGCTATGGTCTCTTGCTCACAGGTAATCTATTTTCATACTGTATTGTTAGTTTGCTGTCTCGTTGAAGTGTATCAATTATTTCTGTATATTTTTAATGGTTGAGTGATTATTTATTGTTATTTCATTAAAGAAAATACAAAGGACTTTCGTTTTCAGAATAACATCCTTGTAATTTTAAATCACAATATTATTTGATCTTATTTGAAGTAGTAGATTTTTTTTTTCAAATTATAACTTCTCTTACGTCAAACTGATTTTAATTCTTTTATCTTAAGGAAGTTCTTTTCTAAAATTGTCTTAAATATTTGACATTTTACAGTTTTAATAACATAGGTGATCAAATTTACTTCAGAATATGGTTACATCCCTTAAGCAATTATAAATGAAAAAGACATGCTTTGATTAAAGAGCATGTTTATAAAACAAATAGATGAAATAAAAGATGATTAAGAACATGAAGCACAGAAAGAAACAAGAGGAGAGAAAAAAACCTTTGATTTATCAAATGCAAATAAACTGTGGAATGGTGGAAAGAAAAGCAAAGTTGATTAATTGATATCTGCTTAAGATCCAGATCAGGTACATATTTCTAACAAGAAAAAAAGAGTTGGACGGTTAGAATGAAGAGAGAAAAATAAGAACTGAAGAACAAGAATGTGTCCATAGTACATGGATGCCTCACTTGTACTATCATTTTCTATGTTCAGAGGATCGTGAAATTGAGATGGATGGAAGAAGGAATGGACGCACAGACTGAAAACATAATGCCCAAAGATGGGCAATAAAAATGAGAACTATTCGTGCAAATTCAACATGGTAGATGAATAAAAAGGTGTTTCAAACTTTGTGCAAGTCATTTACAGATCTATGGTTACATTTTTAATTTTATGTCTTAAATTCAGAATGCTGTCCCATCTCATATTCCAAAGTTAAGTGACATAAAACCATCATTGGGTGGAATAAAAACTATGCATATATTGCCAAAAGCAAAAATTATTGGATGCTTAAAATCCAATTAAAATTTGTTATATAAAATAGTAAAAGGAAGGCAGTTAAATTCTGTAATCTGTAGACACATAAGTAGTATAAGATCAAATTATAATATCTAATATCAAATTATACAGAAACAGTGCATTTAAACTTTAGTGTGTTACGTAATATACAACAATCGAATATATTATTAACAGTCTATTATTTGAACTTGGAATTATTTTTAACTATGGAATTTGCTTGGTTTCTTGTTATTGAAATTTTTAATAAATTCCATGATTATTACTTACTGAAATGTTCTGTGCTGCACACAACACTTTCTATTACAAAGAAAATAGTATATTTTCAATAGAATGTACTGTGCCGCGCACAACACTATCTAACCAAAATACATTGTATGGAAAGTGTTATTAACCGCTCAAAAGATCATAATACAAAAAAAACTAGAAATTTATAAAAAAATTAAAACACAACAAATCATACAAATTCCATAATTAAAAATAATTCCAAGTTCAAATAATAGCCTGTTTATTATTTAAGCTGTCAAATTGTTACTGTAGTAAGGTTTTTTTTCTGTATTGTAATTTGTACAATACTCTACTTGTCCCACGATTCAGGAAACTTATAACATAGAAAGGCCACGGTTTCATGTAATGTCCCTCAATTTGCTTGATTAACCTTACAATTAATTTGAAAAATATCAAAGTGGATTTTACATGAAGAATGAAAAGGAACAAAATGTGATCAATAAGAAATTAGAAAAATAAAACTAGATGTTAATTTAACTTTATAGGAATCAATGAGGCCTATAATAGATCAGAGACAACTTTTTAAAGAAGTAGTTGTACTGGCTTTTAAGCATCCTTACACCAAATCATACGATTGTAGGTCACTGTGATTACTGATACTTCTAAAAATAAATCAAATAATGTGCCTGGGGAATGTAAAAGTCTTAAAAGCTTAAGGAACTAAAACTGAATATACAGTAACCTACAAAAGCATCAAATGTAGGTCAAAATGACCTGGTTTGATCAGACCCTGCAAAGTTCCCATACATGGCATACTGTATACTTATTTCAACATGTTCAAAATTTATCCACATGATCAAAGTCAATGAAGTGTAAAAGTATAGGTTCCCATTTCATTAATTGTATGAATGGAGACACTATGTATGTGTATATAGTAATATACATGTTTGTTGGCCTTCGGCTGTTGTCTGCTATTTGGTTGGGTTGTTAGTCTCTGACATTTCCATTCTCAATTTTATGTCAATCAGATAGCAAACCAACATAAAGAGAAAATCCAAAGCTAGAGACCAAAACATTTTCTTTGTGATCTCATTTGTAAACTTACACTTCAATAGCAAAGTGACTTTTCAAAAAAAACTTATTTGAGTACAACGAACATGATGAAGAAATTTTGAGAAAAAAAATACCAGATTAAATCAAACAATATAAAGGAGAACACTGAAGGTTTACTAATGTTCATACAATAAAAATTTGAGTATCCCATGGCCCTAATCCAAATTTCCACTTCCCTTTCTTTCATGATGTTGAATTTTAATACATTTTGAATTTCTTTTGATAGTAATTTTTAAAACTTCCTTCAAATCCTAAATAAACTGATGAGTAACTTTGTAAAATATCAGTGCAATGGAGATAGATAAATCTGATGCAATATCTGCAATTGTTGACTTCTTTCTGATTCATTAAAACTTATAAATTGGATAATCCACAGGAGATTATACGAAACTGTCAACAATTGTTACAGGAAATTAACATAGCCTCTAAACATCAAATAGCCTCTAACTGGGAGATCAATCATTTTGTATTCTAACATCTGCCAATAATATTTACGTAAGGAAACTGCTATTATCATCATTGCCATTATTTATTACATACACAATGGGTGGAGTTCTATTGTGCATGCATTTATTTCTTCCTCATCAATTTTTTTTATTTAATATTGCTTTCTTTTCTTTTACAAAAGCTACATCTGACAAAAAATAAACGAATAGCTTCCTCAAATCGTATAAATCATAAATCTAGTATATTACAGATACATAGTAAATCACATCCTACATGCTCTACATTTTCTAAAAAATTTAGTCTCTACAAAATGTTACCTAACTATCTAGCAATCTTCAATTTTCCATAAATCTCAGGTTCATAAAACCCACACAGTCCTATTAAAACAATACAGTCCCTTGAGGACTAATGTCTTAATCGTCACGTTTGCTAAATTTTAGGCTCATCTTGGTGATAAAATGTTCTAATCAACTTATTATGTCAAATCAACATGTTTGGAAAATATTCAGCTCAATGTAAATCAGAATTTTAATACTATCCAAAAAAAGCCTCAAAAGTTTAGCTGAAAGGCTGTTGTGGACCCATACATCTGATAAATATTGAAAATTTTTACTCTGAATTTGCAGTATTACCTTATCTTGCGTAACCATGGAAACGGTGAAAAATAAAAAAGATTTGAACAATGAAAAATAATGATATGGGTAAGGTGTTATAAAAAGATAACTTAAGATGCAATTTTGTGATATCAATGTACCATGCTCTGCCTGACCCTTAGCTGGAACAGTACTTAACTAGATTTTTTTTTATTAAAATCTACAAGAACAATTGAAACATCATCTGAATGATAGAAAAATGTAAAATAACAAAAGTTTATTTTACTTTTAAACAAGGAAAAATCATAACTGAAAGTAACCTTATCAAAAAAGTGCAAACCCATCAAGAATGGAACACAACTGTCGTATTCCTGACTTGGTATATTATAGAAAACAGTTAATTAAACCTAGTTGTATAGCTAGCTAAACCTCTCACTTAATGTGTGACAATCAACTTTTTTTTTAAGTTAAAGCAGTTCAGAAATGATGATGAGTTTCTATACAAACCCCATTTTGAAGTATTTGTACTCAATATATCTTTTTTCTGTTAAACATTTTACTTGTTATTCTACATTCTGTCATTTGAGAAATTGCACAATATTAAACTAGAAAATGTGGTCATTATAAAAAGATGGGGTCATTTTCTGCTTGAATAAGAGGAGAGAAACTTGTCTGCAAGACATCCTCAGTATTTTCTTAACATATAATGACATATGCGAGTAATTACTTTCACAAGACAACAAGAATTGGAAAAGATTGTAGGACCTCTCTGTGGAATAGGCATTATAATTACGTAATGTTGATTTCTTGGTTATAAATTGCTTTGAAATCTTTCAGGCAATTCTAGCAATACATTAAATGTCACATAACAAAAAAAGTTTTGTGTTGTAATAAAACTCAACTGGGTAAAATATAATCATCACTCTAAACGCATGTGATAAGTCTCTACTTCTTTCATTTATTGTCCCCAAACATAAATAAAATTGTTACAAGTATTTCTATTATATTTTGTTTTACATTGTCGAGATATTGAAATATAAAAGGAAATAGTACTTTTATTGACCGATTTAAAGTATATAAATTTACCTTGTAACACATTTGTTACAAAAAGTACAATTAATCGTACATACTTAAAAGTTTGCAATAATCTCTAATGATTTCCTTATTTTTTTTATTTATTTTTTTTGGCAACTAAACATAAATTTCTACTTTTCATGTTTTTTAAGTGTTAATTTGTTCACATGGGAATGCATAATACAAGTTCTACAATTTTATTATATACTTCACATTTACATTTCATCACCATAGGATTGTTTCTAAAAGGTCTTATTAGCAAAACAACTATTTTGAAATTTTGAAAATGTCATTTTCTTTACCAAATGAACCCACATGACAGTCATGTGACACTGATGTAGACCATATAAGAAGATGTGGTATGATTGCCGGTGAGAGAACTCTCCGTCCTAGTCACAATTTATAAAAGTAAACCATCATAGGCCAAAGTATGTTTCTTCAACACGCATCCTTGGCACACACCAAACAGTAAGCTATAAAAGGGCCCCAAAAAGAAGTCACAATCAGCAACAAAATGTAAGCATACATAAACATGATATACATGTATAAGATAATATATATATCTATATTACACAATTAACATGAATGATTCCAAAATAAAATAAGAGTAGACATAATGAGGTCAACATGCTGTCTTCAACATAAGCCAAGTTTGTCAAACTACATGTATAAATGTCATTCATTCAAGTGTAGCAATGTTATGAATGAAGTGAACGCCTATCAAAGATCTGCCATCTGCATGCACAGTCTTCATATAACTAAAATCGTTTGCGTTATTTATGATGTCAGAGGTCTGTTATTACATCTGATGTCATTAACATATATACTGAAAGTGTGAAATCCATTAAACAAGTGAAAATTAACACAGAGCTAAATATGATCGATAAAAAACAATATTGCTGAAACTGACAATATACATGTACATATATCAGAATAAGTCTTTATATAATCTTGAAAAGTTTTAGCCAAGGTAAATTCAGTAAAGCAGATGATACAATAAATAACCTGGATTTATTTTTCACTGATTTAAGTTTTAATTAAATTTTGACTCTTTCTAAATCTGTATGTATTAAACTTGAAATGATAAGAATGCAAAATAAGTATTTTGTGAATCTTTATGATAACATTTATTGTGATCTCTTGAGGGGGGGGGGCTTAAGCTATAAAACATATACATAACATACAATCGTAGTATCAAGATTTCTGTTTTTAATTTGCAAATAATTGAACACATGGGAAAACCAGCACAATAATTCGTAACAGAAACTGTATGCAAGAATACACCACTAACTGCATTGTACTAATTAATTATATGGTTTCTTATAAGTTCAAAATTTAGAAGAACAGGAATTTGAATCCCTTCTATTTGCACAAAAATTTCCATAAATATTCAAAAATCTAAACAGAAGAGAGTTGGGTATATTTATCCCATAAACAATCTTTTTTCTATTTCATTTTTTACTTGATGTTTAAGGTTTTACACAATGCACAGTGTTCTCCCCAGGATTTTTGGATAGCGCTGTGGTAAGCGCGTGATTTTTGACAATTCTCAGTAACTTTGTCGCGGCGCGCGGTTGGTTTGTAATTGATTTGTTATGTGTTTTTCTTATATAATGCTATTGATGTTTTCTATTGTAATGATGTCCTCATCATGCTCATGGAAGTTACCCCTTTGTTTGCTAATGTTATTGTCTGGATATAGACATGATAGAAGAAAAGTCTTTTTGTCTCCATTGTAAATACATATAATCCTCATATCATCTGTCTATAAAACCCAAGGAGAAGTCTTTTCCATGGTGGGTCTATACCAGACTGCTTAGATGTGAAGATTTCTTATCACTAACAGGTGATGTTGCAGAACATGTAGGACCAACAATAAAGTCATTGTCAGCTTCTGTGAGAAAGTTTTCAATGACAAGATTGGTATTTTTTACATTTACTTTTATTAACATTTCTAGCAAAGTACAACTTTTCAATAAAAATGAGTATAGTATTTCAGAAATTGCCCTTTTAATAATATTCAAATCTTATTAAAGACTTGCTTAAAAAAAAGGCTAAAATATTCCAATTATGAATATGAAAGAAATCCTTTAAAAATATTTTAAAGAGATTTTTTTTTATTTCAAAGGTGAATTACCAATCAAATACATTATGTATGCCAATTGAAACAACTACCACCTTTAAAGGTTTTGTTTGATAATTTTATAAACATTTGAATACATGCCACCAGATAAGTTTTTCAAGATTTGACAATACTTCTTTTAGGTCTTTCCCTCCCAAATTATCTCCCTTACTGGCTGACATAACTTCCTGTTTACACCTGTGTATTTTTTTAGCATTAAATACTATTCCTTATCCAAGCCATCCTCTGTTTACATTAAATTTAAAGCAATATTTAATTAAGATATATTGATGATTGGTTGACAAATATCGATATTTTATATATATTTACACAAAATTTTCGTTTTGTTTCATTCCCTTATCCATTTGAAAAAGAGCCATGTATGGTCAAGTAATCGTAAAATACGGGCTTATAATGAATCCCTTGATAACAGGGATGCTTCTTTCAAGCAATACAGGTTCGACAGTTCGGTTGTAAACGCAAAAAAAGTAATGATATAATCGTAGATGGTTCAAAAAATGGTCGAGACAACGTTGTCAGAGAAGGGGGTAAAACTTCCCTTTATATATAAGATAGAAATGAACTTTTCAGCACCCGAGACATGTATTATATGTCTCTGTTAGCACTGTCCATTCCTTTCATACGTTTCGGCATTTTTATAAAGCGAAAAAATGTAGCAGTGTTCTGTTAACCTTACGACGTTTAACTTGGCTTCACCCAAGCTGGACATCGAGAAAGTGAATTTCTCAAGTCTAGTATCAGCTTGGGGTTTGTTTTTCTAATCATATCCTCTTAATTGTTTTCAAAGGGTAAAATTCATTACTGTAGAATTGCTGATTAAACAGGTATTAGTTCGATTGGGTGATAATTAATACTTCAAAGACTAGCTCATTGAAGCCAATTTGATCGTTGTTAAAATCAGTGTTTGTTCAAAGTTCGTTAAACAAGTTTGTGAATGTCGTTGGGAAATGCGGTCAATTTGTTTCTTCTCATTTCATTCATATATGCCTCTATATATTCATTAAATAGATGTCAATGTTGAAATCTTTGTTTATTTTGATCTCTCAACGACGCCATTTTGTAAAATTTCTTAGACTGGTCCCGCGGAGTTACTTTAATACAACGGAAATAATTCTTTCAAAAATCGTTAACCAGTCAATCACGTGATCCGAAAAGAAAAATAAGCGGGAAATTTTAAAAAATACGAAAAAAAATATAGCGACGCGGTTGAACGGGATAGCGACGCGGTCAGTGCAATAGGACAGCGGGAAATTGAAATAGCGCTGAAAATCGCGGCGCTAAAACGGCCTGGGGAGAACACTGATGCATGTAAGCATTTTAGATAATAATAAATTTTGAACAAAAAACACTTAAAAATTATACAACATTTACCATGTTACATATATACAGGCAATGACATTCTTCAAATAATTAATTTTATTGAAATAAAATTAAATGGACAATCACGGTTTGTCATTTCTTACTCTAAATGCTCTATGTCTACTAAACTATACACAAAAGATGTTATCTGTTGTATATGTAAATTTCATTTATGAAGACCTTTTAGCATTTGTTTAGCCACTATGATGATGTGAACAGATTGTCAATTACAGGCTAAAGCCTTTTAACATGCTGATAATGAATGACAATAGGTCTGAGCATCAATGATCAATATACTGGACATTTTGTTTATTAACTATATTTAGATCATTTCAATATTTTACATATTTTATATGATTTATATTTCAATAAATTAATTTACGAAGTTTTCCCCATTGCATAATATTTTATATTGTTTGTAATGTGTATACTAGAAATAATTTAAAATTTGACTTTAATGGTCCTTGAAAAGACCTTGACATTACTTAACATGTACAAAGATTTTTTCTTCATTTTCTTGTGTAACAATGCAAACAGAAGGTGTTAAATGTCAATTTGTTTTATATTAGACATGAAAAATCTGTTGTTTCTTCACACTATTTATTTCAAAACTTTAATCTCACATGTAAACATCATTGTCAATAAAAGGAAAAGTTATAAAAAAGATATAAGTATAAATATCAAATTAATAAAGGCAACCACATAACAATCAGTGACAAAAAATCACTTCTGTTTTTGTATCAAATTGTGTATAGCAACATAATATTTCCTGAAGAATTTAACCAAAAATAACAGTGTCATGTACATTAGTGCACTAGTGCAATATCCCTTTCATGTTTTACAGTTGTCAAACATGGGCTGCTTTAAATTTACATTTTAAAATCTTTGTCATACTGAACAATAAAATTTGCTATTGTCATGATTGTCTGAATTACTGTAGAATATTTATGAGGAATAAATATTTACAAATACACATGTGACAAACAATCTAAAGATAAGGAGATGCATGTGGTGTGACTGCAAATGAACAACTATCAACAACACAGTTTATTGCTTGAGACATAATAACCTTATAAATGGCAATAGAATAAAGCTTATTGAAAGACAATTAAAATGAGGTCAAGATAAATTACCCTGGACACATTTTAATGAGTCAATAGACCTAAGGATGAGGATCTTTTACATATAAAAACTGGGATACTGACAGAATTAGAAAAGAAAGACACAAAACATTTAAATAAGGTCAAGGTCACTCAGGCATGTCAAATGAAAATGTTCATCTTAAAATCTTTATTAAACCAAAAATATATAGTAGCCATGTTACATGTACTTATATAATTGACTGCAACACCAGGCTTTAACATTTCCACACACTGGGTCATCCTGACATTTAGTGATTTCAACAACATAGCAATCAAGGGCCACAACTCCTACACAGCATAGTGAAAAATTTAATATGACCTTCATTTTGTCATGAAAAACAACAAATCAAACTTTGACATTGAAATTGATTAGTTTAAGAGATTTCAAATCATTACACAGAACATCATTATCGAAGTGATTCAAACAGTTTAAGACAACAAAAAACATGAAAAATACCAAAATTGACCAAAAGTTTATCAATATTTTTTGTTATCATTATTTGGTTTAAGTGTATATATCCACATGTAATGTATTTTCCTAACCTCTTATTAATAAAGGAGGGATATTTATACTAGATGCAATTTCTGATTTTGTTTTTGATGTTTTTACTTATATTTGCTGTAAAGACCACTAAAGAAAACAAACAGAATCAATACTTCTACATCTGCTCTCTGTATATCCATCTGACCAATACCTATTACTTAGCGTAATGTTTATTTGAGGGCTTAGTACCATCTAAACAAACAGATATCATATCACTTTTGATAACAGTAAATACTACTGCCCAGAATTATTAAATACCTGAAATATTGTTGTTATCTAAGGTCAAGTGTTATACCTATACTGAACATGTTTAGAATATTTATTTTCACAACAAAATGCATATCTGGTTTGAGGCATGTACAAGTATACTGTACATATAGGTCAACCATGTCAACGGTGGTGTGTTGCTGTGAATAATCATTTGAGTCATTTTAAATTTTAATTATATAATTTGTCAGCTTTACTTTTCTTAATTTTCTAAATCAAAAATTGTGAACAAGAAAGAATGACATTAATTTCAGATTAATTAAGAACATAATTATGGTCAATATTCCTGAAATCAGTTTATAGTGTTTTCAAGACAAAATTTGCAAAGCAATTTGTTCAAATATATACTTTGCAAACTGTACCTTTAGAATTTCAAAACTTTAAAATGAAAAGAATAGAGAAAATCAAAAACATGGCTAAGGTCAATTTTGCTTGAGTTGTGTTAATCATAGTACAATTACCATATTCATGTATGTATAGATCTATAAATTAATATTTCTTTCTTTGTCTAGCATGTGCATGTGTAGCTTAGCTGCTATGTTCCTGTACAATAATATAATTTAGTAACCCATTCTACATTTGATCAATCCAGTTCTTTTTTGTCTCTTCATTTTACATTAAATTGTTTTGTTTAAGGAGCAAGAAAATTCAGGGTACTTTTTCGTACATCTACTAAAATTGAGAATGGAAATTTAGGGAATGTGTTAAAAAGAAAACTCGACCAAAGAGCAGTTAACAGACAAGGCCACCAATGGGTCTTCAACACAGCGGAAAAATGCTGCACAAAGAGGATCAGCTTACCATGCTTATTTTTGTTCTTTTACATTTTATAATCTTGGTAAATCATTTGAAACCTTATGAAGTGCTATAACAAAGTCTGCAGGATATATCAATAGTAATAGAATTTTTATCACAACTTTTTATGGAGTGTGAAAAACTTTTTTGAAGTTTTGAATAAGCTTTGATCCTCAAAAGGTCAGTTTGCCATCATTTGACAGTTTAGAATTATTTACCCTTTATGGTAGATGTACACTGCAAAGAATCTAGAATCTTATTACTCCAGTCATGCTTCAGTGATTCCCTATATAAGCAACCAAATATTTTCCCAAAAAAGGGATACCCGGGCCCCTTGCCCCCCCCCCCCCCCCAAATCCACCTCTGCCTATACTGTGGAGTCATTCTTATTCGTTGGATACCAATTTTCATGGTTTTCGTGGGTACAGGTGAACAACGAATTTAAATGTTAAACTAAGTACAAATTTTCTATCAGGTCGTATGCAGACTTTGGCAAAACCACAAAGTTACATATCAAAGAAAATGCAAATATTTTCTGCAATACATGAAAATAGGTACTCATGAAAATAAATGAATCCACAGTAATTCAATAAAAAATTATAGATCTCCAGAGGTGCAACTATATACATGATATATCTGCTGTTTTTGTAACAGTTCCTTTATTTCATTAATTTTTTTTAACAAACAACATGAACAAATGGCAAAGAAATTATTATTTATAAGCCATTATTTTTTTGCTTTATAACATGTATGTAACTGTTTTTCTTGTACATGTTGTAGATAAAGTATAACATTCAGAGATTTGTACAAATTTCAATAGGAAAACTGTTACCCTTTTATTGCCGATTGATGGTAAAGCTTCATAAGGAACTAATTATGTATAAAACACCACTTGATATATATATATATATATACATTGTATTTAAACAATACAAGCAGACATATTGTATTCAGATACTATATATATAAGGCAAAAATAAAATGTGTGTTACCTTCCTATTTATCTATGCAGTCTGGAATTTTGATGAAATAAGTTTGTGGATACAAGTCATATATCGGTGAAGAGTTTTTGAAGAAAATCTCATTGAAACCATTAAGGTTCAAATAAGGGTTAGTTGTGAAACCCTGAAGTTTTGAACCCTTGTGAGGTGCCAGTTCATCAACCCTTATCCAGGCCATAAAAAAGAATAGGTTTGTTTGCCCAAACCCTACCTACCCAGAAAAAAGCTGCCTACTCAAATTCTTTTATTGTCCTGATTTGAAGAAGTATTTTTTTTAATCATATAGGCATGAAGACTAATAAACATCAGATACTTCAATTTCTTTAAAAAAGAAAAAAAAAAGAAAACACCTACCTACCTACCCACTGTCTCAACCTTGGGTAGGGTTTGGGCAAACCAAAATATTTTTAATTGTGGCCCCAGTTTAACATATTGAGGACACATGCGTCACATGATATAAAAATAAATACTAACCAGCATTCTCTCAAACTTTTCCAAGACCTCCTTGTCCGACAATTGGCTAGTGTCTGGACGGAATCCATAAGCATTCCCATTAGTGTCATCAGACTCACTGGGTGTTGGTAGCTTGTTTGGCGCCTTTTTGTCTTTTCCTCCTCCCTTAATTTTATTAAACTGTAAACAAAAAAATAATAACACATTTCAAAGCAATTAAACTTATTGCAGTTTACTGGATCTAGATCAATCTGTTGATATTTTTTAACACCTATAGCTAATAGTCTTTGATATAGTAGTTGTTTCCCGATATTTCACAAAGACATTAGGGAGTTGCATTTTGGCTAACAACTTCAGATAATTCACTAGAAAATCTGGTCTTGATGTTAATATTTCTGTAGATCAACATTTGTATACATGCATCAATTATTGAAATTAAAAAAAATGTATTAGCCAGAATTCAATATGTTCAAAGCCAAGGCCAAAAAAATAATGCATGTGTTTCTGCTAACCCCTACCTACCCTAATTTTTAGTGAGTGCCTACCCTAACACTTTTTATGCGATTTTGTAATAAGCTGTTGAAGTCTGACTGATTCCCTAATATAGTAGTAACCAGCTAAAATATGTTTAAAAAAAATAAAATGATATTGCCTACCTACATTCATTTTGACATTGTACCATGCCTAGAAGATGCATGTTCAGTAACCTACAATGTACTACCCTATTTTTTTTCAAAAGAAAGAATATACATGACCTATTATTTATTTGTTTGGCATTAATGATTAAAATTATCAATTACATTTGGAATGGTAATAACTCCTACATATACATGTACATGTATGAAGATTTACCAACAATTTTGGCAATATTGATTTATTTGTCATGTTTGTACATGTAGATCTTGTCTTGTGGATCATTTTTTGCTATTCAAAGATTCTTTCTCATAATCTTAAAATTATTAGAATGTCCTATGTGTACCACAAAGTTTGTTAACGGTTGAAAAATTATATAACGCCCGGTAGTTGCATTCAAAATTTAAAGTCAGTAATTTTAGAATGGTCTTTAAACATTGTTAAATGTTACTATAGCTGTAGAATCGTAGCGCTTAGGTGACAGGTCCTGGCATTAGTTTCTGACAATTGGACCTTAGAGCTACGGTTCTGCAACTACATGTAAATATTACCATGGCTATATTGTATATGCTGTACCCTAGTTACAAATGTATCATTTATATTATTGAATGATAACAATGTCCACAAAATGCATTTCAGTTGTTCAAGTACACGTTTATTTTTTCGTTTGTCTACCTGTAGTTTCTGATTTCTTCTTCCTGCAGGTACATTTTGTAACTATACTATAACTTGTTACCTATTTATACTTTTTAAATCTTTTACCTTGAATGATTTTCTCTTCTGTTGGTCCTTCTTGGGAACAACCTGTTCACTCATTTTATAATTAATACTCCTGTCAGCAATATAATATATATTGTGTTACTGTGTACCCTGGCAATGATGTTAAGGAACACAAATGTGTATTTGTCTTATCAGAGAGCTAACTTCCTGAATGTCAGAGGGGAAACAACACAGTAAATAGTAGTGTATATGTGCTATATACTTACAATACTGTTCCGTTTTGATATATCTTTTTTGTCCATGGTTTATCTTCAAGTATATACTTCCTCCGATATACAAAACCGCATGTAAACATACGACATTAAGTCATATAAGACATTTAGTCCGTTTGAATCTTGGAGCTGGGCTGATTTGAACGAATCTGTTCGTGAAGTTTCATTAATTTTCAAAGAATAAAACTTGAAGGGATTATATGAAAATGAAGGTAAATTATCAGTTTATAACAAAATATTGCTGTCAATAGTTGCTGCGGTATTTAACACTTGAATATAAATGAACTTCCATTCATTGTGTTTTGACACACTTTTTTGTGATTCACTATCCGCCATATCATACTCCCAAAATTTTGTCCAATGGGATTCACGGTTACATGTTCACTTCGGCACTGTTTACTATTTTTAGATTCTGCATAAGATTTCTTTTTTCATTTAAGTCCATTTTCAATTTTCTTTATTGCATCCTTCTCAGATGTATATAAAGTTATTCACAACTAAATATTGTAAGAATTAAGGGCAGAAAAAAAAGAAGTAAAAAAAAGGGGGATTTTCCAATATTTCCAAATTGACCAATCAAAATTGCTGTTTTAAAATCAAGGAGGTTGGAAAATGGCAGGTGCCACATTGGATGCCAAAGGATGGTTAGAAGAAACCCAATTTTAATACACTATCTCTCACATTAACACGATAGTTGCAAAGTTTAATATTGTGCTTGACATGTTAAGCTTGTGCATTATTAATTAACACAAAATTTCATTTCATTAAAACAAATTATTTACTTTAGTTTTAAAACTCAATCTGACAGTTGTTCTGGAATGTTTATGTCTGATACTACAGAGATAAGAGTTCAGACTTCTTCAGACCATTGGTATTTTTTTGGTGTCACAATTTTACATAAGCAATATATGATCAAGAGAATGACATGAACCTAGTGACACCTGACATGCATCATGTTTCAAAATCTGCAGCTCCCGTCAGCGTCTGGATGCATTCGAGACCGGCATGCACATGTTTTTCAATCATGAAGAGTCTTATTTCTGCGCCATCAAGTATTAAGAATCCACAGGGTTCACGATAGAAACTGCAACTGCGGTACTGAAGAAATCACTTGCATCTGTTACTTTCACAGTGTTGCCCAATTGTCAAAATTGATATAAAGTTACCTTCATGTTCACAATAGTCCCTATCCTCATCATCAGTTTTCTAGTTCAACCAAGTCGATGAAACATTAATTTTTCATTTATAAGTAAAGAAGTTCAAAGACATGAACAATATATATTTCTTTAGAAGAGCTGAAAGCATTTGGAATCTGCCTCATCAGGTCTATTCACTGCCACTACACTTAGCACCATATGCATCTATACGTTCGCCCCCTTAGGTCTGTTCTCACACAATTATTATTCAAATTCCAGTTGAATTATTAGATGTTTTTTTATATGTATATATACCAAATAAAATAAATATTTTGTTTGGAAAAAAAAAATAAAAAAATATATAGCATGTTTAGCAATACAATTACCATGATTACCAAAACATAATTTTACAATTTATTAAAAAAAAACTGTTGTGAAAATCTTACTTTGTTTTGAAACAACAAAGATTTTTTTTTAGAAATACACTTTAACCAAAACATGATTAAGATTTATACTATATTTAATGAAACAAACAAAAAACGTCATTTCACTTACATGTATTTAGAAACAAATATATTTTTTATATAGTAATATTATACTAACCAAAACATAATTTAGTTTTATTCCACTAAAATATGTTGTCAGAATCTCACTATTTGAAACAAAGAAAAAAAAATAGCATTAAGCAATACTTTCCAAAACTCGAGCACAAAAGTATTAAACACAAAACCAATAAAAAGGCTGTGAACTGACTTTAAGAGAATTTCAAGAAAAGAACGAATAATGGGGTTTATGCAACTCTTAATTATCCAAAGTAAAGCTAAAAGTGTAAGTACACAGATACAGCAGACTGCACCGTACATATTAAACAGCTGAAAAACAAGATTATCGATCATTATTAATAATTGATAGATTACAGAATAAATTTTAAAATTTCAAATCTTACATTGTATTTTAGGCATTTAAGTACAGAGGGTATTGAACAGTGTGTTGGTGATAACGCCAGAAAAGATGAAAAGATAATTGATGTTGCCAAAGATGTAAGTACTTTTAAGATTTAAATCAGATTTTGGTTCTTTAGGATAGTCATGATATTCTCCCTATCTTGGCATATATTTTCTGACCTTTGATTTAAACAGTCATGCACGTACCAAAAAAATCACTCACATGTTTCATGAGGAGAAGAAGCAAATGCCAATTATAATCAAATTTTTGGATTGATTTGACAATGGATCAAACTGACAATATCCAGCGCCAGAGGTGGGCATTGAATTCTTTTAAAACTATTACACTGTGTATGTATATTAATGATACACAGCGAACATTAATTTAACATTAGAAAAGAAAATGAAAACATATATTTTTTTTGTTGATTGTACATTATATGCACCTTTTTAATAATGTTCTTTTCTCTTCCAGACTGATTTTAAAGAAATAGGAAGGAAATGGTTACCAGAAGATGTTAGTAAAGTCAGCTGTGAATATGTAAGAACTATGGAAGCCCTTTCAATACACCTGAAAAATGTATACATATTTTATCACATTGTAAATAGGCTACGTAAATCTGACACATACAAAAAGTAAAATAACAAAAATGGAAAATTTAAACAGAAATCCATTATTAAATGGCAAAATGAAATCAAAAGTAAAAAAATATCAAACCAATGGAAAACAGATGCCATGTTCCTGACTTGGTATAGGCATTTCTTAATGAGATAAAAAGATTTACATATCTCTTTTCTTGTCTTCGTATCAGCTTCCTGTTATTGTATTAGGTAAACCCCTTGTCAATTGTTAAATTTAAGAATGTTACATCTATAATAATAACACCATTAACTATATTATCATGATAATGTGAATAAAAAAATCTGTTAATGGTTGATCTCAATTTAAGTTTTGTTGTGAACTATTATAATAAGTTGAATAACTCTGAACCGCGGCGCTGGTTTAATCTGCACCACCGGTTACCATATCTATATAAAAAGGGTGCAAACATTAATCCACCATTCTGTCTCTGATGAAGGTCATTTTTGGACCAAAACCGGTCAGGCTAATAGGCGGCTATGAAACATCACCAGGCGCTGTTAATTATGTGTATATTTTTATGACTTTACATAGTTGCCGCTGATGCACATAATTAATGTGGCTTCTACTAACGAAAGCTCTATTTGGAGTTAATGTGTTCAGAGACCACTTATGTCAGTACACCTTTCCTATATTGCCTTTTACATGTATTGTAATAAGTTGCAATATTAATTGCTGCTAGATAATGCATAAAAAGAATACAGGAATTGAATATATCTAGAATGTTTTAGGGGTAAAACCAGTTGTACATATATGTGCACAAGAACCCCTTTTTTGCTTAGCTAGACAATCATTGACCAAATATTGTGAAACACACAATAAAAACTAGCAGTGGGTAGTCAATATTCAGATTAAAATCATAAATTTGTTCAAGGAAATTCATGTGTGCATGTTACAGGGTCTACTGTGTATGGATTTAGAAGAATACAAATTTCACATTAGGTAAGCTGACATAATTGCAAACATGACAATATCAATTTTTTTATAGGTTGAAGGTCCAGGGGTGTTACAAATACAGAAGATTAGGAATGTAGCAGCCCCTAAAGATAATGAGGAATCTCAAGGAGCCCCCAGACTGCTGAAACTGACCCTTACTGATGGTCATCTTAACTGTAATGGTGTGGAAACAGAAAAACTGGATAAGTTTGGGTATAAATTAATATTTATTTAACTATATATAGCTTTGACTGTAAGCTGCAAATATGTTGGTCTACTGCACCGCATTTGGCAAAGCTCAATGATGCACCTAAAAACATTCACAATGAAGAAATACTATTTAAGAATAGTCATGCAAATTTACTTGCAAGTATATATTTCTATATAAATGTGGCAGTGTAACACAAGGTGTAATATAAGTACTTTTTGTATTAGTTTTGATATATATGAAAAATATCTTTCATTAACTGGAAAATTTTCAGATTATTGATTTGTTTTCATTTTTAACTGTTATAGGTCAGCATCTGATATTAAAAAAAATTTGAAATAAAAAAAGCATTTTTTTATGATAGTTAATTTAATGATTTAATGAAATGTATATATGACATAGCATAGTATGCAGTTGTTCCATACTTGTTCCATACTTGAAAGTGTATACTGCCAATTTTCACAAAAATGACATATCCAAATAAGACATTTTTCAGAGAGAAAAAAATATATTCCTTATGTCTAAAAGTTATGGTATTAAACCTTTTGGGTCATATCTTTAACTTTTGTTAAATATTTGAATTTAAAACAAACAACAGTCAAACAAGTGGCAATATATATTTTATAAACCAGTAAAATACAGATGGACAGTTTATCTTTTTGAGAGAAAAAAACAACATCATCAGTGTTTTTATGAGGATATTGTGATGACCATTTTCATTGAAGCATTGTTTGTAACTTTTGGAATGTATATTGTATATAATTTGCAGAGTGAATGTACCACCAGGAACTAAAGTACTGTTAAAGGGAACAGTAGCAGTAGAACATGGAATTCTGTTGTTGAACAATAAAAATTGTCACCTTATTGGTGGACGTGTGGAGAAAATGGCGGAAAACTGGGAACTTAAAAAGGTATGTTAAAAATAATAAATGAAGACACTATATGATAAAAATTATATTACATGTATGTTGGTTAAATGTCGGTCGGTTTAATTGGGTAAAAGCAATTGTGGGGCATTTCAATATCAAATTGTAATTCTCAAAATTAAGTCTTCCATTATATGACAACACAAGATTCCTGTGACAACCTCACAACAATGCATAGTAAAACAAATGAAATATTTGCTGTAGCATTTAATTTCATGGTTGTTGCATAATAGTATAATTAAAAGAATTGAACTCTTCTTTTTTGTTATTTAATAGGTTTGTAAAGCATTGATTTTGCGAACATTTTAAGTATAAAGTGCCTCCACATATTTCATTTTATTGGTCACAGTATTCACATTTTTTATTCTCTAGGCTGAATGCAGGTATAGTTATTATGATTCAGAAATATGAACAATTAATGATAATGTAACTGTGCTATTTATTTTATTTTTAGATGTTATCTAAACAGTCCAAACTGAGAGGTGTGACAGAAGGAGGACCACCTCCATTTGTTCCTTTTGGGAGTAAAATACAACAAGTCAAACCTGCAACTCAGAAAGGTAAATTTCATGGACTGCTGCAAACTACATATGCCAAATTTAACGTTTGCATACCTTTAAATGACATCTACATCTACATAATACTTCTTAACAACATTATGTTGAAGACACATGCTAGGGATTTTTTTTTTTGTATATGAACTAATAATACTCCCAGAACAGATATGTTTTCTGTTTTTATGCCCCATTTATGGGCATTATGTTTTCTGGTCTGTGGATCTGTTCGTCCATCCATTCGTTCATTTGTCCGTCCGTTCGTCCTGCCTCAGGTAAAAGTTTTTGATCGAGGTAGTTTTTGATGAAGTTGGAAGTTCAATCAATTTGAAACTTAGTACACATGTTCCTTGTGATATGATCTTTCTAATTTTAATGCCAAATCAGAGATTTTCCCCCATTTTCACGGTCCATTGAACATAGAAAATGATAGTGCAAATGGGGCATCTGTGTGCTATGAACACATTCTTGTTTTAAAAAGAATTTAAACACTTGTAACCTGGAAGATTCTACTCAAATTAGTACTTTATTTGAATTATTAAAAGTATTAAATTCTTGAAAAATTTGGTCATCAAGTTTGACAGGTGTTTGAAAGGTTAAGTTTTAGATAGTTTTCTATTCTCTGTAAAATGCTTATGGTCTTAAGAAAATCTGAAAGAGTATAAACACCACTATTTCTGTCAGTCTTTTATATAGTGAGTAATGGCTTCCATTGATATGTTGAAAAAGAGAGTTTTTTATTCATTGAATAATTAAAGACTATTTAATTTGAGATGAGTAAAGTTTATCATGTTAGAAGGCCATTGTCAGTTTCTTTTTGACTTATGAACTTTTAATGTCCTATTGTTACATCAGCCTCTTTTATCCTTGATTTATGTAGCTATTATCTTCAAAACCGAAGTATATAGAAATAGATGTAGGCCCTATTCATTTGTTATTACTAAAAAAATTGAAGATAAATGCTTATTGTTACAATTTTTTGTTGGGTATTAAAAACTGATTATTGGACAGTTGAAAGATGAACATTTTCTTTTGATTTTTCTAGATAATTTTAAGTCCCTTGCAACAAAGAAGGAAGAAAAGAAAGAGGAAGGAGAATTTGAACAACAGAGACAGGCAACCATTGCTGAAGCTCTGCAGGCCAAAGAAGAAAAGACAAAAACATTTGGTGGTGGACAAAAACAGGTGAACTTTTAAGGCTGCAAAATTTATAACGAAATAAAGGAATTGAATACTAATTTATAGCTTTAAAAACATAGTTTAAAATTGGATAATCTGATTTTCAATCATATCTAAAAAAAAAAAAAAAAAGCATTTATAAATTCAATGCAATTGCCCTCAATCAAAGACAACAGTAGTATAACAGTGTTGAATAGTCATAAAAAGTAAAATCACAAAAATACTGAACTCAGAGGAAAATCAATTCGGAAAGGCCATAATCACATGGCAAAATCAAATAACAAAACGCGTCAAAAACCAATGGACAAGAACTGTCATATACCTGACTTGGTACAGGCATTTTCAAATGTATAAAATGGTGGATTGAACCTGGTTTTATAGCTAGCTAAACCTCTCACTTGTATGACAGTCGCATCAAATTCCATTATATTGTCACCGATGCGTGAACAAAACAAACAGACATAATAGGTAAAAATGTCAAAAATAGGGGTACAGCAGTCAACATTGTGTTATCATATTAATCACTATAAAAACAACAAATTGATTAAGCAAAAACAAATCTGGGTCACAAACCAAAACTGAGGGAAACACATGATCTAAAAGAGAATACAACAGAACAATAGATACACTGAACTGCAACAAAAACAAACGCCAACATTTCTAATGTAAAAAAAAATCTAAGTTTTTTCTTTAGAATTAAATCTTAATAATAAAAGGGATTTAGAAGCATATTGTATATATTTTGAGTGTATGCCACTATATTTAAATGCACAGTATTTTTATATGTTTTTTATGCCCCATTTATGGGCATTATGTTTTTCTGGTCTGTGCTTCTGTTCATTTGTCCGTTTGTTTGCTCGTCTGTCTGTCTGTCCCGCCTCAGGTCAAAGTTTTTGGTCGAGGTAGTTTTTGATGAAGTTGAAGTTGAATCAACTTGAAGCTAAGTACACATGTTCCCTATGATATGATCTTTCTAATTTTGATGCCAAATTAGAGCTTTTACCCAATTTTCATGGTCCACTGAACATAGAAAATGATAGATGGGGCATCCATGTACTATGGACACATTCTTGTTTAGTCATTTTTTTTTAAATAACAAGTTTACCTTTCAGGTTGGCTCTGATAAAGACATTGCAAGAATTATGGAAATGGGATTTTCTGCTGATCAGGCAAGTAATTCTTTAAAACAGAACAATGGGAACTTCCAACTAGCTGTCAATGATCTCCTACAAGGAAGGGGAGGAGCTAGACAGAACCAATATGGTAGTGATAGACAAGGTCCATCAACTAGAGGTGGGAAAGGAGATTTCCAAGGGAGACAACCCAGGGAAGATAGGAGAGGTAATTAAAAAGGAAACTTCCTAATCCATCAAAATACAAATCTGCATGTATTTGATTTTTTTTTTTTATAATTGGACATATAAACAATATTTAATCGAATTTTTTAATGCAAAAAAAACCCAGAATTTTTGAAAGTCATTTAATTTTTTGATTTTTAGTAAAGTATCTTGGTGTCTCGAATACAGTGTTTTCTAAAACATCTGTAAAAAGTTTCTCATCTCAACACACTTTCAAATTCCAATATAAAAGTCCAGGTTTTTTCTTTAAAATACACTGAAATTGATGAAATCACAGTTATTTGAGTTATATAGTGAAAACTTAATGTTTCCTTATTGAGGAAACATTAAACAATGTATATGTTAAAATTCAATGGTTACTTTTGAGAAAATCATTAAGATAAGGGGATCACATGCCTTATTTTCTTGAAAAATTAAAATCACAAATTGTCTTATCAAACAGTCTAGTTATCTGCCCTTGGTTTTTAAAAAGATTTTTTTTCTTAAAATTTGGTATACACATAATATCAGTTTTTTGATAGTTTATTCATTAGATTTCAAGATTAAGAAGTTTTTGTTGTATATTCAATAATACTTGGTTAAATATTTTTAAATCAAAAAATATTTTTTCAACATGCCGAGAAGAAATACTTAAAAAAAGGACACCCATCTACAAAAGAAGAATTAAGACATTTTAAAAAAAATCTAAGATTTTGATATCAAAAGGTTGTTAGGTCTTCTCAAACTGAGTTGCAGTAACTTTGTTTCTAGCATCTTTAATAAATAAATCTAATGATTCTTTAAAGCTGGTACCCAACACCTGAACTAAAATTAATTTGGCTCGTTTAATTTTCTTTAAATTTTGACAAAGTATTTAGTTTGACCCTTTGACAAAAATATAAAAATTTCAAAATCTTTGAACCAACCGTTTAATCAGAAAAATTACACTGGTTATATAGCAGTTTGACAAAAACTTATTTTGATCATTGAGAAGCTTAATATTCTCTTAACAACACAACATCATTAAAACGTTCTGCTGATTTTACAGAGTTATCTCCCTGTAGTGTTAGGTACCACCTTAAAGCTGGTAGATTATATTCCCGTCAAGCATAGTCAAATTTCTGAATATTTGTAACTGCTCGAGGACTGAAATCCCCTACCTAGGGTATCATTTACCAAGCAGTGTTTTATAAGTGGCATTGTTTATATTACATACATTTCTTACATTTTCTAGAAGGTCGTGGCAGACGACAGAAAGATGAAGATTCTGAGGAAATGTCCAGTAAACCATCAGCTCCCGTTACTCTGTTTGACTTCTTAGCTAAAAGTAATAAAATACCTGTGGGAAGTAAAGAAAATAAAGGTACTTGAAATTACAGATGTTTATACTCATTCTAAACAGCAGGGTACTTTGATACTTCTGTGTTAAAGAGTCTGGTCTATATTGTTTTGACACCATTTATCCATTTATTACCTCTTCACAGTTATGGTTGATAATCATGAAGTATCCTGATACAATATTTGAAACTAATGGTTGTCTTTAGTTTAACTATAGAGATTATCTTCATTTCAGTTGTTACCTATATCCTTCACACGTAATGGCCAGTTCTGAGACAGAAATGTGATTAAGATATCTCTACAGATTATTCTTCAAAAAGCCTATAAAAATCAGTTTGCACACTTAATTAATATATGTTTACCAGGGTATTTGACACATGCACAATACATGAAGAAAGATACCTTTTCAAAGTATCCATGTAAAAAAGATTTAATAAGTGAATATTTTTCAACTTTTATTTTATATTTAAAATTTTATCAAAATAATTTGATGTCTCATTTATTTCATAGAAAACAAAGATTCAAAATCCAGCAATAGTGTGCCTTCTAAATCTATGCAATACTCAAACGATGGCAGCAGACAGGGTGATAGAGGTTATAAACCCAAATATCAAGACAATTCATCTAACTATGAAAGACAAAATTCACAAAACGATAGACGAAACTTTGATAGCAGACCCAAATCTAGTCCCGCATTTAATCCACAACAATCCTCTAACTATGATAATAAATCTCAGCAACCTGGGAGTGGTTACGATCGAAATAAACAACCTGATAAATTTGACAGAGGTCAGGGTGGTTACGATCGTAATAAACAACCAGATAAATTTGACAGAGGTCAAAGTGGTTACGATCGTAATAAACAACCAGATAAATTTGACAGAGGTCAAAGTGGTTATGATCGAAATAAACAACCAGATAAATTTGACAAAGGTCAGAGGTCACAACAGACAAATAATGACAGAAACTTTCAACAAAGTAAAGGTGATGGGCAGTTTATTAATAATCGTCAAAATTATAACAATGATAAAGTAACAAGAAACGATAGGCCACAAAATTACGACAAAAGGTCAGAGCAAGGGTCAAATACTAGTGATAGAAACTTTCAAGACAGCAGACGACCACATCAAAAAGGAAATGATCGAGAACAGAACTATGACGGACGGTCAGATACCAGTAAAAGTCGTAATTACAATGACCGAGGTTCACAAAATGAAAACCGTAGTTCAAATGGAAATAATTATGATAGCAGAGACTCTCAAAACAGAAATCCTGGAGATTATAGTTCTGGTAGAACAGAACAAAGAGACAATAATTATACTACAAGTAATAGGAGAGATGGACAAAATAACAAATCACAAACTAACTACAAAGGAAAGTCTGAAAACAGTGACCAGTCGTATCAAGGACAAACAAATGATTTTAAATCCAGGAAAAAAGAACCCACAAATAATGGACAAAAACAGTATCAAGCAGTAAGTTATCTTAAAGCTGTTTTGTTTGATGGCTTGTATTTAGAAGTGGTCACTTTTATATACCATCATCCAAGTGGTTAAAAAAAATATTTAATCACATGGAATTTTAAAAGTATCCTGCATATTGCCATAAATTAACTGGAATTACTTGTGTTTCGATACTTATTGCTGATTTGTTATAATTTTACATTTTTATGATCGTCAACTACAGGATTTTGGACAGGAAATACTTGAAAAAATATAAGAAGAAACAAAAACTTTCTCTTGTGTTTTTGCTCATGAAATTTGTCCTCTTTTACTTGTTTTAAAGATTAAAACACGAAAGCAGGTTGAATATGTAAGATTTAACTTTTTCTGGTGCAATGTCTTTATTACTCCCAATAGAAGAAGAATATATATATATACATTTCCTCAAGCTTTCAATTGTCTAAGGTGGGTATGTACATGATGTAGTGATGCTGACAGGAAACCACACAGACAAATCTGACCGTTAAGGTGCACATGGTAATTGTTAGGCCTTTAACTTTACCATGACCACACGGCCACAAAATATTCTGTCTGATCTTTACTTAAATCATATCATTTACAGTATTGTAGTGAGATGTATTGTAGCATTTAGGTACCAAAATCATACACAATTTCTCAGACAATTTATTTTATTTTATACCTTTTTCTTAGACTCATTGAAACTTTTTTTGTTATACATTATATTTTTTTTTATGGTGGCATAATTTCTGTTTACTTGCACCCAAACGCATGGCCAGTACAGCTATATTTTTTAATCAAATTTTATGTATAATATATTTCTTATCTTTTACTAGCCTGCTGGTGAAATTAAGACCTGGAAAGAAGGAGAACATTGTTTGGCCAAATATTGGGAAGATAATCAGGTTAATATTAACAGATTTACATGATTACGAAAAATATTTAAACAAAACAATACAACTTCAAAATAAAATATAATACAATTTGTATTATAGAAAACAAAAGATATGGGGTATCCATACATGACACAAAATCTGTTATTGCAGAGAAACAAAAAAAAGGAACACGAAAAGCAAAGGAACAGTCCTTTTATTGCTATTCCTCATCCCAAAGTCACAGTGAGGCCTTTAACACGGAACATAAAACCTCTCACCTCACAACAAGCTTAATATGGCCCTAAGCACTGGTTTCAGCCGAATTATTTTTGTTTTGTAAGATGTTACAATCAGAGCTAAGGATGAATATTGTAATAGAATAAATAGACTGTCTGTTTTCTTATATTCATAAAATAAAAAAATGGAATGTTGGATGTGTTTTTATACTCCTACTCAGAAGGAGGAGTATATTGTTTTTCATCTGATGGTTCTCTGTAACATATTTTTATATCAGCATTTAAAAGTCTTGGCTTTCTAATATTGCTCACATCATTTTTTTTTAAGGACATAAAAAGCATATTTGTATAAGGTATTTAAGAAAAATATTATAATCTTCTAGCAAATGTTAATCTTATCCATCAATTCTAATTAGATTGTTTAGAAAAATATAAAAGAAAGTTGGTAAATCAACATTAGTACCATGAAAAAGCACAATCAGTTAACTTTAAATTACTATTATCTTTCATCACCCCACTGGATGTTAAACAACAATCAATCTTTCACCACTTCACAGTAATAGATAGCTGTTTGCACATTAGGTATCAAGAAGAAAATATAAATCAATGAATTAATCTTTCATCATAGTTATACCCCCCTTTAAAAAAGGGGGGTATACTGTTTTACCTCTGTCTGTCCATCAGTCCGTCAGTCCGTCCGTCCCATGAATATCTTTCGTCACATTTTTCTCAGGAACTACAATACAAGGATTTCTGAAATTTGCTTTGAAGGTTTATATAAGTCTGCTATACCGTGTGATGCGTTTTCAGATTCATCACTTGACAACTTCCTGTTTACCAAACACTTGCATATTTTTACACTATTAAAATTATCCACTTGCGGCGGGGTGTCACCAGTGAGCAGTAGCTCACAGTTTTACTTGTTGAGATTTCAACACTAAGCTTTTATAATAAAACCTATAAACATTTCATTAGGACAAAGAACTATTAACAATAAATAAATAACTAAGAATATTGACAAATGGCTTCTGCTTTAATGACTTATAAAAATGTCTCTGAAATTCAGCAATTCATAATCTACCCATAGAGTTAGAAGGATTTTTAAAAACATGGGGTACAACAAGATTTTGTTAAACTGAATTCTATTACAAACTTAAAAATTGTTTTTTGCTGTCTCTCTGGTAACACATGACATTTTAATATGAGTAAGAGCAAAAAACTTTGGCTGGGAGTCAAAATAAAATAATTGGTATGACTGTTACCTTTTGAACTAGCACATTAAATTTTCCGCTCAGGATGTCTGTCAAGTTTAGTATTCATGCTTTCGTCTCAATAGGCATTTAATTTGCTATTAGACATTGAAAAGAACCATCAATCATCAAATGTATTTTCTAGCCTATTAATTTACAAACTACAAATTTGGAATTTCTTTATATTTATTTGTATATAAACCTAAGAAATAGAAGCATCAATATTTGAACTATTAATATAAAGATTATTTCTATTTCAGTATTATCATGCTGTGATACATCAGTGCATACAGAATTTTGCTGTTGTTTTATTTCTTGAATATGGAAATCATGAGGAAGTTAAATTAACAGATATAAAACCAGTAGGTATTAATTAACACATTAAAGATGAAATAAACACAATTTGATTAGATAATTTATGCCATTAATGAGGAAAGAAAGAATTATCAAAAATTTTTGATAATTTGTGTATGCCCCATACTTTGCTCTTAAAAATCATGAAAATTAGTAGGTGTACAGTATTCTATAAATTTGCCAGCCATTTATCTTCTTGAATCCATTATTGGTAGACTAGCTTATAGTATGTTTATTGTTTGGTCTTGTCTTTTGTTCTATCTCCATATAAGAGATGTATATAGGCCTTGTGTCAATAAATTAAATGAGACTGAAAATTAGTCTTCGATTTAAAAAGTTTAATCCATATATATATTAAAAGATGATTAGATACCTCAAATGAAATACATTAACAGTGTCAATGTTACTGCACCAGATATTTTTTTGACAAGAGTCTCTTCAGTCATGTCAGTAATGTGCAAGGCCAAAATATTTGAAAACCTATAAATGAAGTTTTTATTAAGTAATTGAAGAGCTTATGATACCATAAAGTAAAACCTAGTAGACAAGGAATCAGTTCTGCTTTAGGAAGATACATTCCTTAATTTCAAACAAATTTAACTATAATTCCAATGAAACAATGTCTGTATTTTTACTTTTCCCGTTTTGTATATACATTGAGTATTTTTATTCTAACTGTGTAGAGAAAAATGATTTTGAACGATTTTGCTATAACTGGAGAATTTTGTATTTATAATAATGACTAAAATGTTACTACAAAGAATTTGATAGGTTATCACTCAATCATACACACCTCAGTAATAAAAATTGGACAACTGCTATAATAATTTCACCTATTTTTAGGTGAAGGGAGTTAAAAGGCCTGAAGGAGTTTCAAATACAATTTTCAGACATATGAATAAACTGTGATATAGAAAAAAAGTAGTTCCAGGGGAGTATAATATAAACATTTTTAGAAGTCAAAGTAAAAATTAATTATTTTATCCATATTATTCATTTACAGCTGCCTAAGGTACAAGCAGTAACACTACCAGATTTCAGTATGCCACCACCTGGGATGTTTGCTTATAACGTACCCCCACCAGCTAATCAACCAACCAATGCCAGCCAAATACAAAGCATGGAATTTAGGCGGAAGAAGCCAGATAATGACAAACCAACCATGCAATATTATCAACCACCAAAACAACGATATAATTAAATTCATACTCAATAAAATTGACATTATTTATTGAAGCAGATTACTTTTATATAAACTTTTATACACTGACAACGTAATTACAGTAAAATGTGCATTTCAACAATGATAATCTAGAACTGATTGCTTTGATTGTCATTAAGTCTTTCTTCGATTCTCAGCAGACATCTTAGAAAGTTATGAGGTATAAAAAGTAAAATCACAAAAATACTGAACTCCATGGAAAATTCAAAAAGGAAAGTCCCTAATCAAATGGCAAAATCAAAAGCTCAAACACAGAAAACAAATGGATAACAACTGTCATATCCCTGATAGTAGAGGCATTTTTTTATGTAGAAAATGGTGGATTAAACCTGGTTTTAAAGCTAGCTAAACCTCTCACTTGTATGACAGCTCTGGGGACTAAATAAAATTTAGCTCACCATCCATATGCCATGGTTTCATGTGTTTGCCTATAAAATATCAAGTTAAAATCATAAGATATAGAAAGAGAAGCCAACCTTTACTAATCAGGGTTTATATAAGTCAGCCATACCATGTGATGCGTTTTCAGATTCATCACTTAAGAACTTCCTGTTAACTAAATACTTGTATTATTTTACACATTATAGCCAACTTTCGTCACATTTTTCTCAGGAACTACAATACAAGGATTTCTGAAATTTGGTTTCTTAGTTTATATAAGCTAGCTATACCGTGGTGGGTTTTCAGATTCATCACTCAACTTCTTGTTTACCGAAATATTTCAGTGGGATTTCATCAGTGAGCAGTAGCTCACAGTTACACTTGACTTAAATAGAAATCAACCATGTTCATAATAATGTCTGGATTGTTTTATTTGTATTTGTATCCAATATTCCTCCTAAATCTATCTACATGGTGACTATTACTTATTTAAAGAACACAGGGTAAAACAGGTGCATTTTTGTTTTGTTTGGCTTTCTTGCTTAATATTTTGCTAATTTGGGTGTCAAGAAGTTGGAAATTACATTTTTCAAATGTTCTCGTGTTAATATTCTAAAAATATATAATTGTGAAATTATCGGTAGCATAAATTATGTTTTCAATGGCAATGTTAAACGAGGTCTTTGAAATTGAGATCATCACAAAATAAATAATTTTCAAACAGCACCTTCGTAAACAGTGCAGCAATTAATTAAAAATATTGTTTATAGTCATGAAATTTGAAGTTAATCCCTACAATACCAAATGCAATTGATGAACTAGTGGCAAATCATTATTTGTTTGATACCAATATGAATACTTCTGGATAACAAAAAGTCAAAAGTGTTCAATGAATGAACCAACTTTCATGAGGTTGTATATAGACTTTGGCAAAAACTACAAAAAGGAATATCCACGAAAATACTAGTTATTCACAAAAATCAATGAATCCATATTAATAGATTGATTTTAACAAATCTATCTGAGTTAGCCACTACAATTGAACTCTATCATAGATACAAGGATTGAAATTTTGCGTTTGCACCAGAAGCCCGTTTCATCTACAAAAGACTCTGTGACACTTGAATCTAACAAAGGTAAAAAGGCCAAATAAGTACAAAGTTGAAGAGCTTTGAGGACCACAAATACCTAAAAGTGTTGCCAAGTACAGCTAAGTTAATCTATTCCTTGGGTCAAAAAACCGCTAATAGTATTTCAAAAATTCAAAGTTATAAAAACAGTCGATGATCGTATCAATGATAATTCATGTCAACACAAAAAGTGCTGATTACTGGGATGGAGATGCAATTAAGCTCAAATGTGATTGTTGTCATTGTGATTGAACTTATTTACTCGGAAATTTTCCACCCTGCAAAGGTAGATCTTGCAGTTTTTCTACTGTAACGTGTTCCAACCGAATCATTATCTGAATATGTACAGACCAAGCTTACTGCACATCCCCTTAATTAATCAATGCAACTGCAATTATTGTTGCCGAATTTAATTACCAGGGTTCGTAAGTACCATCACTTTAACCCCGTCCTTGAATTTCATTGTTGACTTTTATGTCAGCACATGTACAGGTCTGGGGACTAGAATGGATACCTAATTTCAAGACGTATACACCTCTATGGGATGCGATGAAAAATCCAATGTTGTTATTGTATCAATGGTTATAATTGACTTTGGTTATATCTTCACTAGCTCATTTGAACTCGTAGATGCATATTGCTGTCAAGGATTTTTCAACAATAGCCTCTTCACTGGAAAACATGTTTATAAAGGCAACAGAAGTACACCACTGTTCGAAAGTCATAAATCGATTGAGAGAAAACAAATCCGGTCTCACCATATTGCCTAAATATCTATTTTGTAAAGACTTAAATGTATATATAGGAGATGAATGGTATAATTAACATCCACTTTGTTGGTGGTGGTGGTGGTGGGGGTATCGCAGAGCATCGACCAGAGTTTTTAATGCATTTCACTGTTGGTCAGTTTTCAAACTGCTGTAAGATGGTTTCGTGGTAGTGTGAATGACGGAGATCATTGGGTTGGTCAATGACAGGAGAAAAAGAGAGCACACCCAAAATACCTCACCTGCTTTACTGATTATGATTTACTACTAGAACGTATCTAGGTGCACTTGTGGGGTTATTCGAATAACAGAGTACATGTATACATACATTACTTACATATCCGGACATCCCCAAGGATGTCCGGATATGTACCGCTTTGAATAAGCGACGTAGTATTAAGTTTTGCCTTGATGTCGGATTTCTGTTCTGTAATAAGGCGTCTGAGCTCGATAATCTCACTTTTCTCTTCGCTCAAAATTTCTTTTTCTTCATCTATATATATACACCTGTGTTTCAACGACATCGATTACTCGTTTAATTTCACTTTTTTAGTGAACAGATATATGTTTAAAAATATGCGGGTTATTCATGGCTTGTACCGTGTCTTCAATTTTTGTCTGCCAATCACGTTAGCAAATTAGGAATACGACAGTTTTTGTCCATTCGTTAGCATTAGGTACTGTCCGATTTTATTGGGGAAAGACGGCTTCAAGCCGTCAATTCCCTAATGGGGTTGGCCAGAGTATCATTCCCTCACGTCAATCATTTTGTTTAGATAGTTTGGAAACCCCCTCAAAATGTCATACTGAAATTGATGTCAAGGAGAACAGATTGACTTTAAGGTTCATCATAAGGAATTGAAAAATATGGCCGTGTTTACACCTCCAAAATTACTATGATTACAGACAAACTGGTACATCCAGGAAAGTTTTAAAGCATGGCAGGAACTAGATATGTAAAAGTTATATGAAGTCTACGTTTCAGAAAATTAAAAACTTACCTGGATTTTGATGTTCATTTTTTTCCAGTTTGCAGAAGATAGCAAAATAAACAAACACCCGAGTTTCATTTGATACGGTCCACTCAGTTACACAGTTTAAACCTGTTAAATCACCTATTGTTTACAGGTGTCTATTGTCCATCTATTGTCCGTTTAAATCAATACTACTCACAACATTGATTATATGAGGGGAGCTTCTCAATCGTTTTCACTACTTAGTTAATTTTTGCACCTTCTGCAGGAACGAAAAAAAATGGATAGCAAAATCTAGAAAAGTTTATAATTTTCTGAAACATAAAATGCATTTAAAATTTATATATCTAGTTCCTGCCATCCCTTAAAACTGTTGCAGGTGTATAGGTTAGTCTGTACTCAGAGTAAAATTTGGGGTGTAAATACGGCCATTTTAGCCAAAAGGTTATGATGAACCTTAAATACATTTTTTACACATTTCCCTTCTGTTTCTCGTGAAATTATCGTATATTGAGCTTTCCCTTACACTATATACGTTTCTTTTACAGTCCGGAAAAATCAGTATTACGAAATATTCTAAATATATCTAACCTAGTGACGTCATTGTTGGAATGCCACACAGGGATATCCTTTATTCATTATAAAAACCAATCACAGTATTTGTATACTAATTTAAAATCCGTATTTGTTAAATGTAAACCTAATGATGTTTGCTGTAGTGTAGATCATTCACACACCAACATGCAATGCTTTAATCTGAGGCTATAATCAGATAATTTGTATGTCAACTTTCGCGGTAAACAATGTCAATGGGGATACATGAGATTGGGGAGAGAAACGACAGTTTTCATTGTTTCTGTAAAGTTCTTTTTTTAAAATCTTCCTCCAATTCAGGAGCACCTCCATTGATGAGTAATTATACACTAAAATCAAAGTAAATGTTTCTAAACACTTAAAATGTGACATTTAGTATATGATAAGTAGTCTTCTATATAAAAAAAATTTGTGTACCAACATAATTATTGAAATGGTTAAAAAAAAAAAATGTTGCTTTTTGTAGTTTATACCTATTGAGATTGGGGAGAGCAACTGCAGTTTTCATTCTTTCTGTAAAGTTATGTTTTTAGAATCTTTCTCCAATTAAGGAGCACCTCAATTGATGAGTAATTACCCACTAAAATGAAAGTACATGTATCCCTGTGATGAGAGTTGTAACTGGGAACTTTATCAATGGAAAATTAAAACTGAATAGATTTTTCAGTCCTCACTTTCTTGAGAATACTGTCACAAAAAATTGAGAATGGTCTTAGCCTGCCGTTCAGTTGTATATAATTAAAATTCTAAAATATATTGTAGTAGTTGTTAAATTCAATTGAATTTTAGATAATTAACTCCTAACTTTAATCAAATGTTTTGATTTAGAAGGTGCAGATCTCATTGGTCCAAATTGTCTCTATAATGAATTCTTGACTAAGGAAATGAAATAACAATAAACAACAATTAGTTTCATTATTGTTAGCCTTTCCATATGTTCTAGCTGTTCTTTTGCTCATTCTTTGTATGTAGACTATCAAAAGATATCCCCTAAAAATTGAAACAATGGCCGTCTTTTCCCTCAGAGCTCTTCAGCTCTTTGATTTTCCTCGGAGTTCAGTATTTTTGTGATTTTACTTTTTTTCATGTATATTCAGTCCAAAAAGGAACAACAGAATACAATACCAAAAATATATTGTCTCATTATATAACGAAACTTGATATGTAAATCGCATATTCCTTTCTAGGATAACAGTACGAAGTATGTGAAATTTGAATCAAACTAAACCTTTCTGGCAGAGATAATGCATAGTTTATACGTACTAGAACAGACCCGCGAAATCGCGGCCATTACAGCTTGTGAGATTTTGTGGCTGGAGAATTTCAGTAAAAGATTTCATATCTGGAGAATTTCAGAAAAAGTATCAAAATTCATAGGTACTTGGAAACAGTTTAAGTCCTCTTCCTTGTTTCCAATGTCCATTATTTTTTCTGTTAAATTCCATTATTTTCGCGTTTCTGTATACTATAAATGAAGTGTATTTGCTATTAACTATGAATTTCTTCTCCTAGACGATCACTGCTATATATTATTCGGAGAGTCTCTATCAACGCAATAATTGAAAGTATGTTAACTATTTTAGGCTGAATTTTTGTAAAAAAAAATATGTCTGGAGAATTTAAGAAATGATATCAAAAGTTACATGGAGACAGGACAATAGTCCGTTATTATTTTGTTTTCTGTTATATCTCATCATTTTCGCGTTTCTGTATAATTTGAACATAGTTTTACGTATCTTTATTATAAATATTAAAGTGAATTTGATTTTCTATTAACTATTAAAGTTTCTTCTCCCTGGCGATCACTGCTATATTTTAAAGAGAGATTCTATATATAATAGAAGTATATTAATCATAGTATACATGAGGATGATGCAGATAAACGTGAAAATAATTGTCTTGTCCCCGTCCGAGTACTTATGAAAATTATGTGTAAGTTAAAACCGAAGTTTAATAGTAGTGGTTCATACGATATAAAAACCACGATATGGACAACGATCTGATTGGCTTGGTTATTTTCAGTTTTGTTATCTATCATACGATTGGTTCTCAATGTTAAAACCGGAAGTCATGTGTGACATGAAAGTCGGGTTGATGACGGAAGCAATATTCGGACGCCTTAATTTTCGTTTTTCTCCCAAAATAACCCAAACTGAATAGTCATAAGAATAGATGACAAATGCGACTATGCATGGTACCTATAGGACACAGAGGCATGATGATTAATTTATTGTGAGAGAAAGAGAAGCGACACACAAAATGAGGTCTTCTCGTTTAATAGTATAGATATACCAATGCTTTTGATATTGTCTCATTCATATTCAATAGGGTCTGCATTTGCGTTCCTTAAATAGAAACTGTGAGAGTGTTACTGAAAATTAAGGCAATATATTCAGTTAAACAAAACAAAAAAGAATAGGCACCATTTTGTGTCACTCACATTATATCATCATATGACCGAAATAAATATAGACACCAAGTGCATGTATGAACCCTCTATGTGTATCATGTTCTGTACTACATATATGTTACCAATCATTACTTCCTTGTATTTCTTACGCATTCCTACCTTATGTCGACCCTCTTTCCTAATATGACTATGCGACTAGTGAAAAACTGATCATAGCAAAATCAGCCTGAATGTAAAATGCCGGGGGATGCGGGGTTCAGAGAAAAGTAAAATAACAAAAATAGAGGACTACAAGGAAAAATCAAACTAAAAAGTCTCTACCGGTAATCAAATGGCAAAATCAAACGCTCAAACACATCAAACGAATGGACAACAACTGTCATATTCCTGACTTGGTAAAGAAAAGATATAAATTCAGATATTATGATAGATGAATAGGAAAAGGGGGATCTCTTCTTTAAAAGTTTAAAAAAAATGGGTTTTACATTGAATAATTGCAAAAGGAGGAGGTATGCATCTCTTTCATTTATTAAGATACAGGCTGTTGTTTAGTTCTTTAAGTTGCATTTGCATTCAAACAAATGGAAGACTTGCAAATATATGGTTTCATTTACAATTGATAATGAATCTTAGAATACGATAGTTTATGTGGAAATTTAAACCAACTGAATCTAAAATATGTTCTATATAGTATTTAGATGTTTTCTTTATTTAGAAAATATGATTTCATATATTCAATCTGAAATTTTCCATCCGGCAAAACTACACCTATTAATGGCAATGCTGTAAAGACTTCCATACGAGTTGTAAGTAGCACTGGTTCTTACAAAACTAACGTCATCTTGGTTCATCCATGCTATAACAATACCAGTGGAATAAGAACACAAAAATCCAAAACATTACAGACCATTTGACACAGAGATATAGTTCCAAAACACATATATACATGTACTAAACGACTAGAACGCCCACGCCACAACTAACCAGCTAGAGAAGATGGCCCATCACAGAGGGTCCTGCAGTAAGTATCATAATTCAAATAACCTGTGGCAATGGTAAATTTCGACATATTTTTTCCCCCTCAATATCTTTATCTTCAACATTACTTAATGTATGAATTGGTTGCATTAAACGTTCATCAGACTATTTTGGGCCTTACTTTTGTGGGTCATAGTCATGCTAGTTTTTGCCTTGTCTTCAGTTGCTTTATATGCTAGGTCAATAATATTTTGCATGTTGATTGGCTAGAAGGCATATAATAATTTTCCTTAATTATGTAAATAAGTCTATGCCTAATTTGAATATGACGCTTTAAAAGCCTTTTGCCTAAACTTTCCAGTGATCAATACTTGAAATTGAACGATTTATACTTTACTTTTGAATAGCTGTTATATTTTTTATACACATTTCAATTTTTACAAAGATGAAATCTGAGAGAGTTGTGCTTGGTTAATTTGTCGTACTTTATAACTTAAAAAAAGAAAATAAATGTCCCGGTCAAGCTTTGCAATTGTGCTAGTTACAAGTGGGGCATAACCATAGGACAAACGGATTGACGGACAGTCAAGAGTAACACATAATGCCCTAATTTCAATGTCTGGGACATAAAAACAGAATCATTGTATGGAATAAAAGAACAATGTGACTGAAGACACAAATGCCTTGCTCAAGTAAAAAAGGGCATAACTCTTGAACGTTATATGACTCAAATTTAAACTCTGTCTGCTAGTTTTGGTTCTAAGCATAATTCATCACATAACTGTTAAACAGGTAGAGCAGATACTTAACGTCAATTGACCACTATATCTTTAAAAAGAATCTTCAGAAGAAAAAGAATGAAAAGAGAGGCCTACACGTGATGTTATGTTATGCATTGTATCATACAGGAAGGGTTTTAGGTCCTGTAAGATATTTATTAACAGCACTTTCACCCAAGTGCCAAGATGCTCAACCTAGAACTATATATTCGAGTGAATTACTAGACTCTATGGAGTTAATCTTTAATTGGTGTGAATTGGGGCTCAGTCGATTGATCGATGAAGGGTAAATAGTAATAAGCTTGTCCGTCAATGCATCTGTCACAAATCGATTCCGTTCTCTTAATTTGTAAAAAACATAACTTCGAATTTGGTAATGTCAAGTATCATGATAATTCACCACTACCAGAAGATGGTTCATGTAAAAGGGGGAAAATGTATGTATAAAGTTATGGCCAAAAATGTAAACAAAATAGTGTTCGCTTTCTATAACTTAAACACTCAATGACATTTGGCATCATGATTCGTCACTTTCAGAATGTGTGGTAAAACCGTTTACAAATTGAAAGTAATGATCAAACTTTTAGAATGATGCAACTTAGACACCCTCTGCATACGTACAATAATCATTGCAAATATCTAATTTACTACTAAAATTTCGGATTGGCATCTTGGCATTATTATTTACCACCAGTATTTTGATATCTTTTAGTAGCAGTGATATAAAATGAAGGTAAGGTGACAATGTCTGGGTGACAAATTATCTTGGTCATTAAATTTTATTTTTTGCAAATTATTAATATTGACATGGATGAAATGAAATGAAAATACTTATGTATCACCAATCATTCCTTGCACCCAGGCAAAACTAGGAATGATATCGTTTAGTAACATGCCGTAAGTATTGGTATCTGTATCTACCCTCAGAGATATTTGCATCAACCAAAGTGAATGAAAGCACTAACGGCATAAACAACACACTAAAATAAAAAAATTAAAAAGCAATGTTTCAGTTTTCAAAACATTTAACTTTCACATTGCCAAGGTTAATTATCTAATTTGCAATTTTCCATCCTGCAAAACTAGATATTGCCATATAACCACTATACGAGAGCTGTCCGTAAAGTTCGTGGACAAGCTACAGTCTGCTTACAAATAGCACTTCAGGGGAATTCTGTTTGCATATTTACAATCCTGTACTATATATCCTAGTTCGTTATATCATTATTTGTCCAATTTTAAATGCGAAATAATAACACTTACTTCATATAAATATTAGCAAAAGGGATCCGGAGCACGGCGAAAATATCACATAACATGCAGGCTGGTGTTTTCATATTTTTGTTATTTTAAGTTTCAAAATCCGCCAAATATACATGACACTTGCATTGTGACGTCGGCAATAGTCTTGATATTACACCTGATAAATTTGAATGGTCAAAATTTCGAAATGGCGGCGAAATCTCGATTTGAAGCATTGAATCCAAAATCGGCATCACTGAAAAAACGGACGTTTACGGAAAATGTGGAGCAGCGGGCAGTTATTAAGTTTTGTGTAGACATCGGAAAAACGCCAACAGAAACACACAAGTTCTCAAAACAGTCTGAGAAACATAGCAAGACAATGCACCGGCCCACACTTCTTTAAAAACTAGTCTAGAAATTGATTTACTTGGATTCGAATGTCTGAAACACCTTCCGTATAGACCCGACTTAGCGTCAATGAATTTTGCTGTATTCCCGCATATCAAATATTTTCTCCCTCGACAAAGGTTTCGACGATTAATCTGAACTAAGACAGGAAGTAATGAACATAATCTTAAAAATGAAAACAGAACAGTTTGAGAAAATATTTGATGACTGGGTAAAAAGATGTAAAAAATGAGTTGCTTTGAAAGGAGACTACGTTGAGAATAGTTAAAATGTTGTCGTCGGCGAACGTCAGAACGTCGGAAATATTTGTTTTGGTGCTCCGGGTGAGAGTGGCTTATGATTTTTGAATTGATGAAATATCGATCATTCTAGCAGGTATTGAAACAAAATTTTGTACACTTAATCAATAAATCATGAAATTTGTTACATGCTTGTTTTTATTTATTTCGGACGGGTAAATAATTTTTTATTGAGATTGTCCTCAAACTTTACGGACAACCCTCGTATAATGTACTAAGTGAACCATAATCAGGACAGGTTCTATCGAAACTGAAATCTCCTTGATTCATCCAAGCAACTGCATTTATGGTCGCCGAATTTAAATCCTAAGTGGCTTCTGAACTATCAGTGAAACCTACACTTACATTATTTACGATAATGTCGGCACTTGTGTAGCTCGTCGTACTCGAATGAATAGAAAATGTAAGGATGTACACACCACTTTTTGGTGCAATGAAAACTCCAGTACTATTGTTATAGCCGTGGCCATAGTTAACGTTGATATTATCGAACACAAGGGTTCTGTGCCTTTGTACAGGTTCACTTGTACTCATGGAGGCATAAAAGGCGATACGGTCTCCTTTGTCTGGATTGTTCATCAAAAGTCTCTTTCCTAAAAAGTATGAAATGAAATATTTCATATAAGAACTATATGAACTGTGTAATTGATGGCTCAACTTATAATGTTATATATATTATAACATATTTTTTGTAACATAAGCATAATATTTTAATTGATAATTTTAAAGAGGAGGCATGCTGTCAAAAATAGTATTATAATTAATACTAATAATCTATGTTTTTGTTTTTCTTTCAATGCTACATGTTTGTAGTGTTTAATGACTATCGTTTTGTATTTAATATGCCACTGTCTGTTTGTTTGTTTTTGTCGTATATTTTAGTAACAATCCTATTGTTTGGATTTTATACTAATAAAATTCTTATTCTTATTCTTATATAAGATATTTTCATGACAATTAACCTTTCAAGATGTGAGTTCAAAACCACGATTGTGGCAAGATGTGTTTTGACAAGGATGTTGCCTTCATTTAATTGAATACGGATATGTTGTTAAGCACATGGGGTTATATTTTCTTATATTTAAACAACAATGAAAATGAACATCCAGCTTCTCCTCGATCGACAATTTTTTTTCTAAACCATATACAATTATGGCCCGTAGAAAAGGTGAATATCCAAAATTGTCAAACCGAACAAGTTATTTCACTGAAGGCGTATCCCGAAGTGAAATAATGTTTTAGTGCTGACAATTTTGGATATTCATCACTTTCTTAATGGCACAATTGTTTTATTATATCGAACTTACAGTGAAACTAGAAGGGTCTTTTGAACAATTAAAAAAGCGGTCACCTTACTGTGATTAAGCGTATCGCTACAAACGCAAGTTAAAAAGTTTGAAAATTAATTTGTGTCGTAGAATTTTATGTATGTACAACAAAGACAGAATCTTTTTGTAAAATATTGATAGCCTTGAAATGGACCGTTTAGACGAGATGTCCTGGGCACTAGGTGAATTTACAAAACGTCACTTGATGGGCTTCAGTTTGGTTATTTCCTTTGTAAGATTACCAATTGTCATTTTCAATTCGACATTTTCAGTCTTTTGGTCAACAAACGCTGCCTCTAACGTCAGAACTCGGTTATTCGTTGACAGTTCCATGTGATCAAGCCTGGCCTCTAAATCTGTATTTGAACATTCTTTCCCATGTACTCCAACAAGGAATATTTCAATACAACACAGTATGTTCATGTCTACGACACTGCTTATTGCGATATTTAAGGACGAAACTCTGTTATCTTATCACGTGAACGTTTATGTTCCAATCACCTTATCAAGGACATCAGTAGAACGTTCAAAAAATGACTAGAAACCCTTCAACCTTGACATAACCTTGGTTTTTCTTTATATTTTTTTCGCATTTTGAATAGAGATTTGGCATACAAATCACAAAATTGAAGCAATTATCAAATAATAATTTGTAGTATAAAATAGAAAACAAAGGCACTGAAACGTGTATTGTATTCGTCTTTATATTTTCTATTTGTTTGCTACTTTGTTTTGTTTGTACGGTGTTTGGTTTTTTTCTGCGGGTGGTTGGGGCTGGTACATTGCAACTATTATAATGAACTAGACAGACGGACGATAAAAAAAAACTATCTTAGACATCTTGAATAGAAATATATTTGTGGGTAAATGTTAAAACGGCCTTGTAAAGTTTATAGATGGTTGGAAAGTAAATAGATACAGGAGACATTGTTCCATTCAGTATAATTCCAGTTTATTTCAAAAGCGGATTGTTTTTTTGGTTCCTCATTGAGGAAATTCGTCACTAATCGACAATTGAGGTCTGTTATAATGATAAAACAACAAGGATCATGAAAATGGAAGTATAAAGAACTAGAAATATGATTCTAATATGAATGCCTTGTTTGTATTCCTTCTATTTGACGACTGCATATAAAACCATTAGTACGCTTATTCTATACCATCGTAGTTGTCGTTCATTTTAAAATTATTTTGTTTAGGTCTTTAATTGTATGGATGAAAATTTTGAAAATACACTAACAAATTTGAAATTTGATAAAGCCTATAATCATTTAGATAGTGTGCTGTACATTCACAATACATTATCTTTGACATGTTTGAGGGAAGGTGAAACCGCATTATTGACCTTAAATGATCTTATCTCTTATATGTGTCGATTGCGTTTCAGCCATGTCTTTATTTACTGTAGCTCTTTTAACTTTAAGTTTTTACTTTTATTCTGTGGCAGCTGCAGATCTAGACACTGAATCTAGAATAGTAATATTGGAAAAGATAATGCATGACCGCATGGCAGACTTGGAAAAAATTGTGCACGAGCAAAAAGACGAAATTTACCAGTTGAGACAAGAAGTAACTTTACTTCGATCACAGGTAGGCCAAACCAGCAGACAAACCAAAACACCCAAACAAATATTTTCTAGGACCAAGTTAACTGATGATGACGTACCACTTAACAATTTGCAGGTGGAACATAGTGTACATGAAATAAAGAAAGGTATTTTTTTAATATTAAGATCGATACTGAGTGTCAAACCCGGTTGACCTTTTGTTCATTCGTTAGTTTATTTTTATTCTAGTTCTTTTCACACGAACTGAATACTTTACGTGACTTTATTTTAATCGTTGAATACATATTTCGTCCTAGTATTTCAACAATTGATTCATGTTTAGATAGTAGACCGATCTCTTGTCAGTTCAAGCCTTTTCTGTAATATAAGTTAGAAAAGAAACGGAGAATGTGTCAAATAAAGGTAACAGTTGTATACCGCTATTCGAAATTTATCAATCGATTGAGAAAAACTCCGGGTTACGAACTAAAACTGAGGAAAACGCATCAAATTTAAAAGGAAAACTAAGACACAACATTAAAATGTAACTTACACAGAAACGAAATATAATATAACAATGACCATTTTCCTGACTCGGTACAGGACATTTTAAGAACAAAAATGGTGGGTTGAAACTGATTTTGTGGCATGCCAAACCTCCCGCTTTAATGGCAATGTTGAATATAACATTAAAAGAGACAACAAACCCGACTAAAGCACATAAAATGATCGAAAGTCACAAATGGGTCTTCAACACAGCGAGAACACTCTGCATGGTTTCATCTGGCCCTTAATCATGTATTAATCCAGAGAAAATGGACATTACACTAAGCTCCTAACATATAAATGACAAATATAAAAAAGACATATATGAGACTAACAAAGATTAGAACATATTTTTCCATTTTGTAATCATTAATCATAATAGACTGCACATTTTTGTATATCTATATATAATCTTTTTGTAGAAATTTTGTGCCGTGAATCAAACTGTTTTTCTATTTTTATTCTTGAACAAAAGCAAAGTTGTATAAAAATACGTAAAAATGAAAAACAGATCAATATTAACTTGTGGTTAGGTGTCAATTTCACTCCGGTAAAATTTCACCCATAAAAGCTGAATTTCACAATTAAACAAGCCTCCAATACAATTCTGAAACGGTAAATGCTTAAGTGGCGAGCTCGAAATGTGAATAGTATTCCAAAACACTCATTTTAATTTTTAATTCTTATTCTATTGTGGTTCTCTGATAACCATCTAGAGTCAAGTCAAAGAGCAATCAATAAATGGAAATATTCTAACAATTTTACGAAGTTTCACAATTTACTGTTACATTAGGTAAACAACATATTTAACAAAACATATTTGAAATCCTGTACCTTATCAATAATATTCTAAATATACCCATTTATTTTCTTTAAGATAAACGACTCTTGGTAAACAACATTGTAAGTAATCGCATCGCCTTCTACGCTTATATGAAGAAAAACGAACCAATTCAACAGCACAAAACTCTTATATACGATGTCATCAAAATTAACTTTGGCAACGGGTATAACAACAACACAGGGGCGTTTACAGCGCCATCAAGTGGCGTTTATGTCTTGACCTTCACAGTTCACCCAGGAAGTAGTAGCAGCTTTGCTAGTGTTGAAATTGTTGTTAACAACGAGCAGGAAGGAGCTATATACACTGACAGCAACGAAGGCACGCATGATCTGAATGCGGCGACTGCTGTTGTAGTTGTCTGGATGAACCAAGGCGATGTCAGCTTCGTCAGGACTTCCACAACGCATCCGCCCAGTGGGTCTATACGGAGTGATGATGGAGGAAGATCTAGTTTTGCAGGATGGAAAATATCCGATTAAATTTCATACTCCCTATCATGTTTTCATATTTTATTTAACCATTTAATAGTAATTTTAGTAAACTGACAAAATATATTTATAAGAGGACATAATGTTCTTACCATGTCATAGGTTTCCATTGCTAGACAACATCTATATCCCCTGTCAAAATAATCGAATTGTCAATTGATTATTCGGTGTTTTATTTTATATATTACAGGTGCTTGTCTTTCAAGGTTTTTTATACTATTGATGTGTAACTTGTCGATGTAACATAACACTATGTGGTTCATGTTTGAGATGTTCGTGGTATTTTGTTACATCTTGCCAGATAATTTATGTCTCGGTTATATGAGACACATTAGAATCATTTTGTGAGCTTTGATGTTTATTTTTTGCATTTTACATTACTAGAGATACAATTACAACCAGTGACGAGATACTACTTGTAAATCTGGAAATTGAAATATTATTTAAAGAAGATTACGGTCTCTGATTAAAAAAGCTTGAGTGGTTGGTTCTTGCTTATTTCCTAATATTTATTTTCATGCCTGACATACCCGCACTATAGATGTTCAAGTAGATCAAATGTAACAATATATATGATATAACTCAATGAGTAACAACAAAGAAACTGAAAGGCAGCTAACGTTATAGAATGATCTGTAGTCTTCATCAAACCGGATTTATATATTGACATGCATCATGCTAACGTTCAACAAAAGATATCCGAGTGTATATGTTCCGGACCATATGAGTATTTGGACCATATGCGTATGGTCATGACCATATGGGTATATACTAATATGGTCCGACCATACGTTAATGGTCCGACCATACATTAATGGTCCGACCGTACGCGTATGGTCGGGTAATTAAAACGTTTAGTTTGATCACCTTTACACTCTTCATAATGTATGACCAATCTAGTTGGCACGTCAATAAAAAGGTCATTTTATCATATTTTTATGATAAAAAAAGATGAATTAGAAGATGTCAAAATCAAATGCACATAAGGAAGTCTGGTAATTTACCACGATATCTTTATTGTGTAAAGTTGATGGCATCAATACGGCAAGGAACATAGTTTATTTAATTTGTTCTATGACTATGGTGTACTGCAGTCATGTTACGATATTGGAGATCTAGAGCTTCGTAAAAACACCATAGACACATCGGAATGACCTCGATATCAGAGCACGCAGCTGCAAAGAAGGCTATCTTGTCACTCGCATCTGAGAAGGTTCGTGCACAACCAAGATGTGCAAATGCAGCAAAGCTATGGTACCGTGTGCATGGAAGTACATGTCATCCTAAGCATACATGCAAAAATACAATTAGCGATAAAAACTAAGATCAACTGAAAATGGCATCTATATTAATGTTAGTGTAGTCTTTGAATTTTAAAATTAATACATTTTGATGTAACCATCATTGTTTTTTTTTTAATATAAAGTTTATTGTATTTATTGATTATTTCTAATGCACATTTGTAAAAAAAAAATAACTATACGGTCTAAATACTCATATGGTCCGGCCGGTTAATAACCAAACGAGTACATACACATATTGTCATGACCATACGCGTATGGTCCAAATACTCAAATGGTCCGCAGCTTATATAAGACGACAACGTATCTTTATCCTTTGATTAAAACTTTGATCTTTCAGAAATTGTAACATGTGTAATTATTTTTAAAAATACGGTACTATTAAGACTATTTTACCTGTTTCTTGTGATCTATCACAAACGCCAAAAGGATTTTAACTTTGTTCGACGTTTTACAATCGGTAGATGCTTATCATTATTGTATACAAACTTGAAGTAAACCATGAACCCAAAACACACTTTAATTGTGATAGTATCAAATAAATAACATGATTTAATTAAAACATGTTGTCAAAAGTCTTCGAAAAGCACAAATGACATAAACAGACACATTTAAAGAAAGACAAGCTTAGTAAGATGAAAAGGCATATGGTAAGAAGTTTTCAGCTAGATTCAAACTACTCACTAGATATAAACACCGTTTTCAGTAGCATAATTTGGTTTTGATATGATGAATTTAAAAAAGTCATATTCTACAATTTCTAAAAACATCATAAGCTGATCATGCGGGTAAGAATGGTCTCATATGCATTTTAAATTGAGCAGTTCTTATTATTATGTGGGCAATTTTAACCTTTTGAGTCGTAATGTTTTCATCATATGTTTATTAAAGCAAATAAACTGTTATTTGTATACAATTTAAAAAGTACTTCGGAATATTCATTTTAGAACATGTACTTCTAACAAAATATCACAAAGATGAGTATAATTTATCTTAGAACCAAGAAGAAAACACTACATTGACTGTCAATCAATATGCAAACTGGCTGTCTTGTACAGAACCCCCCAAAAAATTAGAAATACACATACACTAACTTATATAAAATGATGTCTGCCACTATTCTTAAATTATTCGGCCTATCTGTTGTTAATACTGTTTCATGTTTGTAGTGTAGCAGAAATACATAAATCATAGTACGAAACATTTTTTCTTCTGAATAAAATATACATAAAAAATGCTAAGCAATTACTCCCCCACCATAGATGAATTAACCAAAACAAAATGAAATTAGTATTGAACCAGAGGTATTCATACGAAGTACTATGCATTCATGGTACAATATTCAAAATCGTCAAGTTGTGTTGACATATTGAAAATTTTCTAGTAAAAAATAAAGTTCTATTAGGAGCTTACTGACAAAACTATACTACAGAGTGACAAAGTTTATTTTGAAATGTAAAGCAAACTCGTATAACACTAGAACTTAAGAAATAGATATGCACTGTCGCCATTTAAAAAATAATGTCACTCCATGTTTCTAAGTCTTAAAAAGTCTAGCATTATAAAAATAACCTTCAGCATTATCGTGATATATTACACTACATGTACATTTTATTTGTATACTTCATGTTACATAGCATTATCCAAAACCATGAATATTTACTGGTTTTTAGTTGAAGAAAAATTGAATTTTCCACTATACTAGAAGTGGGTTCAAAACGTTTTATATCTGTAAATTGTGGTTAATATCAGTGTTAATATCGTGCACGATTGAACTTTATAAGATACTCCGGATACGCTTGGTTATCTTGAAACATTACATGTATCTTTGGATCATTTACATCATCGACTGTACTATCGTATCTTACACCGTTTATATCTTTTGGTGGCTCTTTCATATTTTTCTTTCCGTTTCCGTATCTTCCTACAAATACACTACATTTGTATATATATTTATTGCCGTTTCTTCCAGGAACAGAGAATGTATCGTTGGATGAGTATGATGGTTCCGTTGCGAAATAAACTCCATCGCCGTAAAAACAAGCTGCAAATAGAACAATCAATATTAGTATTCATACTCACACTACTATATCTACAATACTTTTCATAAGTTAGTTAAATTATATGATGGATATCTCATTCTTGCAGCATACTGGTATCTAGGTTATTCCATCTATCTTGATAAGTTTTTTTTAACCAAAAGCAAATAAAAACAAAGACAGGAGACCATTTAAGTTTATATAAAGTCGATTTCTAAAAATAGAGACAATCTTAATAGACCTGTAATCTAAACAACAATAAAAAAAAACCATTGTTCTGAATTCATCACTTGTTCAATCTAACATTTAACATGGTAAATTCAAAGCCCAATAATATACGATTTATGAGCTTCTGATATATTTTAGCAAAATAAGCAATAAAATTATTATCAACATTTTAATGGGTGCCATTCTCTCCTCTTTTGAGTTGCAAATCGCTTTACTAAAAGGTCGGTACAAAGCAAAGAAAACTAACATACAAATAATAGATGCAAAACATGGATATAAGAAAACTAGCAGTCACTAAAAGCTAGTCCAAAGCGTCTTAGCTACTTAATTAATCATGTTCTTCTAGACTTAAGTATCAATCAGTCCAAATCTAAGTTATTTATATTCATCAACAGTCTAAAAAAAAGCATGATCATGTGAAATGCAAAAATAAATATACTGACTATCTTTAAACACAACATAAAATACCTGAGGCTAATGAACATACCGGATCATTGAAGTCGCACGAATTAACTTAAAGCGAAAATTTGAAACCCACACATGATTCGTTTTAAAGATTTTGTATCGTGAACCAATACTTTCAATCCAAACTCACACTTGGCATCGTCTAACTATAGTTCAATGATGTGCCGAAACTAAATGGTGAAAATCTGAAGCAAGCCAAATGAATATTGCAGGCAAATTTACGTTAACGTGCTGCTTTTATACCATTTCATGCCAGAAACTCGGTTACTGTACCTACAACGTCGGTATAGGTAGACGGGATTGTTCATAACCATTGAAAGACTACATAAGTAAAACGGTGTTCCAAAAACTGTTTGGTTGATCTTTCTGACAATCGTTTTGGCGTTTGTTGAATGCTGTAATTGCTGTAATTGCTTTCGAATTTTTTTTAATGTTGTTTTGCCAAATTCCGGTTAAAAACAATTTTGCCTCAAAACAGGTCACTGGCGGATCCCCGAATAAGGTTGCTGTGAGTGTTCTTGTAATGTGTAACCGGGCAGGTGTGTTTAATATTTTTAACCTCGAGTTTGTATCAGTTTCCTAGCATTTGAAGAAATAGTTCAAAACATAAAAAATCAAACAGTGTACGCTATACTACCATATATAACAAATGCTACATAAAAGACATTTCAAAAGCATATGAACTCGTAACGAACCTTGTAAATAAAAATTTTTTAATATCCCTTTAGTCTGAAACTTGGTAAAAAAAACAATTGTTTGGAACTAGGGTGTCATTTAAATGTATGGACCCTATCAGAAAAATTATATATATAACAAATTTGAACTGATATAAACTTCTGTATGAAAACTTATTTAAATGTTTGTCCATAACTTTAAGAACAACAGGGAAGAACTAAGATAAGCAAATATCAGCAAACACCCATTGCTATAGTGAGAGATTTAAAATGAAATACCTTTGCACCAACCCACTTTGGACAATTTGTTCCGAACACACTGTCTGAGACTATCTCTATTCTGTCGGACAGTTTCAAACACTTCATTTTGCTGAACTTATTTGATCTGCCTTTTTCACTGGCATCGGTACACATAACAAATGTTACTTAGTAGAACACCGACACCAAAGAGAACACCTCACAACATTTGTCAAGTTAAGGCATCTTATAGTCAAAGATAAAGTCTATTAATTCTTTATAATCATATAAGTAAAAAGTAAAATGATAGTGTGACATCCAGACTTCTAAAATAACGAGGTCCAATTTGGTTGTTGGCATGACATAAAAACAACAAGTCCAATATTTAACTTTCCTTATAACTAATAAAGGGTAATGATGTTGATAGTTTAATGCATAATTCTAGGACTTTTTGTTTTCCACATAATTAAGATTACCAATGATTAATAAGTTTTGGGTCGAACACGGTACCGATACCACTATTATATGTCGCTTGAAGTTACCGGTTGTATGTATGCTCTGTATGTCTTTTTAAATAGGAGCACACATATGAGATATGGTGTAAAGGAGGACGTTGCATGTATCGATGCAGAATTAATATAACCATTTGCCTAGCCAGTTTCTCAGCCTTGTTGTAATGGGTCTCCCTACCTGAAAGTTAACCTCCTCATAACAATAGTGAAATGCAATAAAACATACGAACATATACTCATCCTCCAAACATATTAGGCATTACATTGGTTTTTAATTAAGAAAAAATTACATACATGAATTTCAAATATTTTCAAGATTGAAACTAGTGACCTGAATGATTTATCTATCAGTTTTACTCATTTGTGAAAAAGTTGAATATGCAGAAACGTCATTTTATTATTTTTTAAACAAATGCGCATTTATTCAAGTATTTACCTGTATAGAGATGGAATAGAGTTGTTCAATTTGTCATTAATTGTGTCGAACATTATCGTAAACAAAAGGTCGTAATAAATTTGAAAAAGTTACACTTCAGTCAATGCTATGTCTACGCAAAAATGAGAGAGAACAAACTATTGGGAAGTTGACAGCAGGAATAACTCAAATGCAGGTTGCAAATAATTTTAATGTCTCTAAAAGGATTATTGCAAGGCTAAAGACTCGTCTATGAGATACTGGCACCACATATGATCGTCCCGAAAGTGGCAGGTCACATAAAACGACGTTACGTCAATACAAACACATCCAAAACAACCATCTCCGGAATCAAATGTTAAAGCAGCACAACAAACTCACGGAAGAAACAACAAAGGAAAATCTGTCCACACAGTTCGTAATTGATTGCATAAGGTTTGTGTAAGTGCTTTTCGTCTGTTGAAGGGAACATCCTTACACAGCGTCACAGGACGGTACGGATTCGATTGAATAGGCTGACATGGAGACAGGTTGTTTTTACCGATGAATCGAATATCAACTTGTTTAGAGACGGCAGATCAAGGGTCTACTGGCGGTGCAATGAACGATATCTGATATATGAATATAGGAAACAGATCGGGTTGGTGGTGTGGAATATTATATGGGGCAGAATAACCTTCCTGGAACGCACCAGTATCACAATTATTGATGATTACCAAATGCAACCAGGCAAAGGAACTAAATTAGGGCACCAGTTGTTCTCCCATTTCTTTGAACGCATCGTTTCTATCACGTGTGTTAGGGAGGACAACGTCCGTTGTCATGTGGTACACATTTTGATGATTTGTTTGGAGAATAATCACATTCGTCCCCAGTCGAACGTCTTTTGGACGAACTTGGACAATGTATCAGGTATAGCCAAAACCCACCGGTAACGCTCGCCCAGCTCTGATAACCACTTTTTAGTGAATGGAAAATCATCCCTCAAGACTTCATTCGACGAATAATTGATTTAATGCGACGGGAGTGTCAGGTAGACATTTATAAATGCAAGAGGTGGCTATTGACATGTTAACTTGAATTTTGCAATTATCTTATCAAAATTGTCCGAAAATGTGTTCAAATAGAGAAAACTTATTATTGTTCTCTTCAAAAAAATGATATAAGCTATCTATTCCATTAACTTATATTGTACTATTGAAATTAAGGTTTTGTTTTAAAAAAAATATAAATGATCTTAGAACCATGAAACGTTTCTTTTTTCCTAGTAGATACAGCCCGTAACAGAGCAGTGACCGAATTGATGTTTCTTTACCGTCAAAATTAGCTACGTCATCGACAAACTTAATTGAGTATTAACCGAACTATTGGTACTTTAACGTTAAAAAGATTGACAATGCTGACAATCTTTCATGTGTCGATAATCAAGTTTAATACCAATAATATTGAAAATAATTCTTATAATATGAAACAAAATATGTCCATGCACCATTTCGATTGGGCGAAAATAGTCATTTCTTCAAAGTCAGAACAGAAAAAAAAGATTTATGGAAGGACGTCTTGATAGTATTATTTCCTTTACAATTTTACCCAAAACTAAAAGAAATATACTGGTAAACAATTAAAAAGGTGTTTGATAGGAATGAAGTCCTTAATTTTTTCGGACTACAATGTGTACCGTATGTGTGATGGATTTGAATTCAATCAATAACTTTGAAATGTTTTCTCATATGTATACACAAAAGGGAAGACAGATATTTGTACTTCTGTTAGAATATGTCTTCGTCCGTTTCACATGCCAAACTTTTTTCTAGTACAGTTTGAACGGGAAAATTTTGTGGAGAATTTTTTTTAATATGACAAAAAAACGAGCAAAACTATTTCTTGAAAAGGCACACACAGAGAATTTTTTTTAGTAAAAATCAGTAAAAATGAATATACACGTATGTTTTTCTAAAAATCTGAGTTAATTCCGACTTTGTATCATTATTACCAGAGACCCTTTATCAAGACATAAAGTTGGGATTATTTTTTTGTTGGTAAAGTGGAATTTTAATGTCCCGGATTGTCAGGTCTCGAAATTTAGGACGTGAAAAAGCCCGCCGGAACTTTGGTTTTTAAATCCTTTTTTTTTCATGTAGAACGGTGTGAATTATTCAGCTTGAAGCAAGAAAACTCTTCGATCAAACGAAGGAATCTCTGGTGTTAATTTACCAATTTTTGTCGAAATACACATACATTTCTGCTTAACCGCGTTAATTGAACAACTTAGTGCTAACACACATTTGCTAAGGCACGAAACATTTTATTTTCAGGAGGGGAAAAAGGGGTATATAGTTATATATCTCAGAATATTTTAATAACCGCTTCTCTGGTCAGATTTTTATGCCCCCGCCTTTAGGCGACGGGGCATTAAGATTTACCGTTGTCAGTACGTCTGTACGTCCGGTCTATAAAACTTTTGTCAAATATATATCGGCTTGTGTATGTCGGATTGGTTTGATATTTGGTCTGAAGCTTTATCAAGGAGAATTTTACCGTTTCTCCCCTTTTCAGGTCTGTCATTCGTCTACCTCCTGTTCGGCGGGGGCATCTGTGTCTCATAGACACATTTTCTCTGTTTTATATTACAGTTTATACAGGAAAATTTTTTTGACAATTTTTTTTTCATCTGACAAAATATTGAGGCAGCAGATTTTTTAAGTCAAAATCAGGGTCAGAATATTGTTTTCTAAAAACTACCAGGCCCCTTCCTCCATGAAAATTAAATGGTCCGTGGCAAAAATCAGTTTAACAGATATGATCCAATGGAAATTTGCAAATGGAACCTTCGGTAAATAGGAAAATGAAAAGATATGAGGTAATTTACAGAGAGACCACACTCCATCCATGAGAAAAAAGGAGGGAATTTAAAAATCTAGAGGTCTCCACAAGGCTTTCAACAAGGGTGTAATCTCACTCCTTCTGAAAAGCTGTATATCACCCAACGTGTACATCCGTTTGGTCATCCAGAGATTCTGGTTTCTCTTTTTGTGTGTCATAAACATTCAATGCGGATTTGAATTTAATTTACCGAAACATTTCCGTATATTAAATCTTAGGACGGTCAGAACATTTTAAGGACGCAACAGATCGAAGTACAATTTTAAGTAGTACTTAGATGTGCAATAATTCAGCTTCCTGTACATGTTCATGAAGTTCTAAATTTTGAATGTTGATTTCTTTAAAAAAAAAAACATCATTTTTTTACAATAAAAAATCTCAAAATGTCCGTAACAATGAAAAAGTTTGACCATGAAAAATCACATAGCTAAGAAAAGCAGTCGTTTAATTGATTATAAGAAAGTTTCAGTATATCATGTCAAATTTCTTTAATTTGAGAGTTTTCCTTTAGTTACAAATGTAGCTCCATGTCTGATGGTGAAATAAAAATGAATGTCTCCGAAAGTGGTGAATTAGTTTCCATAAATGACAGATGAATCGGGCCAAGCTTAGTAACTTACAGTAAACAGACTACTGTAACATTGACGCACTCGTCGAACTGTTAAAAAGATTTGTGTTTATGACCAAAAATTTATATACAACTTCATTTATAAATTAATCTGAATTTCATAGCGCGTCGTCACAATAATGAAAGTTATAAAAAAAAATCTATAACCAGCAGATCTATACTTCTATAAAGAAAGTATTCTTGTACAAAAGGGTATTTATTATTAAATGGTCCTAACTATAGAATAGATAGTTTACCACAGAAATCTTAAACGGAAGTTTCGACAATTTTAAACAGAAGAGATTTGAAAATAAATTTAACTTTAAATAAACACTGAAATAATTTTAATACCTCGAAGGTGTAAAGAATATAACCAACAATCTCAATCTTTAAAAGTGTCTTCATTGCACTAACCGAAGAGTTCACGTTTACAGTAGAAACAGTGGATGTGACTCCAATAAATTCATTATCATTGTAGTCATGAATATTTATCGCTTATATTAAATTGATAAAGATTTTATCGAGGTCGCACCAACTGTTTCTACAGCTAAGATCAGTTACATGTAACATGATATCGTCGATTCGCACGACGAAGCCATTGTTTATGACAGAACACACATTCTCGATTATGTATTTTTGTTTCCGTCAGTTCGAAAGTATTCGATCATTTCAACTCCTTTGTATTTCATAATATATGTCAGGAACAAAGACATATGTTCGATTGAATAATGATTTCCTCGTAACAAATGATAGAAATCGGAGATCTCGTATTTGATCCTTTACCGTTTTAATGAAAATGCCAATGACAGAGGTTGATTATAAAAAATGTTTTACTGTGTTAAAAAAACTTCGAGTTAAACAATGAAAACTTACACGTTGGACATGAAATATTTTGTCGATGAAGAAAATTAAATTATGTCACTTCTGAAATAAGTTTGTCGATAACGTAACTTATTCTGACGGTAAAGAAACGCGAATTCGATCACTACTCTGTTACGGGCTGTATAGAAAACAAATATATAGAATATGCAAAATATAAAAAAAAAAAACAAAAATATGAAAAATAAGGGATAATGTTAAGTAAGAAAACCAGGACACGTTCAACAAATATAAAAAAAAAAGATGTAGCATGTTGCCAATAAGACAACTCTTCACAAGAGACCATGTGACATAGAAATCAACAACTATAGGTCAACATATGGCATTACACAATGAGCAATGCCCGTACCGCATTGGTAGCTATAAAAGACCACGAAATGACAAATTCAAACGAGAAAAAATAATGACCTTATTTTTTTAAAATATCATGAAATGTCGTTATCTTGATGATATGTTGTCGCCAAATTTACTGCCGTATATATATGTCAGTTTTACACGAAAATAAAATGAGTGCATTGACTGATTTTGTGTCATTGATGGACATCCCATGTCCTTTGGGTAACATGATTTCATTTGAATCGCATTTCGAATTATCTGTTAATTTTTAAGCAAAATATTCTTACCATTTTTTCCCTGGTAGTTTCTATTAAATCCATATTGATTTATATTGTCAAGGCTGTCTCTCGAAGTACCATGCCATAAATATTGTCTGTAAGAATGTGGATATATTTGTCTAGCTGCTTCCATAAAGTGTTTTTCAAACGACATATGCGCATCATACATTCGACTGTTTTGTATTCTAAATACCTGGGAAATCGTATGATTTTATATTAGTATTATAATTAGAAGAATCAACATGTGTCAAGAAATGATCATCTTATTATATCAATAAACATCGTTCTGTAAGTACATATTTAAACCGTTCATTAGAGCTACATCGATTGATAAAAAGAAAAGAATTCTCAACATTACACAACAATGAGGTTACATGTTGAATTTTAGTTGGTGTTAAAAACAAAGTAAATTTAAAAAGGTGTGGTATGATTGCCAACGGAACAATCCTCCTTCGGAAATCAAACCATGTATAACTGAAAACACAGTACGGCTTCCAGACTTCGCCAATGCGAATTTGTATTCTTTGTTTTTCTATATACCCGGCAGGTTCAATATGTATCAAACAATTTGAATCACCAGACAGTCATCAATAGAAAAAAAAAATAACAAAAGAGTACTTGCTGTTACCGAAGCCTATTTCGAAGCAATTTTCATCTCAGTAAAAGAGGGACGAAAGATACCAAAGGGACAGTCAAACTCATAAATCTTAAACAAACTGACAACACCATGGCTAAAAATGAAAAAGACAAACAAACAACAGCACACACTACACAACATAGAAAACTAAAGAATAAACAACACGAACCACACCAAAAAACTAGGGGTGATCTCGGGTGCTCCGGAAGGGTAAGCAGATCCTGCTCCACATGCGGCACCCGTCGTGTTGCTTATGTGATAACAAATCCGGCAAATAGTCCAATTCGGTAGGTCACATTCATGAAAGGTAAGGGGATTGTAGTTACGACGTAAGGAACATATCCGATATCATTTGTGAAACGGTTATTCCATAACGGTAAACTAACTCGTGATGACGTCCGTAAAATTTACAAAGGGATGATTTTAACTTCACCATTTGGAACTCTTGGTTTAATAGCTTCCTTGTTAGCAGCAACCCTCTATCAAGAAAATCATGATAGGAAATGCAAGCACGAGAATATCGTATCAATTGGGAGATATATACCCCGTATGCAGGTGCTGCTGGAATGTTGCTACTTAGAAATGGAAAGTTCACAATTGGAAAGCTGAAATCATCTCTTTTGTCGTAAAGTTTTGTTTTCAATCGACCCTCATTGTCAATTTCTAGATGTAAGTCAAGATATGAGGCCGACTTAACTGTATCTGTAGTATCCTTTATCTCTAGCTCGATTGGATAGATGCGTTCCACATAGTCACCAAATTTTGAATTATTTAGTGAAAGAACATCATCTATATAGCGAAAAGTAGAGTTAAAGGATATTGCTAACTTCTTATCTTTCTTCCTAAGAAGTTCCTGCATGAAGTCAGCCTCATAATAATAAAGAAATACGTCGGCAAGTAGAGGGGCACAGTTTGTTCCCATTGAAATGCCGACAGTCTGTTGAAAAACACGTCCTCCGAACGTAACAAATATGTTGTCAATCAAGAAATCAAGCATCTTGATAATATCAGTTTCAGAGAATTTTTTGTTCGAATCAGAGTGATCCTTTACAAAGTAGGATTTATCCCTCCCTAAGACAAGATACTTGTATCTACGTTGGACATTCTTTTTTACGAAACAAAGCAATACCAACTCTTTCAATTTGTCTTTTAGTTTGGAATGTAGAATACTAGTGTACAGAGTAGAAAAGTCTAATGTTTTAATACTGTTACAAGATGAAAGAGAGTTAGATTGTATGTACTCTAAAAGATCTTTGGAATTTTTAAGTATCCACATCTGATTCACGCCCCCTCTAGAATAGGCAGTTTCACAATAACTTTGAAGCCCGTCTTTGATTGCTGATAAAATAGATGTTAATAATTTAGAAAGAGGTTTCGTGGAGCACTTGGAAGACAAAGACTCAAATGTATATGAGTAAACATCCAATGGAATAAGCGTAAATGCGTCTTTAACATTCAGACAAAAATTAACTTTCGTATAAAGAAATCGACGGGATGTTTGAGTGCAATTTCATAACTGTATAGGAATTCATATGAAGTTATGTTTGAATTTATCGTTAACGAAATGAATGTTATTTCTGAAGAATATTGAAAAATCTTATTACAGTGTTTAAACAACAAAGTTTGGAATACATTTATCCAAAAGATCGGTTAGGAAGTTTATTTTTGAATGTCACTGGATTGGATCATTGGATCTTTTACCTGACCTCAAGATAACATGGATCTTAACAGTAATTACGGCAATATTAACAGTTTGGTAGATCTAGTGTAATATGAACATCTGACCAATATTTAATTGGTTATCAAAGGTACTAGCTATATGCTTAAAATTTGATACGCCAGACGCGCGTTTCGCGTCTACATAACATTCATTATGACGCTCAGATCAAAATAGTTAGAAAGCCAAACCAGTTTTAAATTGAAGAGCATTGAGGACCCAACATTCCAAAAAGTTGTATCAAATAGGCTAAGGTAATGTATGCCTGGGATAAGAATAATTCATACTTTTACAAACATTTAATAAAAATGACCATAGAATTGGTATTAATGTCAACAGCTAAGTTACTAGAATAATAGGCTAGTGATACCCATCAGCAGTGGTATCGACCCAATAGTTAAATGTAACATGCCTATAATTTGATATGGCAGACGCGCGTTTCGTCTAAATACGAAAGTTTTGCCAAATATGCTAAGCTAATTTATGCCTGGAATTAGACAATCCTCAGTATTTCGAATAATTCATAACTTGTAAAGGTTCGCAAGATACAGTTACAGAAATAATAAAAAAAAGTACGTTCAAACAAGTAACAACTCTAAGAAAAAACCATTCAGTGAAGGTGATATAAGGCTGAAAACGCACATTCTATTCATAGTTACTGTACATAACAGCAAAACCATGTAAAAGTATTCAGTGTTGGCGATATAAGGCTGAAAACGCACATTTCAGTCATAATTACTCTACATAACAGCACAACCATGTAAAATCTGTAAATTGGCGAAAGCATATATTTGTTCATCCCTCGGAAGGATTCGAACTCATGCTGTTCGGATATCAAGACAACACTGCCTGCACTGTGTCCAGCGCTCTAGACTACTCGTGTCCAATGGAGGGAATTGTTAAGACGACTCCTTATTGGTATTATTGCCTATAAATGAAGACTTTCCAATGTAAACACTTACAAAAAAGATATATTAATATAATTAAATCAGTTTTGTGAATTATATATGACTATTCGAATTTGATTATCCACAATATTGACCAAGAACGGCACCATCTCGGTTACATTGATTCATATATGATACGGTAAAATGCATACAACTTTTGGTAACATCTTTCACTTATCATAAAATTTGCTAATGTTTTGTTTGTTGTATTTTGATAAGCAATCAATTTTGAATTTACAACGAGAAAACATTTCATGGAAACAGATTCTTCAAACAATTAACATGCATGTCTTCTAAATATCAATTTGAGACATTATTATAAATGTAAGATGTTTTATGTATCGATAGACATCATGAACATGATTAACCTGAACGAAATATTTTATTTATCTTAAAAATTTTGAATGAAAATTGGGAATGTGTCAAAGAGACAACAACCCGACCATATAACAGACAACAGCAGAAGTTCACCGATAGGTTTCAATGTAGACTAAATATAAAGTACATGTTATAACATTGGGGTTTTGTCCATTATATGCACAGTCAGAATCTTGCACATTTAAAATATTCGTCGATTATTTCATTTTTTGAATTCTCTGTTGTGGAGATAACAATAAAAGATTAGTACTGCTTTTTTCAGTTTGATTTGAATTTCAGTTTATTTTATTATAAAGAAAAACATATTTAGTTTATTTTTTCTTATTTATTAATCCTCTAGTGCAATTCAGGATCATATCCTAATTTCTACTAGTTGATATTTGAATTCAGATAAGTACTGGATTTTCTTTAGTAATCAATTTTTGTAAGCAGATATTGGAATTAGTACTAGGATATTTCCTGATCCCACTGAATCCAATTAGTTCTGTAGCATATAAAATTGAGAATAGAAAAGGGGAATGTGTCAAACACACAGTTGATAACAATCATCTTTCTTATTGGGGATATTATATTTTATGTATTTGCTTGTAGGTATTGACCCTCCAAAATACGACCGATCACAATACACGAATTATACTTAGTGTAACGTAATAAATATCTGTTCAACTCATTAGTTTCAGTCATTTTTATATATATTCATATTATAATCATTTTATACTTTTATTGAAGGTAAACTACATGTATGTTATGGTGTGGAAGGAGAACATCTGTTGTAAAGTTGTCACACATTTAGACAAGAACAATGAAAAAAATCAAAGTGAAAGTGAAGTTAGTATCATAACCTTTTACGACTGATCACCACATTTAATCTGCATGCAACAACGATCATGAACCGTGACACAACCTTAATGAAACCGGTAAGAAATAATTTTGGCCTCGTGTATTCTGTGTTGTTTAGTTAGAATGATTAACGAATTCCTACCTCTTTTATCTGAAAACCATTGTTATTCTGCTGAAAACTTGTGACAATTTCGTTGAACTCGGAGCTGTTTTTATCAAGTTGTACTATAAGCAAGTTATTACTGCCAACCATTTGCTTCCATTTCCCTTTAAAACCTAACAATATTTAAACATTTGCATTAAGGACTTCATAGAAAAAACCTACATTAGTTTAACATGAAAATGAAAGCATTCTACATTCAAAATCAGGTTTAGGAATTTTCACAGAAATTGTTTTGTTTTTGGTATTGTTTGTTTTTAGTATTCTAAAAAGTTTATTTCAAGCCCAATTTGCTTTAACTAAATTGAAAGATCACTAAATTTTCAAAACTGTTTAAAGTTTCTTTCGTTTTTAATCAGTTTACACATAGAGTACTAGTATTCACAATCTACCCTATTCTTCTTTATAATACACGAAATTATAGAATCAACACCTTCAACAAAACCTATATGCGAATACAAAAGCTATGATAATTACGTCTGGAATAGTACTTTCTTGAAAATTTATATGAAATTCTAAGAGAAGTCAGCCAAGTTTTTGTGACTTCGAATTTTCATGAACTAAAACAGATTTTTGTAAATAAGGGTTTAGCTTTAGCCCGTCATCAGATGCTTTGGTCTTGGTGACCTTTGATTTTTTACTGATATTTGGTCCAATTAATGTTCTTTCATATATTTCCCGTTTCTATTCTCAATTGGATGAGTTCCTGTATCGTCCAGTTAGTCCAGTAACCGTATATCTGTTGGGATACGTTTGGAGTGGCCAAGTATCTTGAAAATATTTGCTATTTAATATATCAAAAAGTAGAGATAGAAATAAATATAAAATAGACCTTTTCTAGATCACTACCGAAGAAACTGAAAGGCCTCCGTATGAGACGTTATTTTGTATAGCAACTAATTATTTGTTAACAAGGAACACGCCACCAGACGCAAGATTGATATTTATAGATTATATACATTTTTGTTTTGTTTTCTTCAAAATTTATGCCAAATCATAGTTTTGTTTTAACACTGATTTTTAGGTACACTTAGACAGGAAAGGTAAAGTGAGGGTTTGGTGTATTTTGAATACGTAGTATTGATTATGGCTGCTGCATTTCTCAAACCTCGTTGAGTTAGGTGGAAATCATTTTGAAGTTTTGTAAGTAATTTAGAGTCTTGTGAAGCAACTATCCAAAATACTTTGATATTAAAAAGGAGATGAGGTATTATTGCCAATGATAAAACTCTCCACAAGAGACCAAATTACATTAATAACTGTAGGGCTTTTAACAACAGACAGGTCAATAAGTCATTGTTAATATTAATGTTACTTACTATAACAATGGCGAATGTGAAGTCGAGATAAGTTATCATTTGCATTTCAAAACAACAAAGGCAGTTTCATTTGTTTGTATTGTCGTCGAAATTCAACACAATATATTGTCTTGAATTGCAACAGGGTGTGTTTAATTGCATTTGTAACATAGAAAAGTCCTTTAGATCAGATGAGTTTAAGAAATTTCCGACATGGATGTAACACGTTATGTTCAATACATTTTTCCAGAAAACGGAATTCATGCATTGATTGTACCGTGTTTAAAGTCCCCCTTCAAAAGAAAAAAACAAAACAAAACAAAACAAAACAAAAAAAAAAAACACACAATTTATCAATTCTTTTGTCAGTGCTTTTGTTTGGCAAGAGACAGACACCTGTTGGTTACTGTTATATGACGCATTTTGGACAAAGTGTATATAACAATCTTGCTTCATATAACGTTATAGTACTGATATGTTTATTCAGAGCTAAAAAAGGAATCTGATGTACTAGAAGAACTCTAAAGAGATAAAAAGAGGAAAGATCTTTATATTTTGAAGTCGATAGTTTTCTAATATGTAATGAATAATTGGTGCATTGCGATATCCTTACATAAGAACTAAAAATACAAACCCTGATAACGTGGTTGAGCGATATGACCAGGCTGTTGATCAAACTCGTACAATGCTGTAATAATTTAAATAGATTATGATATTAAATGTAATGTAGAAATAAATACTCCGAAATTAATGAGAACTCTTCTTAATGAAATTTTCTTGACCCGAAATGTAACTTCACTGAAATTTTGTTTGATGCTTAAAAAGATCTTCATAAAATGCCGCGAAATAAAAATAGTTGATTTATAACCTACAATCATTTACTAAAACGCTATCCAATATCTAACTGTTTTAGTTCGAATTTCCAGAAAAAGAGGCAAAATATAGGAAACCATTTCCGATCTTTAACCCTTATTCCCATTTAAAAAAAGAGCTTTTACAGTTGTAATCCATTCGTTTGATGTGTTTGAGCTTTTGATTTTGCCATTTGATTAGGGACTTTCTGGATAATATTTAATCAAGATATGAAACGAAAACAAAATAAGTAGGAATAAATCGGAAATGCATGAAATACATAAATATACAAAGGATATAAATATGAATACATAAATATCTAATGTGCATTGGAACTGTTACTTTAAACTTTTTGATCTGAAACATTGTACACATGATTAACGAAATACAAAGTCCGAAATGCCGACCAAATACAAGTCGTCAGGAATGGGAAACAATATACAAATTAAAATATAACAAAGACATAGGTTTGAACGTAGTTTTCAATTTAGACTCGTTTATATATATATATATATAAATAAAATTAAATTTCAAAATGCTCTTAAAGTCCTTTTAATCTCTACATTTTTCTCCAACCGGTTTCATATCTTTGTGATAATCATGGATGAATGTAACTAACGGTAACGTAACGTCACGATAATAAGTCTGTAACAATGCATTAAAGGGACGTAACCCTTACAACATTGTTTTCCCATTTTACCAATGTGACGACCAATTCACTGAAGAAATGAGGATTAATAAAGAAAATATGTTTATACAAAAGTACAAACCAAGCCTAAACAGATAAGACGTTACTTTTGTAAGGGTTACGTCCCTTTAATGCATTGTTACAGACTTATTATCGTGACGTTACGTTACCGTTAGTTACATTCATCCATGATTATCACAAAGATGTGAAACCGGTTGGAGAAAAATGTACAGATTAAAAGGACTTTAAGAGCATTTTGAAATTTAATTTTATTTATATTTCTACTAGTGTGGACACAGAGTTCAATTTTTAGTATATATATATATATATATATATATATATATATATATATATATATATATATATATATATATATATATATATATATATTCATTAAATAAAACAATAAAATAAGTAAAAAGTTAACAGTTCCATTCTATCGATTTCATCCTTCCATTGGGACTCTTCAGGATAACTGATGTATTATCGCTATAGTCGACGTCGTTGAGGAGGTTTTTATGACGTTCCGCCATTGTTCGTTATTAAAAGTTCTCTGGATTTAATTTCGATCGGAACGTTGTTATGAAATAACGTTCCATCTCTTTTCTATATGCTTCATTCCGTCTACATTTAAAAATAGGCATTATTTAAAAATGCTTTTTACCACAAGTATCAAGATGATCACTAATTGGTGAATTTCTGTATTGTGGGTGTTTTATTTGTTCTTTGTGAACTTGCACCCGTATATATATATATATAATTATTGCGTACAAAATTGAATTTTCAACATCATCTTTATAATTAAATGAAAAAAACAGATTTCAATATTTATGTGTTTTTTTTTTCTTGTCTCATGAAACATTATTTACAAATATCTTAGAATATAATATCTTAAATATGTATTACAATGCAGTGACGGACAAGCTGCACAACTAATCTTGTTTATTTTGATGCATATAATGAAATTCATATTGAGAAGCAAAATTTTACGATATCATTGCAAAGTCAAACTGAAAAACTTGAAAATGAAATTATAAGTGAAGTTATTAATACATACCTTTGAATTTAATAAGATACTGCGGATATGCCTGTTTATCGTGAAATATTACATGTTCCGTTGGATTATTCACGTCATTGACTGTACTGTCATATCTATTACCGTATCTATCTCTCGGTGGCTCGTGTATATCATTTGTTCCTTTTCCGTATCTTCCTACTAATACACTACATTGGTATACATATTTGATTCCGCTCTGATCTTGGACAGCATATTTATCTTGGCACGCATGGTAGGGCTCAGTTGTGAAATACACTCCATCGCCGTAAAGACAACCTTTAAAAAGAAAAACAGGGTATTGTTCATATTTATAAATCACGCATATTTTACTGAATAGAAAAGAATAATTACCGTTATTTTGTGCATTTTTTTCTTTGAACTATTTTTGTTATAATTTTTCATATCATGCTACTCGCTTGAGATGGAAAATTATCGCTAGAAACTAAGCAGGCACGCGACGTTGCTTATGAAATTGACAACGTCGTCATAGGTAAAATAGCGATAAACAGATTATCATTTGTCATCTCACCAAAAACCTAGGGTAAACTATGTGTTCTGTTAGCATGTTCTGTTCTACTGATATGACACCTACCATCTGAAAATAGAGGAATCATATTCAATGATAAGGCATCTTGAATAGGTAAATGAACAAAAATATCGAACTACAGGTAAAAATTGAAAACGGAAAGTCTCTTATTAATTAGCAAACTCAAAAGCTCAAACACACCAAACTAATTAATGCTGACTTTCATATTCCTCACTTGGTACAGACATAGTTTAATGAAAAGTTTCTTATTGTCTCATTCCATATACATATACCAAATTAAAAATTCATCAGTAAATGTAAACGTCCTAACCCTATAAAACTGTATCGAATAAGAAAGGGAAATAGCAGGCATTTAAAAAGAATATCTGAAACTACCAAAAAATTTCATTTTTGACATTGAAAAGTAATTACATTGACCAAAATGTTATACTGAAAAAAGATTTGAAATGAACACGGACTTTTTAAGTCGGGTCAAAATATTTTAGGTTCTCTAAGATTTTGAAAATGTCGTTGATATGTTGACTTTAGATGAATTTAACTATCAATTTTAGGTATTTTTGTCATATAGCTCTTCAACGGTTTCGATACTTTTAAATCCTCGGATTTTAAATGTTTAGCTTTGAGCGTTCCTAATGAAGGTAAATCTAGAAAAGCGCTTCGGTTGCAAGAAATTATAAAACGTGTTGTTTTCAATTTTTTAATATAGGTAATTTCTTACATTTTTTCTCTTGGTTACTTCTTTTCAAACCAGTTTTATTTATGTTATCAGAGAACACTTTGGAGGTACCATGCCATAAATATTGTTTATAGGAGGCTGGATATTGTAGCTGAGCTTTATGCATAAACTTCTCTTCAAACCAAATATGTGCATCATATAAGTCTTTATTCTGTATTCTCCGTACCTGTTAAAACAGTGTGTACTTTATTCGAATGAAAACAAAGAGACACAAATGGTATTCAGGTAACAATTCCAATATAAAAAAGAAGATGTGGTATGATTGCCAATGAGACAGCTATCCACAAAAGACAAAATGACACAGACATTAACAACTATAGGTCACCGTACGGCCTTCAACAATGAGCAAAGCCCATACCGCATAGTGAGCTATAAAAGGCCCCGATAAGACAATGTAAAACAATTCAAACGAGAAAACTAACGGCCTTATTTATGTAAAAAAATGAACGGAAAACAAATATGTAACACATAAACAAACGACAACCACTGAATTACAGACTCCTGACTTGGGACAGGCACATACATAAATAATAGAGCGGGGTTAAACATGTTAGCGGGATCCCAACCCTCCCTCTAACCTGGGACAGTGGTATAACAGTACAACATAAGAACGAACTATAAAAGTCATAATCATAAATCAACAAAACTTAATTTAAACTATAACTATCTTGAAATTTATAAAATAAAAAAGTCAAACCGTACATCAGTTAAGACGCTTGCACCATCCAAAAATTAGTTAAACATGATATATGTTATATGGCTAATTACAACAGAGAGTTCAAATATATGCTTGAAATGAACATATTAATGTGCGATATGAACTAGTAAAATTGTATACCTTTAACGATGACGACAGTTATGATGTTAAAAGAACGATTAGTCTTGCAATTAACATTGAAAACCATAGTGTATTTTGTACCAGTTGAGTGACTGTTAAAGGTCTGGGTATCCATTAAGTGTTGCAAGTCAGACATCGTTTGTTTCCGCAACCCTTGCAAGAGCCCACAGACAAAGAGCCTACTTGAGAGGATATATCAGGATATATCAGCTCTCTCCAGCATGTCTTTAAGTCTTTTGGTCCTACGGAAAGCCAATACAGGTGGCTCGGTAAAGATTTTGGAGTTTTTTCGATTTCTTTTCGCGGATAAGTTGAGATAAACTCAAATTGTGGATGGTAAATCAACACAAAAGGCACCCTATTGAAAAAATTTCACCTTGGCTGATGTTGTTAGCACAACAAAATACTGTATCCTCAATATTTTTATCAATATTTATACTGCACTCGTTCTATTTGAGGAGTCAAAATACATTGACTGTATTTTTCTATGTCATATACAGTCACTGACCCAATATCATTTTTCCTCATGAATATTTAAATAAAACTTGCAGAAGCTATATTTAATTATTCATACGACCTCTTCAACCTGTTCTTTTTTCCAATGTATACAACGAAGCGTGGGAAAATATATTTCACTACAGTTAAATTTTTTTTTTTAAACCTATAAATCATTATGTTTTGTGCTTATTGTCGATATCAGCCCTCCAAATTTATATCAAGCCTCCGAGTTAAACTTTCGGTAACCTGTCAATAAGAAACTATTTGTAAACAAGTTGTCATTCGAAGCAGAAAACAACCAGGAAAGATTTCTCGCAGATCAAATGACGATTCATGAACATTCAAACAAAAATGAAAAATTTAGAAACTTATAAAGTTACGAATCTGCTGTAGTAGAAAAAAAGTAAAAATCAATAGTGAAAATGACAAAAGTTCCCGTAAAATTTTGACGTCATAATGAATTTAGAAAATATATGACGCCACACTGGAATGAGTAGCGATATGGCATTCTCCCTAAGCATTTTTAACATTGAAAATGTTACACTTTAAGTCGTTTAATATTTGTAATTTTAAGAATCAATATATTTATACGAAGTTGTTACGAACTTTTTTTTTAACTCACAGTGATACATATTTTTAACTTTTTTTCGTTTTGGATTTGTGATGAAATATCAAACATAGTTTGGTGTATGCAGGTTGAATGTGCAATTGAATTGAATGGAAACGTAACTGAGTGGTTCAGTGTTAATTCAGGGTTAAAACAAGGGTGTGTTTTATCACCTATATTATTTAATGTTTTTATAGATTGTTTAGTCATAGATGTAAAAGGTCTAGACATAGGTGTTGATATAAAAATTGGTATATTATTATATGCAGATGACATTGTATTAATTGCTGAAAATGAAAATGATATACAATTAATGCTAACTATTCTTAATATATGGTATAAAATTAAATTATTGAATGTTAACTTTGAAAAGACAAAGATTGTGCATTTTAGAAATCCCTCTGTACAACCAACAAATGTAAATATTTTTACTTGGTGAAAAGCAATTGTGTATTGTATCAAAATATCAATATCTTGGCTTATTATTGACTGAATGTCTTGATTATAATGAAATGGAAAAATCTGCAGCTAGGTCAGCAGGGAGAGCATTAAGTTTACTGATGGTAAAGAGTAAAGCACATGATGGTTTCCACTTTAATACGTATACCAAACTTTTTGATAGCTTAGTCTGGTCAGTCATAAGTTATGGTGCAGCCATATGAGGCACTAAAGATTTTCTTGTATTAATGCTGTCAAGCACAGAGCTATCCGGTTTTTTATGGGTCTTGTTAAATATACCACTAGTAATGCCATTAATGGGGATATGGGTTGGAAACCTCCATGTGTGAAGCAGTGGAGTTGTGGTTTTAGACATTGGGGTAGATGTAATGTTATGTCAACAGATAGGGTGAATTATAAAGTTATTCAATGGGCATTTAGAAATGCCATAAATGAATAGAAAAACTGGTGTTATAGAATTATGACAAAATGTAGAGAATTTAATGTAGATTTATACACTAATTTAGATAATGCATTGCATAAAAATGTTATTACACAGTTAGAAGATATTTTATTTGAAAATTATGAGATTAATTGGCATAATAGAATATTGTCACAAAATGTTTGAAAAAAATTGCGCACTTATAAATTGTTTAAAGATGTTTTTGAAACAGAGATGTGTTTGAGGAAGAACATTTCAATACGATACAGAAGTGCATTTGCTTAATTTATGTGTGGCGTTGGTCCCTAGAGAATAGAAACAGGTCGCTATGAAAATAAAACTGTAAATGAAAGAGTTTGCCTTGCAATTATAAAATTTAAGGTGAGAAACATGTCGTTTTAGACTTTCCTTTATATGCAGATTAACGTAAAAGTTTATTCTATGAAGTTAAAAGAAGTAATTGTGATTTTAATATTTTATCTGATGATGATAAGTTTATATGTCTTTTTGAGAATACTGATTGCTTTGGTTGCCAAGACCTGCTTTAGCATTTTAAGTAGAAGAAATAGTTTTTCTATATGCTTGATTGATAGTTATGCTTTTATAAACTTGAAATATTTTATAGACATGATAACTGTAGATGTATGGTTTTACATAACAAAAGTGTTTTTATTGACATGATAAATATATATATAGTTATAATTTATATTCATTTCTATAGTCTCTCATAATTCTTTATAGAACGACACTTGTATTTTAATTGATAACATTGTTGTTTTATTCAACGTATTTATTACGATGATTGTATTATATGTATTACAGTGGCGAAACTCTAATGAAATATTGAATCTGAATCTGAATCGGTTTTTTTTTTCTCTTGCTTGAAAATATATATGATTAATAGATTTCCATATGGTCCGTGATATAAGCCCACGATCCCTATCAAGCCCTCGGGCTTTAGCCCTTTGGCTTGATATTAGAGTCTAGGCCTGATACCAGGGCCATTTGGAAAATTTGAATTGTCTTTGTTTTCTTTTTTTGTAACTCTAGAATGTTACTGCCATTGAGATATTAACGTATGCATACCTGTATTATTTCAAAATTTTCATTATTTAGTTTGAAACTTTGTTCAACAGCTTTGTACTCGTAGCAGCTTTTGTGGAGTGTAACAACTTGCAAATTTCTCTCTGTATGATCTCCAGTCCATCTCTTTTTGAAATCTGATAAATTTTATTCCAAAAAAATTTCTTTATTTTGATAATCTATGATAACTGAACATTGTGGTGACTTTTATAATACATAACTACACACGTCTTATTAAACCTAGTCCCTGAAATTTCAGGGATAAACAATATTCTACAAGGTTCATACAACAGTATGAAAACGTTCAATAAATTCCAAATAGTGCTAGATATTATGAAACATTTTACGAAGAAAGCATATGATACAAATGAAACCAATAAAAATTAAGAATATGTGTTATAATTGCCAATCAGACAACTATCAAACAGAGACCAAATGACATAAAGCTCTTCAACGGTTTCGGTACAAAAACTATCTTCGGATTTCAAATGTTTGGCTTTGAGCGCTTCTGACGTAATAAATTATTAAACGTGTTGTTTTTCATTTTTATATACATACGCATCTGTATGTCATCATACGGCCGTTCAAAGCAGTTCTATATTTTAATTTTAATCATAATTGACATCTGCTCCGTAATTATAAAAACAAAATTAAAAAGCGATGCCTTATTCATTAAATTGAGAAAAAAATGTCTTATTAAAACTAAACTTTTCATCATAATTGTTTAGTCTTATTTTTCTATGATGTGTATTGTATGCATTTTTTTGTTTGTTTGTTTGTCTATATTTTGGCAATGGTGTTGTTTATTGTCGTCTTATAAGTGTCTTTTTGGTATATTGCGCCCTTCAAGAAAGCTAGACAAAATCAAAATGCTAAAGTTTTTAACAGACCTATACTGACATATACTGTATCAAAATTATTCTTACGAATACCTGTAATAGACGGAAATTCCTTATTTTTTCTATTACGAAACCATGTAACTACTGCATCTGTAAAAAAAATACAAATTATCATAATCAAGCCAGTTGTGTGTATTTGATTTGTAAGTTCAGGCATCGATAAAATAGAATATCATGACAAAAAAATATAAATATATCCCTGTCACAAGCATGCTCTATTCTTTTGCAAGGCCCTAAATATTTAACGACAGTAGTGAAATCTGTCAAATATAATCTTGAATTGTGTGTATTGATCTGTTTTACCTGGTAAGATTCTCAAAAACTTAAGCTTATTTTGCTTATCAACAGAAAATGTAAAAAATGTTCTACTAGTAATTATTAATTCACAATCTTCTTTTGGCGGAGTTTAGTAATTTTGAGATTTTACTTTTAAAATACTTTCCAACACTGTTGTGTATATGAATAATTTTGGATAATCTTTTCTCGAGATTAAAACAAGGATAATAATTAAAAAGTTAACAACACGCAGAGAAAATCTACGTTGAAACAAAAATCTAAAAAATATAATTGTACAAAAGATAAAAACGACTATATAAAAAATATATATCAAAAGGTTACATTGTATGCTATATTTATCATAACTTATTTAAAAAGAATATTATATATTATGACGGAGCACCAATATATCCTATGAATGTATGAAAGCTTTATAGCTGCATCATGTTGCTTTATAAAAATAAGATGATGAATTACGACTTTGCCTAGACATTGCTACCTTTGATCTTCAAGTTTGAGTAGACCCTTAAACTGAATGCTGTAATGCCTCCAAACTGTGTCAGTAGCGCCACTACAAGTACAACTGACATAGAAGACGATCTATATATAGAACATAGAATCGCCTTTAGTTTTACTGAAGTTAGAAACATTGTACTCAATCTTTTAGATATTTTATCAAACGAACAAATACAAATAACAAATGAACAGAAAACCTCTTTGAATAAAAAACAAAAATGACACACAGTTTGGAAAGTAGGGTTTAAATATACCCGATGCGGCAAAAACTAGTTTTAGGAATCATCACCTGTTGATGGAATTATTCGATTGAAGAAAAATCAAAACATAAAAAAAATACTCTGCCTTATTGAAGTTTCGTCAACAAATCGACAGCTCAGTATGTATTTCAATCTTTAGATGGTCGGACAAAATCGTTCGAAATGAACAAGTGGGTATACTAGTATCACATCACTATACCTTGGGAAATGAAAGATGAATGCAATTTTCAGAATTGAAATATTTAGATTTTAAGTGTTTAAGTTCTGTTAATGAATAAAAGGAATAGAAAGAAAACCCATGTCGAGGCAAACAGTAACAAAAATAAGTAATTCGTAAATCTTATCTTTAAAATTGGTTTTACACTAGAACTCCAATGACCTCATTGTCCAATATTAAGATGTTCATATGAAAATTGATACCTAAATGTTTCATTGTAGACCAATACCAATAATTGGTAGAATAAATAAAAGAAAACATCGATTCAATTGAGGTCACTTACCATAGTAATTTCTCATAGGCTTTTCCCCCTTGAAAATGTATACAGTCGTAGAAATACCAGCAAATATATATAACAACAGACAAATTATTGCTATCCCAAAGGAAGAGTGAAGGTTGTGATGTTTAAGGCTGATTGTGCTCTTGAAATTAGAACCGTAGACACATACAGCAACCATTAAGCACACGGCTGAAATTTAGAATGATTCAGTTAATAACAGAAAACATTAACTGCGTTGTTGATATGCATTATTTATTTCATCCTTATAATATGATGGTATGATTGCTCCAGAAATATTCTGTAACGAGGAACTATCTATGTGTCATATCTCATAAATCATATTAGTTTTGAGCAGGAATGAAATTCAAAACATATTGCACGTAAACATTTATGTAGGAGAAAATTTTATACATGTATGTTTCTCTATTACTTTTCTATGTACATTATAACTGTGTACGCAAGACGCACGTTTTGTCTTCAAAAGACTTGTCAATGATTCACTCGGGTAGATAATTACTAGTGTTTGGAAACAATTCGAAGTTATGTAACAGTTCATTTATAATTATTACCAGATATCAATAAAATGATATCAAGTATCAGAAGTGAATGCAACTGAGTTGATGACTTGTTCACTGAATTAAATCTTGATTTTTTTCTCTTTTTTTATATATAGATACCTGAGGAAAAACAAGCAAGACTCAGCAGTACTAATGCAATTATTTTCCTTTCATTCCAATGAATCACCACGCAGTACGGTGCAATAATCAGAGTCAGTGCTATAAAAACCCAAGCCCCAGAAACAGATTTTTGGAAGTGTTTGAACCATACTAAAAAAAAACATATAAAAAATCAGTTTTGTTTTATATACAATTTGCCTATATAACATATTGCCATTACAGAGTTTAACAACTTGTTCCTTTTAAGATATCGGGTAATCTAAAATATTGTGCCAGTGTATTGATGGCTTCGAGTACCATTTTCAAAGAAACTGTTTCGACATTAAACTCTTTCATACAAATTTTCTTATTTTGTAACTAATTCGTATGATATAAATGAAGTTTCTGTTACATCTTATGTTTATATAGATATAACTGCCCTACAATTTTTTTGGCACTGAAATGAAAAGTCCTTGAATTTATATAGATTTTTGTGTGTGCAATAGATAAAGGCAACAGTATTATACCGCTGTTCAAAATTCATATATCGATAGAGACAAAACAAATCCAGGTTACAAATTAAAACTGAGGGAAACGTATCAAATACAAGAGACACAACAGAGATACAACACCGAAATGTAACACACACAGAAACAAGCTATAATGTAACAATGGCCATTTTCTTGACTTGGTACAAGGCAATAGGAACGATTAACTGATAATGATTGTAACATAAAATACCAAGTTCTTTGAAAGATACTTGGCTTGGATTGCCCTTTTTGTCCGACTGTACCGTTAATTATAAAAGTACAATTGAATAATGTTCTTATTAATATCTTGCAAATATGCGACAGTGTCAAATATGTTTACTGATACATCAAACTTACCCTATTACATCTAGCCAAGAGGGGGTAAACAAACAGATAGCAATACGCACAATAAAAGAACTCCAAATCCGATATTAAAATTGATAACAGAGGAAACTATGCAAAATAACAATCATCAACATGAATTAACTAGGGACTACTTGCAGTTACTGACATGTCAGCCCAAGACCTAAGTGAAACTGATTGAAAGATTATGTCTTTATCTTTTGAAAATAAAAATAAAAAATCTTGCATATCATGGGTCAAGTGTCATACTTCATATAATAAAAGAGACGAACATAACCCGTATCATGCCAACAACTGGTTTTAGAATAAAAGTTTTAATTGCTGATGAAAAGACCATGTCAGTGAACCAATATTAATTCCAAAACATGTCATCTTTAATCACCTGACAACAATATCGTAATTTTATACCTTCCGGGTCAGCATATTTAAATCGATGCGAGAAATCAGATACATAAACAAACAAAATTGTGCAAAACGAACGTCTCCATTTAAGAATTGTTAATTAACAATCAGATATTTCAAAGCATAATTTTCATCGTAAATTTCATATTAAGCTTCCCGTTGAAGAAATAGATTGCAAGATACGAGGAAGGACAATGCTAATTGTTAGTATCAGCTTTGTTGAATGTCAGTTCAGCAAGATAAACAAAGGTAACAGGAGTAAACCGTTGTTTGGAAGTCATAAATCGCTTGACAGAAAAAAAATCCTGGTTACAAACTAAAAGCAAGGGATGGATCTTTGCTAACTTCAGTCATACTAGTACTTTACAACTTCACAAACTACAGAAGTCTGCAATAAGATTTGCACAGTTTGTTCCCTTTGGAATTCCAATAAATTAACGATATACGAATTATCCATAGTGAACATATATTATCTAGTAAAAATTCAAGTAGTTTCCGTATCGAAGCAGGTCCATTTGTCATATGTTGATACAAAAAAAAGACCTTATTTTTTATGCGATAATAATTACAGAATATATATATATGTGTTTCTACTTGTGTGTTTTGCAAAAATGTAGAAAAAAGTTGAATCTATGCCTGCCTACATGTATACTTTCATTTCATATGTCCTTTATTTGTCTATAAACAATACTATTAACAAAACTCAACTATGTATCGTGTGTTATTTTAAAGTGAAGTGACATTGTAAACTTGCCTCCTTTTTTTAATTTTAATAAAAAGGATTGTATTAGAGATGACAAATATAGTAATTTGAAATTCGAATAAATCATAGTAGTCCTCAGGCTACACTTTTAAATTATCTAATTTCACGCTTATCTTCGTACAAACTTTTTTTATTTAAATCATGGCAAATTATATCAGAGGGAACCTTATCTGATTAACATATAATATCTTGTTAAGAATATAAGTAGAACAAGCTTTTGATAACAATTTTGGTGTTCCTTTTAAACCGCATTTGTTTTCAAAGATTCTATTTTAAACCATTATGTATGGCAAGTCATTTATATACCCATTTCTTGATAGCAAACTACATTTACTATGTAGGAAAGTGAATATTCTGAAAGTTAAAGGACCAATAATATGTAAGTAGGAATTTAAGTATTTCGTCTGGTCTACTTCTTAGAACACAGACCATTACATTATCTAGTGTTTTAAAATTTGAACTTCCTATCCATTCGTCGATTAATAAATACATTTATAAAAGGATTAAATCACGACGCAGTAAAATAAATCAGACATGTAGAGAAGTTGTCTATGTTTAAGTAGTTCAAGGTACTTTCACTTTTGTATTTTAGTTTTGCCATGTCATTATGGACTTTCCGAATTGATTTTCCTCTAAGTTCAGTATTTTTGTGATTTTACTTTTCTCTTTTAATACAACAATTTATAGTTTGATGATTTATTGAATGATATTAGTTTTTATTGACCTTATGTAAATAAAAAAATCCACTATTTCAATTCATATGTATTATAGATTTACAAATCAAATAAAACGAAGTATAAGGATCTTTTTAATATTGACAGTTGAAACACATATTTAAATATCAAGTGTAGCCTGAAACATTCACACGAAACTTTGAATTGTATCACTGTTAAGGGTTGTTACTTTAAATAATAAAGATTGTATAACCTCATATTGATTGCATCCGATTGTTTAATGTAGAATTGCTGTAAAACATATTTCTTTCTTTTTGAAGATGGCGATTTTTTTTTTACAATATCAAGAAGAATATTTGGTATGATTGCCAATGAGACAACACTCCACAAGAGACCAAATGACACTGAAATTAACAACTATAGGTCACCGCACGGCCTTCAACAATGAACAAAGCCCATATCGCAAAGTCAGCTATAAAAGGCCCCGAAATGACAATGTAAAACAATTCAAATGAGAAAGTCTATTAACATTTGTGACTTACCGATAAATCAACATTCGGCCTGATTGTAGTTAAGGTATAAGATTAAAAACACTTTCTTGACAATAAACAGACTATTTATTTGGACATCCCGTATACGTTACTTTCTACAATTTTTAATATCAAGTAAGTTGATATCATCTTCTAATTCTGTACACAACATACATTTTGCTCTAAAACAAATTTGTGTGCATGTCTTCCTTTCTTAAAATTAAGTAACGATTAATAATTTTGGCATATCATTCATTTGGTCATTTGGTCTTCTTTTATTGAAGTAAAATTCGTGTCAATGACATATAAGTATTTTCATTTTTAGTATGTTTTCTACTAAATTAGCAATTTTATGCACACAATATGGATATTGTATTAATGTAGTCTTTTTTAAGTTAGTAATGCCATCAACTCATAAGTTTTGTTTTAAAAAAATCATACAAAGTCTTCTCATAATAAAAAGAAGCTATCCTTGAATTTTACTTTCAGCTATGAAGATGATGTAATGTTACTTAATACTTCGCAATATGGTGACAATGTTAACGTTGAACGCATCAATCCGATCGAAATGAAATCGAAGATATCATTGATGATGTTAAGTTGACTTCATATTTTGTCGCCATATACGAAAATGGCAATGAGGGTGTGAAAAGAACAAAAAGATGTATTTAACTTCACAATGGTAAACATTCGATTTCTATTTGAAACATTTAGGCAACCGCAGTATATATTTCCCACTTATGATACATCTTTAAAGGATATGGTTTTCCTATCCTTTTTATATAGGTAAAGTTCCTGCTAACAAGGAATTTATTAAACCAAGTGTTTACCGTGGTATAGAAAAAGGTTAACGAAAAATATTGTGATTTTTTTTACAGTTTTTAAATATCTATATCACGGATGACCATCAATATATTCGGTTGCCAAAATGCGGTCCAGTCTTATTTTCATTAACTGAGAATTATTGAATCAGGCTTATATTCGGATTTTTATTTGCATGAGCATCTCGACGAATGCTAACCCAATCCGGAGCACCTGAGGTCAATCATATTATTTTGCAGGGTTCATGTGGCTACATCTTTAGTTTGGTTTTTCAATTTGCTTGAACTTTTAGCAATTTTGGCTTTTTTTCATTGCATTGCCCGTTTTTTTTTTTAGATATCCTTAAAAATGTGTAAAACATCTTTAGAAGAATCACAATGAGCAGCTCATTCAAGTTGGAATCGTTTATTTACAGTAAATGTTTGAATGTGTCTTGAAACCTTGGGAAAATTGACATTGAGGAATCAATCATGATGATTTTTGTAAAACGATAGAAGTGACCGAATTATTGTTTACTCTCAACATTTATAAATATCATGTATTATCATCAAATACAACAGACATGTAGATATAAAGACTAAACGCAAGTGCAGACACTTCCATTGTATTTTTTTAAAGTCTCAAAATAAGCATAAATGTTTAAATTGTGTCGATATCAGTATTTTTGCATGAAATAATGATGCTAGAACTTGATGCATGTCTATTATATCATACTTATACAACAACAAAAAATGTTGCTTTTCAATAAATAACTAAGCGTTTACAATTAAAATGTAAAAACACTTTATTTTGGGACCAAAAAAAAGAGTCTTACCGGACCTACTCCTTTGATTTTCGAGCTTTTTTTACCAAATAATACAACTCCCAGAAGATATGCCATCGCCGATACTGCAACGTACATGGGTTTTCGTGTGTAAACGTATTTTTCATTCATAATATGTCTCATGACATCATACCCCGCTAGCTCAGCCGTTTACGTTAATGGTTAAGAGAGTTCGGTCTGTGCTTTCGCTTCAGGACTTCTGACAGCATACTGACAATACAACGACACAGTAAATTCAATAAATGACAGGTATAAGAAACCTAAAAATGACCAGTGATGACGATTTACCAAGCAATGTATTTGCTCATATAAAAAATGACCAAAATTCATAAAACAGTTTCATATTTAATAGACAAAGACAACATATAAATACATAAATATCGCGGTATCTCCATGTGAAATTATCAATTCAGGTTTCAATACATTTTCGAACTCCCCCATTTTGGACAAACGATGCGGTGAAAAATACACATTACAAGTTAACCAATTCAAAGAAGGGTTTGGCCTTAGAGCTATCTAATTGAATAAAATAATATGATACTATAATTTTGAGGTGTCCGTTGTCTTAAAATATTGACAGCTGTACACTAGTTGTCGTTAACTATAATATTATTCAATCAAGTTGTGACGTCAACCTTCCGAGACAAAATAAATATACCCACTGGTTCCTACCGACTTTGTTGGACTAGATCATGAACCTCATTATTCTATGACTAGGGAACAAAAATCAATCCAGTAAAAAAAACCATCGCATTTATCTATACCTGTTTAATTTTCAGTCTAACCAGAGCTATGTCTGAAAACGTTTTTCAATATCACATTGAGTTCCAAGCACGAGAAAAACGATCCCCGCGAAAAAGTGACCAGACAACTATAGTTATATATATTATCTAAAAATAGAAATAGGGGAATTTACGATGACCCATAAACGTAACAATACCCCCTAATCAGAAAAAATACATCCGCGATTTGACAACAAAGTAAGACAATTTAAAGGACAAGACATGGTTGTCTTTAAATAATTGAACATGTACATTGTATATAATTTAAAATTTCAAAGTCTAAATGTTGCTAAATGTCCAATAAGGTCCAAACAGTGGTGAAGGTCCAAACGGTAATGAAGGTACAAAATGTGATTAAGGTCCAAATGTTGACGAAGTTCCAAATAGTGACGAAGATCCAAATAGTGATGAAGGTCCAAATGGTGACGAAGGTCCAAACATTTCCATTGATGAAGGCAATTTCTTCATCAACAGTTAAACAGATATTTCCATGCGAATTAAGAATTCCAACCATATATGTCTTTAATATTCTTTTACTCCAACAATTGCACAAACACAGTACGAAAGTTTTCTCCAATCTAAAGAAATACTGCCCTGACAAGGTTTAAATATCCAAGTCTGGACATTGAGTTCCAAGCACGAGAAAAACTATCCATGCGAAAAAGTGACCAGACAACTATAGTTATATATAGTATCTATAGATAGAAATAGGGTAATTTACGATGACCCATAAACGTTACAATACTTTTATACTCAATCAAAACCTAAATGTAAGAGTTGCAGGTCCTGGATAGATTTTAAAGAGGGTTTTGATATCGATGGCTCAAACTTTGTACTTGTTTATCATCACATCTATTTCGTATAACATTGTTTGACCTAGAGGCCATTTAAACTGCGTTACAAGAACGACCAAACACTCTACCAAACAGGAACAAGATTGTTTTGTACTATATGCATAAACAAATATAAGGTAGTAATGAAAAATACTATGAAGAAGAAATTACAGTTTGTGTCTTAATTTGCAATAAAAAATACTTATTTTTTTAAACAATCAAAACGAACATTACTTAACAGTAAACAAAAGAAAAGAATACATATTTCTTTTGTTATTTTTGCAACATTTTATGCTGTAAGTACCCTAAAATCATACATGAATTGAAAAATAAAAGTTTTTTTTTTAATTGATCTGAAGTTTAGCTTCATGATTTCACAACCTTATCTGATTAAATCCCATGATTGTACAATTATTCCTCTTATTCCCACAGGACTTTCGTATATTTTACATACCGGAATATCAAATGTAGGAATACCAGGAAAGATATACCGTCGGTTTTTGATGTAAATGTAGTTGTAAATTTACTAGTCCTGTTTCCTTTCAAAAAAAATACTTACACAATAAACAGAAGTTTCCCTTCTTAATTTTGACCGTATTAAAAAGATTAAATATAGCCTCTGCTCTTAAATCCTTCTTTTGAACTGGTTGGCATGTATATCATTACAATTTGTTCATTTTTTTTTGAACGAATGGTATTAATTATAATGTTAGCTTCATTAGAAATTTTTCTGGACGTTTCTGTCAAATCTTTAATTGTAAGACAATAAGCTCTTACAAAGATCAATCAAAAACAACATACAATCTTAATGTATTGGAGAAATAAGGAATGAAGTGTCATATATCTAAGGCAGGGTTTCCATCAAACTCACAAATACTGTGAGTTAAATTGCAGCCATTTCATAATATGTTTTTTAACTAGCAAAGAATGATAAAACATAATATGGTAAGAACGAATATATATGCTTTGATAAAAAAATGAAAAAATTGCATAATCAACAAAATGCTGCTGATATAACAGTTTACAATTAATCCACACGTGATTTAAATGCAGTTGTACAGACTATAAGACAGTAAATACAAACAAGGGTTATACTGCAATAAAAACACAACCTTTGTCTATGACCATCTAAAATCGATAAATTATAAGACGTAAAAAATACCAGTCATTTTATGTTGTCATTTTAAATACCTTGGCTCTATATTATATATATAAGGAAAACAAAATTTGGGAAAACCAAGTTAGTTTGTCTAAAAGGAAAAATGTGAAAGTCTTTTACAGTTAAAGGTAGACATCAGTCCTAAATATATAGTTGATTCAATTCAAAATTGAAAAATACTAAATATAACTTGTGATACTTTGATGTCTACACCTTTAGAAAAACCTGTTACATTCAATGATTTAAAATTTTAGAGTTCCAGGTATTTAAGAGATGAATTTGTTTTGTGGTTTAAACAAAATAGGAAACAATATATATTTGGGGAATGTCATATTTGAAGTATGTTTAAAGTCTATGCAATCGGATAAGTTTATTTGGAAAAAAACTCATCAACTCGACAAAACATGCCATATCAACGTACGCTAATATTGATGTATGTGTTCCCAAAATATGAATGCTTAATTTTACATTACGGTTTGATTTAATTATGGTCAAAAATATTTCGAGTATTTTTTTAATATAATTTGTCAACTATGAATCATAGTCTGGAGTTTGTAGCTACGACGTAAGGAGAATATCCGAGATCATCTGTGAAACAGTAATTCCATAACGGTCAACTAACTCGTGATGGCGTCTGTAAAATTTACGAATGGATCATTTCAACTTCATCATTTGAGATTCTTGGTTTAAAAGCTTCTTCGTGAGCAGCAACCCTCTATCAAGGAAATCCTGATAGGAAATCCAATCCGGGATATCGTATCAATTGGGAGAAATATACTCTGTTTTCAGACGCTGCTGGAATGTTGCTACATAGAATTGGAAAGTTCAGATTTGGAAAGCTGAAATCATCTCTTTTGTCGTTAAGTTTAGTTTTCAACCAACTCTTATTGTCAATTTCTAGATGTAATTCAAGGTGTGAGGCAGACTTAACTGCATCTGTTGTATCTTTTATCTCTAGTTCAATGGGATAGATGCGTTGAACATAGTCACCAAATTTTAAATCATTAAAATGAGAGATCATCATATATATCATGTATATAACGGAAAGTTAAGTTAATGGTATTGCTAACTTCTGATCTTTCTTTCTTAGAAGTTCCTGTAGGAAGTCAGCCTCATAATAATAATAATAATAATAAAACAAGTCGGCAAGAAGAGAGGCATAATTGGTTTCCATTGGAATGCCGACAGGCTGTTGAAAAACACGTCCACCGAACGTAACAAATATGTTGTAAATCAAGAAATCAATCATAATGCTTATGTCAGTTTCAGAAACCATGTTTGAATTAGAGTGATTCTTTATACAAAGTAGAATTTATCCCTCCCCAAGACAAGATATTTGTATCTACGTTGGCCATTTTTTTATGAAACAAAGCAATACCAAGTCCTTCAATTTGTTTTTTAGTTTGGAATGGGGAATACGTATGTTAAGTGTAGAAAAGTCAAATGTTTTAATACCAATTCAAGGTGAAAGAGTCTTACATTGTATTTACTATAAAAGATCTTTGGAATTTTTTAGTATCCACATTTGATTCACACCACCTCTAGAATAGCCAGTTTCAGAATAACTATGAATCCCGGCTTTGCTTGCTGATGAAATAGATATTTATAATTTAGAAAGAGGTTGAGTGGAGCACTTAGAAAACTCAGCAATATACCGTTGTTTGAAAGGACACTTGTGTAGTTTATGCATTCAATACAGTGATGGAAGATCCAGTTCTTCATCTTTGATTGAAATTTGAAATGAACATAGAACAGTCCTATGATTAACCAGGATTTTCTCTGTGGTAAGTGTCGTAAGGGTATATGTTGAGTTTCCAAGTGATTGGCAATACCTAATGATTATGAAATGAGTTTTACACACAAAAATGATGTTGTTTATGGCTTTTTCTGCGGGACATTCGATAAGAGACATTCACCTGAAATATGACTTATATTTTGAATTATATGGAATCAACAAAACATAGACGTTATGTTTTTATTCAAGTAAACAGGAATATAAAAAGTAAGCCTGATATGATGTTCCATTTCATTTTTCAAACAAAAACTATGTTTAGGTAGTGTTGAAAATATTAATTTCTTAAATATGTTTTCAAATTAAAACGTGAGGATATGGTTTTCATTTTAGTTCACATTTGCACCTATAAATTATGTACCTTTGAGCGGTATCAAAAAACGGTCTATACTTATCCTGCGGGTGTTATGTACAATACAAATAAACACATATACACACACATAAAGTATGAAAAGAGATATATCTACATGTTCAGTAACATACCTTTCTTAAATGCATATTTTTATGGTATTTGTATGCAGCTTTAACCCTACTACAAAAACAGCCACCTTAACGGATGTGCATATATACCACATCTGTATCGATGCTATGTAGGCAGGTTATTAATATTGAAATACGGTCCGAAAAGTTTTGTAATATTATGAAATCATACACTTCTCAAACACCCAAATACCACGGAAAACGAAAGAACACAACTTATAAATGGTTGCCCACACATTTTCATCTATGTTTTTCTCTGTTTGATCCATTTGTTTCCTTTTAGAGGCTCTCCTCGCAATCAACCAACTGTTTGAACAACAGTTAATTTTTACTTCTGATATTTTCCGCATCAAAATGCTTTACAAAAGAAAATTGGATAAAAGTTAGAAAACAGTAGCGCAAGTCATGTACTTCCGACTCATTAGTTAATGTTGACCAAAGTTTTTGGAAGGCTAAAATGAATAAAAAGGTAAACAGTTTTTAAATCAAAATATTCTTGAAAATGTCTGGTTATTTCCCCAAATACATTTCAATTTCTCTCATTAACTTCTCATCACCTGTTCTAATATAAATTATAAAATAATGACAATGAAGAGAATGTCATCATATTCAATTACGTTTATTAATTGTTTACCTTGTGTAATAATCTGACGGTCCGAAACGGATTGACAGCATTTATCACCATCTTCGTTGAAGCACCATTCCAATAGACCTTGTGATTCATTTGCAGACTTTGACCATTGTCCAGACCAAAACGAATAATTGAAAAAGAAGAATGCAACTAAAAGAACTATGTTTGTAGATATTTCACAACGATTCATGCTTTAAGCTTTATGTTTTAATCTAACCATAGCGGATGTAAATAATTTTACTGTGAAAATATAGAACGTTAATAAAAAAAAAACTAAACTACGTAGCAATTAATCTAATAAAGGGCGTATCAAATATTTGAACTTATCAATTCAATGGTAGCAACGACAATCATAAATAAACTCATCATAGATACCAGGACTAAATTTAACAATACAATGTATAGGTATGTGTAAATCTTAAGTCCAGGCACAAAACTTGATAGAATAAAAAACATTACGTTAGCCTTCTCTATCAAAACATCTGAATTTTTTGGGGTAAAAAACAGAAAGTAATGCGTTTACGGAACAGGATCATCCTTACTGCTGTAACACAATATTTCCTTATAACATACTACTTAATGCTTGTTAGCATTAGTACAGATTATTGGACGCATGACGATAAAAATCATGAGGGATTATGGATGAAATGCTCATACAATACTAACATATCATCCTTATACAACCTAACATGCTGTTCGTCTAGACCGTTTAAAGGTAAGAAATCTAATCTACTAATTTCCTATCTTATAGCTAAATATAAAAGGATTTTTTCTTGTTCGTATTTGTATTGCAAGAATTGTATCTGCTTTGGTGGTATTAAAAAAAGAAGCATTGAGATATAACAACAAATATTCTAATCCAGTCGCATCATCATCGGGACATAAAAGCAAGACCTACGAATATAACAATTACTAAAAAAATACACCCAGTAACCCTGCCACTACCGATGAAGGTTTCTTCCCTGAAAGTTATACAAGCACTTCTATTTCGACATGAATTATTATTGATATTTACAATGTTGCGTGAACTAAACAGAAATGATAAACAAAATAGTCAAAATATGGGTACAGAAGTTATCAAAGGTACCAGGATTATAATTTAGTACACCAGACGCGCGTTTACAGCAGTCATCATCATGTAACAATTTTAAAAGGAACAATTTAACAGAACACAAAAACATCTATCAACAAACACATTCATTGATTCGCGTGTCTGACGTCAGAAAATTTTATACGTCACATATATTTGTCGTTCAATGTATATACAAACAATTTTCAAATTTCACATAGGCAATGCTAGCATACAGGGTTAAAAAAGTATGTAAAAAGTAAAATCACAAAAATACTGAACGCAGAGGAAGATCAATTTGGAAAGTCTATAATCACATGGCAAAATCAAATAACAACAAAAACGAATGGACAAGAACTGTCATATTCCTGACTTGGTACAGGCATTTTCAAATTTAGAAAATGGTGGATTTAACCTGGTTTTATAGCTAGCTAAACCTCTCACTTGTATGACAGTCGCATCAAATTCCATTATATTGTCACCGATGCGCGAACAAAACAAACAGACACAATAGGTAAAAAAGTAAAAAAAAATAGGGGTACAGCAGTCAACATTGTGTTATCATCTAAATCACTATAAAAACAACAGATGTAATGAAGAAGCACAAAAAGGCATACATCAAATTTAACATCCTCATTTTGTTTATATTATACATTCAATTTATCTATGTAAAATGCACCCATAAAGGATGGAGGGTTTTAAGTACTGGTGTTAAATTGCGCGTTTGAAATTCGCACAGGTAGACATGAAATAATTTCGTCGTTCAAAGTAAGACGGGATACATAAATACGGTCACGTAAAACAGTTATAACAAAAACTAACTTAATAGTTAAAGTAATAATAATAAATAAAATAATAGTGTGGTTCAAAGTATGATGAGATACATAAGTACTGAGTCACGTCAAATGTGTATCACAGAAAACAGTCATAACAGTAAAAGTAATATTAATAAATAAAAAAATAAAAAAAATTGTCATTCAAAGTATGACAAGATACATAGGTACATAATCACATCATATAATAATTTTGTCGTTCAAAGTATGATGGGATACATAAGCCCAGAGTTACGTCAAAAGGATATAACAAAAAACAGACTTAACAGTAAAAGTAATATTAATAAAGACAAATAAAAGAATAGAACAAGGACAAATGAAAGAACTATAAAACACGTAGTTAAGATGATAAACAACATCAGTACGCAGAATCTTTACATCAAGACCATCGTGTATTATTTGTGAAGTTGATACAGAATATTTGTCAACAAGGTCGTCGTACCTTCCGATGAACTTTTTTGGAAAAAGGACGAGACGTTCTTTGACATACCCCTGGTTCATCAACTTTCTACTCAGACACTGATGACGTTTTACAAAGTCTGAGTAAGAGCTGCAAGCTCTTGAATATCGAATAAGTTGGGAAATATATATCCCATATGCAGGTGAAGTTGGTATATTGCTACTAAGGTGGGGGAAATTTATAATTTCAAAATTAAAATCGTCTCGTTTGTCATATATTCTGGTACTGAGATGACATTGTAAGACAAATTCGAGATGTAAGTCTAAAAATGAGGCGGAGGAAGTAATGTCTATTGTTTCTTTAATCTCTAGTTCTGGGGGATATATTAATGGAACCCAATCAGAAAAGTTCGGATTGTTTATAGAAAGAACATCATCAATATATCTGAAAGTAAAATTAAATAATCTGGCTTCTTTGATTTTCTTGTTTTTGACAAGTGTCTGCAGGAATTCCGTTTCATATGAAAATAAGAAGAGGTCGGCAAAAAGAGGCGCACAGTTAGTTCCCATAGGAATGCCGACAATTTGTTGGAAAAAGTCTACTTCCAAACTCAACAAATATGTTGTCGATAAGAAACTCCAGCATACTGAACACTTGTTCTTCTGTGTAGCATGTTTTACCTTTTTGTTTGTCACTATTAACGAAATATGCCTTATGAAATCACAAAGTAATAAATTTATAGCGTATGCTACCATTTTTATGTTGAAAGGCATTGTGGATTACTTCTTTTAGGCGATTTTTCAATTTCACATGGGGAATGGTGGTATACAGGGTTGAAAATTCAAAAGTAGTGATAGAACTAATTTCAGAAAAAGACCGAGATTTAAAATTGTCTAGAAGTTCTTCAGAATTTTCAAGAATCCACATATGGTTAATACCACTACGCGAGTTTCACAGTATTTCTGAAGACCCTCTTTCACTGCGGATAGAATTTTAGTCTTAAGAATTAATTTCAGAAATAGACCGAGATTTTAAAAATAGTCCAAAAGTTATATAGAATTTATAAGATTCTACAAATAGTTCATTACACTACGCGATTGAATAATTTTGACGTTTGTAGTTCAACGTATTTTTTAATTCATAATAGAAATATATCATAATGGTATAAAATAGAACAATACCATACTAAAGGGATCTTTTAAAGTACACGGTCACGTTATAAGAACCAAAGAAATACAAAAGGTCGCATATACAAAACACACCAGCACAAAATGAAAGATAATACAAACACATTGACGGGATGTTTAAGTACCGAGTCACGTCAAATGGATATTGCATAAAACAATCCAACAGTAAAAGTAATATTAATAATAGAACAAAGACAAATGAAAAAACAATAAAACACGTTGTTAAGATAATAAACAACATCAGTACGCAGAATCTATACATCAAGACCATCGTGTATTATTTGTGAAGTTGATACGGAATATTTATCAAAAAGGTCTTGGTACCTTCCAATGAATTTTTTTAGAAAAAAAGACGAAACGTTCTTTGACATACCCCTGGTTCATCAACTTTCTACTCAGATACTTATGACGCTTTACAAAGTCTGAACTTTCATGACTCAATGCTAAAATGAGGCAATTTCTGTTAAATGAATCTATTAAATGAACTTTTTGTTTTTTTTTAACAAATATATATTTTTAAATGTCATTTAACGTTTTTAATAATGATATAAAGGAAGATGTGGCATTATTGCCAATGAGAGCTCTCAAGAGACCAAACGACACAGAAATGATCAACTTTAAGTCACCGTACGACATTCAACAATGACCCAAACCCATAACGCATAGTCAGCTATAAAAGACCCCGATATGATAATGAAAAAAAAATTAAAACTAGAGAACTAACGGCCTGATTTATGAACAAAAAAATGAACGAAATAGTTATCAAAGGTACCAGGATTATAATTTAGTACGCCAGACGCGCGTTTCGTCTACATAAGACTCATCAGTGACGCTCATATCAAAATATTTATAAAGCCAAACACGTACAAAGTCGTTGAGCATTGACTACTGGGCTTGTGATACCCTCGGGGAAATAAATCTCCACCAGCAGTGGCATCGACCCAGTGGTTGCAAATAAACTCATCATAGATACCAGGACTAAATTTAGTATATACGCCATACACGCGTTTCGTCTAGAAAAGACTCATCACTGAAGTTTTTATCCTAAAAAGTTAAAAAGGCCAAATGAAGTACTAAGTTGAAGAGCATTGAGAATCGAAATTCCTAAATGTTTTGCCCAATACAGCTAAGGTAATCTATGCCTGAGGTAGAAAAGCCTTAGTATTTCAAAAAATTTTAAAATGTGTTAACAGTAACCACATCAATGACAATTCATCTCAGCACAAAAATTGCTGACTACTGGGCTTGAGATACGCTCGGGGAAATAAAATTCCACCAACATACGGTCATTTTAACATCCTTGAAATCTTCTTCGGTATTCAATATGATGTTGTACATTTGTAAATATTTCAATATTTTTATCTATATTGAGATGTTGGCTCCCGTAGAGCAGTACATAGATTAATATTTCGGACTTGCTTATACTACCAAAAAATCAGTCAACATAATTTTTATAACTACTAGAACACAACTGCGATATCGCGGGTGCGTGACTGAATTAACGTTTATAACTAAGTGTAAGCCCTATTTTAGCCTGGATTTAGGTATTGGTATTGTCATCTGATAAAGTCATGCTGATTGTAAGTATAAGATGCACAGTTTGCTCTGCTTTCAAAATCTTTCTGTTTGAACCCGTCAACCTGAAACTTATCAATTATGTATTGGTAATATCAATCATTTGGAAAACAGAAGTGTCTGGTGTGGAGTATTTTTTAATCAACAGCATTGTCCTATAACAATAAAGTTGAATTCATTGATTCGCCGTTTTCACGGCAATTCCGGCTAACAAATTAGAAACTGTACCTGTACGCCTTATTTTAAGTCTAGATTTTTAGTTTTCGTAATGTCATCTTATAAATTCATGCTGATCCTAAATACACCGTTTGGTGGTGCGCCTGTCAGATGCGGAATGTACAGATAAGGTAACAGGTGAATATACTATTGGTATCGGTATCGGATTCGACCCGGAACTTATTAATTATCAGGAATATTAATTAAGTAGAAAACAAAAGGGTCTGAAATGGTGTAATTTTTAATCAACACCATTGTCCTATATTAGCTATATATAAAGTATAATTCTTTTGATTTGTCGTTTTTACCCCATGCCGGCTAGCAGTTGGACCTCGTTATTTTAGTATTATGTATATATTGCTTTTCATAGTTTTCAATGGAAGAATAATTTTAAATGTCAAGATTTTATTACTTACTTATGGCATGTATGGCGACCGGTTAGATATTGAATACCAAATAACAAATGACGAACCAGCCGCTCACTTCACATACATCTTTTTGTTATGTGGAAGGAAGGATGTAAAAGAGGGACGAAAGATACTAAAGGGACAGTCAAACTCATAGATCTAAAACAAACTGACAACGCCATGGCTAAAAATGAAAAAGACAAACAAAAAACAGCACACATGACACAACATAGAAAACTAAAGAATAAACAACACGACCCCCCCAAAAAAAAACAACTAGGGGCGATCTAAGGTGCTCCGGAAGGGTAAGCAGATCCTGCTTCACATCTAGCACCCATCGTGTTGCTTAAGTATTTATGTAATTGTTTATTTGAAGTAGAAAATTAAGGATATTGTTTATTAACTTTTTCAGACCATATTGGAGCTGCAGGTTTCTTTTTCATTCTACAAATAATTTCGGATACTCTCTGTATTGTTTGTTGGTTCATCTGGTTAACTTTGAAGACAAAGCAAAAAATTGAATGGATATATTCTGGGGTATATATTAACATCTTTACAAGTAAGTGTTCATATTAATCATACGTTTTAGCGTTAATATTTCTATATATCATTAATTCGTATATTTAAACTAATTTGATTCGTTCAGGGATAATCATATGTTAAACTTTATTTTCGAAGTTAGATAGAAAACGGCGGATAGCAAAAAGCATATTGCACGATTATTTTTAGAATATCTAAAAACCGACATATTTTGTGGCGTCATGTAATGAAGTTCATGATATTGTTAAAACTTTTATAAAAAATGTTTATGATCGAGTATTTGAAGAAAACAAATCTTCAAAATATATAAGATGTTACAAAAAGAAAAAAAGTAAATGAAATAACAACTAATATGGTGTTAATGTCTAGGAGACATTATGATATCTATAAAATTACAACAAAATCAAATGACGATTTTGAAACAAGTATGGTCGAAAATTAATAAAATAACAATTGTAGCCTATTAATGAGGTAAATACAGGATATATCGACCAAAAGAAGTATATCCAGCTCGGACTTCGTCCTTATGAAATATGCTTCTTTCAGGTCAATATATCCATCATTGTATCGACTTCATACAAAGGCTATAATTGTTTAATGTACACATTTCAATTGATCATCGTAAACAAGCCATATCAGTTTACGTCTCTGGTAATATCATGTCGTATTGTTTATGTTAGCTCGGTAAGATGTCGAGTTATAGTTCATCATAAGCAACATAGGAATGAAATTGCCTCGAAATATCAAAACATCCATCGTTTTGCTCAAATCCCAACCTGATATGCCATTAGCATCCGCCGTGATGCTCATGTTAGAACAAATCCCGTTACAATTCTCATTCAGTGAGTCAAATTTGCAGGAAGGAGGCAATGTTGTAGGTATGACATTTGGACATGTTCTTCGTTATCTGTGTAAAGTAAATTGCAAAACAGTCAACAAGCACGTGATTGTGTCAGTACAATTTTCGATTAGCATCCGTCGTGATGCTCATGTTAGAACAAATCCGGTAACAGTTCTCATTCAGTGCGTTACATTTGCAGGAAGGAGGCAATGTTGTAGGTATGACATTTTGGACATTTTCTTCGTAATCTGTGTAAAGTAAATTTCAAAACAGTCAACAAGCACGTGATTGCGTCAGTACAATTTTCGAGCGGATAGTTTAAACTTCAAAACTTGAAACTTTTGGTAAAATAGCTTCCTTTTGAGCAGCACCCTTCTAACAAGGAAATCATGATAGGAAATGGAAGACAAAATTGTGTTAACGGGGAGATATACTCTATATAAAGGTTCTGCTGGAATGTTGCTACATAGAAATGTAATTTCTAATTATTTGTTGAGAAGAGATTGCAATGTTAATGTTTTGATATATATTTAATGACTAGATGTGTTCATATTGGTTGTTCTTAAAACACTAGTATTCCTATTACGAAGATGTTAAGAAAGGTTTTAAACAACAAAACTTATACAAGTTGTAGAAAGCTTTATAGAAGTATGAATCAGAGAGGGGGAAAATACACATGAACTTCAATTTTGAGTAACAGGCATTGTATCGAAACTTAAAGGAAGGACTTCTGTGCTCTAAAAGGGTAAACTCTTCCTGTTTCAATAGTAATATAACGTTATCTAGAATTTTCAAATGAATTGTTGTTTACCATCATTTAGAATGTTCTAAACAATGAGAATAAAACTGTTCGACAAGATATGTAGCAGCAATGTTTAAAGGCTGTAAAACTAAATCCAAAGTATGATGCAAGATCTAATTTATTTGGGAGAGTAAGATGTGTAATAAGTTTGACCAAATGATATAATAGGAATTATTTGTATTTAAACTTAGTAGAATATTTGTTATTTGAGTAAAAACTATGTACTGTGGATTCTTTAATATTCGTTGGATACCAATTTTCGTGGATTTTGTGGGAACAGGGGAACCACGAATTTAAATAGCCAACTAATAACAAATTGTCTTAAACCCCGAAGTACACCGCTTTTTGATCAGTTTGGTGATGAAGAAAGTCACTGTATGGTTTCTCTTTACCTGTGAATTTATGACCATATATTTGACAACAAGAAGCTGATGACTTACAGATGCCAAGCCTTGTTATACTTTTGTTACAATTACTTGAAATTTCATTAGGTAAAAAATGTATAATGAAGGTCAAAATATAAAATCTTTAACAATTTTTAATGTTTCCATATCTTTACATGTAACTTCATTTCAATTGATCATGTTGATTTGTAATAAAAATTCATGACAGGTTGTATGTAACGCTGTGGTATAAGAAAATTCAGGAATTAGAAAGGAAATTTATAATAAACGGATTTGGAAGATAATGGACAATTAAGGGGTGTGGTATATTGAAGAGTACTTGGACAGAAAGAAAAATATAGAAGGTGGTGAATGGGTAGTTTATCACAGAAATTATGCCAAAACGTAGTTTTGACTCTGAGAGTTTGGATTTAGCTAGATCCAAATATCCTAATCCTAAAGACATTCCATACATTGGATATCAGTGGGAATGATGTTACAAAAACAAATCATTATATCCAGTGCATATGAATTTTGATAATAAAACTTCTTTTCTCTAAAACTAAGGCCATACTGTCTTTTCTCAGTTAACTGTTATCAGATGTGAAACCACAACCTGAACTGTTTAGCAATTAAATCTGTCACAAGATGATAACATACTGAAGCTGTTACTGATCATACAAATTCAGTCCGGACTGAAGATTTTCGGGGTTTAAGGAATGTGTGCAGACTTTGCCAAAACAACGAAATTAAATATCAACAAAAAGCAATGTTTCTACAAATTGGTACCCCCGATTATAAATGAAACCACAGTAATTAAAGGTATTTTATTTCTTAATATTTACTTGCATCCTTTCAGGTTGTCTGTTTATAATAATAGTGTTGTCTGCATACGGTGGAATAGAGTCAAAGTTTTTGGGCTGGTCATTTCATTTACTACTCAGTGTTTTGTTTCTCCGAATTCCATGCTATTTTTTGTTGTGTAAAATTGTATTTGACGAAGAAAAAGACGAAGAAGATTAAAATACGTTGGAACAGTTGTGAAATAATGTAAGATTATAATTAAGAGTTGATGTTTAGCTGAAATATGTGGTTCATGTTTACTATAATATGTATAATGCATTGCAGAATTTAAGCATCTGGTGCAGAAAAAAATTGTTCTGTTAATGTTATTAAATATATTTACCCATTACCTAATTTGTTAAAGGTATTCCGTTCCTTCCTCTCTCCACGTTACTCATATCTCGCAAATGTGTTTGTGCTGCTTCGTTTCTCGTAATTGATGCAGTAATACTTACTTGTTACAGTGATTTTGTAATTTGTATTCTGTTGTTTGAAAGTATTTAATTGTTTTATCTTCCCTTAATTGTTGTTCTTTGTATATCTTGTGTACAAGTTATCATTTTTTACACACTATAATTTGTACAAAATAATTGAACAAATTATTATTTGTGTTTTAACTTTGTACAAATTGTAATTTGACGAAAATTCACATATAACATGTTCAATAATATGTACCAATAAAAATTTTAAAAAGTACACACTACAGAATTGTAGATAAATGACCACACAATTCACCTTATTTGTCACATACTAAAGTAATTCTTTGTCATTCGTTTGAGCAGGTAAAAGAATTAAGGAATCGGGAATTCCCCAACATCTTTTGAATTTCACATTTACATATAAAAGTATTGCACCAACCTTTGCATTTCACGAAAGAAACCCCTAACACTCTATTTTAAAGGCTGTTTAAATACTTCACGTATCGACAGTTGAAGCCCAAGAACCGTTGCTGTGAATCAACATGTGTCTCTCAGAGCTTCAGTTTACTTTTAAGACATAAATATCCTGTTACAAACATATATTTTTTCCGATTTGGTACCTCAAATCTCCTGAATCAACTATTACGCCTTGGGTATTTCAAAGACAGGTTTGGACACGATCATATGGAAGAATTTGTATAAAGACACTAACCCAAAACAACAAATAACGATAGTTACTGTCTCATTTTCTTGGTAAAATATAAGTCTTGGATCTAATGTCCACACAGTGCAATAATGATCAGTGTTTTAATATCAGTATCTTATGCTCTTCAACTTCGTACTTTATTTGGCCTTTTTAACTTTTTTGGATTCGAGCGTCACTGATGAGTCTTTTGTAGACGAAACGCGCGTCCTGGTATCTATGATGAGTTTATTTACTCAATTTAAATATAAGCCCATTATGCTTGTTCTTGGTGTACACATAATTGTCTTACCGTGTATCATTTTCTGCTAGGTTCAGAACATTTTGGACAAATTTCTCCATCTGATCAAGAATGCCGTCCATGTTTACACTGTTACACCAACTGAGTTAATGATTAAAAGAGTGTGAATAATACATTCTGGATTATATAGCTTTGACAACTTATTAAAGGAAATGGGCCCAAAGTAATTAGCAGTTGCAAAGTGTCGAAGAAGAAAAATGTTAGTATCAAAAGATGCATTTCTCGGTGCCACAATTCAATCCCCTGCCCAAACGAATAATAAAGAACTATTGTTGTATTTTGCAAACAAGATGTACTGTGTGGTCATTTGAAAACAATGCTATGGTGGTGTGTACTACATTGTACTAGTATTAGTGCTTTTTTCCACCCAAATACATATTATGAATATTGTACAAGTTATAAGTGAATTCCACGTCCACATGTATTTTTATCCATCTGATGAGTTAATAGATATAGGAAGATGTGGTGTGAATGCCAATGAGACAACTCTCCATCCAAATAACAATTTATAAAAGTAAGCCTTTTTCAACTGACTTTTATAGTTCGTTCTTATGTTGTACTGTGATACCACTGTCCAAGGTTAGGGGTGGGTTGGGATTCCGCTAACATGTATAATCCCGCCACATTATGTAATATGTACATGTATGTGCTTGTTCCAAGTCAGGAGCCTGTCATTCAGTGGTTGTCTTTTGCTTTCCCGTTTGGATTGTATTACATTGTCATTTTGGGGCATTTATAGCTGACTATGGGGTATAGACTTTGCTCATTGTTGATGGCCTTGTGGTGATCTATAGTTGTTAATTTCTGTGTCATTGTGGTCTCTTGTGGAGAGTTGTCCCATTGGCAATCATTTTTATATTTGATCAAATATTGTACAAAGTCAAAATACAAACTATAATTTGTACAATTTTGTTGAAATTAAAATCGTCTTGTTTGTCATAGATTCTGGTATTGAGATGACACTGTATGTCACATTCGAGGTTTAAGTATAAAATGAGGCGGAGGAAGCCGTGTCTATTGTTTCTATAATTTCTATTTCTGATGGATATATTAATAGAAACCAATCAGAAAAGTTTGGATTGTTATTTGAAAGAACATCATCAATTTATGTATCTTGACTTCTGAATGTGAATTTAAATGACCTAAATATTTTGATCTTCTTGTTTTTAAGTTTTTAAATTTTAAGTGTCTGATGGAATTCCGAATCATATGAAATAAAATAAGGTATGCAAAGGAAGGCGTACATTTCGTTCCCATAAGAATGGGACAATTTATTGAAATATTCTACCTCCAAATTCATCAAATATGTTGTCAATAAGAAACTACAGAATACTAATTATTTGTTCCTCTGTGCAGCATGTTTTACCTTTTTGTTAACTATTATACAGGGTTGAAAAATCTAAAAAAATTTTATAGAACTTATTTCAGAAAAGTATTAGATCAAAAATAATCAAGAAGTTATTTCGAGTTTTATGTATCCACTTATGGTTGATACCAATACGCCAGTAAAATGTTTCACAGTTTTACTGGAGACACTCTTTCACTGTGGACAGATTTTTTGTCAACCTAATGCACAATTCTTTAGTCGAGCATGCAGACGAGGCGGCAATGTATCGGTTTAGATGTTAAAAGGCAATAGGGAGAACTTTTTGCAACACAACACAAATAAATAAGGTAATGGAATCATAAGATTGATTACCAGCAGCTCAAACCAAAGTTCAAAGAATTGAAACTTGAGATTTGCTAAATCTAAGAGCAGATTGCGCTATTGAAAGTCAAAATAAACTATGGAATAGGATGACTTGTACTCCTGCTGTCTATAAAAAAGGGACGAAAGATACCAGAGGGAGAGTCAAACTCATAGATAGAAAATGAACTGACAACGCCATGGCTAAAAATAGAAAGACAAATAGACAAATAATAGTACAGAATACACAACATAGAAAACTAAAGACTAAGCAACACGAACCCCGCCAAAAAATAGTGTGATCTCAGGTGCTCCAAGAAGGTAAGCAGATCCTGCTCCACATGTGGTACCCGTCGTGTTGCTTATGTTATTACAAATCCGGTAAACAGTCTAATTTGGTAGGTCACATTCGTGAAAAGGGAAAGTGTATTGTAGTTAGATATCATCTGTGAAACGGTTATTCCATAACGGTCAACCAACTCGTGATGGCGTCCGTAAAATTTACAAAGGGATGATTTCAACTTCACCATTTAGAACTCTTGGTTTAATAGCTTCCTTGTGAGTAGCTATCCTCTATCATTGATTGATTGTTGGCTGCTTTACGCCGCGTTAGCACAAAAAGGCTATATCGCGGCGAGCTATCCTCTATCAAGAAAATCATGATAGGAACTACAAGCCCGGGAATATCGTATCAATTGGGAAATATATACTCCGTATGCAGGCGCTGCTGGAAAGTTGCTACATAAAAATGGAAAATTCACAATTGGGAAGCTGAAATCCTCTCTATTGACGTAAAGTTTTGTTTTCAACCAACCCTCATAGTCAATTTCTAGATGCAAGTCAAGATATGAGGCAGCCTTAGCTGTATCTGTAGTATCCTTTATCTCCATTTCGATGGGATAGATTCGTTCAACATATTCACCAAATTTTGTATTATTTAGTGAGAAAACATCATCTATATAGCGGAACGTAAAGTTAAAGGATAATGCTAACTTCTTATCTTTCTTCCTAAGAATATCCTGTATGAAGTCAGCCTCATTATAATAAAGAAACAAGTCATCAAGAAGAGGGGCACAATTGGTTTCCATTGGAATTCCGTCATACTGTTGAAAAACACGTCCTCCAAACGTAACAAATATGTTGTCATTCAAGGAATCAAGCATCTTGATAATGTCAGTTCCAGAGACTTTTTTGTTTGAATCAGAGTGATTCTTTACAAAGTAGGATTTATCACTCCCCAAAACAAGATACTTGTATCTACGTTCGCCATTCTTTTTAATGAAACAAAGTAATACCAACTCTATCAATTTAACTTTTAGTTTGGAATGAGGAATACTTGTGTAAAGTGTAGAAAAGTCAAATGTTTTAATACTATTGCAAGATGAGAGAGTCTTAGATTGTATGTACTCTAAAAGATCTTTGGAATTTTTTATATCCACATCTGATTCACGCCACCTCTAGAAAAGTCAGTTTCACAATAATTTTTTAGCCCGGCTTTGGTTGCTGTTACAATAGATGTTAATAATTTAGAAAGCTGTTTCATGGAACACTTGGAAGACCCAGCAATATACCGTTGTTTGTAAGGACACTTATGTAGTTTAGGTATCCAATACAGTGATGGTAGATCAAGTTCTTCATCTTTGGTTGAAATTCCAAAGGAACATAGAACAGACCTATGATTATCCAGGATTTCCTCTTTGGTAAGTGTCGTGAGGGTATATGTTGAGTTGTATAATGACGATGACAATGATTGCGTCTACGTCGAGGAGTAGAGTTGAAAATATTCATCACAATTACCGAGCTACAGCAAGGACTAGATAAAATACCTATACCATCAAATTTGTTATTGCAACCATATGGTGTAGCAGTTCATAATTGTCGAATCTAGTAATCCTCTTTTTGTGTACGGAGAGGCGTTGCAAGTTGAGGATTGATAGTCTTGTGGTATACCTTTTTGTCACATGTATGATTGGCTTTTTTATATTTTGTATTCGAAAATTGGATAGCGACGAGCAGTAATTCTGTAAAACAAGCACACGTAACGCTACTATCAAATTTAAAAAGATGCGTTGATAACGAATAAGTTAAACACAAACTAAAAAATCCATAGAAATCAAAGATATAAGGCAAACAGAAAAAAGAAACAAAAACCTGAAGACTGAATAACACGAACCCAACCAACAACCAGGGTGATCTTAAGTGTTCCTAACAAAGTCTAAATTTTATACAAACATGTATATACATGTACATGTACTTCAGAAGTAAGACTCATCTTAAAATGAACATCAGCCATCTAGTTACAAAAATCTAAATTAATTCCGTTATGCAAATCCACAGTGAAATGTAGTCTACACAATAGACAGAATATTTATTTTGAAAGTTGTAAAATTATAGAGTGAAATTTATTATATTATTAAAATTTACTGATTGAACTTAAAATAAACAACAGGTCTTTTTTTACCTCATCATTTTTTTTTACTTTAACTTAAATCATACGTTATGACTTAAATCAAGTAAAACATTTCAAGTATTGAAATAAAGTAAGAAAGGCAATTAGTAATAGGTAGTAATACTAATAGAGAGTAAATCTGTAGTTAATATTGTAAAAAAAAAGTTAAAATCAGTCTTTATTGAAAAAATAAAAATAATATTAATTAAGAATTTGTTTCAGAGTGTATTGTCTTTTAAAAGTGATACAACAGATACCAAATGGACATCTGAACTCATAAGTCAAAAATAAATTGACAACGCTATTGCAAAAAGATAAAAAAGACAAACAACAGTACACAAAACACAAAACTGCATCTACATTATATACAAGAGATATTTCAATACTAAATAATGAAACCGATAAAATACTCTATTTGAGGATAACCATTTACCGATCATAAACAAATGGAATGGTTGATTTTAAAATGTATGTTATCTATTTTCATTGAATGTTGAATGAAAGACCATATGATTCCAGGAAACAAACACAGCGATCTTTGACTATCCATTCAAATGGTTTTTTTCAGACACAATTAATCAACACCGTATGATATCTGACAGCGTGTGATTTTCAAATTTCATTTTGTCATTTGAAAAGTTTTTAACTTTTATATGGTTATTGATTACACGGGTGTCATTCGGTTTAACGAGAGAAATGGTCGTGAAAGAATATCTTATGGCGGTCAAGTATTGAGAGACGATCGTGAAAGCTCTGGTAACGGATCGTGAAAGACATTTAATGAAAATTCTAGGTCAGAATCTTTGAAAAAAAACGTTTAAATTTAAAAATATGTCTGTCAAAATGGTTTAACTTCCTCAACATAACTGTGAAATAAGATAGAGAAAATATGCAGTACTTTATGAAAAAACACAAAAGGCGCAATGCATGTCTATGAAAGTAATTACAAATAACACGCTTTTTGTACCTATAATGGTCATATTTCAGTTTATCGTGATATATTTGAAATTTAATCTTTGGTGGATCTGATAGTACAGTAAAAAGAAGGTATGTTCTTCTCTTAAAAGTATTAGTTTGTATATGAAAACCTTGAATTTGTTGAATATACATCAAACTTGATCGTGAATGATCAGGCAACGCATTATTTTGATCGTGAAACATAATGCGTGACCAGACTTATTACTAGTAATCAAAAATCAGTATTTCTTTTACCATTTGACAAACCTGCAACTGGTTGAAGTCTGTAACTATTTTGATAAGAATGAACATTAAAGCTATTTTTTTATTCAACACTTTACCTCGAAAGTAAAAAATACAACAACTAAAAACGTCTCTAAATAAGTTTGAAAGATTCAGCTCCGAGAATCGGTCAAGTGCAATTCAGGCAGACCGACACTATTTATCCAATAATATGGATATGCAACGTTTAAACCAAAATGATATCCATCGAACAAAAAATACAGCAAAAGAGCATTTTTCATGAGTAATTTGAGATTGAACGATAACCAACATTTTGTGCAACAGTACTTTCTTAAGTTCTGTATATACAACGCAGATGTGGATTGATATAACTATATACTACAGACTATAGAATACCAGAGCGCAAATGCTGTAATGTCTCGTCTGTTTTACTTATGATAGTTAATTTTTGGAACGTCTATAATATCAAGGGTTTTACTAGAAGTGTCAAATGCGCTTAATGTATTTTTGTCCATCTGATGAGTTAAGCCTTTTCAATTGATTTTTATAGTTCGTTCTTATGTTGTACTGTTAAACCACTGTCTCAATTTAGGGGGAGGGTTGGGATCCCGCTAACATGTCTAACCCCGCCACATTATTTATGTATGTGCCTGTCCAAAGTCAGGAGCATGTAATTCAGTGGTTGTCGTTTGTTTATGTGTTACATATTTGTTTTTTGTTCATTTTTTTATACAAATAAGGCCGTTAGTTTTCTCGTTTGAATTGTTTTACATTGTCATATCGGGACCTTTTATAGCTGACTATGCGGTATGGGCTTTGCTCATTGTTGAAGGCCGTACGGTGACCTATAGTTGTTAATATCTGTGTCATTTTGGTCTCTTGTGGATAGTTGTCTCTTTGGCAATCATGCCACATTTTCTTTTTTTTAAATTATGATTGTCAATTGGATAATGAAAAGAGTGCAAGGTCAGATGAACCATGACAGATCTCTACAAATATCCCGTAGACCAAATAAATGTGTTCCGATCCTTACAGTGCCTTAGAAACTGACAAATGTAAAAGTTATGCTTGGCCAATTAATTCGAAACATAGGGTCAATAGTATATGAACCCTGACCGACAGCCAGACATAGACATTTTACTATCATTCAATACATTTGTATATCAAATATAATTGACGTCATCATGGTCATATAGGAAACATACAGACAGACATGTACACCATACACGAAATACCAAAAGTTGCAGGCTCGACAAAAACGGCGTGTCATACTGGTGACGTAGTCCAGGTCATATAAATCACGTGATCTATATTGCTTTTCGGCCCGGTCCAATATTTCCAATACGGACTGGCAATGAATCCTGAATTACATGTAAACATATATTGTGTATGTAATTCAGGACTCATTGTCAGTCCGTATTGGAAATATTGGCCCTATATTGACATCATTGTCAGTCCGTATTGGAAATATTGACCCTATGTTCACATTTTATATATGTGATACAGCATTCAGAACAAGTCTGTTTTTAAACAGTTGGATTATGTAATAAAAGTGTTATGAACTGGCTAGCAACGGGTCTCGAGGCCAACACAGCAAACCTTGAATCTATAAAAACAGCCAGTTAATGACACTATAATATTGCATGAACTTGCGAGTGAAATTGGATGGACCGCGAGGAACAATATTTATTAAAATAAGTTGAAAAATACTTTTATAAAATATATAATAAATGTTCTGCCATATTGTTTTTTTCTTGTCTGCTTCCGGGCAAATGTAGTTTTACTTGGAAATCTTTATAACGAAACAAACACTTTAGAAAGTTCGCTATTCAGTTTCAAAATAAATAGTTTTCCATAACACTATTATATATTGCCAGGATATCAGTTCAGGAATCAAAAAAGCAAAAACCATATAGAGGTCAATGTGCTTGTTTTCGAGATATTATACATTGAAATTTTGGCAGAAAAGTGTTCTCACTTTATTTTTCATAGCTTTATCATTGACAAGTTAAAGTTCTCAAAATCTATTAAAAAATAAATAAGATTTTATAAGACTTTTACAAATGGCTTATAATTATATATGTAAAAGATTTATAAAAAGATAAATTGTGGTCAATGGGCAAAGTTTTTAAAGGCGTTTAAATGGATTAAACCAGAGGATTTCGAAAATCTGACAAAAAATCCAAAACATGACAAGCGAACATCATTAAGTAGCAAACATATAACCGGTCATATTTCAATTCATTTGAAATGTTCATTTATTAATATATAACTTATGGACACCAGTTAGAATATCAGCCATTATTGCATATTTACATAACAAAGAAATTTACCTCAAATATTTTAAGGTAAATTATTCCACAAAACAAAACTAATACTGACACCTGGGAAAAGCGAAAACTTACATTTGTCTTTAATAACTTATGCTATAATAGTTCAGCGATTATCAATGCTAATCAGCTTAGGGTCAGAATGATGACAAGGTAATATGTTTGAATGTGGATAGCTACCACATAAATAGTGCATTACGGATCGACTCAGTGTGTAGTTTTAACATACAACATGGTATTGTCACATCTCATCAAAATTTTATCGTCGGGAAAATAAAGTTAAGTTGGTACTGTTAACCTTTTTTAACATTATACCTAGCATTCAACAGTCATGAATTCATAAAAATCGTAATAAATCATGTTTAGAAAAAATATTAATATCAGAGTAACACTTTTCCTTTCTGAATCGTTATTCCAACAAGAGTGCACACGCTGAAATGTCTCGCCTTCTATACTAATCATTGATATTATGTTGATAGTCCTAAGTATAAAGCTAAGCTTTATTACAACTGTCACATAAACTTAACATTAACCAAGATAACTAAACAAAGACCAATGAACCTTGAAAAAGAGGTCCAGGTCAGATGAACCATGCCAAGCAGACAGGTACAGCTAACAATGCTTCTATACAACATATATAGTTGACACATTACTTATAGTTTAAGAAAAATAGACCAAAACACAAAAACTTAACACTGTGCAATGAACCGTGAAAATGAGGTCACGGTTAAATAAAACCTGCTCGACTGACATAAAGATCATAAAATATTTCCATACACCAAATATAGTTGACCTATGGCATATAGCATTAGATAAAGAGACCAAAACTCAAAAACTTAACTTTGACCACTGAACCATGAAAATGAGGTCAAGGTCACATGACATCTGCCCGCTAGACATGTACACTTAACAATCATTCCATACAACAAATATAGTAGATCTATTGCATATGGTATGAGAAAAACAGACCAAAACACAAAAATTTAACTATAACCACTGAACCATGAAAATGAGGTCAAGGTCAGATGACACCTGCCAGTTGGACATGTACACCTTACAGTCCTTCCATACACCGAATATACTAACCCTATTGCTTATCGTATCTGAGATATGGACTTGACCACCAAAACTTAACCTTGTTCACTGATCCATGAAATTAGGTCGAGGTCAAGTGAAAACTGTCTGACAGACACGAGGACCTTGCAAGGTACGCACATATCAAATATAGTTATCCTATTACTTATAATAAGAGAGAATTCAACATTACAAAAAATTTGAACTTTTTTTTCAAGTGGTCACTGAACCATGAAAATGAGGTCAAGGACATTGGACATGTGACTGACGGAAACTTCGTAACATGAAGCATCTATATACAAAGTATGAAGCATCCAGGTCTTCCACCTTCTAAAATATAAAACTTTTAAGAAGTGAGCTAACGCCGCCGCCGTAGCCGCCGTAGCCACCGCCGCCGCCGCCGGATCACTATCCCTATGTCGAGCTTTCTGCAACAAAAGTTGCAGGCTCGACAAAAATAGCACAACACAATACATCCAAATAAGTTGAGTGGAAAATGTCCATAATCACTGACCGATTTACTTTTCTGATACATAAGAGATAGAATTAAACAAGAGTCCACACACTGAAATGTCTCGCCTTCTTTACTTATCATTGATATTATGTTGATAGACCTAAATATCAACTGTCAAATAAACTCAACATTAACAAAGAAAACGAAACATTGATCAATGGACCGTGAAAATGAGGTCAAGGTCAAATAAAACCTGCCTAACAGACATATAGATCATAAAATATTTCCAAACACCAAATATAGTTGACCTAATGCATAAAGTATTAGAAAAATAGACCAAAACTCAAAAACTTAACTTTGACCACTGAACCATAAAAATGAGGTCAAGGTCAGATGACACCTGTCAGCTAGACATGTACACCTTACAATTATTCCATACACCAGATATAGTAGACCAATTGCATATAGTATTAGAAAAACAGACCAAAACACAAAAACTTAACTTTGACCACTGAACCATGAAAATGAGGTCAAGGTCAGATGACACCTGTCAGCTAGACATGTACACCTTACAATCATTCCATACACCAAATATAGTAGACCTATTGCATATAGTATTAGAAAACAGACCAAAACACAACCAGATGCTCCGCAGGGCGTAGCTTTATACGACCGCAGAGGTTGAACCCTGAACGGTTGGGGCAAGTATGGACACAACATTCAAGCTGGATTCAGCTCTAAATTTGGATTGTGATTAAATAGTTGACACAGCATAGGTTTCTGACACAGAATGAATGTGTGTTCTAATGAACTTAAAATTTTTGTTTTCTCTTAGAGCAATTCACTATGCTGTTGAATATTAATCCTCTCAAAACAAGAATGTGTCCTCAGTACACGAATGCCCCACTCGCACTATCATTTTCCATGTTCAGTGGACCGTGAAATTGGGGTAAAAACTCTAATTTGGCATTAAAATTAGAAAGATCATATCATAGGGGACATGTGTACTAAGTTTGAAGTCGATTGGACTTAAACTTCATCAAAAACTACCTTGACCAAAAACTTTAACCTGAAGCGGGACAGACGGACGGACGAACGGACGGACGAACGAACGAACGGACAGACGGACGGACGGATGGACGCACAGACCAGAAAACATAATGCCCCTCTACTATCGTAGGTGGGGCATAAAAATGTTTGAAGAAATTTTCTTTTTTATTTATGAAATTTCAAATGAGAAAAATTGAACCCAATTTTTTTAATCACATCCCCCTTTTTCTTATTCCAAAACTAATCTCAATTAAAATTTCTAATGGAGTTTGCAACAATAACTACTCATTTAAATACATCATAAAATATTAAGATGTAAAAAAAACTGCTTGTTATCACTGAATGTTATTTATTATAATTTATCAGTTGGTAGTAAAAAGTGAATATACATTGTATATTGTATATAACAAAGATTTAAGTTGATTCTGGACAAAGAAAGATAACTCCAATTAAAAAAATCTTGCTATTGCACAATATTTTGCAATTAGATATTTCTTGCTTACTATTCTGGACAAAGAAAGATAACTCTAATTTAAAAAAAAATTTGCTATTTCACAATATTGTGCAATTAGATATTTCTTGCCATTGCGCAATACTGTGCAATTGAAAAGACTTGCTATTGCACAATACTTAATATAATAATTTTAGATCCTGATTTGGACCAACTTGAAAACTGGGCCAATAATAAAAAATCTAAGTACATTTTTGGATTCAGCATATCAAAGAACCCCAAGATTTCAATTTTTGTTGAAATCAGACTAAGTTTAATTTTGGACCCTTTGGACTTTAGTGTAGACCAATTTGAAAACAGGACCAAAAATGAAGAATCTACATACACAGTTAGATTTGGTATATCAAAGAACCCCATTTATTCAATTTTTGATGAAATCAAACAAAGTTTAATTTTGGACCCCGATTTGGACCAACTTGAAAACTGGGCCAATAATCAAGAATCTAAGTACATTTTTAGATTCAGCATATCAAAGAACCTAACTGATTCATTTTTTGTCAAAGTTTAATTTTGGACCCTTTGGACCTTAATGTAGACCAATTTGAAAACGGGACCAAAAGTTAAGAATCTACATACACAGTCATGACAGTTAGATTCGGCATATCAAAGAACCCCAATTATTCAATTTTGATGAAATCAAACAAAGTTTAATTTTGGACCCTTTGGGCCCCTTATTCTGTTGGGACCAAAACTCCCAAAATCAATACCAACCTTCCTTTTATGGTCATAAACCTTGTGTTTAAATTTCATAGATTTCTATTTACTTATACTAACGTTATGGTGCGAAAACCAAGAAAAATGCTTATTTGGGTCCCTTTTTGGCCCCTAATTCCTAAACTGTTGGGACCTAAACTCCCAAAATCAATACCAACCTTCCTTTTGTAGTCATTAACATTGTGTTTAAATTTCATTGATTTCTATTTACTTAAACTAAAGTTATTGTGCGAAAACCAAGAATAATGCTTATTTGGGCCCTTTTTGGCCCCTAATTCCTAAAATGTTGGGACCAAAACTCCCAAAATCAATACCAACCTTCCTTTTGTGGTCATAAACCTTGTGTTAAAATTTCATAGATTTCCATTCACTTTTACTAAAGTTAGAGTGCGAAAACTAAAAGTATTCGGACGCCAGACGACGACGCCGACGCCAACGTGATAGCAATATACGACGAAAAATTTTTCAAATTTTGCGGTCGTATAAAAAACTTAACTTTAACCACTGAACCACGAAAATCAGGTCAAGGTCAGATGACACCTGTCAGCTAGACATGTACACCTTACAATCATTCCATAGACCAAATATAGTAGACCTATTGCATATAGTATTACAAAAACAGACCAAAACACAAAATCTTAACTATAATCACTGAACCATGAAAATGAGGTCAAGGTCAGATGACACCTGTCAGTTGGGCATGTACACCTTACAGTCCTTCCATACACCGAATATACTAGACCTATTGCTTATAGTATCTAAGATATGGACTTGACCACCAAAACTTAACCTTGTTCACTGATCCATGAATTGAGGTCGAGGTCAAGTGAAAACTGTCTGACGGGCATGAGGACCTTGCAAGGTACGCACATACCAAATATAGTTATCCAATTACTTATAATAAGAGAGAATTTAACATTACAAAAAATCTTAACTTTTTTTTCAAGTAGTCACTGAACCATGAAAATGAGGTCAAGGACATTGGACATGTGACTGACGTAAAGTTCGTAACATGAGGCATCTATATACAAAGTATGAAGCATCCAGGTCTTCTACCTTCTAAAATATAAAGCTTTTAAGAAGTTAGCTAACACCGCCGCCGCCGCCGCCGCCGCCGCCGCCGCCGCCGCCGGATCACTATCCCTATGTCGAGCTTTCTGCAACAAAAGTTGCAGGCTCGACAAAAAAACTCATTCCGAAGGAACGAATAATGTCAGCAAAAATATGGACAGACTGGCATAATTATACATGTGGATATATTGGTCAATTCTATAGATATTATTATCGATATAAATTATGCACTTATTTTGTAGTAGTAATGACTTTTTGTAACAGTAAAGCTATGTATTCAGATATCTATATTATTGTAATTAAATTTTATTTATATGAATACAGAATGGTATATTCATAATTCCTTAAGGAAAGTTTCTTGATTATGAGAAGAGTTTGGACGTATTGTCTTGCCTTCCCTTTAAATGATAAGAACTGTATTTTCAAAAGCCTAGTAAAACAATTTAAGTAGAACTGACCACTTAAAAAAATTAAATAATTCAGGTTTAACACTTCTGTTATATTGATGCAAAAAATTACATTTATACAACATACAAAACGAAGTTACTGTTGCCATAACATTTGATCTTAAATCAGCCATTTTTTAAACTTAACTTTGAACATTGAACAATGAAAATGAGGTCAAGGTCAGATGACACCTACCAGCTAGACATGTACATCTTACAATCATTCCATACACCAAATATAGTAGACCAATTGCATACAGTATAAGCAAAACAGACCAAAACACAAAAACTTAACTATAACCACTGAACCATGAAAATGAGGTCAAGGTCAGATGACACCTGCCAGTTGGACATGTACACCTTACAGTCCTTCCATACACCGAATATACTAGACCTATTGCTTATAGTATCTGAGTTATGGACTTGACCACCAAAACTTAACCTTGTTCACTGATCCATGAAATGAGGTCGAGGTCAAGTGAAAACTGTCTGATGGGCATGAGGACCTTGCAAGGTACGCACATACCAAATATAGTTATCCTACTACTTATAATAAGATAGAACTTAACATTACAAAAAATTTTAACTTTTTTTTCAAGTAGTCACTGAACCATGAAAATGAGGTCAAGGGCATTGGACATGTGACTGACGGAAACTTCGTAGCATGAGGCCTCCATATACAAAGTATGAAGCATCCAGGTCTTCTACCTTCTAAAATATAAAGCTTTTAAAAAGTTAGCCAACACCGCTGCCGCCGCCAGATCACTATCCCTATGTCGAGCTTTCTGCAACTAAAGTCGCAGCTCGACAATAAACGTCAAGTAGTTTCAATCTTTCATATATGATGTTATACTGTTGACTCCATATAACTGGATAATCCAGTTATTTCAATGAAAATTCAAGACACAGGCTTTATTTTTTGAAAATTGATGAAATAGTAGAGGTTAAATAAAAGTATGTAGATTAAACATGTAAAAATAATTTTCAGGAGAATCTGTAAACAGTAGTTCATACCTTTTTTCATGTAAAAAAATATGGGATGTAAATACTCTTTGATGGTGTGCAGTTCCTATCTATTTGGTTACAATTATGGATTTAAAATGATGAAAATGATGGTCAAACTATGTATATAGCAATGGTGGTACCCATATATGCAAATATCTCGAAAACAATTTAATGAAAATGATTGGTCAATAAATATACATCATTCACAAGACATAATGAACATTGTGATGTATGATTTTCTCATGTACTACCCAATTTACCATGCATTATATTCTATATCCATACTGTTTGCTGCAATCAGAGTGATATTTAAGAAAAAAGAGTGATCCCTCCATAAGACAAGATAATCAAAGATGGCAAACTTCACATGGTGGCCAACAATCCTACCAAGCATGCAAATTTTCTGTTAAACAGTCTCATAGATATCGTATTCAGAAGGGTCGACACTAACAATACTTTCAAAAAGTCCATAACTCCTGTAAAAATGGTCAAATGCCATCATGCATTATCAACAATATCATACAAATATTATTGTATAATATTATCGATAACACAGAATGGCAAACAATCCTAGAAAGTATGACAGCATACTGTAAAATGTACTTGATCGAAGTATGTTTACAAGTTGTCTTTGCCAGTACAGTAAAACCTGTATAAACCGGCCCGCTACGGGACTATGAAAAAGGGTCGGTTTGGACGGTGAGCCAGTTTATTCAGGTTTCCGTTTTGACCGGAAGTTAATGACTTGTAACGTCCGATATTTTGCATGTAAAAGTTCTCTCTGATTGTAAATTATATCTGATAAATTAAAATACTTCACTTCGTTTTTCATTGTTTGCATTTGCATCATAATTCTCGCGTTTTTTGGATTGTCAGACGAGAGTTTCGATTTACTTCCATGATCATTAATTTGAAATGTTGGAATGGCCGATTAAAAAGCCAGAATATTATCAAACGTAATTTCATCACTATCGAAACGTTGTCGTACAGTGTACAATACCCATTGATTGTTGTCATCCGGCTGTTTTTCATTATCAAGGTCATTTGTTTAGGGGTTCACAACAGGGAATCCGGGACTTCGAAATCACGATGTAAATTTCTTACTCCGCGATTTAAATTTGTTTATCCAAGTTACAACGTAATTTCACTCCGAGATATATTCGTTGTGTCTTTTCGTTTAATTGACACGTTTATAATGTTTAATAAATAATACAGCTCACTACTGTACGATTGTAAGTTCACAGTTTAACACCTGACTAATTGATTACCTGAAAAGCCATATTGTATAAACAAATATGTTTTGATTGCATATCAATCATTGAAATTAATTAGACAAACCGGTTTTGACAGGTAATAATTAATGTAATTAAGAGTATTGGAACTTCATAATTAGACCGGAATTCGGAATACATAGGGTCCGGTTTACAAAGGGTATTTTAACAAAGACTTTGAAGGGGAAAAATTGGGACTTTCATTTTCGGCCGGAATAGACAGGAAACCGGTTTATTCAGGGTCCGGTTTAATCAGGTTTGATTGTATTTATCTTTTAAAAGTCTCATGTCCCCTTATAAATTTTCAAATCAAACCGACTATATAGAGGTAAATGAATTAGACACAATAAATCCTACTAAATATACAGTTTTTTTTTCACATTGTCTGGATGCATTGATGAGTTTTTGACAGACTGAAGGATGCAAAAACAGGCAAATACTATTACCATATCAACTGTGGCAAGGCACAATATTAACAAACAGATTGCTCAGTAAAACACTGTCTGTCTTCAAACAAACCTTTTATTATTGGTTTTTAAATAAAGAAGAAGCATAATATTTTTATCTCGCTTCTAAAGAAAACATATTGCTGCTAATGAAACACAAACAGATCTTCAAAAATACACTTTGTTGAAATTCTTATGAAAGTACAATAATTTTCTACTGTAAAATAAAGGATAAAACTTGGTCATACAGTTGAACCAAAACTTAATTTTTGAAGTAAACAACTTTAAAATTAGACACTAACCATATTTTACAATACAGGCATATGATGAGTACCACAAAGATTATAGCTGGTACAATAATACTTTGTTTTGCAAAATGAGTATGTTAAAAATCTAGTAGCTAAACAGTTTACAAAATAAAAGAAATAGTTATGCTATCAATCTTTCTGTTTAAAACTCTTTAAACAAAACTTGAAATCACTGTTGAACTTCAAACCAAATTTATAGTTTTTCTCCAAACCAAGATTCTTATCTTGTCGTAATGTATTAACACCTTTATTCCAATGACAAAACACCACATTAGAGTGCCATTTCAAAAGAATACAGAATTTAATATTTTATTTCATTTTAACGTTAAAGTTAAATTCATATTAACTTATAAGCCTTGTTACTTTCATAATGTAAAGAGACAGATTATTTTGTGTAACATTAAACTTTGCATAGAAATTGAAAAACCAAAAACAGCAGAATTTTTTACATCACTTAACTGTTTAAATAAAATGATTTTTGTATTACTTCATGTTCATATTGAAAAATTTCCTTCTTGAAAATTACTACATCAGCTGCCAGCATTTTAATTTTCTGCAATAATCTTCACATTCTTGTAATTACCATATAGTGTTCCACTCAATAGTTCATTTTTCTAAATGTCTCATGACTCTTTCTTCAAAGAAGTATATTTTCTTCATTTAAAAAAGTCTTTCAATATAAAGTTTTCTAATTTTTGCATGTATTTAATTCCTAGAAGAAGATTGAACAATGCCAAATCTAAGCTTAAATTTGCATTTTCCAACTTTAAGATTTAGGATTTAGGTCAATCTCATTTTATCATATTAATAACAGATAAAAAAAATCTCAAGTTCAAATAGTGACTTGCTAGATATTATCCTAATGATATAACCCTCTACTGGATGTCAAAATAAAATTGCAAAATATATGATGTGTGATCAGTATTGGGTTATTCCATTTAAATCATTCATGTGTAAGGTATTTGGTGAAATTCTAATTATAAGGGATAATCATTTATGATTATATGTCGTTTGGTGTATTCATAATTCCTGAAGAAAAGTATCTTTTGGAGTTTGAATGTCTGTTCTTGCCTTCTCTTTCAATGATAAGAATGGAATAGCCCAAATACAGTAGAATATTTTTTCGTCTATTAAATTATTTTGTATGTGGGTAGTGCTACCAAGATTGTTTAAGGTAACTGGTATGTTAATGGCTTGTCCTGCGATTTTTATAAGAAATTGCATGCACGTAGATCTTATTAAAAGATAATGAAAAATCAAAAAATTTAAGTTGGTCACCGATCTAGTTTCCGAGTTCCGGACGTTTGAAAATGGTAAGGAAACAACATAGTGTGCATAGACATAACGTCAAATTTAAACCCAAAATAAGAAATTTCAAGCTTTAGTTATTCTGCAGTTTTAAACAAATCCTACGATTTTTCTATAAAAATCAAATGTTTTTAAAGTATTATTTTCCTTTCTTTTAATATATAATTTTTATGGGGTTACCGAACTCCCTTTTTATATATCAACCGTTGAAAGGGTGTTGCTGACGGGAAAAGAGAGGAAAATCATGACGTCACCGACATGATTACGCAACGTCAAGGCTATGTCAGCAGAATTGTAAAGACAACGACTTCATTATGATTTGTTTGCCTATTTAAATACGCTATAGAGCATATTATCATGTCTGAAAAAGGGATTGGTCAACTTTTATTGTTTTTTTCAGTGATTATTCGAGATTCTTAGTATTTATAACGTATTTTTAGAATGATTATACACAATGTAAAAGGACATCTTTAAAAAGAATTACATATTTTTTATAAACATATTGAACAGAAACGATAAAGATCTGTCATTAAAATAGATTCTTCGAATGACGATATACATTCAATTTTCACATTTTCGACCACAATTTTGCTGTTTCACAATAAGGGAGGCGAAGTATACCGTGCGAACATACCGACAATGCCATGGGGAAAAAAAGGAAAAACGGCCAAAAGACAAACAATAGTAAATAAATGTGGAAATGTGTCCATGGGACACTGATTATGCCCCCGAATGTGTACAAGTTTTACATGTCACACAGGCAGCAATTAAACTCTTGTTTTTCTATATTGTTTTGCTATAAATTATTCATTTTAAAATAGCACTAGTACTTTCATTTTCAAATTCTATTTATAGACGATATTGCGGACGTGAAAGAAAGCACTGCAAAGAAAGGTTTATTTTCATATTTTAAAGAGAAAATGGTTACATAACAGTCATGATCAGTCATAATAGGAATATCAAATCAAAAATATTAGTATTAACCTCTTTTTTTGTCGAGGATTGAATACGTCCGAGCCGTTTTCACTGTGACAGTTGTTATGGGAAATTTGATTTCTTTGAATGCAAATGACTGAATAAGTCTGTGACAAAATTTCAAAATTTGCTATGGAATTTCAATATGAAACAATCAATACTACATTGCGTTTAATTTTTTAAAATACTTCCAAGACCCATTCTTTGTACTTTTAAAAACAGTTTTGTAGAAATATTATGGTGAATAGAAGTTCTTGCAAGCTTTAAGTTGGTCAGCTAGTAAACCCAACTCAATCACTCTCTGGCCATCACAACACGCCAAGTTTCTTTCATTTTCATGGGAGGGAAGCACTGTTTAGCTGTTTCAAGATATTTCAATTTACATTCTTCAATTTTTGCTACATTTTGATGAGATGCATTCAATACTCTTCCACCAAATTGACCATTATTCCGACGAAGCAGAATATATTCCGACATCTTGAAAAGATTTTTTATGGTGTACGGGAGATAACTCCCATAGCAACAAACGTCGATTTTCCCGTTTTCCGCTAGAGGCGTTCATTTACGTACCTCTCACCTTAAGAGGCTTACTTCTTGTATGTTTTAAACTTAGGTTCCAACTTTAATATCATTTCTTATAAATGTGTATGCTGTTTGCTTAATACTCAGTAGCAAATATTTCCTAAATATTTAGAACCACACATTAATTCTGTTTTCAATGGCTACCATACTTTTAAAAGCTATAGTAAAACAATTTAAGTAGAACTGACCACTTAAAAAACAAATCAATTTATAGATGTAACACTTCTGCTATATTGATGCAAAAAAATACATTTATACAACATACAAAACGAAGTTACTGATGCCATTACATTTGATTTTAAATCAGCCATTTTTTAAAATGATGAACACGAATATATTTTACAACAAACCTAGGTGAAAGCTGCCTTTAACTTCAATGATCTTATCCCTGCAGGTGAACAATGGTTATAACTATATGCTGATAATTAATAATGTGTATTGTAAACTATACTGCATACCACCAAATAATTCAATTGATTATACATTTTACTTTCCCTGATAAGTGAAACATTTTTAGTGCTGGAAAATTCATTACAACTCAATTTGTTTCAATCTCTTACATGTATGTATGATTTTATGCATTCAAGACAAAAGCTCTATTTTGTGAAAAAATATGTAATTGCAGAGGTTCAATACAAGCATTTTTCAATTAATTTGACAAACTTGTAATGTGGGGTTCAAAACTTGTAAACAAAATTAAAAGAATCTTCAACAGTAAATCATACTTTTTGCATGTAAATAAAAATTATGTAAATACTCTTTGATGGTGTGCAGTACATATCTATTTGGTTACAATTATGGCTTTAAAATGATGAAAATGATAGTCAAACTACATGTATATTTATAGCAATGGTGGTATTGATATATACACATATCTCAATATTGTATGAAAATGAATGGTTCATAAATAAACATCCTTCACATGACAATGAACAATCTGATGTATGATTTGCTCGTGAACTATGAAATTTACCATGCATTATATTCTAAATCCATACTGTTTGCTGTAAATTTTTAACTTATGTTTTGTATAGATTACAAGATGTATGTGGAGGTATGAGACATGACCACTTTTATAAAAGATGCTTCAGTGCAGTATTAGGAGCTTGTATATAACAAATGAATGAAGAGTGAAACTTTTACAACTTGTTAAAATGAAACAATCTCAAATAAACTACTTTAACATTTAGCTAGACCCTTATTACATTATTTTTTTGTTATTTCATCTCACAAAAAACATATTATATAATCAAAATATGTGATTATTTAATATATATTGACATGTTATTTTCCAAGGTGATAAAATACATCATCACATTGCTCTAGTACAACTGTTAAATATAGCTGACCTTTTTTTTACCCTTTTAATGAATGTTTTACAGAAAGTTAAAATGAAATGTGGGACTAATTTATAAAATTACAAAAAAAAATGTAGTTCTAAAAGCATGCTGAATGCCTTAAAAATCATTATGTTTCTTATACAGTAAAGATTGGTCTATAATGAACATAAAATACTTGGAAAAATAAAAAGTCTTGAAATGTTGAAAATGTCCTTAAACGATTTGAAGGTAGAAGGTGAACAATCATTCTTTGAAGTTTCTAGAACGGTGATTAAAACCGTATGATCATTTGATTGCACAAAGTTTGGTGTCTTCACAGCTCTATTAATATGCTTAAAAGAAATACTAAGTACATGAAAGTGAACTTGTCAATAAAAATGTTCTGTTCTGGGATGAAAGTTTGATGTTTAACAGTACATTTTGTTCACAATTTTTCTTAGCAAATTAAAGCAAACTGATATGAATATTGTATGGATCAAAAGTCGTTAGAAAAAGACAAAAACAAGAATAGACACAATTGATTTCAAGCCTGCTGCCCTATACTTTAAATGTGAATGAACCCTGAATCTAAGGTGAAGGTCAAAGGATTCCTGTAATTTGCAGTTTTAACTTATGATGAATTAGCAAATATAATTTAATGAACCTAGCATGGAAATTAATTAAAAAAAGTCATTAAAAATACCATACAATAATATGCAATGCAATGAAATTGTTATTTGATGAGTAATTCCCTGTCTCATGCACTTCCAAATCTTATCCAGCAAAAACAAGACCTCTAGTTACTTATGAAGTTTAGTAATTCAATTTAAATAAAAATTGTAACATACACACTGTAGTTGAAAACACAATTTTCACTGGTATTATATGTTAATACAATCAACACAAATTATGCAACGTAACAAATGAACACATTCTTTTTTAATCACAAGACTTCCTCTTTTACCAGCTAAACACTTTGCATGTTTCTTAAATCAATTATTTATAAGTCAGCAAAAAGCATTCACAATAAATATTTGAACACAACCATAATCAAAACAAAAATAATTTATCATTAATTAAAATACTAAGATTTTTGTAATAATTCAAGTTCCTTGTGTAGTTGAAAGCCTAAATACCTGGCGTAATTGTTGTCCTTATAGCAACTTGCAATATAGAATGCCACTCGTATTTGCTCTGAACTAATAAACATCCTAATATTATAAGCACTATGGAATAAGGGACTGTAATATAACTTTGATGAAGACAGAAATGTACTTAAAAATTTATGAGACATATATTCAACCCTAAATTTATGAGTCAGATATAAATCCACTTTTACAAGTTCTACTGCATGTAAAAATTAAATCAAAATTTATTATATTTTTGGCAACTGACTGTATTTTAGAACTCTTTTCAATCACCTCAATTACTTCAAAAACATATATAGTCACACGCTTTTCAGTAATTTTGATCAGAATATTTTAGTTAGCAGCATATTTCAAAATGGAAAAATCTCATATGTAAAACCTTTCAGATAATCACATCGGACTGAAGATATGGTTAAAAGGTGGGTTCCTAGTTTTAGAATCACCATCTTAAAACTACATTATGGGTCCATTGTTTGGTCAAGTATATTCATATCATCATGCATTAAAACTAAAATTACTTCAGACAGAAAATAAATAAATAATGAAGCACTTTCAGAGGCTGGGTATAAAACATGTCTCGTATCAAGAGGATAGAAAGAAGATAAAAATGTATAAAACAGCATAAAACAAAGTCATCCATTTGAGATGGTCTTCTTAGAGTTGGTAAGGTCAGCCATAGGATCTTCTTGTGTTAAAGCCTGCAGGTCAGCAAACTTGGCAACAAAATCTAAACTACTTTCATTCATCAATGTATCCACCTGAAAAGAAAATTTTAAATTACAAGTTTAGTATCACTGAAAATTCTTATTTGTAAGAATTAATTTAACTTTCTCATGTCTTTATACTTTTAAAAGTGAGCAGGCAAACAAAATTTGATAGATGCCATCATGAGTTGTTTGACCGTTATGGAATAACTGTTTCACAGATGATATCAGATATGTTCCTTATGTCATAACAACAATACCCATCCATTTTCACGAATGCCACCTACCAAATTAGACTATTTACCGGATTTGTAATAACATAAGCAACATGACAAGTGCCACATGTGGAGCAGGATCTGCTTACCCTACCGGAGCACCTGAGATCACCCCCAGTTTTTGGTAGGGTTTGTGTTGCTTATTCTATAGTTTTCTATGTTGTGCCTTCTGTACTATTATTTGTCTGTTTGTCTTTTTATTTTTAGCTATGGCATTGTCAGTTTATTTTTCCATCTATGAGTTTGACTGTCCGTCTGGTATCTTTCGTCACTAGTTTGACATTTACCAATTAATTATTATATTTTTTTATTATTATATTAATTATTATATACACTTATAATTATCTTCTTTTGATTGTGATCAGATTATTATCACTAAATACACAATAAAAAAAAAATATACCAACTTAGTGATCGAACAAATATAATAACTCAAAAAAGTGTTAAAATATCAATATTACACAACAATAGTATATAACATCAAATTCGTATATGAAGTTTATGTGATGAATCATCTTTCAAGAGCATGAAATGTGGTGTAAAATGACCCAAATGCATGCAATTGCTTTGTAGTATATTCAAGAAACCTTACGCAGTAATATATCAATGAATGAAATACTTACATCAAACTTCCCCATAATTGATGAATCTCGAGAATTCTCAAAGAAAAATGTCTGTGGTTGTAAGGTTGCTGTAGATACTACAGGGTCTGGTTTGGCTGTCTCATTCAGTAAAGACATAAAAGAAATATCACCAACCTGGAAAATAACCCATATAATCAAAAAGGTATTCTTAGCGTAAAATGTAGTAACAAGGAAGATGGATAAAAGAAACAAAGAAGCTAAATATGTAGATGCCAAGCAAATCAATAATCTAGTAATAATAAATGATTTCTACTCAAATGTAATAGTGACCAGAAATATGCAGAATAGCTTATACCAATGCAACTTTAAATTCATAGCTTTAATGGTCTGGGTTTTTTAATCATTTTGGTCATGAGTAGAGTTTAAGAGTAAATAGAACAAGACTTTAAAAATATAAGATTAAATGATTTTTTGTGGTTTTGTTTTATTTGGTTGTCTTTTTCATAACTTTGTCTCCCACTTTTCAGTCTACTCATTCCCCATGTAAGTGGTTACTCTAGAAATAATAAACGTTAGGAATTGTTGATACCCTCAAGGAAGGATTTTGCTGTATCCCCTTAAATTCTTACATTCAACATGCACAAGATGACTTTTTGACTTTAATTACAACAAAAATATCTGAATGGATGGGATCAGAACCTGACAATTAACTTTGTTTGACAATGCATGTTTCAAAAAGGTTTTACCTCTCCATTCATCCACGATGAAGTACACACAGGACTTCTAAAAAGAGCCTTAACAGGTTCAGTTTTATTAGATGTCCTATCTGAAGCTGTCTCTTTATTTGCACTTTCATCTAACATAGCTAAAATAATAGAAATATAATTATAGGTCAATTAAACTGAACTAGGACATTTAACTTTATAAGAGTTATTAAGCTTAAAATTTCTCAAAATCACCCAACCATGAAATATGAGTCCTGTGACTTTATCTTATGGAACATTATCAGACTGTCCAAGATTCCTCTGATTCCTTAATATTATGTTGTATGAGTACAGACAATAACATTTTATTACAAACTATGCGCATCAAATTTCTAATAAACAAGTCAATATAACATTGACAAACATTATTTGAAAACAATTAGTAATAAAAGATTCATTCACAAATAGTGCAGAATTTTAATACCAAACAGAAAATCTGAAAACTGTTAATTTCACTGTTCATTGCTGTTTGAGAATAAGAAATGACCAGCAAATCTATTTACATTTGTTGTAAAGAAAAATATTAGGTCATCATGTGCTTCAAATAGAATTCATAAGAATTACTGACATCTTCTGCAGATTTTCATATGTACAATGCATAAATGTGTCTAGATGTCTTTTGACTATTTGTGCTTGTAGACAATTGTTTCATCTATGTATATGGATGACATGAAATATTCTGGTCAGTAGCAGAATGATCCATTTCAGAACAAATCAAAGTGCTTGAAAGCACTGAAAGGTAAAGATTGCTTCAATTTATCAGTGAGAAGTAATAATAAATATTGCATTGGTTGTTGTTGATTTAAAAGCTATTCTAGTCAAAGGAAGATAACTCCAATTTTTATAGATAAGGTTAACAATGACATAATTTATATTTTTAGAAAAGTTATTAGATTCCTGCACCTTGCAAAAGTTATGTAATTTTCTTGACAAGTGAATCATCATTTTGTGCCTTGAATATCTAAGCATTCACTACATCAATAAAGTTCTGGAAATGGTCAATGCACTATATTTTGTGAATCAAAAAAGGTAGTGATCCGCCTTCGAACAGTTATAGATATCAAGTCAGTCCAAAAAGGTTTTGATTGCATTTCATGCAATCTTTACCTAAAAATGAGAAATTTAAGACATAATATTTGTAATTTCACTATATTTCAATATTCAAATATCCATACAATAAAATGATTTGTTAAAATGGAAATGTTAATAAAGACTAGGTTTGTAAGGTTTTCATTACCACAAATGTTACATTATAAATAATAACCATAATATCATAATTATATAAAATACATACGTTCAAATGAAGATCCGTTTTCTAAAGCCATCTCAAATAATTTTTCACCATCACTTCCTGCAATAATAAAGGAAATATTGTTTATAATGTACAACTAAAACCTTCTTATTCAATAACAAGTGGCCATTAAATCTGATTATATCTGCATGTTTTAGGATCAATGTTGCTTAGATTATGTGTGTTTTTGTGGTAACCTTGACCATTTTAACTGGAGTTCTTACTCCTGGATTTTTTTTTTTGGTGTGTTTGCATTGCCTTTTACATTTAATGTACCACTTTCCACAAGAGATGAGTTCACGTAAGGATAATTGTCAGTTTCACTAGAGTGTTTTCATACTCTATATGTTAGATATTATAAACCAAAAAAATATCAGTTAGATGTTAAAATTGAGCTTCAAATTTTCCCTTTTCTTTCTGTACTAGTTTTGTCCTTACATTCTTAAAAGAAAAGCGAAATAAAACTATTGTTAAAAACATTTAACGAAATTCATCAATTGCAATAAGAAAAGTCATGGTGCATCACTTCACAGAAACCAGCTTATTCTATTTCAAGACATAAAGTTTGTTGCTTCTTAAAGCTAATGGTCTAAATAAAGACACAAATTGAAGTACCTGGTGTCCCAAAACCTGAGAACGACATGTCCAGCAGATTTGAAATACTTGGCGGTGATAAAGAACCCTGCACGGCTGACGATGTGGTTATAACATCATTGTGACTTGTAACTGCTGATGTATAAATATTTACTGTGGTACCAGCTGTTATCTCTAAAGAACTTGCTGTAATCTGAAAGAATGGAGCATACAACATTACTAATAGTGATCTTTAAACATAGCTCCTAATTTTTATACTGACAAATTATTTGGACAATATCTTACAAACTGGGTTGTGCCCTTACAAAATTGTTTATCTTTATGTTTCTGTCCTAATTCAGGAGGCTGTAGTTTAGTAGTTGTAGTTTCAATGTCTTAACATCTTTTTAATTTTTTTTTATATATATTGTTTTGTTATAAATTAGGCCATTAGTTTTCTCAATTGGATAGTTTCATATGTTTCATGTCTGGGTTTTTTATAGTTGACTTTACTGTATGAGTTTTTCTCATTTCTCATTTTGAAGGGCAAAGTGTTGCCTATAATTCATTGGCAATCATTCCACATCTCCTTTTTTTTTTTTATATATATTAAAGCAAATATTTAAAACATACCCTTTCGATGAGATGGTAGCTTAGAAACACCCCCTTATTTATAAGAACTATCAAATAAAATAGTACAACTTAAAATCATGTTTTTTTGTTTGGATGAGCCACACAAAAGATCAGTTTTAGCAGTCTTAACTAAATAAAAAGTATGTTTACTGATGTTTTCTTAATGTATAAAACCAGTACTGTAGTCTCAACATATCTATATTTCACATACCTCAGTGGAATTCACATGGTTAATTTTCACCGGTAGATGTCCAGGGCCCATCATAATAGTCTGTAATGGTCCTGGACTCTGTACACTCAGCTGATTTGGTCCTGGATTTCGAATATTAACCTGCCCTGGTCCAGGATTGAGTACATTAAGCTGACCTGGTCCAAGACTTTGTACATTTAACTGACTTGACCCATGGTTCTGTACATGTATCTGACTAGGAGTAAGCTGGGACTGTACTTCTAACTGACTAGGATTTAAAGTAAGTTGAGTTTGGGAATGGGACTGAACATCCAACTGTACAGTTTTCACTGTCGTACATGCTACAAAGAACGAGCAATATTATTTCAATTGTTGAATAGATTGAATCACAATAAGATTTATAAAGACTAAGTCTGAACTTATACCACATCTTATATCTATATAAGGAATATTTTTAAGAATTGACAAATCTCGGTTGCAAACATGGAAAAAGTCAATATCTATTTAAACATTCTAAATGTGTTCTGGATAATTTTCATTTTGACTGACGCATGAAAAGGTGTAGTCCAAATAAAAATATGAGTTTTGTCTTATAGATGTATAGATGAAATCTTTAACATTGGTACTGATGGTATTTTTGGTAATCTTGACAGCAGTTGATTCAAAATATTTTTTAATCCATCTAGTTTAAATAAGAATGCAATTTCCTACAACTAAGACAATCATCAACTGAGAAATGAAATCTAATCCGTTTGTGTCAATCTCACCAAAGTAAAGATTCGTCATCTATAGGTCGGACAATCTCCGTTATCCTATTCACAGTGTCATGTGTAATCACAACATAACAAATTCAGAATTGTTGTCGATCAATTTTTTTGCAATTTTTTAACAGTGAACCCAGGAATCCTGCATACAATTAAGACAATCAAAATTGAAAATAATTATAGAATAACTAATCGAAGAATTCAAATAGAGAAAAATATTCAACGAGTGAGCGAACAACACATTAATTCATGAATGCACCTAGCGCATGAGTTTATTATCAGTGTTGTTCGGTCACGAGTTGAATATTTTTCGGTATTTTAATTCTTTAATTAGTTATTCTTTTTATTACATTGGCAAATGCCTTTCTTTTTTAAAGAAATTAATGTAAAACATGTCAGGAACTATATCTTTTTTCTATGCATTCACAATTTGTTTTGATCCGCCGTTATCGACATCTTGACAACGCCTATTGTTGTATGACGTCAGATAGTGAAATAACCATGTTTTTTTCACATGTGAAATTATCGGTTTTTATTTAACTGGGAAATCAATGTAATTCATTGCAACCAATGTAATAAAAGGTTTTATTCCTTGAAAATGAAAGTCCAGTTGCAATTTCTCATTAATAAAAGAATCCCAAACATTCTTTGAATGCCTTATTATATTTGACTTACCAGGAGGTGCAGTACTGACGTTGGATAAAATAGGTATAGAGTTTGGCACATTTATCACAGTTTTTAAGTTTTGTCCATTAGGTTGGACAAGAAAATAATTTGGTGCTTTAGGCAATATTGTTCTCTGTACAACCATTGGCTTTCTGTTAATCTGTCTAATTTTTCTTCCACTTCTGTAGCCAGATCCCTACAATCACAAATATTCATTCAGTAAAGAATTACAGATCTATATACTTATAAATTAAAACTAAAAAATACTATGAGCAGGTCTAACAGATATTTGAAATCCTTTATTTCAATCTAAAAAGCAAAGCGGATGTTTTGCCATTTAAAACTCCAAAATTATAGGGTTAAAAAATACATTACATGCAAAGTACAAAAAAGAACTTTCATTAAGTGCATATTGAAATCCCAGATACTCCTTTTAATAAAAGAATGTGTCACTATAAAAGGGCAAGCAGACTAAAATATAACCCAACAATAACAGTGAAAATGTATGCTACGGTTTGACAAAACTTTAATTTATACCCCTTCCCCAAATCTTTTTTTAATTTGTATCATACTGCATTTGATTCCACCCAGTAACAAATAGTATGTGGTGTAAAGCCCTCCCAAACAGTCTTTTCCTGGAAAAGCCCTAAAAAGAATTGGTAAAAATAGACAGATATTATAAGTTCTTAGCCTTTGATACTTACATTAAGAACATTAAAGGCTTGATTAAGTGATCGACTGGCAGGCACAGATCCAGGTGGCAGTGTATTTCTCTGTAGAAATGCTGTTCCCGCTACTGGTACCTTAAACACAGCCTCTTTACCTTGACTAGAATTAATTGGCTGAAAAATGTTAAAAGAATTTTTTCTTTTATATTCTCAATGGTGCAGTACATAAATTCAACATTTAATTCTGTATATAAAAGAAATTGTGCAATTTGGATTTCAAGGTCAATATAATATACAAATCATGTAAATTGTGTCTTTCTTCTTAAATATATCTTAATTTCCCATTTTTAAAATAACAGACGACACAACATGCACAAGCATCTCCAACTTGCCATACTTTAAAAACCCATGGCAGAAGGGATTAAATATTTGGATGTGCAGGTCCCATCTGAAATTTGATATCAAATTTATTCGTTCATTGTGTGTTAATTTGCGTTTTTTTATTGAGTTAAGCCTTCCATTTGATATTTTATAGTGTGTCTTTCCATGTTGTGATGTTATACTATTGATTCAGAAAAGGGAGAAGGTTTGGTACCATTAAAACGTTTAATCCCGCTGCAAATGTTTGCACCTGTCCTAAGTCAGGAATCTGATGTACAGTGGTTGTCCTCTGTTTATGTAGTTCATACGTGTTTCTCGTTTATATAGATTAGACTGTTGGTTTTCCCGTTTGAATGGTTTTACACTAGTAATTTTGGAGCCCTTTATAGCTTGCTGTTCAGTGTGAGCCAAGGCTCAATGCTGAAGGCCTTACCTTGACCTATAATGGTTTACTTTTTATAAATTGTGACTTGGATGGAGAGTTGTCTCATAGGCACTCATACCACATCTTCCTATATCTATTGAATAGTGTAAACAGACTAACTAAAAAAAGATATTAAGTGGTTCACAAAGATAGCAATTATTCACGTTAGATATAAATTTAGCTGTTTTTTTTATCATGGACCAATTTGATTTACAAATATGACAAACCTCAGCAAGTTTTAATGTTGTCTGTGTCCCAGCATCAACCAATCCATCACCAGAGCCAGACCTAGAAGACAATGGGTTTTTACTAACTGCCCTTTGACCTTTGACACCACAACCTTTTGTTGCTTTTGCCCTAACAGCACCACATGTATGGCAAGGAGATGAGGATGATGAACTGCCCTGTAATAAGAATTTGAATTTTTTAACACTGTAAACATGCAAAACAAATAATAAAAGAACATATTGATAAAATTTATAAAATTTTGAAATATCCTATGATATACATGTACAGTACAAGTTGAATTAGTCTTAACTCTTTTGTTAGTGTCAAAGCAATGCAGATGTGTCCTCATTTATGTTTTTTTTTGTGTGTGCAGGACTGTGATCCGCCTTTGAGAAAATTCGAGTTATAAAAATATTAACTTTTTTTGTACCATCTCAGTGTCTAACTTTTCAAGTATTGTTTCCATATTTTGAACTAAGAAGACATCATCTTTTTTCTATAGCCAGATTTTTTTATTGAAATAATATTTTTTATCACATTTATCATGTTTATGAGCATGTCCTAAATAAGGAGTCTGCAATTCAGTGTGTTTTTTTTTTTTTATCATATTCATTTATTCAATTAGCCATTGGCATGATTGGTTTTCTCACTTGACATGTTTGATTTGTTATACATTTTGTTTTGTCAAGGCTGCTTAAAGCTTACAAGTGGTATGCATGGAATGGATAATGGATTGCTCATTGTTGAAGGCCAAACAGTTACCTACTGTTTCTAATATCTACATCATTTGGTTTTTGGTAGATAGTTGTCTTGTTCATATCATTGGTAATCATACCACATAATTATTTTATATTAAGATATACATACACATATTAACATCAATCGTTACATATGCATTTCAAAGAACTATGCAAACAAATTATGATAATTTAATTTGTCTTTAACCCTGTTATCACTATAAAAAATGTTTTTAAAAAAGCCATGTATACCTTTACATCAGTCATTTCCATGACAGCCAAATGCACCAATCGTCTTAGAGTATTCGTCAATTGTGTTTTAACAATGTCTTCAATTGTACTTTCTTTACAAAAATCATACTCTAATCGAATCTTATTGTCTTTTCCAATCATTAGAAACAACTGGGCAATTGTTAAATTTTCAGCACTAGTAGAAGTCCAACCTTTTTCAAAGGCTTCTTTAACATTAAGGGACTCTTGGTCCTCTTTTTCTGACTTATCCTCATTGTCACTACTTTTCACAACTTCAGATTCAGCGCCCCCAGACAAATGTTTCTTCCTTGGAGGTGTTCCATCCGTGGAGTCAGTCTCTGTTAAATTTTCAGTACTTTTTGAATTATTCCTTGACAGAGGTGTGTCTGGAAACATTGCGTTTTCCCCCTCACTAAGAAATGCTGCATCATTACTATACACACTGCAAGACATAGTCGAGGAAGGAGTCATTCCTGTTTTACTGTCTTTGACTGTTCCTCTAGATTTTGGTGACTCAAACATTCCATTTTTAGGGTCCATAAAATCAACAGAATGAGAATTTTCACTGAAAATTGTTGATGAAGTCTTAGTACTAGTAAAATCTCCTTTCTTATCCTTTGAAATTACCGGAGAGTCTGAAAATACACAAAATTTATGAACAAAAGCTGAGAATCCAACCAAAGCAAATAACAAGAGGCTGTCACAACGACAGCAAACCGTATTTATTAATATTTATTTGTGTCCTGGCAATATCACAAGAACCATTACTGATGAATGGTGAAAGTGAAAATCGTCAATATCAAATTTGACCTCCATTTTGTCATCAGTATCAACATATTAAAATTTGAAAAGCTTAGATTGAATGGTTCATGAGTAAATGCAACAACGTGAATGGAAACGCCATTTTACAATCTTTCAAGAACCATAACGCCTGAACGGTAAAAGTCAAAATCGTCATTATTGAACTTGACCTCTATTTTGTCATCAGTAACAACATATAAAAATTTCAAAAGCTTTGGTTGAATGGTTCATGAGAAAATGCACGGACACGACTGGAAACACCATTTTTCAATCTTTCAAGAACCATAACTCCTGAACAGTAAAAGTCAAAATCGTCATTATTGAACTTGACCTCTATTTTGTCATCAGTAACAATATATTAAAATTTGGGAAGCTTTGGTAAAACAGTTCATGCGTAAATGCACGGACACGACTGGAAACACCATTTTTCAATCTTTCAAGAACCATAACTCCTGAACGATAAAAGTCAAAATCGTCATTATTGAACTTGACCTCCATTTTGTCATCAGTAACAACATATTAAAATTTGGGAAGCTTAGGTAGAACAGTTCATGCGTAAATGCACGGACACGACTGGAAACTCCATTTTTCAATTTTTCAAGAACCATAACTCCTGAACTGTAAAAGTCAAAATCGCCATTATTGAACTTGACCTGCATTTTGTCATCAGTAACAACATATTAAAATTTGGGAAGCTTAGGTAGAACAGTTCATGCGTAAATGCACGGACACGACTGGAAACATAATTTTTCAATCTTTCAAGAACCATAACTCCTGAACGGTAAAAGTCAAAATCGCCATTATTGAACTTGACCTTCATTTAGTTGTCAGTAACAACATATTAAAATTTTAAAAGCTTTGGTTGAACGGTTCATGAGTCCACACGCCCGCCCGCCCGACCGACCGCCGTACATCCCCAAATCAATAACCGACATTTTTGATTTTTGTCACAAAAATCCGGTTAAAAAGGGTCGGTAGGTAGGGATTTTTTAATTTTTTTTCAGCACTCTGTCAGATTTGCTGTCGGTTCAATGTCATGTTTGGTTAGGGGCCTGTACCCCAAAATGAGTTACAGCGCATTCCATTGAGTGAGTAGCGAAAAGTTACATCTTTGGTTAGCTTGCCTGTTAGGTGAACCGTGAAGTCATTGTTAGGTCAGGTATACTACCCTCCTTTTGAAGTAGCATAGTCCAACAGACAGATCGATTGGTTTTCTGTCGGACTAGTCTATCAAAGTAGGGTAGTTTACCTAACCTAACAATGACTTCACGATTCAGCTAACAAGCAAGCTAACCAAAGATATTACATTTGGCTACACACTCAATGGAATGCGCTGTAATCTCTTTAAGAAGCTATAATTGACTTCTCCTCCCAGTGCTAACATTTTTTAAACCTTAATTGTAGCACATTTGTGCTGGGATCAGCCATTTTGATGGTTTGGGCATAGTAAGATACGGATCTGAATCGGACTGGAAACAATTTTTTTCTGGAATTTAAAGAAAGAAAACAAGAGGCTCTCAAGAGCCTGAATCGCTCACCTTAATTCTTTTGGTTAAATCTCTCATCAATGATTATTTTGGCTTTTCAATTTATTTAAATGTTTTTTGGATCGTCCTATTTTCTTCAAAAGCCAAAAAAAATAATCATTTTCTCCTATGTTCTATTTTAGCCATAGGAGCTATCTTTCTTGACATACAAGGAAATAAAATATAAAATTTATACTAGATACTCTGAAACTCATTTAGCCTAAGTTTGGCTGAAATTGATACAGCAGTTTCAAAGGAGAAGATTTTTTAAAGTAAGTCAACATGATGAACAAATTGTGAAAAAAGTCTTTAAAGGGCAATAACTCCTTAAGGGGTCAATTGACAATTTTGGTCAAATTGACTTAATTGAAGATCTTACTTTGCTGAACAGTATTGCTGTTTACAGTTTATTTCTATCTATAATTATATTCAAGATAATAAACAAAAACAGCAAAATTTCCTTAAAATTATCAATTCAGGGGCAGCAACCCAACAACAGGTTGTCTGATTCATCTGAAAATTTCAGGGCAGATAGATCTTCACCTGATAAACAATATTACCCAACGTCAGATTTGCTCTAAATGCTTTGGTTTTTGAGTTATAAGCCAAAAACTGCATTTGACCCCTATGTTCTATTTTTAGCAATGGCGACCATGTTTGTTGATAGATCATAACTTCGGATACAATTTACAAACTAGATACCCTAAGGAACATTCAATTAAAGTTTGGAAGTATTTGGCCCAGTAGTTTCAGAGGAGAAGATTTTTGTAAAAGATTACTAAGATTTACGAAAAATGGTTAAAAATTGACTATAAAGGGCAATAACTCCTAAAGGGGTCAACTGACCATTTCCGTCATGTTGACTTATTTGTAAATCTTACTTTGCTGAACATTATTCCTGTTTACAGTTTATCTCTATCTATAATAATATTCAAGATAATAACCAAAACCAGCAAAATTTCTTTAAAATTACCAATTCAGGGGCAGTAACCCAACAACAGGTTGTCTGATTCATCTGAAAATTTCAGGGCAGATAGATCTTGACCTGATAAACAATATTATCCCATGTCAGATTTGCTCTAAATGCTTTGGTTTTTGAGTTATAAGCCAAAAACTGCATTTGACCCCTATGTTCTATTTTTAGCAATGGCAACCATGTTTGTTGATAGATCACAACTTCGGATACAATTTACAAACTAGATACCCAAAGGAACATTCAGTTAAAGTTTGGAAGTATTTGGCCCAGTAGTTTCAGAGGAGAAGATTTTTGTAAAAGATTACTAAGATTTATGAAAAATGGTTAAAAATTGACTATAAAGGGCAATAACTCCTAAAGGGGTCAACTGACCATTTCCGTCATGTTGACTTATTTGTAAATCTTACTTTGCTGAACATTATTCCTGTTTACAGTTTATCTCTATCTATAATAATATTCAAGATAATAACCAAAAACAGCAAAATTTCCTTAAAATTACCAATTCAGGGGCAGCAACCCAACAACAGGTTGTCTGATTCATCTGAAAATTTCAGGGCAGATAGATCTTGACCTGATAAACAATATTACCCCATGTCAGATTTGCTCTAAATGCTTTGGTTTTTGAGTTATAAGCCAAAAACTGCATTTGACCCCTATGTTCTATTTTTAGCAATGGCGACCATGTTTGTTGATAGATCATAACTTCGGATATAATTTACAAACTAGATACCCTAAGGAACATTCAATTAAAGTTTGGAAGTATTTGGCCCAGTAGTTTCAGAGGAGAAGATTTTTGTAAAAGATTACTAAGATTTACGAAAAATGGTTAAAAATTGACTATAAAGGGCAATAACTCCTAAAGGGGTCAACTGACCATTTCCGTCATGTTGACTTATTTGTAAATCTTACTTTGCTGAACATTATTCCTGTTTACAGTTTATCTCTATCTATAATAATATTCAAGATAATAACCAAAAACAGCAAAATGTCCTTAAAATTACCAATTCAGGGGCAGCAACCCAACAACGGGTTGTCTGATTCATCTGAAAATTTCAGGGCAGATAGATCTTGACCTGATAAACAATATTACCCCATGTCAGATTTGCTCTAAATGCTTTGGTTTTTAAGTTATAAGCCAAAAACTGCATTTGACCCCTATGTTCTATTTTTATCAATGGCGACCATGTTTGTTGATAGATCAAAACTTCGGATACAATTTATAAATTAGATACCCTAAGGAACATTCAGTTAAAGTTTGAAAGTATTTGGCCCAGTAGTTTCAGAGGAGAAGATTCTTGAAATAGTTTACGACGACAGACGACGGACGACGGACGACAGACGACGACGGACGCCAAGTGATGGCATAAGCTCACTTGTCCCTTCGGGACAGGTGAGCTAAAAATAGGGTCAGGGGTTTGAGAAAGAATTTTAAACATACACAAAGAACTCTGGAAATTAAACATCAGGTAAGAAATTAATTAACCCTTATTAAATACCTTGATGAAAGAAAGGATAACTTTAATATCTATACTTACTCATTAATTGCATATTTTCTCTGTAATCACTGAATGTGATGTTGATTTTAGGTTCTTTTGTAGCCTGTAAGGTCAGTGGGGTGATATCACAGTCAGGGTGGGGATATACAGTAAGTACAGGGACAGGTTCTGTCTCAGCACCAGGGACATTCTCTTTCTAGTTCTGGCTAAGGAAAATTTGTCAATAAATATATGAATTACAATATCATCACATGATACTGATGATAGTATACTATATACTAAACCTTTATTTCTGATAACAGTATACACAATATATAAATCAATGTTTATGTACTGTTATGTGGCTTTCTTGAACCCAATCAACCAAACATTGAAATTAAGTATGTTTGCCTTAGTATCCCTATAAATTAAATCAAAATTTTAAAAAATTAGCGCAATCATTGTGTTTTATCTTTTTTTCTTTCTTCTTTTCTTTCAAGTTATCATTTTAGTAAAAATTAGTACCAATTGTTTTTTTTGGATGTAACACGTCTTCTGATTGGCCGACGTTGTTTTGTTTATCAGCCCATAGACATAATTTAGTCATGTGACCGTGACGTCATCAACGTTTTTTCATGGTTTACTCCAGTTTAAAATGGAATTCATAATTAAATTATAAGAAATTACTGTAATATTTTTTCTGTAGATGAAATTACATTTAGTGAAAGGATACAAGTTTTAATCTATGAGATTTCCATTTTTGACTCAAGTATGTGATGACAGACGACAATGTTCTATTGGGTTTCAACATTAACTTCAGACGTGGATTAAATGCCATTTCCTGTATCATATTCCATGTGGCATTAGTCTTTGGATTCATTTCCACATGGATTTTATTTGGAATTCTGTCTGCAGCATTACATTTGTGCTCTGCAAAAAAAAATTAAAACATCACATTGATTTTCTGCACTTCTTGTTATGTGTATTGTTTTAATATTTGTCATTTTCTGCTCTGAAAGCAAGTTATTGTGCAGATATACCAGTACAACTTCAACATAATTTTCACTATTAAATCTAATAGGTTGTCCAGCTTAGTTATTCAGGCTTTGCTGAATTGTTTTATAGAACTAAATGAATTTCTGTAATTGTGATAACTTATGTGATTGTGTTTTGTGGACTTTTTTGACATTTGTATTTTTGTCTATTACCTATTTCTCTGCAATTGACATAGATATATTACTAAGAGTAAGATAAATTTTAAATAGCAAAAACAACTTATAATGACTCAAATTTACCTGTTGTTCTTTTTTGCTTATTATACTTGTCATTTTAATTTCACTTATTTCAGTTTAGAAAAATATTTCAAATTAAACTCAAATTAAAACAATATATATATCATGTATATATATGGCATGTGTTAGAACAACAAGTTGTTCAAGTGTCAACAGTTTTTATCCACTGAGATTTATCTAATTTGCAGTTTTTTATCTGAGGTATGGGAGATAACTCAGTTGTCTATAAATAAATCTGATTCATTCTTTAAAATATATTTTTTCTTTCAGACCTAAGAAAATATCAGCCATTTTGTCCATTTTAGAGGTCACCGTTTATATTTTTCTCAACATGTATAACTTGTAAATGATGATTAATTGGATTTACCATGAAATCTTGCTTAAATGTTCTATAAAATGAAGCATAGCAACTGACCTGAATTTTCATTCCAAGAACACAAATGCTTCCCAGTGGAAAAATCAAAATACCTAGCCATTCTCAGTTGTACAATGGGAGATAACTCTATTTTCTATAAATAAATCTGATGATTCCTTTAATCATTTGGTGCAGTAAATTAAATATTATCCAGTTGACTAAACCTTTTTCAGAATAATAGCTATTTATGGTGATTCCAACTTATACCATGGGAGATAATCATTTCTTTCTAAAAATAACCTATCTAAAAATAAAACTCAGGATTTTCCTTCCTGGAATGGAAAATGTCTGCCCTTGTCCTTGATATGCCTCTTTTACATCTTGGTATACAGTTCCTTACCTGTTGTGTCAATGTTGTTTAGCTTTTTCAGTGCAAGGCAAATTGGTGTTTTTATTCTGAAATATAAAATTACCATCATTATTAAATGAAAGCATCGTAAACATCAAATTTATAAGACAAAAGATTCTTATTATTTTAACTGTTCATTTTTAGCAGTTACCTTTTAAAGTCATGTTTTTACTAATTTGGGTGAAATAAGGTATATGTGGGGATTTATACATTAATGAGACAGCAACCTGAAATACACTACTGAGAAAAAAATTAAAACACAATAAAGTGTGCAAAACTTCAAAAAATCACTTTATGACAAAACTCATAAGAAATTAAAATTGTAACCTTGAGTAACTAAGATTTCCTGATTTAACACTGTTAATTTCAAGATTCTTTAAAGATCACTTGACAAGCTGATCCAGTGATAAAATTTATATTTATACATGTACTTACCTTAAATTTTTGCCTCTAATTTTCACTGTTGTAAACCTGTAATAAAATTCAAAATTTTTCTGAATAATTCTACTGTTTTATCACTTATATGGTGAAGTAAAGATATGATGTACCAATTCATGACACAACATAACTATAAACACACTGACAAAACTTAACGCAAATAGTGTTCTTTATCTTAGTCACAGTGAGGGCTTCACTATAGAGCAGAATCTCAAATTTCACTACAATTTCAAATTAAACCCATATTACAGGTTTGATGATGATTTCTCTATGTACGGCTATGCATTTAATAACACAGCAATTTGATTCATATAAACTGGTTGGACCATTTAAGAAGCTGCAATGCTTGCTATTTTACTAGAATTTTGGTAAATTCAGGTTGATTGCCAGAATGTGTTCACTTTAGACAGATTGTGTACAATTGTTAGAGGATACAAGAGTACTGTAAACCAACTTATTTTCACGGATACTTTATTTCGTGTTTAGCCCTTTCTAGTCCATTTCACCACGATTAAATTTCGTGATTCTCAAATTTACTCTGTGAAGTTATGTAAGTAAAAATCAAGTTTTACATATTCGCGACGATTTATATTAGCGATATTGTTTCACTCGCGAAAGTCCCGAAAATAAATCGCTTGCAAAACTTAGTTGGTTTACAGTAACTGAAATGTGTATTTGGCAAATATAGTTGATTGTTAAGATTTAGGACATTTTTCTTTATAAATTTAGTGGCAGTTCCATTAATTGCATCTTTTAGGATATAAGTATTAATAAAGTGTGTAGATTAGTATTTAACTTCTAGTTATACATACCCATTATGAACCAGATCATTTAACTTGGCACCTGTTTTTTCATTCAGTCCTATAAAATATAAAATTGTCAAATATTTAATAGATATTAAAATGTACACATAAGATGTCTAAATCTAACTAGTCTAATTTGATTAAGTAATGAGAAAGTGTATAAGTTACATTTTTTTCTTCATTTTAAACAATATTACATTGCATGACTATTAAGTTAGATAATTTCTTCTAACATTTATAAATAAAATGATATTTTATTGATTCAGCATAAATATCCATGACAACACTAGACAATAACCAATACCTTTAGGCCAAATAAAAAAGTATGTGTGGATCCAGTTACATCTGAAAAAAAGTTAGGGTAGGTAGGTAGGGATTTTGTTTTATTTTATGGGTTTTTTTTACATTAAGTCTATGGGAGCAACATTCTGACTTTAACAGTGCTTAATGAAAAAAGACAATAAAATCTTTAGGGTAGGCTATTTTAGAGGCGAAAAAGTAGGGAAGGTAGAGTTACTGGAACCACACATATATTTTTATTTGGCCTAATAGCAAAAAACCTATATCGATCTCAAAATTTCTTTTTACCTATTATATTGAAATCCAGTAAATATCAACCAAATTCTAAGTTCAGAGGAAGCTTCAACATTTAACATTTCGAAATGTTATTTTCTGCATATTTCAGACTTTATTATGTTTTTTTTTTCCAATTATTCAAATACTTGTGACATTGTCAACTAGTAAATTGTGATTATTTTTTGGTTCCAGTAAAATGCAGTAAATAAGTAATCTTCTGTCCATTTACACAGTAATTTTTATAGCACAGGTAATGTCTTATTAAAATTTCAATTGACCACTTATATGCCAGTATTAACCAGTATTTTCAGGTATTTTCTTGTGGCCTGGTCAATACTTGTATTGACTGTTGTTTTAACAATCTTGGTTTCAATGACCTCTGATGATTTGAACTTTAACAATATCACGTAGAGGACTGGTCTTTCTAAAATAATTTAGCACATACCTTTGATCCTCTTCCTTAGAACTCCATAATTAATTAAACCATAAATTTCTTGAGATTCTTTTTTCACATCTACAACAAAAACAATTTCATATATAAATAAAATTCAAATAAATAGTTGTAAATTATCATAAAATAGGAAAAACAAAAGACGAAAACATGAGAACTCCTTTCATCTGAAATTTTCTATCATATTTCTCACAAAAGAAGCTTTGAAAATGCAATTTTCAACAAAAACAGCATTCATTAATGAGTTCATATTAAAATTGGGACATTCTTCATAAAAATTCATGAGGATTCCACAGAACAACGTGTCTTGCTTACCTTATGAATCAAATAAATGTTTTAAGAACTTTATCTGCAGACTGAATGTAATGTTAACTGGAAGAAAAACCAAGTTCATTTAAAGGTAAAAAACGGATAAACAGGATTTTTTATTATACAATATTTACTTCTGGATTCAATCTTCTGATCATAAACAAGCTTTTGTCTAAGTTTGGTAGAAATCCAGTATAGTTTAAGAAAGTTATTAAAATTTTAACCACAGAGTGAATGTAATGTTAACTGGCAGAAAAACTAGGTTCATTTATAACTGAAATAAGGATAAACTAAACCAGGACTTTTTTTTACAAAATTTATTTCTGGATACAATTTTATTATCATAAACAAGCTTCTGTTCAAGTTTAGTAAAAATGCAGGATAGTTTAAGAAAGTTATTAAAATTTAAAAAAAACTGCAACCCCAGAGTGAATGTTATATGTTAACTGGTAGAAAAACTAAGTTCATTTGTAAGTGAAATACAGATAAACAGGATTTATTTTACAAAATTTATTTCTGGATACTATCTCATGATAGTAAACAAACTTCTGTCCAAGTTTGTTAGAAATCCAGGTTAGTTTAAGAGTTATTAAAATTTCAAAAACTTGAACCACAGAGTGAATATTTGTGGACGCTACTGACAACAGAATGTAGGATCGCTTTGTCTCACGTTTTTGACAAAAGTCAAAGGCTCGACAAAAAGTTTTTTTTTTTTCCTTGGTAATATGCTATTATTTATTTGAGAACCAGACAATGAGTTCAAATATAGCCTTGTTTGTGAGTTTTACATACCTTGAGTTAATGTGATAAACTTAGATATCTTATGCCAAGTTCTATAATAAAAGTGGCGAACTTGATCTTTATTCTTAATAAGTGCTGGAGTGACTCCCTTCTTCTTACTCTTTTGTGCTATCAAGGTCTGAATTCCGTCAAAGTCCTTTCCAACCTAAATAAAGAAGTGGTTTTTTTAAATAAACATTCATGTAATAACAGTTTCATAATTTGTTCCTAAGCAGGTTTTGGGTGGGTTTTTTTTCATTTTTGATTTTAAGTCTCTATCTTACAAGTAAAATAGGTCAGATGTTACACTTAAATGTTCATGATGAATTTTTTTTTCGAGTCACGTTTTTTTATGGAAACAAGTTTCAGTGTTGTTTTTTTTTCCTTTTCATTATCGCATGTGAATGTTCAAATTTATACAGTGTCAGTATACTGAAATGTGCATGACGATTTTTTTTAGGTTTTTTATGGAAACAAGTTACAGTGGCTTTTTTTATTCTATATTGCATGTAAATGAAAATATCTATAAAAAAATTTTACAATGTGCAATTAGTCAACTTTTTTACATTCACAATTATAACATGTATAATGAAAGTGATGCAATTTTGTTTAATGTTGTTTAAAACTTAAAACACAATCAATATAACACTATCAATATATGGTAACCTCAAACAATCCGTCAAAGAAAGCATCCTTGTCATCAACGCTCCAAAGTTCCCACTGACGTTTCTGTTTTGTCTCTGGAGTATTTGTCTTAGTCTCTTTAGCTAGAACAAAAAAGATAATAAATTAGCGTGTTTCAAGTTTTAATTATGAATCAAGCTTTTAGAGAATAATATTAAAATGTTACATGAAATAAATGTTTTTTTCATGGAAATTAATACGGAAGATGTACATGTATTATGTGTATGTTAAATTTCATATCAATCATGTCAGTAGGCTTAATAATTTCCTTGTGCAGCTTTTGAGTAATAATTACATTGCGTATTGGTGTTAATAGATGCATGTGTAAGTAACTGTTTGCCTTAATGTATATACATATTGAAAGTGAAACTTAACATAAATCACAGTCTACTTGTAAACAAACAGTGACACCCGATACTAAGTGGTATCTTTTTTGTACATGTAGTAAGAAATCAAGTACTAGCGTTCATTTTTTTGTATTATCTAAACCGGATTATGCATGATAAAAATGTAATTCTTAATTCTATCACTTAAATAAAATAAAATATAAACATTTTTAATTTTATAAAATTGACCTCTTTGCGAAAATTCCTTTGTCATCATATAAATATGTATGGTACAATAAAATTCATGTTAGTGTTTGATATATTTAAATCAAATTAATACCAGGTTTCTTTGTGGGTGATGGAGGTGGACTTAGATCTCTTTTAGGCTTTCTGACAACTCTGGACCTTGTTACAGCACCACTTCGTGGGACTTTTGGTGGGGTTTCTTGTGCTTGTTGAGAAGAATCTTGACGTCCTGTTTGAGGATGTTTACGATCGTTCGTATCACTTTTCTGGTCTCCCTTACTTTGTTTATCTTCTTTCACGGCATCTTTATTATCAGATGTCGTCCTAGTATTTAAATAACGTATAATTATTGCATAAAATCAATTAAAACAATATTTAATTGCAATATAAAAATTCAACATGGCTGCCAAAATTTCCACAACATCGTAGAAGACACAATTTATAGCCTGCAGATTTCTGCTGTTTTCTTGCTCATTAAAGTTGCATTTAAAATTCTAGTTTGATCATTAATTATATTGATAGTTATTGTAAATATTGTCGCACATTTTAAACATATATCTTGTTGAAATAAACTGCAAATAAATAATAAAAACATCGATTATATGAAGTGGTAAATCGAACAAAATGGCGGTTTCTCTCATACTTACCGATTTTTCTCCTTCTCTTTTTCACTTGAGTTCCCCTCTCCCTGCTCAGTTTTCCGTCTTTTCGTCATAGGCATATGTATCTACCATGCACTGATGCAACTCAATAAAAGTTTCATAACAAAACAACGTCAAAATCATAACAAATACACTAATAAAGTAAATGGGTAAACGACCCTTCCTGAACAAAACAACTTTGAACTGTCAAGTCAGTCGGAGCCGGGTTATCAAAAAGTAAAGTCTTCACGCGCAAAAGTCGACCAAATTTTCTTTGCAAAGGAAAAAAAGCTTGATCCATACATTTTCGAGAAATGCGAAAGCTTTTTAGTCTCCAAGAATTATATTATAACTGCAATTTAACAAATTGTCCAGAAAATGATGTCATGTGACTTCTTTCGACCAGTTAAATTTCTTTTTGATATTTCTAAAAAATATTTTTGCTATAATGTTGCTTATCAAAAAGTCTAACCCAAAGAAAGAAATGCCGTCTTTCTATATTATTTTGTTTGAAAAAGACTTGATTTACGTCTGTATAATTATCAGCATTTATTTGAAATTAAAGGATCTAGGAGAAATTTTTACAAATAAATAAATAAAAGTTTTTTTCCAAACTATTTAGTATTAATACCATGAATACGTATTCCTCAGTTATATTGTGGATTTATAAATTGACAGCCTCAAAATCAGGATATGAACTAAGATAGTTATACCAATATAAATCCAGAGGTAACATATAGCGTCAGCATATATAGCTCTATTTCTTATTTTCATCTTATTTTTTTTCGATATCTTGGGAAATCAGTCTTTCATGAAGTTAGTAACCATATACATGCATCCGCATGTACAGCTATGATATATTCATATCTATAGGCGACGTAACAACTTCGTCAAGACTGTAAAAAGTCAGTCTTGCGAAGTGGATTTCGGCAAGAATACAGGAACCATTTTTTTAAAATTATAACTGAACTGGAACAATTTATGTATTATACCAATTCAGTAAATATGCTGTAGCAATTTGCGAAATGCGGGTTGCGGGAATTTCACGTTTTTCAAATCCATTTTTTTTTTTAGAATAGAAGGTTGATGTAGTAAATGCTGTATAGGGAAGCAGAGATGTGAATCCTAATATAATGTTACAATATTATACATAACGTACTGTTGCTCAGTAAAAATATTCAGGAGTATATTTTTAGTATGCCCCACCTACGATAGTAGAGGGGCATTATGTTTTCTGGCCTGTGCGTCCTTCCGTCTGTTCGTCCGTTTGTCCGTTCGCCCGTCCGTTCGTCCCACTTCAGGTTAAAGTTTTTGGTCAAGGTAGTTTTTGACTCAGTGAAGCGGAAGTCCAATCAACTTGAAACTTAATACACATGTTCCTTATGATATGATATTTCTTATTTTAAAACAAAATTAAACTTTTGACCCCATTTTCATGGTCCACTGAACATAGATATTAAAAGTGCGAGTCTCAGGTTAAAGTTTTTGGTCAAGGTAGTTCAGTTTGATGAAGCTGAAGTCCGATCAACTTGAAACTTAGTACACATGTTCGCTTTTGGTTGATCTTTTTACTTTTCAGGTCAAATTAGATTTTTTACCCAATTTTACGGTCTATTGAACATGGAAAATGATAATGCGAGTGGGGCATCCGTGTACTTTGGACACATTCTTGTTATATTCTTATTTTCCTCTCTATCAGTTAAAACTGATGTTATGCAGTTCTTAGCTTTTTTGTATGCTTCAAAGGTTAATATTTTTTTGTCTGACTAAAAAAATCAAAGTTAATCTAGACTTTATAGTCAATTTAAATTGTCTCACTGTCTGGTGTAGACGTTGTGAAAAAGGGGGTTCAACTTCTTTCGACTTTTCCCGCTAAACTTGCACATGTTCACGATTCATGAAAGTTGGTTGGACAATAATTATGAGCCATAAAATTCGGTTGGATTTTTTTTCTGCTGTCCAATTCCAGAGCTATTTTAAAACATCTCTTCCACTTGGGCACTAACGATAAATAGAGTTACTTCTTGTCATATAAATTGAGCAAAAGAGTTTTCATGTTGACTGCAAGAAAAGCCATACATCAAAATTTCGTGTCAAATCAGTCCAATCTGTGATTAAGTTATACCAATTATTCCAATTAACCACCTCTAAACTTATATCGAAGATAGAAACATGTATATACATTGTATATTATACAATTTAGAAGATGTGGTATGATTGCCTCTGGGCCAATACTCCACCAGAAATCAAATGACATAGAAATATGCACTGGAAGGTAAATAGTAAAAATTGGATCCTTACAGAGGCGAATTGAGGGGGAGGGTGCCCGCCACCTCCTTTGTGGAAAATTATTTGGGTTGAGTCAAACCAATAGATCGAAAATAGACAGACAACGCCATCGTTAAAAAAGAAAAAGACAAACGGACAAATAAAAGTGTACAACTAAAGACTAAGCAACATATATGAACCGCACCAAAAACCGTGGAGGTGAACTCAGGTGTTCAGAAATGGTTAACAGGTCCTGCTCAACATGAGACACCCGTCGGCTAATTTTATTTGTGATCATTTAGTTTCAAATCTAATTTAAATACCGGCAAACTTACTTTTGAGTTATATTTCATCAACCAAATCTACAAATAAAAAAAAAACGGACTTAATTTCATCCAAAACTGAATAAAATAAACAAATTTCTGCAATCAACAACTAAGATGGTAATAATTTATATCTCATGGGAATACGACGAAAGTTATATGATATGTGTCACATTGATTTATTTGTTTTTACTTGAAGATATGTTTACCTTTTCTTCGAGGTTTGGGTTACCGTGGTTACGGGATACACTATTATTTGTAGATTGAATGGTTCTCAGTAGGCAGATGGACGGACAGAACTCGTTAGGACTACCATTGAGAGAAATTAACTAATATATCTGATGCACCAGCTAATGCAATTTCAGTCATATTTTTTAAACGCTGTGTAAAACCCATGGCCGGGTCACCTATGTCATCCTTTTAAAGTACGACCATGAAACCACATTGTTTTTGGGTTTATTGGTACAGACGCATTTTAGAAAGGAGGGTTCCAATCCCTGAAACATCATGTAAAAGTAAAATATCAAAAATATTGATCTCCAAGGAAGATTCAAAACGAGCGGTTCCTTAATCTCACATGGCAACATCAAAAGCTAAAAAACACCATACGAATGGCAATCAACTGTCCTATTGAATATTTACATATCTGCATTAGTTCTTAAGCAAAGAAGTTTTTGTGATAATGTATCTTCTCTTATAAACGTATTAGCAGATGTAAATCGTAAAAGCTAGGTTTCTGCATAAAAATTATAGGGTCATTACAATGTTCTACTCGGATTATGCCGCATTGGTTTCTCTTTGAGAATGTTGATTAGTAAACAAACTGATCATAAATGCCTAAACATTTTCTTGAAGTCACTGACTACCCCCCCCCCCCCCCCCCCCCCCTCTACCCCCATCATCCCAGTTAATCCTGGGAAATAATATTGATATTAATATATATAACATAACAGATCATAAAAGTCCAATTATATATAAGGTTTACTTTGATAACTTTAAAATCTGCAAATCAAATCAAATAGAACCTTTACTCAAATTAATAAACACATTAATTCATCGTTAAAATACTGACTTCTCCTTATGTTATATTTCATCATATTAGCAATAACAATACCAAAATGAGATACAACATCGATTTCGTTTGACTAACCGGCAGCAAACGCTTAGAAGTTTTAATCGTGCTTTTATCATAGTTCTTGGTTTTTTTAATAGTATATTCAACTAAATAACTGTCTTCAAAGAAAAATCAATTCATGCTACGGAATCACATTACGATGCGGTCTGGAAATCATTAAATGGAAGATTTCTACAACCACATTTTAAATGTAAACAAACCCTCGTGTCATTGTTTTGATCATTTGATTCCCGCGAAAATAATAGGCGCAAATATAGATTCTGATTGGTCAATTGATCAGCGACAAATACGAGGTCACGCCTACTGAAATAGTCATGCTTAGACATGCAAACACAAAAAAATAGCATTTAGATGAAGATTTAAAAAGTAAATTTAAAGAAAAATGCACCCAAATTGAAATAATTCACAACAGCAATTTACAAATTCGTGTCTGCTCAAAGTTCTTCAGTCTAGCAAATATTTTTTTTCATATAAAAATAGTCCGTCTGAATGTGACAGAAGCTCATTTTATGATCATTTTTTTGAAGTGTCAGAAATTTGAATTCTGTAAAGTATCCACATAAAAACTGAGGAAAAGTATTAAATAATAACAAGCCATTAAAACGCACTATTTTTCGTATTTGACCTTTATTTTTAGGTCATTCCTACGGTTACCTGGATGACATCATTGGTATGCGTGATTTCGAATCGCGCAACTCTTCACATCCGTCGGCACAGGAAAAGTCTTGAAAATAGCCAGCAACCACCGTTTACCATAAAATTCAAAATGACGACCACAGACTGTTACACAGGTGTTGGAGATGGACAAAAGAGTAGTTCAAGGTGTGATTGCTCGATAGTTAAAACTCTTTGTTCATGATCGAGCAAAGATTCAGGTCACGATGTACTCGACCGGCAAAAAATATTTACCCCCCTTTTTTAAACAAACTTGTGAATTTGTAATTCACGTTGTATTCGGTCTGTATGAGTTTTAAATTTAAATAAAACAAGTTGACAGAGGTTTCGAGATCACTCTAATCATCTTTTTTAAGACAAATTAGCATCAAGCTTTAAAATGGTCTGAGGCTGAGCAAATCATGTCTGAGCAAAATTATCACAAATTACAATGACCAATGTTCTCAAAACAAATATTCAGACACTTGGGATTTCTTTAAATCTTGGGATAATAGTAACATTGAGTTTACATGTCTGGCATATCAGTGGCTGAATCAAAGACGAATTTGAAACAACTTGGGTCTGTGTCTATATATGTACTTCTGCAGACACACACTTGCCACCAACATCAGCCTTCAAGATCCACCACTGGAGCCAGAACCTCAATTTTTTATTCGACGAAAAGCTTATTAGAGCTTATGTTGTTATATGAATCAAAATAAAGTTTCCTTACTTATTTACTTATGAAAATTTAGTTGGATTCTGTTGCCTTGTAGAGAAGAATTTTACAAGCCCAAAAGCAATTTTACGAGCCAATGCTGTAGAATCTGGTGGTAAAGGGTGAAGACTGCAACATGTAAACAAAGTCAAAACCCTTCAGGAGTCATTGACTAGAGAACACATGTACTTCTAGAAACCTGCAATTGTCGGATACAATTTGATGCCAATGGAACTCATTCTATTATAATTGATAGCAAAATCATTTGATTGGTTAGAACTTTCACACATGACGACGAGCAAAACTTCGTATTCACCTCTGAGTCTTATATTTTCCTTTGAAATGCTGGGACTAAATCATGCAACGTTACACGCGATTTATGTACATAACGTCTTGAACTTCTTATTTTCTAAATAGCTTTAGCAAATATCATTATCGTGTTCAAATTTATTTCGGACGTTAAAACAAAAAGATTAATTAAATTATTAATTTTCATCCATAGTGTTTATCAGCATGTATGACGAGTTTAGTAATAAAAACCGCTATGCAAACTAATATTTGAAGTTCAGATAACATACAAAGTTAAGGCAGTGGAATAAAACATTCATTCCGCTTGGCCTCGGGGAAATAAATGTATAATAATACCTAACACGGATTATGTTACAATTTGTTGACATTGCTTTCGAATATATTCACCATTCAAAAGTTATGTCTTTTATAAATTGAAAAAAATAATAGATTTATTGTAAATTTACTTGCTGAAAATCTGTTTCACATACACATATTCTTCTTTTATATTTATTTCTTATTCATCCGACCTTGACTTCTTCCCAAACATAACAGGTACACAGATAAATTTAGAAAAAACCTTGTCCGGCCTCATAGTTCTTGTTGTTAAAATGAAATAAGTACTAAAATGCAGTTTTCTGTTATAGGCGGGTCGCTGTCTTTTTTACACACTACCTATTTCCATTCTCAATTTTATGTTAACCACATAGCACTTGCAAACACCATGTTGACATAGTAATAACAAAAAAATATGTGTATTGCTTTAAATTACTATAAAAGTCTAGAATAAGTTTTTATATAAAATTACTTTATTAGATAATGTAAACACTTACAATATTTCTCCATATAAATTCTGATTATCTTGAATGGTGTTCTATAAATGTTAATGGAGTTGTTATAATAATATTATTTTGTACATTCCAGAGTTCTGAGACCTCCAGGTGGTGGTTCCAGTGATATTTTTGGATCTGGTTCCGTAGGACACACCAAATCTGCTGCAGAAGAACAAAAGCAGAATTCTGCAAAAGCTGCTGCAGGTTCTAATATATTTGGTGGGCCAATGGACAACTCAGAAGATGGGTCTGGAGTCAAACATATCAACAGGAAAGCACAGCCATCAAGTCAGTCAACAATTTTTGGAGGTGCACCTTCAGCAAATGCATCTGATTTGAAGAAAAGAGATAAAGAGGGTAAAGCATAATATCAGATATGTTTACCATTTTTTTGAAATTTTTTGTTCAATTACTTTTTGAAATTTTAATTTTCCAACTACAGCATTTAGAAGTCATTTATATATGGAGACACATAAAGAAATTGATGGGTCAATTATGTTGGATTATAAACCAGTCAAAATTTATGAATGACTTCAAATTTAAAAACTTGCACATACAAACAATTTGTTTATTAGAAAATTATGTATTATTCATTATATGTAAATAAATGATGTCTTGTTTGATGTTGAGCTCACACTGTATTTTGTATGAATATGTTTCGTACTTTAATATCAATATTTTTGCTGTTTCACAGGTACTCAAAATGCCAGCAACAGTTTTATCAACAGCAAAAATATTTCTTTTAGTAAATCTAAAGATAGGCTGTCATTGTCAACATCAAATATATACAACAAATATGAAGGAAAATTAATAAGGTGTAGGGATGGGAGTCACTGTAATTAATTAGATATAGGTGTTTTCATTTTCTTAATATTTTGTTATGGTTATAATTAAATATTCTATTTAATGGGAAGTCAGGGTCTTAAAAAAGTGCATGCCTCCCCCTGCCCCCTCTTTATGTGCTTAATTCTGGGACAGCCCTTAGGGTAATAAGATGTTTTTCATGTCATGTATGAAATAATACCTGACAACAGATCTTGAATGAAGACTCTTGATATAATAAATATCTGGGTGCTTGTTTTGTGAACTGAACAGTTTTGGAAAATGAAACATCTTGCATCATGGTCTTTCTTGATTTGAATATATAAGTTCTTGGAATGGACTCCATGTCCAATCACAAGATTTTTGTTGATTTCATACGGCATTGTAGACTACATTTGAATATATGATTCATGCCCCCTGGGTCAAAGAAAAATGCCTGTGTTATCACATTTCCAATGTCCTAATGACAATGACTTAAAAATAATGATTTTAGCTATTTGCATGAAAAACATAACATGTTCTCACTACTGTTCAATGCACTTATTTCAACTCATTGTTAACACGGTTAAGTAATATTTATTTTGCAACAGTTAGTGAATAAATCTGAGTGTTTTTCTACCAAAATATACCATTGAAAATCCCATGTTAGTCGGAATTGAAAAAATGACATCCATCTTGTTAGAAGGTCAACACATTGACAATGGTGAATGTGTAATATATAAACTTCCATGCAGGGAGATGGCTGTAGTCATTGTTGTTAAATTTATCCTTTAAACATTGCATAACATGTCTAGCAAACAAATTTTCAGGATTTGTTAAAATAAAAGGAGGTCAAGCTGGTTTGGGAGTGTACCATATGTAACATGATGTTTCCATTCCAGGACTGAAATATAACTTTATATCAGATTTATTCTATCATTTTTTGTACTAACATTTGGTTCTCATTGCAGAGTACAACTACACTAATAAACACCATGAAACAAAGACTAAAAGTAAGAAAATGTGTGATTTGAATTGTATGATGGTTTTTAAGCAGATTTAAGAATTCAGTGGGGCTACTTGTGGGTTTTAATTTTTCTCCTCACAATCTGGTTTTAGTATCACTCAATTGTTTCTAATTCAGTCCCAGAATTAAAACGAATTGAAGAATTGTAATATATCCATAATTCAGGGCTTGTATAAAAAAAAAATTCTTTTCCGTGACATTTACAAATCCAGGAGATTTTAAATTTGTCTTTTTTTTATACCGTAAATATTAAAATTTTACTTTGATAAATGTAGAATAAGAGAATTTGTTCAGCTTCCCACTCATTTAGAAAAACATAAAAACATAATGATCAAATGACCAGAAAATTCAGGGGAATCATTGAACGAAATTAATGGATATTTTTTAATTGGTGATTGTCATTATCATGGTTATAACTCTCGCTTTGTTTCATTTTAGCAATTTTGAAATGGCCTTTTCTTTTGAATTTAAGGTACATGTATTTGAAATAGACGTGAAACCTGTGGTAATTTATTTAAACTCGAACACTAGGTGATTGGTTACAGAAACAAATACTATTTATATAAACCAATGATCAGACAGTATTTTCATTCTCATAAAGAGGCTATGAATGATCAGAAGCTTTATTTTAGAGGCTATGAATGATCAGAAGCTTTGTTTTAGAGGCTATGATATGAAGAAGTAATGATATACTTTGAGATATATATTTAAATTCTTGCATGATGAGCTTATCACACTTATTAGACTTCAATTTATTTATTAGATTGAATGCAGGTAACCTATTTGATTATAGCTAATTTGACTAACTTAGATCTTCATTACGTCAGTTTCTGCCTGACAATTCAATTAAATACTGATTAAAAACAAAGCATTCTTTTATGCACTAAATGCTGATAGATGTAACCATTTTAATCGATCGTGCAAATTTTGCTTGAAAATTATTGCTGTCATTGTCTGCTTTTAAGAATTGTTTCTTTAGGTTAAATTTTAGCAATTCTAACTGCATGCCAGCATGATGGATTAATGCATGATTAATACAAAATAATGTCATGGCTACATGTAGTAGCATAGTTTTCAGTTGCAACCATATTAATTACTAAAATTAGTCTTGGACATGCAGCATGGGTGAAACGGTAATACTGCAGAAACCATTCAATTATTTACCTATTGTTGAAAATGGTCAATTCATGTTCAATTGTTTGGGGGAGAGAGAAAGAAAAAATATTAATAGATTAGTAGTGTATCTAACTAAGATGAAATATTGGTTCAGTTACCTCATTATACAAGCAGCTACACTAGAGACAAATCTAGTTCAACCAAATAAAATTTTGAAAATCTTTTCACAATTTATTAGTAAAATGAATTGGCCACTTGGTTAATAGATGAATGGTTTCTGGTGTAAATGTAATGTTAAGCATGATCTCCATTAACTTGCTACAGGTGAAGAATTTCCTGCTTATGATAGATCTGTATATGCAGCTCAGATGACCCCTCAAAGAAGGAATATTCAGCAAGGTATTTATTTATGACACACCCAAAGAAAAAGCTTGTAGGGACTAAACGTTGAGGATAGGTTATCATGTTTCCATGTTGACAAAATGGTTGAAAAGCATTTAATTTTAGCAGGCAATTCATTTAAACACAATTGTAACTAAATACTAGAAAGGACAAACACTGAAAAAAGAATCCTAGAATAATTAATGTGTTGGTTTACACTTTTTTTATTCTTAAAATTTTACTGTTTTCCAGTCAAGGAAATGAAGTCTGAAATTGTTTTAAATGCCATGTCAAGTAAAAATAAAAGAAATAAAAAACTTAAGATTTGTCATGTCTACCTAAAATCTGTAGGTCATCATCCCAACTTGCATTTCACTGTTTTAATGTTGCAACTTTTTCCATTTCAATGTATAATATTGTACTTTGGAAGGAGAATTTTGTGTCCTGGTTGCTAGGGGAAGGAGCATAAAGTGCCACCATTCTCTGTTTGCCTGTATATATGTCCCAAAATTGATTTCTTTTACTTTAGATAACATCAATTAAATGTTATGAAACTTTTATGAAATGCTTATTACCATGTAACGGAACAAGTTCTAATTTGGGTGGCATCACTTTTATAGTTTATTAGTTATGTCCCTTTATAAAATGATATGCAAGCGAGCAACTGTGTCCCATTAACGCATTCTCCATTTATGTAATAAAGCTAGCCTGCTTATTTTTGTGGCTTACTGACTCGAAGCCCCCTCGAAAGTAATTGTAATAACTTCAAAATGTAACAAAAAAGAAAATATGTCATCATACAAAAAAGTATCACAGCTCTGGTCAAGCAATCATGCTCTAGTAAGATGAGTAATTTATTTATAGGAAGAAAAGCCTTTTATAAGGTTAATTACAGCAATCAGTAGGATGAATTATTCAAAACTGTTTTAAAATTGCCTGGTAAAAATCAATACCAATATCAATGAGCAAATTTAAACCCTTGACACAAAGGTGGTGCCTTTCATTATAAAGTATTCTAAACTACAATGTTGAAAAGTAGCTATTGCTGAAGAAATGCTAACATAGAAAAGGATAAGAATAGCTTTTGCATAATAAATAATTTGGACTTTTAATGAGGATATTCCATAATATTGATTGAAACTAGGTGTAGTTAAATTCTAATTTATCTGTTTCTGATAATGGACAGGTGTTATTTGAAAAGGATGGACAATTAGAATTGAAAGTAGGGGAGGGGGGGTGAAGTCTTTTTTTTGAGAATCCACTGAAATAAAACAAAAGGTGCAACAAACTAAATGAAAATTTGGAAAACTGTTTCAGAAACATTGTTATTTAAAATAGTTGAATGATTATTCACGAATAGAAAATCTATAATGAGGGAAAATTTTTTATTAAGTCTCCCAAACAAAGTTTGGAGACTTATTGTTTTTGCTCAGTTCTTATTATTTTTATTATTCTTCTTTTTCTTTTTCTTTTTCCGCCACTTTAAAAAATGAACTTGTCCGCAGCGTTTCTCCAAAACCACTTGTCAGATTTACTTAGGATTTCATAAAATGTTAGACTAACATGTCTAGGTGAGCCATCAATCGTTCGTTTGTGCATTGGGGTCTATTAAGGGGTATTTTGGGGGGCTAAAAGAAGGGAGGGGTTTACTATAGAACCCTATGGGATTTTATTTTAGAAAATTTTCAAATGAATATAACTTTAAAACTTTAAGTGATAAACACACACAGTCTTCAGAAATGATCAAGTGACAATAAAACAAATCACGTGAAATAAAGGGGTAATCCCTAGGGGGTCATCCCCACCCCCTTAAATTTGAGAATATGCTATTATCTTGTAAAGGGTCTAAATCCCCACCCCTAAACCATGTATATTCTTGAATGGGATAATAAAACAAATTTAATGAATTAAAGGAGAAGTCCCTGGGGGTCGCCCCCACTCCGTTCAATTTGAGAATGTGCTATTATCTTGTAAACGGTCCAGATCCCCACCCCTAAACCATATATATTCTTGTAGGGGACAATAAAACAAATCGAATGAAATTAAAGAGAAGTCCCTGGGGGTCACCCCCACCCCATTCAATTTGAGAATGTGCTATTATCTTGTAAACGGTCCAGATCCCCACCCCTAAACCATATATATTCTTGTAGGGGACAATAAAACTAATAAAAAGAAATCAAAGGAAGTCCCTAGGGGGTCATCCCACCCTGTCGATCCCCACCCCTAAACCATATATATTCTTGTAGGGGACAATAAAACAAATCGAATGAAATTAAAGAGAAGTCCCTGGGGGTCACCCCCACCCCATTCAATTTGAGAATGTGCTATTATCTTGTAAACGGTCCAGATCCCCACCCCTAAACCATATATATTCTTGTAGGGGACAATAAAACTAATAAAAAGAAATCAAAAGGAAGTCCCTAGGGGGTCATCCCACCCCGTCGTGTTTGAAAACTTGTAAACGGTCCATATCCCCACCCCTAAACCATGTATATTCTTGTATGGAACAATAAAACACAACAACTGAAATATAGGGAGAGTCCATGGGGGTTACCCCTACCCCGCTCAATTTGAGAATGTTCTATTATCTTGTAAACGGTCCAGATCCCCACCCCTAAACCATATACATTCTTGTAGGGGACAATAAAATAAATGAAATGAAATAAAAGGGAAGTCCCTAGGGGGTCACCCCACCCCCTCTTGTTTGAAAACTTGTAAACGGTCAAGATCCCCACCCCTAAACCATATATAGTCTTGTATGGGACAATTAAACAAGTCAAATCAATATGGGAGCTTTGTTTGGGAGACTTCGTAACAGCATCCTGTTACAATTACTTCTTGTTCAGATATAAAATAACTGATTATATTGGTCTCACTGATTGTATTGAAAAATATTGAATAACACTGATTGACAGTTTCTTGTTGTTGACTTTGTAAATGTTTATGATTTAGTTTCAAGCTACAACCCAATAACAAATGAATCCTATACTGGCGAAGAAGAACAACAAAACCAACAAGCTACAGCGAAAAGACGTGGACAAAATAATGTCAATCAAGTCTCGAGTTATAATGTCATCACAAACCATTCAAATGAGGATGAAAACAGTTATCAGCAAGCCACGCCCCTTAAACCTGGCAAAAGAACATTGAGTAATTCAAAAGACGAAGGTGTGATTTTGTTTTTCTTTTTGTTTGTTTGTTTGACAAATCCATATTCTGTTTTATGTAGTTTTGACGCTAGTATCACGTTAGAAATTTTCTCTGCTCTACAATGGATTCAAAATTTTGAGAAAAATCCTTGAAAAATGTCATTTTGAACACGTTTGTTCCAGCAACAATGCCAATTCAATATGTAGAAAGTCTGCAATTGGTTTCAAATTTGTTTTTGTTCAAGCAAAAAAGTAGAACCTTAAAGAATAACAGCTAGACAAGAAAAAAGAAAGTTATATTTAATTACATTTCAGATTTGCATGATGGTAATGGGTTCAAATTCTCTCTTAAAATTATATTATTTTTTCTTGTGGATGGGATTTCTTGTAGAGCTCTGATTTTTAGAACACACTTAACCTTATTATCAATATTTCTTCTTTAAAACTGACCTCACCGTGTTAAATTTTGTTTTGATTGTACCTCTTGTTGGATGTGGTAGAGGGCAAGTAAATATGTAAGTTACTAGGGTTTGGATCCTGCAGAATTTTACCAATAAAGACTGGGCACCATTTGTGTGGTCAATAGATATCTTTAAAATTCAGTTAATATACCAATTGGCTTTTGCTAATATTTTTAATAAGGGGGAAAATCAGTATATTTTTTATGTTGAAAACCTTAATTCATATACTCAATTGTCCACATGTAAGCGGGGTTATCGCTATTTTGTGCATTTTTCCTTTGATCTTTTTTTGTGATAATTTTTCATATCATTCTACACGCTTGAGATGAGAAATTATCTCTAGAAACTAAGCAAGCATGTGGCGTTGCTAACGAAATTGACATGAAATTGACAACATCGTCATAGGTAAAATAGCGATAAACAGATTATCATTGGTCATTTCAACTCGATTCCTTTCTCGCTTTCGCCGTCCCGGCTCAAGCGAGAAAATCAATCTCAATGAGATGATCAACGATAATCTATAATTATTGAGGCTACATATATTGAGAACAACCAAATAAAGAAGTTCCCTTACATCTCAGTCCCTCGTTTAAGGTTTTTACAATTCATTGATGCTTAAATATTTCACCTGACAAACTTAAATCTTAAAGTAGCACATGAAGGTACATATTTTTTTATTGCATATGTGACTTTACGAGGTAAAAAATAGCTTGTATGCAAATTTTGGAAAAAAAATCACCGTGTGATAAAAACTGTATGGAATGTCCTTAAAGGGCATTGATACTTTTGAGTTTTATGTAAAATGTGTTACAAGCCTTAGCCTAGTTCTGACCAAAAATAATAATATTTACAAATTTAGATAAGATATCTTGTGATTCTTGTAGCAAATATCAATTTTGTTCTGACCCTTCTGTATTTAAATTCATGTTAAAAGATCTTTATTTTCTTACATCTAAAATTTCAATAAATGTCAGAAGTTTGAAGCCCAAAGATACATTAAAAACATAAACACTAGTATTTGACAGCCCATAATTGTCTTCTGAAAATTTAAAGGAAATTGTTTTGATCATTTTATAATTCCTTTTGATCTTGGAAATCAACTGTCCAAATGAATTACCAGGCTTAACAAATTAGCCTTACCTTGCAGTCATAAAACTTTCGAGTCAGTTTTTTTGTACTTGTACTCGAAATTCAACCAATCAAAATGCTGGATTTCATGTTTCTAGCATGATTTTTGTGCTCCGAGGACTGAGCAAAGTTTTATGACTTCAACCCCTGATCTTAACCTTCTCCTTTCATCCAATCTATATTGACTTGTACAAATGTCGTGTGTGACCTCCTTCACATAATCTTGTTGTGACTTGTACATGTATATGTAGTGTGTGAATTCCTTTGCATGATCTTGCTGTGGTTTGGTGTGTTGTTTTACCAACTTTGGTACTATCATTAAATATTCAATACTGGATAGCATGCAATAGATATTAGCATTCACACTGTATGTATTTAAGGCAATTTACACATAATTGGGTGTTATTTCAGATATTTATGAACGTTTGTATGCATTTGAATGAATTTCGAAGATGAATAAAAAAATTGAGAAACTTGGTAAAAAAAAATAGATCTTAAAAGTATACATTTTGATACAAATTAGTGGATTTCTATTCAGTTACAATTTTTTGCAACTTAAATAAAAAAAAATCATTCAATTTCTCATCCAAAATTAACATACATGTCCAAGATTTATTCAAATTTTTAATAGAAATCTGAAAATAACAGCATTTACTGTTACTTAATCTTAAATGTAATGATTCTTTAGTTATTTTGCATGTATGATGAAGGTATAAATTCATTACTAACATTTAGAGTAGATAAAAAACTTTAAGAAGGGAATCTGGGAGAGATATGTTGTTCCGTCGACAGATTCTCTAAATGAAGTTGTGTATATATGGAATTGCTTAATATTCCACTTGTATTATGTATGGTGTGACAATGCTCTGTATGTTATACCTTTCAATCTAAGTAAACATGCCCTTCAATGCTAACCATGTACCATTGTCTATCCTTTCATCTTACCACCACTTGCTATTACTCAAAACATGAAGAAATATGATAGAATTTTTATACGCCTGTTTACAGGACTTATTATGGTATACCGTTGTCCGTCCGTTGTCAACATGTTGGACATTAACTCAAAAAAGCTTAAACTAATTTGCATAAAACTTTGGTGAATTGACCTGAGCTCTCTTTGGTTTTTTATAAATTTTAGATTTTGTTTCTGAGTTCAGGGGTTTTATAAATTTAAAAAAGGGGGATTTTCCCGTTTTCGGACAATAACGCCAGAAAGCTTTCACCAACTTGCAAGAAATTGTGGTGAATTGTTTATATATATTGACATGAGCTCCCTTTCGATTTTTATAAATTTTAGGTTTTATGTTTCTGAGTTACAGGGTTTTATTCATAAAAAAAGGGGGATTTTCCAGTTTTCAGACAATAACTCAAAAATGCTGTCAGCAATTCTCATGAAACTTTAGGGAATTGTTTATATGTATTGATGCAAGCTCCCTTTGATTTTCATAAATTTCTAAAATGACATTGAGAATTAATTGAACTTTATTTGTTTATAGTCTGACAACAGATTTACTAAGTATTGTATATTGCACAACAACAAGAAATCTTTAATGGAATATAAATTCAATTTATATAACCAATTTCAAGTTCTCTGACTTCATTTATTCAGAAACCTATAATATGTCAAATATTTAATTACAATCCAAATTCAGACTTGTATCAAGCTTGCACATTGTGTCCATTTTTACCCGAACTGTTCAGGGTTGGACCTCTGCAGGTGTATCCAGCTGCGCTCAGTGAAGCAGTTTATTACACAAGGCTTGGTTCTATGAAGACCAGCTTACTTTTATGTTGACAACTCTTAAAGATTCTTTGTTTTTGATAGTTAGGGTTTCAATTTATTTTGAAAATATGACAGTTTATGAAGATGTTTCATGATGACTTAAGTTTGCTTTTAATTCAATAAATAGTTTTTGGTTTTATATTTTTAGTCTTTTTGTTTTTACAATATTAAGATTAGTGATGTATAAATTTGTTATCTCGTTAAACATGAAATATTCTCTTTTGGATCTGCACAAAATTTTACATTATGTTTTTAATAAAGACATGCAAATTTTTTATTTTTTTGAAACGTATATCATGTACATTGTAGGTATTTAATAATTTAGAATTTACAAATATTTTTAAATGTTCTGCTCTATAAAGTTAAGTTTTCTATTATATATGTATAGCAAGCTCTCTTTAAATTGAAAAATAAGTAAATTATATGACCTTCATTGAACATGCATATTAAATTATTATGGTATAATGTCGGTTCACACATTAAATTGAAACAAGAGAATGCTTTGATCAATTAAAATGAAGCTTTTATGTAATTTTTTTCAAACTAGTGGAAAACATCTCCCTTTTAATTTTGATTTGTTTATAGGTCATTCCCGAGTTGCAGGACTTGAACAAAAAAATACAGGTATTTTTTATATGCCCAAAGCATATCTTGCAAGTTTTTCTGCAAAAAAAAATGAATTTTTGTTTGTTATTACAAAGCTATTTTAGTTTTACTTTAGATTTATGTGATTTTCAAATGTTGCACACTAGCTCGAGTATGTTTGGATCAATTTTCTTCAACCCAGCACTTTTGTGAGTTTATGCTGGATATTTATGAAAATAATGAAATTAACTAGGCATTTAGACCTCAGTTTGGAACAAAGGAAATAAATTGTGTACAAGAGCTTATAACAAATTATCTCATGATATAATATAAGAATATGAATATAAATATGAATACAATTTTTTTGATGTAATGACATTAAGATATGGCAGATTTTACAGTATTGTGTTCTGTCTCCTACTTTCATGTTGCTAACGTGACAGAGACAAAAATGAGTAACGTTAGCGACATTTGGACATGTCACATGAGCAACAACATCTTTAAAAGTTAAAATGTATGCACACAGTGATGTTTAATATATGCCTGGAGTAATAAAATTGTACAGTCTGGTTTAGAATTTCTAAATATACAGAATGTCATTTGCAGGTGTACTTTATATCAAATGAATACACAAGAAACCAAAAAATGAGTAACGTTAGCGACATTTGGACATGTCACATGAGCAACAACATCTTTAAAAGTTAAAATGTATGCACACAGTGATGTTTAATATACGCTTGGAGTAATAAAATTGTACAGTCTGGTTTAGAATTTCTAAATATACAGAATGTCATTGGCAGGTGTACTTTATATCAAATGAATACACAAGAAACCAATTCGTAATAGTAACATTAGCAACATCTACTATCATGACATTACATTTTGTTGCGAACATCTTTTTGGTGGACGGAATACATTTAAGGTCCTCTTGTAACGATATTACATACAACTTACCTTCTTTGCTTCCCCATCATGTGAAGGAACTGACTCCAAATCTATTTCTGCAAAGGGCGATATCGTAACTCCTATACAGGAGAGTTACAGATCTAAATATATGTTGCTCACGTGACACTGATTTGGACGGAAACGTCGAGCAGTAACGTTCGCAAAAAATAAAACAGCCAATGATATTGATTCCTCAATTAAGTCCTTTGAACCCCTTACGTCATCCAACTTTAATATGATTGCTATTTTCAATTATTTATAAAACCCGGGATAAAAATAACTACAATGGGCTGTCTGAGAACCATTAAGAAAATTGCGATCGTGACATACCACAATGGACGGAAAAGACGTGACGTTAGCAACAATATTATTAAATTACCTTTTTTAGCCTTTACCAATAAAAATCTGCCTTAAAGTTATGATTAAAACACAAAAGAAGACTTTTTATTAAAATAGAAGTCCATGTTATTAGGCTCCACTTATAAATAATACTTCAAAATTCCACTCCAAATAAGCTGGATGTCAGTAAAGTAGGTCATGATGTCTATTCCATGTCCAATATTTTGAAATTGAAAATCCTCTAATTCTAACAAAAAACACAAACACAGAGTAATTTTTATTTTTATTTACTCAGAAAGACACATTTTATTCAATACCATAATGCATTACTCCATTACACAGTCTGTTTCACAGTTTCAGCAATTGCTTTTTTGATGGATACAAAAAAACAATATTTCCTTCTTATTGTAAAATCTGCCATATGCACAGTTTTCATAAAAACGAAAAATGCTAAATTTATGAAGTTCTTCATATTTACTTCCTGTAAAGCAACATCATGCTCAGCCAAAAAAACCAAAAACAATGAAATAAGTTATTTTAACTGAAGCTTGATAAAAGCTATTTGTACAATCTAACCAAATGTAAGTATGCATGGACTTTCCCAATCAAATTTAAAGTTAAAAGTTGATGTAAATATACCTGGACACATTTTGCCATGGTTAGTTACTCTTTTTAAAACTCTTTAAATATGAAATTTATTTTAAGTTTTCACAAATTTAAGAACATATATGTATTATTTTATTATGAGGTACTTAATTTATTTTGATAGAAAAACTTGGGTTTACAGAATATTTTTTTGTGTGTTATTGCACAATGTTTTATGGTAATGTGGTCTTAATCCACTAATTTTGGAGATATAGAATTCTTGATGCTTAATAATTATATAGTGGTACAATGTAAACAAAATTTGTTGGAATGAAAATTTTTAACTTGGATGGTTTTTATCGCATTTCAAGTTGAGTTGATGGAAAATGTTGAAATAAACCACATAATTGAATTTTTCCAAGTATTGTAGTTAGCAGCAAAGACGAATCTTTGTTCTGTTTATAGCATGGACAATGGTTGTACAGCAAATCTGACTGCAAATAAATTTGTTATAGTATATAATGACTATTTCAAATATTTATATCATATATTTTAGTTTGTAGGTTGTAATATTAGATACAGAATATGGAATATACATCTTATAAATAAATGTTGGTTTTCAATTTCCATTAAATATATATTTTTTCATTAAAGGAACAGCGAACAGGTAAGTAAAGTTGTTTATTCCATAATGTGAATAAATTATAAAATATATTTTTTAACATACATCTGACAGTGAATAGATGATATTTATATTTCAGCAAACAGTGTGAGCTCAGCATGTTTAGCCTCAAATTACTGAATTGAGTTATTACTTCAAATTTGTACTTTTTGTTTGGGGCAAATTTTCTTTTTAAAAAATTTAAATGACAAGATACATTTTGAAGTGTTGTAAATATATTGATATGGGTCTAGAATTCCAGAGTTTGGCAAGTTCTGCCTGATTTTTCAGCAAGGACATATTTGATATTTATGTTAGGCTAAATATTTCTTGTTTTTCTTTTCAGGAACTTACAACCCAATAACTGGAGAACTTATTGGCACAAAGGTAAGATACCGCTTGAAAGCAGGTTGTTAAACTGTTTGCAAGAAAAAGAATTGATTGATGGCTAAGTGTGAAAAATTAGCACATACAACTTTTTGTCCAATCAAATTGCTTAAATTTGCCTTCTACATTTCATAGTACATACTTTTTCCGTGTACTAAGTAACTACGCATGAATGACATCAAGGGTAAGATTTCATTGTATCGTAATCAAGATATATATTGAAATAAAAATTGCTACTGGCTATTTTGAAAAAAATGTTGTATTCCAAATTAAACTAAATAGTTTGTAAATAGTTTTGAAATTAATTTTTAAACATCCCACTATTAAATCTTTGGATCTAAAAATGTTTTTGACAATTAAAAGTTTCTTTCATTTAAATAAAGAGTAACAAATATAGTTCTTTATAACTTGATTAGAGTACAATGCCATCTAAAATTGTAATCATTTATCTTCCATGTAATTACTTTGTACCCAAAAATAGAGTGAACCATGAAACCTTGTGAAGGAAATTAAAGCAATTTGATCCATTGATGCTATTTCATCATGAATTGATTGATTATTGGTTGCTTGATGTCCAGTGACAGATATTTCATGCACGTAAACTATCCACTAGACTACCAATTGGTGCATACCAGGGGCAGATCCATCCATTTTAAAAGGGGTTCCGACCCAAAATAAAGGGGGAGGGGTCCAACTGTATGTTCTTATTCAAAACATTGATCATACCAACAAAAAAAAGCGTTTTCCACCACCCTCTTTTTGGATCTTCCACTGCAAACTATAATACTAAAATTACGAGGTCCAATTTGTCAGCCGTCATCACGTAAAAACGACGAATCAAAGAATTCAACTTTATATACAACTAATATAGTACAAAGGTGTAGATTAAAAATTACACCACTCCAGGCCCTTTTGTTTTCCACGTAATTAATATTGCCAATAATTAGGAAGTTCCGGGTCGAGTCCGATACCGATACCAATAGTATAATCACCTGTTACCTATTACCTTATCTGTACGTTCCGCATCTGACAGGCGCACCACCAAACGGTGTATTCAGGATTAATATGCTATATACACGGGTCATAATCACAGGGTTGACACTACTAAATTGTCAAATTGTTACCTATTGTAGTATTTTAATCCGTAAGACTTTCTAAGATAACAATACGAATACTAAAAATCTGGACTTAAAATAATTTTCAATTTGTTAGCGGGCATGACGTAAAACAGCAAATCAAAGAATTCAACTTTATTTATAACTAATATAGGACAATGCTGTTGATTAAAAAATACTCCATTCCAGGACCTTTTGTTTTCCAAATAATTAATATTACCAATAATTGATAAGTTCAAGTTCGACGGGTTCAAACAGAAAGATTTGAAAGCAGAGAAAATTGTGTATCTTTAATCGGCATGACTTTATCAGATGACAGTACTAATACTAAGATAAGGCTTGGTCATAGTTATATACTTTAATTCAGTCACGGACCCGCAATATCACGGGTATGTTCTAGTATGTTTTAAAATTTATCATGTATAGTAAAACACAGCTTTATACAAATATACCAATAAACATACTTACACCAGCAACTACAATCTTTTCATTCTGGAGTCAATATCTTAAAATGATAATAGTGAGAAGATTTATAAAACTACGCAAATGAGCTACACCCAGTCAGCCAAAACATATCAATAGACTAATTACAGGATTACTGAAGTTGTAAATATGTGCAAAATTGGATAGTGTATAGAAAGGTATATACTATGAAAATAAGAGCTTGGGGCAAGCCCCTCGCTCCAATTTTCATAGTATATACCTTTCTATACACTAACCGACACATCTTCACATAACCATTTTATTATCAGAACATGGTAATTTAGGGTAGAAAATAAATGAGATATTCATATCACTTCTTAGCAGCCCTGGCGGATCCAGCCATTTTAAAAAGGTGGGTTCCCAACACAGTAAAGGGGGGTTCCAGCTATATGCTCCCATTCAAATGCATTGATCGGCCCAAAAAAAGGGGGGTTTCAACCCCCTGACACCCCCCCCCCCCCCCCTGGATCTGCCAATGCTTAGTCATCCTTCAATTAAACTTCTACATTAAAGAAAATGTAAAAATAACTACTTAAAAGAAGATGGGGTATGATTGCTAATGAAACATCTACCCTCTTGTCTCATGATGAGATGGAATTAACTATAGGTCATCATGCATACTTCAACAGAAAGCTAGATAAAACTGTTCATAAAATAAGATGTGGTATGCTTGTTCATAAGACCACTCTTTAGAGAGATCAAATGACTTAGCAACAGGTCAACTTACAGCCTTCAACAATAAGCTTAATAATACCATGTTGATCGCCAGCAGGACAGCCTTCAACAGTGAACAAAAACCATAACTTGTAGTAAGCTATCAAAGCCAGAATTACACATGTAAAACAATACAAACATGAAAGCCAGAATTATAATGTAAAACAATACAAATAAGAAAACTATCAGTCTAATACAGTTTGCTATAAAATGGCAAAACATGATAAAATATGAAAAAATTCAAATGAGAAAATTAACAACAATTTGATTTGAAGAATGTATATATGTTATGTAATGAACCTATTAAAAATTCATTAATACTTATGTTTCAGGATGATGCACCACAGAGAAATTCCTCTAGAGTTATAAACCCACCAGGTGGTAAATCAACAGGCTTATGGTGAAGATAAGATACTGGTCAACGTCAACAGAGTCTCATTGATGATATATGACTGCTTGTTCTTAATTTAATATGCAAAGGGTATTGACATGCTCACCAAGGGACTAGAAACGTTTTATTTGTAATTGTTTGAGACTTGTGTTGAGACTGGTTGTTTATATTGTTTCTATATTGTATAAATGTGAAGCTACCTGACTTCCACATCAGAAATGTAAAATATGATCATTTTGAAAATACTGGCAGGATTTAATTAGTCAGTTAAATTAGTCTTTCTTGTAAGATATTAAAATCTAAGACCAATTATTGTTACTTGTATTTTTCGGCTTTCGAGTTTGATAGAAAAGAAATGAAATTGGTATTTAGCTCTTCCCCTTTCGTTAGAAAGTGGTATATATTTACTTTCAATCATTGAATTAACACAAGAAATCTTGGATCAGATTTCATCAATTTTTTTTGTAGGGAAGAAGAACTGGGATGTATATATATACCAAACAAACTCACTGACATATTTTATCCAGCATAAACTAAATGAGTATGATTTGTATTTATATACAGCATATTTTGTGCATCAGCCTTTTCAGTGTAAATATTAGCTATTGAGAAACAATGGTATTTAACACATTATTGGTCTGAATGAATTGGATTTGTTGTCAAATATGAAAGTCTGTTTTTAATTGTGTTCATTTTTAAAATTGTTAACATTCCATTGTCGTGTAAAAAAGACCTTCTTGCGTATAAACTTCGAAAGTCAGAGAAAAAAACAATTGTGAAATTGAAAAAAAAATTCTGGAACATATAAGTTTTTTTTCACTTGAGGGAATTTTATCAGAAGCATGGTCATCTATTAAAAATGGTGGTAGAACTGCCTTTGTAGAATGGGCTTTTTTCAGATTTGGAAGTCAGAAGACAAATGTTAAAGCAGATATATTGTGATATTTATTTATTTGTCAAACCACCCCTATTTTTATACTGTATGTGTATAGACTTGTTAAATAGCATAGGGATCAAGGTTTTCATTTTAACTACCGCTAACCATATATCTTTTGTGTTTACTCTATAAAAAATGCTCGATGGTGTCTTCAATTTTAAAAATTTTTGCAATTTGGAATCTCAAATTTTTAAATATTTATGTTTTTTTGAAGGTTGTTCAAAGTACAGCTGTGGTAGAATTAAAAGTCTTTTTTTTTTTTAATTACATTTATATAAAGAATAGCGTTTGCTTATCAGATGCTTTGTCAGAATATAACCTAGTGTTCTATTTCATAATATATGATAAATTTGTACATGTTACCCCTCTTAAGATAAATGTTTGCTTTTCTTATATAAATGTCTAAATTTTAACCTGACAAAAAGTTTATTCATTAGTGCATGTATTTTAAAATGTCAAGCTGGCATTTAATTAGCCATTTCAAAAGTTTATGAACAGTTTCATATATTATACATCCAAATGGTATAACTTAAATTCATTGGATTTTTGGCCATTGTTTTTGGACATTCTAAACAAAAAGATATACATTATTTTGGGACTTTTTTACCAACAAAAAATAATTGCAGATTTTTTGTCAATTCGAACGTTTGGTTCTATTCATTTAATGAAGTTTTGTTTCCATAGTTTTATTTATTCTGAAATGATGAATTGTGCATATATGATTATGATAGCAATATCCCAGCTTTGCTGCAAGATGAGGTGCAATAAAGATATTGTTAAATGTCAGCATTTAGATACATCTTCTCACACTTAGTAACGTGTTTGTAGACTATGTTTTGCACCTTCATAGGGTCCTTGCCATTATGTACTTAGCCAATTGTTTTTGACATATATCTGCTCAGGGCAAGAAAGGTTTTCTTTGAAGAAATGATTTAATTTTTGAATGGATCTGTTTATTTATTTTTTATTTTAGTTTTTCATCTCAGTTTTTTGTGTCGCCTATGCTAATAATATGATTTATAGATCAGTAATGACAAAAATTACGGCAATTTTGATCTCATGAAGCTGATTTTTAAAATTGATTCGAAAATAGATATTCGATAATCAAACCCACCAATGAAAGCCATGTAAATGTACTAAATATATATATCTAAATACTTTTTTACTATTTGTGTTTTAAAAAATAATTGAATTGAACAAGAGTACAATTGTATTAGTAAAACACAATAGCAATGTTATTTAAAACAATAAGATATGAATATATTTTGAATTTGTGCATAAATAGAATGCTTTGTTTATAAATGTTGTAAAACACACTGTGATTCACAAGTGCTTCTGAAGAAAATTGTATTTATTATTTTTAAATTATTAGACAAAGCATAGATATGAACTAGATTGCTTAAAGCAAATTATTTTTCCTATCATTAATGAATTTTGTAGTTAGGAAAATTATCAAATTCTGCAGGTAAAAGATGAAAATTTGCCAAATTCTGAGACTGAACCATTATATGTTTGTACTGTATGGTTATTTGTTGCTTCACATGTTTTTTTTGACATTTGATATGATTTTTGAGGACCAGCTTTATGTTACAATTCTCTTTTTACACCAAAATTATGTTAACATCTAACAATACAAAAACATAATAAAAAAAAACTTTACCAAAATGATTTTGCAGTTTTATTTTTATATTGGTATCATTGCGTCGTTACCGAAGACGCATTCAGTTTCAGGACAATAACTTTTGTTTTAGTGAATGGATCTCTATAATTTTTTACCAGAAGGTTTAATACCACTAAAGGCAGGTTGGGATTGATTTTGGGGTTATGGTCCCAATAGTTAAGAATTAGGGGGCCCAAAATAAGTATTTTTGTAGTTTTCAAACAATAACTTATGTTTAAGTGTATGAATCTCTCTGACATTATACCACAAGTTACCATACCATGAAGGGATGGTTAGTACTGACTGGGATTTTTTTGCTCAAAATGTTTTGGAAAAAAGGGGAAAAACTATTTTTTCTGGTCAGGTTTTCAGGTTTTGGACTAATTGCAAAAAAAGGAAGTAAGTAGGAGTTTTCAATTTTTTTTCCCAAATTCTCAAATTCCAAATTTTTGAAAAGTTTGAAGAAGAAATCTTTTAAAATTGCACAAAATTGGGCAGTAGATTTGTAAGATCTTGATATTTGTATTGTGTCAGAAACTCATATTATGTTAAAAAATGTGATCACAAATTCACAACCCAAATTCAGAGCTGTATCAAGCTTGAACGTTGTGTCCATACTTGCCACAACTGTTCAGGGTTCGACCTCTGCGGTTGTATTAAGCTGCACCCTGCAGAGCACCTGGTTAAATTTTAATTTGAACACTTTATGTTTGACTTAACAATGTCAAAAAAGGGAGATTAAGGTGAGCTTTTACAGTAGGTCAATGATATTTGGTACACAGTTGTATTAAACAATTCTTTTCCATTGAGATTATTTAAGAGATAACTGTATTGTATTTGAAGCTTAAAGGACGTCCATCGGTAGTTTTACTGTTGCAGATTTAGTTTACCTGGAAACAACAATAAATAAATCAATCATTGTTCATTTCAGACATATTACAAAGATCATAGTTTGTCTTGCCTGCTACAAAAGTTGCAGTATGCGATACATATGTATTACTTTCCTGCTGTAAACTATACAGCTTTTTATTAGCTCACCTGGCCCAAAGGGCCAAGTGAGCTTCTCTCATCACTTGGCGTCCGGCGTCGTAAACTTTTTTACATTTTGAAATTTATCTAGAGAACCACTGAATGGAATGAAACCAAACATGGCTTGAATGTTCCTTCTTAAGTGCTGACCAAGTGTTGTTACTTTGTAGCCGATCCATCATCCAAGATGGCCGCCAGCGGGGGACTTACTTTTACATAGGACCCTATGGGAAATGCATACAAATGACTTCTTCTAGAGAACCACTGAATGGAATGAAATCAAACATAGCATGAAGGTTACTTATGAGGTGCTGACCAAATGTTGTTACTTTGTAGCCGATCCATCATCCAAGGTGGCCGCTAGCGGGGGACTTAGTTTAACAAAAGACCCTATGGCAAATGCATACAAATGACTTCTTCTAGAGGACCACTGAATGGAATGAAATCAAACATGGCATGAAGGTTACTTATGAGGTGCTGACCAAGTGTTGTTACTTTGTAGCCGATCCATCATCCAAGATGGCTGCCAGTGGGGGACTTAGTTTAACATAGGACCCTATGGGAAATGCATGCAAATGACTTCTTCTAGAGAACCACTGAATGGAATGAAATCAAACATAGCATGAAGGTTACTTATGAGGTGCTGACTAAATGTTGTTACTTTGTAGCCGATCCATCATCCAAGGTGGCCGCTAGCGGGGGACTTAGTTTAACAAAAGACCCTATGGCAAATGCATACAAATGACTTCTTCTAGAGGACCACTGAATGGAATGAAACCAAACATGACATGAATGTTCCTTATGAGGTGCTGACCAAGTGTTGTTACTTTGTAGCCGATCCATCATCCAAGATGGCTGCCAGTGGGGGACTTAGTTTAACATAGGACCCTATGGGAAATGCATGCAAATGACTTCTTCTAGAGAACCACTGAATGGAATGAAACCAAACATGACATGACTGTTTCTTATGAGTTGCTGACCAAGTGTTACGTTGTAGACGATCCATCATCCAAGATGGCCACCAGTGGGGGACTTAGTTTATCATAGGACCCTATGGGAAATTCATACAAATGACTTCTTTTAGAGAACCACTGAATGGAATGAAACCAAACATGGCTTAAATGTTCCTTATGAGGTGCTGACCAAGTGTTGTTACTTTGTAGCCAAATTTTATGTTTTTATATGATTTCAAAAACCCAAGTAGAGCCAGGTGAGCGATACAGGCTCTTGAGAGCCTCTAGTTCCAGAAGGTAGAAGACCTGGATGCTTCATATCTTGTATGCATATACCTTATGTTACAAATTTTCCTTCAATCCTTTATTGCTTGTCCTTGACCTCATTTGTATGGTTCAGAGACTGCTCAAGTTTTTTTTCATGAACTTATGAGTGATTGGATAACTTCATTTGGTATATGGATTCCTTACAACGTCTACCTGTCTGTCAGCGTTCACCTGACCTCATTTCATTAGATCAATGATCAAGGTGCAAGTAAGGTGATAACGTCCGTTTATCGATACTAAAAACAATATATCAACTGTATGTGGTGTATGGAATGATTGTCATGGGTTACATGTAAGTCTGACAGCTTTCATCTGACCTTGGTCTAATTTTCATGATTCATTGGTCCATGTTAATTATTTGTGTTTCGGTCTGTTCTTCAAGTACTTTAAGGGGGTAGACCTTGGTTCAGGGAGATAACTCTTTAAATCATTAGTACGTTTGTAAAAGACAAGTTCATCAATGTATTTTAAGCATTTACCTGAAACAGATTGAAAATAATCTGTGTAACCTAGAAGCTTAGAATATATTTTTAAAAATGGTTGACACAAACGTACTGATGATTTTAAGAGTTATTTCCCTTAACCTAGGTCTACCTCCTTAAGCATTAATTTAATTATATTTGGTTTTAAGAATGATTGTGAGGTGGCAGGTATCATCAGACCTTGGCCTCATTTCCATGAATAATAGGTCAATGTCAACTGTTTGTGTTTCGATCTGTTCTTCAAGTACTACTAGTATAAGCAATAAGTTAACTTAATTTGGTGTAAATAAAATTGAGAACAGGAAAGGGGAATGTTCAATGTGTCAAAGAGACAACAACCCGACCATAGAACAGAAAACAGCAGAATGATTGTAAGATGGAAGGTATCATCTGACCTTGACCTCATTTTCATAGTTCGTTGTTAAGCTTTTTGTGTTTTGGGCTGTATTTTTCAAGTACTAAATCAATAGGTCAACTATATTAGGTGTATAATTGTAACTTTTGGGTTAAATGTCTTTTACACATGATTTATCTGACCATGACCTCATTTTCAGATATCTTGGAAAATGTCAAGTTCTGTAATGCTTTTAGTAAAACCTTTATCTTTCATCATCAATGGTAAGTGAAGCAGCCGAAACATTCCGGCACATGCACTCTTGTGTTAAACAATAATCTATTTATTTGAACTTGAACATAGCAATTTTCCCGCATCGTATAATGATGAATCTGAATATAATTAATATGTGCTACTGAAGATGAAAAAACTTATATCATATAAAAGTTATAAGTTATATTAGGATGAAAAGGGGTCTGCCTTGAATGGTTGCCAACTTGTTGTATCCAGCATATTATATACGAGGAAGCCTATTGTTTTAGGCATTCATTATATGAAACGGCGTTCGAACTCTTAAATAAGCGATGAAGCAATATGTTTTACTAATAAAAGAAGCTTCTTTCTAATTTTATCCAGTTTTTGTTGGATGAATATTTTTTTTTCATTATTCAAATTGAATACAGCAAGAAGTTTTAAATAGAAATAAATAAAGAAAAAAAATCACAACCGAGTGCAAAGGTCGTTGAGATGCTGTCTCGTTAAAGTAAACTAGCTTATGACTAGCTTACAGTCAAACCAAGCACTATCTTTTGGTATTTTCTGTTGCTACGATGCTGAAAAATTCAAACGAAAACTGAATAAAGTTAAATAAAAGAACGCCGCATGTGGTAGTTTGGTTCGACTCTATGTCTGACAGTTTCCCAGCCAAAGGTCTATCAGTGGGTCTCTCCAGGCGCTCCAGCCTTCTCGCCATAATAAAGCTGGCCTCCATAAAATAGACAATAATGGTAAATTTGGCGTTAATATCATTCTGACCAACAATGAATACTAGTACTATAAATATTGTTAATCTCAGACCTTTCATTCACATGCAGATCTTTCTTTGCTTAAACAGGAATCTATATATTTGAAATTGAATTCGACAATAGGAATTTTCCAGCATCGTATAATGATGAATTCGGATATGACTGTAATATGTGCCACTGGACATAAATCTTAACTTGTAACATTGTAATATTTAGAAGAATCGATGTACATAAATGCAAAGTTATTTACAACTTTTGTCAACATTAAGAGAGGAAATTTACAAATTTGAAGACATCAAAGATTTAGAAAAAGCAAAGTAGAAGGGACCTACATTTGAAGGTTGGTGTGTCCATCATACATGTATTCCATATGCGACAACCTTTTGTTAGCTATTTTTATCAATTAAATCATTTTAAAGATAGTGTTATTCCATACTTAACTTACAGTCGACACCTTTTAATGTAGAAATTAGAATATCCATTTGAATAAAAAGCGTTTTTTATGCCCCACCTACGATAGTAGAGGGGCATTATGTTTTCTGGTCTGTGCCTCCGTTCGTCCGTTCGTCCGTTCGTTCGTCCCGCTTCAGGTTAAAGTTTTTGGTCGAGGTAGTTTTTGATGAAGTTGAAGTCCAATCAATTTGAAACTTAGTACACATGTTCCCTATGATATGATCTTTCTAATTTTAATGTCAAATTAAAGTATGTTTTAAAAGTTTTGTCAGCTTTTTAGGGGAAAACCAACATTAATGAGTAAAAAAAAAAAAAAAAAAAAAAAAAAAAAAAAAAACCAACGCAACGGAAATTATCAGAACTTGGTGGTCGTTGTAGGGAATCATGAATGTAAGTATCCCAATGACCCAGTATGATCGTACCAGAACTAATCCTCGATAGTTCTTATGTGTAATTATATAATCTGGAGATTTGGATTGATTGTTGGTTGCTTATCGTCCAGTGTCAAATATTTCATGCATGTTCAGAGCGAGGACAAGAGAATTTAAAACCGTATTTGAACAGCTGTAGGAATTTTGACAGGATATATATCTGTCGAGAGATCAAATTTAAGCTGTACAGGACACATCTTTTTTTCACAGCAACGGTTCCTGAGCTTCACTTTTTACTACGCGAAGCAGTTAAAAAGCTTTCAGAGAATAGTGACCATTTCTTTTTCTTTTTTTAACTGATGTATATGCACTGGAGTGCAGCACTTCTAGACGTAGACTGATGTAAATAGCAAAACTTGATGTGAGGCAATTCAAGTTGCCATAATTCACCCGCATCCTCAGACCTAAAAAAAAATGATACAGAACTATTTTTTGTATTTTGTAAATAAGGTTTATTGTGGGCTTTTAAAATAAAAATGTGAAAATATGTATCAATCCACAAAAGATCAAATTACACAGAAATTTACAACTAAAGGTCACCGTACGGCCTTCAATAATCAATGACATATAACAGATGTTATAGTAGTCTCAGATGACATTAATGAACTGTAGTAAAATTTTGTACAATTTAAACAAGCACTTTTTGAACATCTTTTTTTGTACACATAATAATTTGTAGTGAGAAATTGATAACTTGTCAGTACCAGGGACTTTCTATATTATCGAGGGCCCTCATGGGGTTTTTGATTATGTGATTACTTGGCCGTTTTTTTAATGATTATTTGATTATTAAACCAAATATTTCATGATTATTTGATTACCTAGGACTGTATTTTTAGTTTATGATTATTTGATTACTAAAGATAAGCAAATATTTAATGATTATGTGATTATATTGGCAAAAAAATGGTGATTATGTGATTACTAGGACCCCCGCATGAGGGGCCTCATTATCATAGATAACTAGTATAGTATAGAAAGTCCCTGTCAGTATACATGGTATACACAACTGATATCAGACACCATGGCAATTTTCATATTTATTATACAGTAAAATAACTACCATTTGGGAAATTTGAATTAATAAGCTTGGCTTGATAATCAATCTTGATAGATATTTACAGATATTTAAAGGGAAAACGGTACCGTAGTATTTAATTTTCCCAGCATTAGGTTAGATATTTACAGATATTTAAAGGGAAAACGGTAGTATTTAATTTTCCCAGCATTAGGTTAGATATTTACAGATATTTAAAGGGAAAACGGTAGTATTTAATTTTCCCAGCATTAGGTTAGATATTTACAGATATTTAAAGGGAAAACGGTAGTATTTAATTTTCCCAGCATTAGGTTAGATATTTACAGATATTTAAAGGGAAAACGGTAGTATTTAATTTTCCCAGCATTAGGTTAGATATTTACAGATATTTAAAGGGAAAACGGCAGTATTTAATAAAAGGCAGGTGAAGGAAGTCAAAATAGGAGCGCTGTGATTGGATGTAAGCCGGTACAATATATTTTTTATTTATCTATGAATAACTGCAGTGTGTATATTTACAATATACATTTTGAAACCTATTGATATATTTTCTAGAGAAATATTTGAAAAGACTTGCAAAATTTCATAAATTTGGTGCAAAATGACGACGGTGGGCATGGATAACATAAACAAGCTCCGTTGGAAGTTGGTCATGATACTATATTTGGCTTTAATTTTTAAAACACAATAATAAAGTACTAACACAACTGAACATATAACTGTTTTATCCAGGTTTTTATCTTAAAAAGTGGTAAATTTAGAAAATGTTAATATTGTCGCCTATGGCAGAATAAATAGTACCGTTTTCCCTAAAGAAGATGGTGTGAGTGCTAATGAGATAACTCTCCATCCAAATAACAATTTAAAAAAGTAAACCATTATAGGTCAATGTACGGCCTTCAACACGGAGCCTTGGCTCACACCGAACAACAAGCTATAAACCCAGAAAAACTAATTAGTTTGATTCAAATATAAATCCATGCCGCAACTGGTCTTGTTAAAAATATATATTTTTTTTTAAATCCGGAATTAGTCTAACCGATATAGGTTGATATTTTATTGTAGCATCAAAAACTTCCGGAACGATTTTTCACGTTTTGTAAAACGTAAAATCATGTAAATTTAGTAAATATCAACTACCGACAGGGCCAAGACGATGGCATTTTAACATAATTGTACAGAAACACACATGTGATATATATCTCAATTCCAGTCAGTCACAATGTCAAGTAAATCCAGAAAGGTATTTAATTTTGTCGAATTTCAACCAACGCAACAGTTGAACAGCTAGGGCTTAAAACTAAATGTGTTAAACTTAACATATTTCAAAAACATCAACAATCTATCAATTACTTGACTCACTCTGAAATATCACTATTCAATTTCGATAGATATCTACATGTGATATGACAGCGAGCCGCAGTGTTTTTCCCAGGCCGATGTGACGTACCGCAGCGCCTTCATAAGATTTTTGTAGATCAGCATCTTGATTGGCCGCTGTCCCTTGATACTTGTCCAGCAGCGTGTTAATTTTCACATTTTCATTATAAATGTTGGTTAAAATTGTCAAGTTACTGATCACGGTTGATGGGTCTGTCAGTGTTACACAATAACAGATTATAAGTTTTACCTGAGTAGAGATGAATATTTATATTTTGACTTCTTTAATTGACTGAATATAAATAACTTTTGTGTTTAAAATCAATTTATTTCATATATATATTCTTGTAATTCATTAATACTCCGCATTATTAAACACATAACACAAAGCATTGTAATTCATATTGTATGTCATGATTTATGACTAATTGCTTCAGATCACAAAAATTCACTCTAAAAAAAGAGTTATGCGCCCTTGAATTTTGCTCCTTAAACAAATCCTCTGGAGAACACTGCCGGAGCCATTTCACCAAAAAATGAGAGAACAAATTATGTCAAATAGTTTTTTAAAAGTCTTTAAGTTGAACATTTCAGGCCAAAAATAAAATATTATTTGTTTCCCCTCCCACCACCGACCCAGTAGAATCGCTGTGACTTGAAAAATTTTATTGGCCATTTTTGTCAAAATTTTTTTTTTGGCTATATTGTTGTTGTTGTTGTGTATCTTTCCTCCATTGTCTGGAGAACTGTAGTCTTGGGTTTGGTTACTCAACACTTCATAGAATAATGGCTATGTTGGTTTTTGGTGATATCTTTTAGATGGTGTAGTAAACGTGCGTTGGTTTTTTGTCATACCTTTCTGATGCTGTAATCAACAAGCGTTTTAAATCAAGGCATTTTTGCATTGAAGCGTCTATATGATTCGGAATCAACTTCAAGGAAAACAAACTGCCGTGCTACACGATTTGTGTTGTGTGCAAGGGTGATAATTGAAAAAAAAAATCTGAAACATCTTTCAACCCACGGAGTGCACTTTGATTGGCTTTGTCTTTTACCTCTGCTCCTGTTTAAAGGTTAAAATCTTTGAGTAAAAATGGTCTGAATCGTGCTTTGAAATCAATCTACTTGGTCTTCGACTTCGAACCGGTTGGGCACAAGTCAGAAAATGTTGGATACGTGAATTCCCTGATTTAACCTCTTGTGTAACCAAGACCAGTTTAAATGTGTTTTTATTTTTCAGTTTATGGCATGAAGTTTTCAAAAGGGCACGTTTTACATTATAACTGCATCAGTTGAATTTGTAAATACTTAAAGTATTCAAGGAACAACAAAACATATACTGTGAAAGTACTTTAATTCGTGGGTATCAATTTTCGTGGTTTGAGCAATATTTACAAATTCGTGGGTTTTTAAATTCGTGGATTTTAGTTTTCTAAAAAAAGTAATTGAAAAATTAAAGCCTTTAGAAACGAAGGTAACAAATAGTCTGGATTGAAGGATATTGCAAAGTAAACATTGACATGTGTGAATCGTAGTGACAACACAAGTCTAATTAACCTAAGATAAAGTGATCAACAGATTAAAGACCATCAAAGGTGTTAATTAGGCCATAAACTTTCACCTAAAGAATAAAAGAAAACAGTTACATAAACAAATACTATAAACATGATAAACGTATCTTGAATTGTCAAATAGTTCTAATCAAAATCAAGCCCAGCATGAAATTATCATTTCCCATATGTACGAGAACTATGAGGATATAAAATGAACACTTTATCATACTAGCATATCAATACCAGAAATCTGACTTTCATCGACCAAAAATATTTTTTATGAGAATGAAAAGATGAAAAGTTGTACAGTTTAGGTTATTAAAGATTAAATGCGTATAACCCTGTATGCAGTTGTAGTTCTGTGACTCCTATTAAAGTATTCTCAGAGTTGGCGTTGTTCAATATATTCTCTAGATCATGACAGTAGTCAAACCTACATGGGGATCGTTCCATGTCTTGCTTTGGACAATGGTTGTTTTATTTCGTTGGACACTTAAATTCGTGGATAAAATCATCCACGAAAACCACGAAAATTGGTACCCCACGAATAAAAGTACTTTCACAGTAAGTGAAGCCTTGTTTTTTCTAGAACTTGAAAAAACATACAAATCTTTTGTTTAGGAATTAATTGACCAAGCTGCATGATCCAGGTGCAACTGAACATAACTGAATATTGAAAAATTTTATTCATTAAATTTTATTTCATTAACATATCTTTTTGTCATCTCATAATTGATGATCAAGGTATGAATTGGTAAACACAGAAATTGTTTTGTTGTGAGTTATGCATCAAATTAGACTTGATATAAACTTGATTTTTAACTAATTAAACACTTGCTTTCATTACACATTGTTATCACATGAAGGATGTGTGCTTTTGTAGATTTCCTACCATAAAATGAATAGGAAAAAGGAGGTCCCTGTATACTGTTTTTAACATCAGAAAACTGGGGTGTACACTGAATAGAGGGAATTACCCACTTTTCTTGACTTATCTTATTTGTTGAATTTTGTAAAAATTCAATATAGAAAAATTATATCAAGAGATAAAATAAAATAATTTGCCTACCTACCTACTCATACCCTGATAACCTCAGTCGGGGAGGGGAAACAAAGATATTTTTAATGTTGGCCTCAGTATAATTTATAATTAACAGTAGATTTTTTTTGCGAAAAATTAGATTACTGTCATCTTTAATCATTGAGGTTTAATCAAAACTAACTGGATTTGATGAATTTTTATAAAATACCTTCAAATATATATTATTATAATTTATTATTGCAGAGATCAGGAGAAAAAGATGAGTCATCATCAGATGAAGAATATGTACCTTACATTCCTATCAAACAAAGAAAGAAGATGCAGGTACATAAGTTATGTAAACCTCACAAGGGGGTCTTTGCCTGTATATATATTTATTAACATGATAAAGGTACATTTGTATACAAGTCAGGGGTCTTACTCAAATGAGTAATTTTAAATCACTGATTTTAGCAACATTGTGTCCACAAATGTTTGAAGTTAGAGTTGTCTTTCTTTAAAATTCACCTTTTTAAGTACTGTGGATTCATTATTATTCGTTGGATACCAATTTTTCGTGGATTTCGTTGGTACAGGTGAACCATGAAATTAAAAGTTCAACGAATGACACATTTTCTATAGGTTTTGTATGCAGACTTCAGCAAAATCACAAAATAAAAGATCCTCGAATATCCAAGTTTTCCTTCATCCACGAAAATTGGTACCCACGAAAATAAATGAATCCACAGTAGTACAAATTAATCACATGACTAAGATTTAATTTTAAATATACAATACTCATGATCCAGGGACTAATTATGGTACTAATTAATATCATGAAAATTATCAGAACAAACTTCTGTGTTGATAGGATGACCGGTCATGTCAAGTGATGACCTTGTATCGAATCTGGGATAATGACATGAAAATCAATTGCTAAAGTATCAAACCTCTATCTTCTTCCAAAAAAACTTTAACTGTATACACAGATGTGCTGCTTGTATGGATAACATTTTTGGAATGTCAAATTAATTGGGTGCAAATTTATGGAGGTATTATTATATCAATGGGTAGAATTTAGAAAAGTATATGTCAATAGGTCATACTAGTTCATCCTTTTATGAAACAGAAATATATATTTTTACAGATGATATAGTAACACATTGAGCAACAACATAAGTTTTTCAGGTAAAATTTTTAAATGTAGTTTACAAATATTACAGATTCAGGAGGCTGAGAAAAGACTGGGAAAAGTTAAACCAAAGGAAGAAGAGAAATCAGAAAGTAGTGATGCCCCTGAAGAGGAAGACACAGGACCTAAAGCACATGTCAGCTTACTGGATCAACATAGTGAACTCAAGAAAAAGGCACAAGGTTAGACATTTGTCTCCATTTGATTCTTAGATTCTATTTGTTTCCATAGCCTAGAAAAATGTCCAAAGGGTAAAAAAAACCATATATGTTAAAAGTCCTAACAATCTAAATTCAAAACTTTACCTGCATGGTATTTAGATGGATCTACAAATTTATGAATTTTTAAAGTTATGGCAGATAATCTAAAAGTCTACAAAAATGCCATTATTCATAATTTGACAGAAAACACTAAAATTAGTTTTTAAACCTACAATTTCAAACCTTGCTTGGATCAAAGATTTCTGAAATGATTGTGATCCCAATTTGAAATTTAATCAAATGTTCACTTCCTATTAACTACAAGGAAGACACCAGACTGTACCATACATGTAAATGTTTGAAATTTTCATTCAACAGATTTTACAGTGTACCATTTTTTTCTATTTTTTAGTGCTAGATGTGTTTTCAGGTTCATTTATTGTGAATTTGAAACTAACTCTGTGGTCTTATGGTAGTATCATCCGTTGAGTGGAGAAGGTCATGGATTTGATCCCAAGACTTGTCAATCACAAAACTTTAAAACTTGTATTTGCTGCTTTTCTATCAAAGCTCAACATTTAGAGATTAAAGACTGGATGGTTAAAAGTCAGAATAATGTGTCCGTTTGTACTGCAGCCTTTTGTTTAACCCCGCCACATTATTTATGTATGTGCCTGTCCCAAGTCAGGAGCCTGTAATTCAGTGGTTGTCATTTGTTTATGTGTTACATATTTGTTTTTCGTTCATTTTTTTTTTCATAAATAAGGCCGTTTGTTTTCTCGTTTGAATTGTTTTAAATTGTCTTATCAGGGCCTTTTATAGCTGACTATGCGGTATGGGCTTTGCTCATTGTTGAAGGTCGTACGGTGACCTATAGTTGTTAATATCTGTGTCATTTTGGTCTTTTGTGGATAGTTGTCTCATCGGCAATCATACCACATCTTCTTTTTTATATTTTGATCTAGTATATGAAAATTCTGAATCAACATGTCCAACTAGTATGTAAATGGGTATATCTTTATCTATTTAACTGCATATTCATGTAATACTTTAGTCTGAACATAGCAGTCTTTATTCAGTCAAGCAATCAATTGACATGTAACTGTCAACAGGACTATAGACTGAATGCATCTTTTTTTTTATAGTTTTACCCTTGTCTGTCTGTACGTCCCAATGTTGGTTTCCGTTCTCTACCTTTAGTTTGCCTCAACCAAATGTTATGAAACTTATACACAATGCTTATTGCCACAAAACACAGATCAAATTTGAATTTTGGTGGCGTCACTTTAACCGTTCTAGAGTTATGCCCGTTTACAAATGGAAAAATTACTGAATTTTTCGTTTCTGTTCTCTAACTTTAGTTTGCCTCAACCAAATGTTATGAAACTTATACACAATACTTATTACCACAAAACTCAGATCAAGTACAAATATGGGTGACATCACTAGTACTTTTACCGTTCTTCAGTTATGTTCCTTTATAACTTTATATGATATGCAAGCAGGGGCATCATGTGTGTCCCATGGACACATTCCCAATTTATTATATCTTGGTGGTTTATTTAACTGTTTTCACGTACTGATTCTGTTTAAATTACAGTTAGAAAAGAAACAGCCAGAGAAAAGATGCTGAAAGAAGAACAGAAGATTTTAGAAAGTGTTGCAGAGAACAAAGGTGTTTATAATACTTAAAAATGTTAACAAATTAAAAGAGAACCTGATTTCTATATAGGAAGGGGGAATTAATCATGTTTTTCCATTGATGTTGGTAAACAGTTTTCTTAACTTGAGGAATTTTATTTGGGCAAAATAAGTAATGTCTAGACCCAGTAGTTTAATAGAAGAATAACTTACTCAAAATAAAGTACATGTACTTATTTTATAGCATAAACTTTTTATATGTAGTAATGTTATTTTGGTAGGTTTTTTTTTCAAATTGAGGCCCAAAGAATTGTATTACATGCAATGTCCGGCTACAAAGGCTTTGTATGTTGGATTGAAAAACCAAATCTTATTGCCTTAGTATAATCTGAAAAAAAACCCACATATTTTCTCAAAGTCGGTTCTGGATTTACATTACACATTCAATAACTTTGCATGTGCAACAAATGGTGTGCTCTTTCTAATGTAATGTCAACTTGTTCACTTGATTTTAGTCAAACTTCTCACAAAAAGGATTTGTATTCTATGACAGAAAACACTTATTTCTTAAATATGTTTTGGGGAAAGGCAATAAAATAATTAGGGGTCATTAATCAAACACATGGGTCAGTTTGGGGCAGGAAACAGACATATATCATGTATTGCCTAACAGTGCTGATATATATCTTATATTTACAAAAATATATGGGTTAAGACAAAACTAACACATTTTTAAAATTAATATTTTACTTATAATTAATTGTTTGTCTATTTACAGCTTTGATGGGTGTGGCTGAGTTAGCTAAGGGCATTCAGTATGAAGACCCAATAAAGACAGGGTAACTATAAACTTTGATTTGATCATCAAAACACTTTTATCGCACTGCTGGTAAATTATCACGTTGTGATTGGTTTAACGCCGTCACGTGGTGACCCCCTATGGATCCGTAGGGGGTTAGTAAATTTCATAGGGGGTTCATGACGTCACGTCTTCTATTAATGGTGACGACATCTATTAATGTTGTTGTGTTTCATTGTTTATATTTCTACAAAACACAGCAAAAAAAGTTCTGCGTGCCATAAATTCGTTATACGGTTCACTACTGACCCCCTACGGACCATAGAGGGTGAATAAAATCCATAGGAGATTCGGCCATCGGCCTCACCCCCTATGGATTTTACTAACCCTCTATGGATCCGTAGGGGGTCAGTAACGAACCATACAACTTACAGTATACTAACCTTAGTTTCCTTGCAACTGATTGCAATAATTTAATTATTTTAGGAGAAATTTAAAAATTATTACTCATTGAAATTAGAATAACTCTTTCTCATGATTTCACCATAGATTAACTATGCTTTTGTTTTTTCAATTTTGCTCCCAACAACACAAAGTAGTTTAAATAGATTTTGACAGATTTTTAACTGGCATGGTATTTTGTGTAGATTTTTAAAGCATTTTTAGATAAATTCATGTGAAGCTGAGTATATGTCAGAAGTTTGTTTAATATTTTGATGCATTATTGTTACATCTATTAACGTAAACATTGACATATTTGATCTGCCAAGCAGTGAGTCTGGATCACAGCTTACTGTGCTTATTCAAACATAACAGATAGACATGGAATGTTATAAAATATTATATAGGAATTGAATAATAAAAGCCAAAATGTCAGTTCAATCCTTAAATCACAATGTAGAACTACAAAAAATGTGAATGCAAAAAGGAGTATTAAAACCAATTTATCAACTCTTAAAAGCACAAATTTATAGTGTTTTTTTCATTTATATACATTGGCATTATCAGATGTACCATCTAAATACAATTGTAGAACTTTGGTGTTTTACTCGAGAATTATAAAAAGCTGTTGAAAGAATAATATAAAGCTCTAGATTGAATTTCTATGTTATTGGGCAAAGAAAAATGAAAAGGAATATTTTGATTAAATATGAAACATTATTAACCAGCCTTTTTACAATGAAAGGGTCTATAACTTATCAGGAATATTAGTCACATTCTGGTTCCAATGTCATCTATTGTCCTTTTATATATTATCTGCTAACATTCTGTTACAGATGTCTATGTTGATATTAGATATCTTTTGTGACTAGTGGACATATACCCCAAATCTTCTGTTATTTATATATTATCTGCTGACATTCTGTTACAGATGTCTATGTTGATATTAGATATCTTTTGTGACTAGTGGACATATACCCCACATCTTCTGTTACAGATGTCTATGTTGATATTAGATATCTTTTATGACTAGTGGACATATACCCCACATCTTCTGTTACAGATGTCTATGTTGATATTAGATATCTTTTGTGACTAGTGGACATATACCCCACATCTTCTGTTACAGATGTCTATGTTGATATTAGATATCTTTTATGACTAGTGGACATATACCCCACATCTTCTGTTACAGATGTCTATGTTGATATTAAATATCTTTTGTGACTAGTGGACATATACCCCACATCTTCTGTTACAGATGTCTATGTTGATATTAGATATCTTTTATGACTAGTGGACATATACCCCACATCTTCTGTTACAGATGTCTATGTTGATATTAGATATCTTTTGTGACTAGTGGACATATACCCCACATCTTCTGTTACAGATGTCTATGTTGATATTAGATATCTTTTGTGACTAGTGGACATATACCCCACATCTTCTGTTACAGATGTCTATGTTGATATTAGATATCTTTTGTGACTAGTGGACATATACCCCACATCTTCTGTTACAGATGTCTATGTTGATATTAGATATCTTTTATGACTAGTGGACATATACCCCACATCTTCTGTTACAGATGTCTATGTTGATATTAGATATCTTTTGTGACTAGTGGACATATACCCCACATCTTCTGTTACAGATGTCTATGTTGATATTAGATATCTTTTGTGACTAGTGGACATATACCCCACATCTTCTGTTATTTATATATTATCTGCTGACATTCTGTTACAGATGTCTTTGTTGATATTAGATATCTTTTATGACTAGTGGACATATACCCCACATCTTCTGTTACAGATGTCTATGTTGATATTAGATATCTTTTGTGACTAGTGGACATATACCCCACATCTTCTGTTACAGATGTCTATGTTGATATTAGATATCTTTTATGACTAGTGGACATATACCCCACATCTTCTGTTACAGATGTCTATGTTGATATTAGATATCTTTTGTGACTAGTGGACATATACCCCACATCTTCTGTTATTTGTCAGTTTTATGTTTGTTAAATTAAGAAGAGGATTTCCCCAATTCTTTATAATTAACCTAATCAAACGACTCAAAGACAGACATATAAATCAGTTGAAAGATAGCCATACAAATAATTACTTTCATCCATCCTTTCACACAACTATCATATTGATTGAACATGATTTATCTGAACACTAACATATACATGATTAAATGTGTATAAGAGTCAGGTCACCTGTCCTATATAAAGAGGGATAACTCTAATATTTCTTTACATTTTACATTGAAAAATATTATTACTTTTGATTAATAAAACAATGTATTGAAGGGGTACTAGCTACGAGATATATAAAAAATCTAAAGTAAGATTTTTTTTGTTAAATCAATAATGAAAGTGAAATAGTGAAATAATAATTCGCTTTTAGCAGCCAAAATAGTTCAATTTTATCAAATTAAGCGAAGAAACATTGATATTTGCTAATTCACTTGCAAGTGAATCAGTCGACCTCATTAAATCCGTATTCATGTGAACTTCAGTTTAACCCCTAGCTAGAGATTGACAACGCATGCATTGTACGTGTACTGGTTATTTTTAAAGAAAAAGAATGTCAACAGTGAAAGTGAAACTAAGGTAAACCATTTGATAACTTATTCGATCCATATAAAATCATTCTTATACGGTTACAAACAATGAGAAACATATATGTTTAATCTATAAAATAAAATCAAACAGACCCATAAAAATCTAATTGCACGTGTTGGTTTAATCTATTCATATCTTTATTATGTTTACATCGCTTATATGGTCATTTGAGGTCAAATCGATAGTTAATTAGATGGCGTCTGGACTAAAATTCACACGAAACGAACCTACATATTCTCTACCCCATGCTCTGTAAACTGTTTCTTTTGGACTTTTGGTAGTTTGGATAAATGTTTTACATTGTTATAAATCAAATATGAGAATGAATTTGAGACAAATCTGTGACCATGAATTTGACAGCTAGTGCCCCTTTAAGGGGGTAGACCTTAGTTCAGGGAGTTAACTCTTTAAATCAATTATGCGTTTGTAACAGTCAAGTTTCTTTAATGAATTTTCAGCATTGACCTGAAACAGATTGGAAATAATTTATGTATCCAAGAAGCTTAAAACATATTTATGAAAATGGCTGACGCAAACGTACTGATGATTTTAAGAGTTATTTCCCTTAACCTAGGTCTACCTCCTTAAGATCTAATTATAATCGGGAAGGAAGATAAAAAAAATAATAGAAACACACTGTATAATATTATATCTGTATAAATATACTTATTCAAAAGATGTTAGTTTATTTTTTTTGGACTAATAGTTCATTGGTATATTTTTATTTTATTTTTAATTGACAGCTGGACTCCTCCCAAATATATCTTGCACAAATCTGAACATAAACATGAAGAACTAAGGAAGAAACACCACATTCTTGTGGAAGGGGAGGACCTGCCACCTCCAATAAAATCCTTCAAAGAAATGAAATTTCCAAGGGCCATATTAAATGCCATGAAACATAAAGGCATAACTAAACCTACACCTATACAGATACAAGGTATTCCAGCAGTGTGAGTATTGTCTATAATCTGTAGTTTCACATAACCAAACCTACACCTATACAGATACAAGGTATTCCAGCAGTGTGAGTATTGTCTATAATCTGTAGTTACACACAACTAAACCTACACTTATACAGATACAAGGCATTCCAGCAGTGTGAGTATTGTCTATAATCTGTAGTTACACATAACTAAACCTACACTTATACAGATACAAGGTATTCCAGCAGTGTGTGTATTGTCAATAATCTGTAGTTACACACAACTAAACCTACACCTATACAGATACAAGGCATTCCAGCAGTGTGAGTATTGTCTATAATCTGTAGTTACACACAACTAAACCTACACCTATACAGATACAAGGTATTCCAGCAGTGTGAGTATTGTCAATAATCTGTAGTTACACACAACTAAACCTACACTTATACAGATACAAGGCATTCCAGCAGTGTGAGTATTGTCTATAATCTGTAGTTACACACAACTAAACCTACACCTATACAGATACAAGGTATTCCAGCAGTGTGAGTATTGTCTATAATCTGTAGTTACACACAACTAAACCTACACCTATACAGATACAAGGCATTCCAGCAGTGTGAGTATTGTCTATAATCTGTAATTACACATAACTAAACCTACACTTATACAGATACAAGGTATTCCAGCAGTGTGAGTATTGTCTATAATCTGTAGTTACACACAACAAAGCCTACACTTACACAGATACAAGGTATTCCAGCAGTGTGAGTATTGTCTATAATCTATAGTTACACACAACTAAGCCTACACTTATACAGATACAAGGTATTCCAGCAGTGTGAGTATTGTCTATAATCTGTAGTTACACACAACTAAACCTACACCTATACAGATACAAGGTATTCCAGCAGTGTGTGTATTGTCAATAATCTGTAGTTACACACAACTAAACCTACACTTATACAGATACAAGGCATTCCAGCAGTGTGTGTATTGTCAATAATCTGTAGTTACACACAACCAAACCTACACCTATACAGATACAAGGTATTCCAGCAGTGTGAGTATTGTCTATAATCTGTAGTTACACACAACTAAACCTACACTTACATTGTATACAGATACAAGGCATTCCAGCAGTGTGAGTATTGTCTATAATCTGTAGTTACACATAAACAAACCTACACCTATACAGATACAAGGCATTCCAGCAGTGAGTGTATTGTCTATAATCTATAGTTACACATAACTAAACCTACACTTTTACAGATACAAGGCATTCCAGCAGTGTGAGTATTGTCTATAATCTATAGTTACACATAAACAGACCTACACCTATACAGATACAAGGCATATCAGCAGTGTGAGTATGGTCTATAATCTGTAGTTTCACATATAGGTGAACCATTTCTAGAGTGCAGCTACAGTCCAATATGTAGTGACTAATAAAGTTAAAACATATCTAGAATGTACAGCATGTACACACAGTTCAGTCTGTTGCTTTTAAGCACTTAAGGTAACAGGTATGTTAATGGGCAATCTCATAAATATTTGCAAAATTTTGTAAGCAAAAAGATTTTGACGTCTTTGTGGAACTGCATATGAATATTGGAAAAAATATAATATAAGTAAGTTTTAAACTCTAGAAGATAAAGCAAATGAAATATTCGGTAGAAAGAAGTATAAATGTATAGTTATATGTAAATATTACAAAAATAATATTGTGTAATTTGGTTTTATATTACTTTTTTTTTCAAAAATCTGTCAATCAAATTTTCTGTAAAAAGGATATATATATATGTTATTGCCATTAAATAATTCATGTATTTTTGAAATATCTAAAAATGTCAAATTTAAGATTTCTGTGTTCAATGGAGACACGACATTCTGTTTATTTTTCATGTTTTTGTCTTTTCTTTACATGTTTTCACTAATGCAGAATATAGAACTAAAGATGACTAAATGTAACACCCTGTTACTTTAAGCAATCAATCATGATATCAGGTTGTTAGGTAGATATGATTGGTATTGCCTTTACTGGGTCAGGGAAAACTATGGTATTCATCCTGCCTATTATTATAATTTCAGGCTGTTAGGTATAGATATGATTGGTATTGCCTTTACTGGGTCAGGGAAAACTATGGTATTCATCCTGCCTATTATTATAATTTCAGGCTGTTAGGTAGAGATATGATTGGTATTGCCTTTACTGGGTCAGGGAAAACTATGGTATTCATCCTGCCTATTATTATAATTTCAGGCTGTTAGGTAGAGATATGATTGGTATTGCCTTTACTGGGTCAGGGAAAACTATGGTATTCATCCTGCCTATAATTATGTTTTCATTGGAACAAGAAAAGAGACTTCCATTTATAGATGGTGAAGGTCCATATGGATTGATTATTTGTCCTTCAGTAAGTACATTCAACTTAAAAACACCACTGAAAATGTATTTTCTGATTAAAGATCTACTGCAATGTATTTTTTCCCAATAGCTTATTTGTGAGGAATTAATAAAAAAAATAGGTCTAATAGGCCACACAAATCATTATACAATAAAAAAGTTGGGGTATACTGTTTTACCTCTGTCCGTCGGTCAGTCTGTCCACCCGTCCCATGAATATTTTTCGTCTCATCTTTCTCAGGATGAAATGGCACAGAAGTGTTAAAAGTGGCTTAAGGTGGTAGACCTTGGTTCAGGGAGATAACTCTTTAGATCAGTTAAGCGTTTGTAAAAGTCCAGTTCATCAATGTATATTAAGCATTTACCTGAAACAGATTGAAAATAATCTATGTAACCTAGAAGCTTAGAATATATTTTTGAAAATGGTTGACACAAACGTACTGATGATTTAAGAGTTATTTCTCTTAACCTACATGTAGGTCTACCTCTTTCAGACATCAATCAATCAATCAAAGATTTTTTGTAAACACCAAATACCATTACCTACAGTACTACTAATATGAAATACATTTCAACAGCATTTGCTTTTCTTTACTTTGTTTTTATTTTTATTTTATATGAAAATAAAGAATTTATTATTATGAATAAAAAATAATATCCTAAAAAAAACATTATAACCATGATAACATTTTTATTATAAAAAAAATTATATTCTTGATGAGAATGAATTCATATTTAGATAAACAATAGTGTGGCCTATCAATTAAAATAGAGCTGACAATAAATGGGAAAATATAAACAGCAGCAGTTTTACTTTCAATGTCTTAGTAATGACAGTATGTCTGTGGGAAATGGCCAAGACAAGACTTAACAAATATGCTGTATTTTGAACACTGAAATGACGATAGGTGCATTCCAAATGAAGATGTATGATGCAGATCTAATAATTAGATTAAAAAAAAATAGACTTATAGTATACAGTTTACCCAGTAAAAAGTAAAATCACAAAAATACTGAACTTAGAGGAAAATCAATTTGGAAAGTCCATAATCACATGGCAAAATCAAATAACAAAACACATCAAAAACAAATGGACAAGAACTGTCATATTCCTGACTTGGTACAGGCATTTTCAAATGTAGAAAATGGTGGATTAAACCTGGTTTTATAGCGCTAACCCTCTCACTTTAATGACAGTCGCATCAAATTCCGTTATATTTACATTGATGCTTTAACTAAACAGACACAATAAATAAAATAGTCAAAATAATTTTATGATATGTTTTTCATTACAGAGAGAATTAGCCAAGCAGACCAGTGAATTGATCAGTCACTATTGTAAAGCTTTATCAGCAGATGGATTTCCAGAGTTAAAGTGTGGTTTGTGTATTGGTGGAGTTCCTATAAATGATCAACTCAGTATTATAAAAAGGTGCCATATATTATATATATTGTCTAAGAGTTAAAGTGTGGTTTGTGTATTGGTGGAGTTCCTATAAATGATCATCTCAGTATTATAAAAAGGCGCCATATATTATATATATTGTCTTAGTGATGAAATGTTTTATTGTAAATTTTCTTTCTTTACTTAGGGATTTTAATTTTTGTCAAGTTTTAATGTTGATACCATCCTGTGCTTTGAAAAAAAAGGTACGGCTAGATTTGCATTCAGAATATTCTTGCATATAATATTTATGTTTTTAACCTTCTTGCATTTGAGGAAAAGATAAAGAAACTTCAAACATTTCCTCCTTTTGAAATTTTCCAACCAAAATGAACAAGATATTATGGTGGTAATCCCGGGGAGACTAATGCTAATAGTTGATTTCTTTACTTGTAGAGGTGTCCATATTGTAGTGGCGACCCCTGGTAGATTAATGTTAATGTTAGATAAGAAGATGATGACCTTAGATGTGTGTAGATATTTAGTGATGGATGAGGCTGACAGAATGATTGATTTAGGATTCGAGGAAGATGTTAGAACAATCTTCTCTTATTTCAAGGTTTGAGATCCTCTAGTTTTTGTCAAGGGTAGATAACATTTGTTATTTTGAATTCTCTGAATTATTTTTTTTTTATGATTTAAATTCTAAGAGTTGTTTGAATAAGATGCATGAAAGATTAGAAAAGTTCAACTTCGTTTGATGTCTCCTTTCCTACCATAACACATTTCATGGAAATTGTCGTAAGAGAACAGTTTAAATTTAGACATTTTTTGTTAGGTACTTAAGTCTACATAAACTACACACAATTTGTGACAAAAAGTAAAAATGAGACGGAAACTACTTCAGCTGAGACTGGGGACTGACAAATTAAAAAGAAGGAATTGACAGATGAATTAAAAAAAAAAATTGATGCAAGCTATACTTTATTGTAGTTTTAACATGGGTATGCATTATATTTGTGATTATTTTTGCTCGAGCGATAATGAGGGCTAAAATAACATGAATAAATTGCCTACCCATGTTAAAACTACAATAAAGTATAGCTCGCATCAATTATTTCGATTCTGATTAGGACAATTGTGAAAAGCGCTTGTGTAGGCTCTTCCATGAACCTCCCTTTTTTGTTTGTAAACAAGTAAATGACTGGCAATGTGATTTTCCAGAGGGAGGAATCTGAACAGCCAGCATGAACGGTTGTCGTATCTAGGTCAAATATGTCAATTTCGAATTGCAACACATGACAGCCATAATAAATGAATAAGTAATAACATGTGCATCATTTAAGAGTTTTGAAGTTTTTTAAGTTAATGAAATATAGTATATGCATGCAAATTTGATTAAATTCATTATTCTGCAGTAGTCAATATACGCATGTGCAAACAAATTTTATTGAATTTAGAGCATGGTTTTTTTTCACAAAACGAAAGAAGCACGTCACATTAGAATTAAACTCCAAAGGTACCATTGGGATTCATCATAAGAAAAATGACAAAAAAAGAGATAAACTTTTCAATCAGCATATATGATGAGAATTAGTTATTTATATCACAAAAAAATACATTGAAACAGAAATATAAATAGACATCAGTGATACAAATATTTTTCTTAATCAAGCCACATTAAAAAATATTTTTTTTTTATATAGAATAACCTAAATAGAAATTTTATGAATCTGAAGTACCATACAATTTTTAATATAGAAAAAGTAGGTATGGCTGTTTTATTAATTTCTATCTACTATTTCTATCTTTAATAAAATGTAACATTATCCTCAACAGGGACAAAGGCAGACTTTGCTCTTCTCAGCAACTATGCCTAAGAAGATCCAGAACTTTGCTAGGAGTGCTCTTGTAAAACCTGTAACAGTTAATGTAGGAAGAGCTGGTGCTGCTAGTCAGAATATCATTCAGGAAGTAGAATATGTCAAACAGGAAGCCAAAATCTGCTATATCCTGGAATGTCTACAGAAAACATCCCCACCTGTGAGTATAAGAAAATTAAAAGATTTGCAAATGAATCATGATTTTACAATATCAGGTTGATTTGATTATCAACTGACAGGAAATTATCATACCATGTATTTATAAATTTATAATATATCTGGTTTATTTGATTATCAACTGACAGGAAATTATCATACAATGTATTTATAAATTTATAATTTCTAAAAGTGTTTTGAAATGACTGATAATAGTTTCACTCATTAAGCTGAAATATGAAATATTTCATATTTTACCATTAAGCATCTAATGGAGAATGTGTTTTTTAAAAAGGGAGAAACTTGGACTCATTTATAGGTAAAACAAGCACATGTTTGACTTGTGAAAATTTAATTTTCATTTCGGGAATTGTCTTGTTAATAGCCATTGCTGAAAAATTAGTAATTAATAGAGATACTCATCTGAATTGATCAATACATTCAGTCACTTTTACGTGAATGATTCTCCTTGGTGTAAACACAGGTAAAAGTGAGAAGATATCATTAGCCACTAGCTCTCTGGGACATTAAAAAAGTAAGTTGGAAGGCACTTGGGATTATCATACAATACAGAGTGGCAGTTTTACTATCTAAAACGTAATTTAAGGTGGTACCTAACACTACAGGGAGATAACTCTGTAAAGTCAGCTAAACGTTTTAATTACATTGTGTTGTAACTGGAATATTAAGCTTCTCAATGATCAAAATTTGTGTTTTATAACCATTGTAATTTTTCTGACAAAACAGTTGGTTCAAAATTTTTGAAATTTTTATATTTTTGTTAAAAGGTCAAAATAGATACTTTGACAAAATTTAATGAACATTAAATGAGCCAAACTAATTTTAGTGAAAGTGTTGGGTACCACCTTAAAATCTGAATTTCAATGAAATTTAGATGACCAAATTTTCTTCTGTCATTGATTTTTTTCTTGACCAAAATCTCAAATACCATTTCAGTCTTGTATTTCCTAATCAGTCCTGTCTGGCAATATGACAGTTTCTGGACCCTTGATGTAAAGTTTTTGTGATAACCTGTATCAAAACCCTTTACAATCATAAAGACTTTCAACTTAAAATTTAACCATTATCCTTAACAAGGCAAGACATTTTAGGGTGTGCACTATTTTAATTAGAATCAAAGATGAATTCCATGTCTTGTAGGTGTTGGTGTTTGCTGAACGAAAACAAGATGTAGACGCCATTCATGAGTATCTGTTATTGAAAGGAGTAGAAGCTGTAGCTATTCATGGTGGAAAAGGTAGGAAATAAAATTGAGAATGGAAATGGGCAATGTGTCAAAGAGACAACAACCAGACCAAAGATCAAAAACAGCCCAAGGCCACCAATGTGTCATCAACACAGGGAAAATCCCGCACCGAAGGCTGGCTTCAGAAAAGCATAGAATAAATTTACCTTGTTTATGATGTCTTTCGTAGGATTTCTTTTTTGAAACATACTTTATCCATCTGATAAGCCTTTTTCAACTGATTTTTATAGTTTGTTCTTATGTTGTACTGTTACACCACTGTCCCAGGTTAAGGGGAGGGTTGGGATCCCGCTAACATGTTTAACCCGCCTCATTCTGTATGTATGTGCCTGTCCCAAGTCAGGAGCCTGTAATTCAATGGTTGTTGTTTGTTGATGTGTTACATATTTGTTTTTCGTTCATTTTTAGCTCAGCTGTCCCAAAGGGCCAAGTGAGCTTTTCCCATCACTTTTCGTCTGTCGTCTGTCGTCGTTAACTTTTACAAAAATCATCTCCTCTGAAACTACTTGGCCAAATTAAACCAAACTTGGCTACAATCATCACTGGGGTATCTAGTTTAAAAAATGTGTCCGGTGACCCGGCCAACCAACCAAGATGGCCACCATGGCTAAAAATAGAACATAGGGGTAAAATGCAGTTTTTGGCCTATAACTCAAAAACCAAAGCATTTAGAGCAAATCTGACATGGGGTAAAATTGTTAATCAGGTCAACATCTATCTGCCCTGAATTTTCAGATGAATCGGACAACCCGTTTTTGGGTTGCTGCCTCTAAATTGGTAATTTTAAGGAAATTTTGCTGTTTTGGCTATTATCGTGAATATTATTATAGATAGAGATAAACTGTAAATAGCAATAATGTTCAGCAAAGTAAGATTTACAAATAAGTCAACATGACCGAAATAGTCAGTTGACCGCTTTAGGAGTTATTGCCCTTTATAGTCAACTTTTAACCATTTTTCGAAAATTTTAGTAATCTTTTAGAAAAATCTTCTACTCTGAAACTACTGGGCCAAATTTAACCAAACTTGGCCACAATCATCATTTGGGTATCTAGTTTTAAAAAAGTGTGGCATGATCCTGCCAACCACCAAGATGGCCACCATGGCTAAAAATATTACATATTGGCAAAATGTAGATTTTGGCTTATATCTCTGAAACTAAAGCATTTAGAGCAAATCTGACAGAGAATAAATTGTTTATCAGGTCAAGATCTATCTGCCCTAAAATTTTCAGACAAAACAGACAATCTGTTGTTGGGTTGCTGCCCCAGAATTAGTAATTTTAAGAAAATTTTGCAGTTTTTGGTTATTATCTTGAATATTATAATAGATAGAAATAAACAATAAACAAAAAAAGCAATAATGTTCAGCAAAGTAAGATCTACAAATAACTCAACATAACCAAAATTGTCAGTTTACCCCTTAAAGAGTTGTTGCCCTTTATAGTCATTTTTTAACAATTTTCATAAATTTATGTAAATTTTTGTATATTTTTAGAATATATATTCCACTGTAATTACTAGGCCAAGTTCATTATAGATAGAGATAATTGTAGCAAGAAGAATGTCCAGTAAAGTAAGATCTACAATCACATCATGATTAAACAATTTTGTCATGAATTTATCTGTGTCCATTGTTTAATATGCACATAGACCAAGGTGAGCGACACAGGCTCTTGAGAGCCTCTAGTTTGTACATAAATTAGGCCGTTAGTTTTCTCGTTTGAATTGTTTTACATTTGTCATTTCAGGACATATTATAGCTGACTATGCGGTATGGGCTTTGCTCGTTTTTGAAGGCCGTGCGGTGACCTATAGTTGTTAATTTCTGTGTCATTTGGTCTCTTGTGGAGAGTTGTCTCATTGGCAATCATACCACATCTTCTTTTTTATATTTAGGCATTTAATAATGGTTTACTTTTTTAAAATTGTTATTTTAAAAGTGTTCTCCCCAGGCCGTTTTAGCGTCGCGGTACCGCGACGCTATATTTCTTCCCGTGACGCTATAATTATTACCGCGACGCTATAATTATTTTCAGGATGTTATTTTCCTCGTTCCTAAATTTTGAACTTTCATCTAATTACCACTTATGATCATAAAAAAAATATATCACTTTTAATTGTAATCCCTTCAAGTCGGACAATAGAGGCAATTTAGAGTGGTTAAATAGGTGTTAATTGCCCTTTGGGTGATAACTGTTTGGATACGAATACCCCAAGCTTTCACTTTGACATGATTAATACCACGTGGTTTGCAATCGGCAAATTTCGACAAGGAGAAAATGTAATCAGAAAATCATAAAAAAGTCGAAATATATGTTTGCTAAATGAAATTTCAAAGAAACAAACAATTTTTCTCTTTTAAAATGATGTTGAGTCTTAGCTTTTTACGACTTTTGATATATTAGTATTCTCTTCCTATTAAATCAAGAGTGGAAATTTTGATTTTGGGCAAAATAAGTTTTGTACTTTCTTTAGAAAGTGATCAAAATTTGCTTGTGCATATGTTTCATCCATTTAATGCATTAAAAACGCCATATTCATTCCAAATCTCTTGTCAAACATTGTTTATTTTCGTATTTTTCATTGCTTTCGGCGGCCATTTAATATTTTAGTGTAAACTACTGATCGGAACCGGACCAGATATGACAAAAATCCGCATTTTACAATAATAACTACATATGCACAAATGGCACAGTAGACAGAAAACAATGATACATAAAGAGAAAACTAAGCATTAACAGACTACTTGTAGATAACTTTGTTAAAAATATATCATTTTGTAAAAAGAAACAACTGGGACCATGAACCAATATGTTTCAAAGACATGATAAAGAATTTTTTCTATTCAAATTTTTTATTAAGAACCCATGTTTTTTCCTACATATTTAGTGCAATTGTATCTATACAGGTTGCACTATAATAAACCATTCATTCATTTAGCTGGGTATAGGTAGGGTAACTGGAACCACACATATATTTTTATTTAGACTAAGAGGAAAAAAATAATTCTGGAACTATAAATGAATATAGAAAACATAAACTGAAAATACTGTTATCATGGTTATAGTTTAATTGTATTCTCAGTTATGAATTCAACAATATAAAAACAAAGAATAGGGTGGAATAGAATATTTTATTTACCAAATAAGGGCCTATAGCATAAAAACAATATAATACATTTTGTAATAAACAATAATGTATATAACATAAAGGAAATAAAGCGTTGCCACGACATGATAAATTACATTAAAAAAAAATACAATTTATTTTTTTACGCCAAATGTGATGCTTTCCAAAATTTCTGGGGAGAACACTGGGAGAGTTGTCTCATTGGCACTCACACCACATCTTCCTATATCTATTTAATAGTCATATTTAAATGCTGGTGTTTAATTTTGTGTGTACAGTCGTAATAGATTTTCCCTTGATGCTTTGATTTGATATTATCACTACAAGCTTAAACACCTTTTGTGAATTGATTTATTTTTGTTGTAATCAATTTTTGTTGATTGATAAAAAAGTGTATTTCCTGAAATCTTGATTATGTGGTTAAATTGTGCATTAAAAGCTTTAGGTAATTTTAACATTATTAAACATTTAATTTGTGGTTCCAAACAAAAACTGGTACATGTATTCCAAGAAAATATGAATCAACAGTATGTTTTTTTTTTTATCATGAAAACACTTAAAAACCAAAATAATAAACAGATTTCAGTTTTGAGCATGTAGATTTTGTGAAATATCCACTGCACATACCAGTAAGATAGATCCTATTTAGCTCATTCACAAAAACTGTTTGTATTGTGATTTAGGGTAGATGTTTTACAATAACTTAATTATAAAACTTGATTATCTATATTTATTAATTAATAGAAAAACAAAGGATATGGGGTGTCCATCCATGACACAGAATCAGTACATGCACAACGAAAATATAAAAAAACATATGAACAGCGCTTTTATTGCTGTTCTTCATCTGAAAGACAAAGTACAGTGATTAATGTTTAAGAAATAATTCCTTCATGTCATGCTCATTTTAACATAGGTAGGCATTACATTTGTCAATATTTTACACTGAGCATTAGCGAGGTGTAAAATGTGGTCAAATATAATGTGTATCCATGTTAAAATGAGCAAAGAGCATAACATGAAGGAATTATTTCGATTCTAATAGGACAAATACAGTATTTTTATAGGTCGAAGCGTATGAAAAAGCGTACAAATGTTTGGCTGTTCCCGAGAAGTCTGTACATTACATTTCATATTTGATAAGTTTTATAACTACGAGCAGGGTAAATATATGTTGTTTGATAAAAATATACAATAAAAGTTTATGTTAGCTCCTTATATATATATATATTTTAAAGGATAACGATGGAAATAACGTTAATGTAAACAGTAAGTTCGTGTGCATGTGTCAAACATATTTTGTGCTCATTAGAATAGGCTTTATTTACAAAGTGTAATAAGGACGTCATATTAGAATTTGTATTTGAAAAATCTCAGATTTATTTTTATACTTATCATGTGACTTATCATGTGATGTATATTGATGATTAGCAAAGTGTGAACATTTTTCATGTGCAGTAGATAAATGGTCATTGAGTAATATTTTTTGGGAGGCAAACCTTTCTGTAATATATCATTTCCTCAATGTCAAAGGTTCTTTACTTTCTTAGTTATTCGTAGGAATTTTATTTTTATCTATCTGTAAATGCGCCTGTCTGGTCAGTATCTGCTTGAAAATCAGATAATTAACTAAAATAATCTTCTTTTCAGACCAAGAAGAAAGATCAAGATCTGTAGAACAGTTTAAGAAGTTTGAGAAGGATGTACTTGTAGCCACAGATGTAGCTTCTAAAGGATTAGATTTCCCAGAGATTCAACATGTTATTAATTATGATATGCCAGAGGATATAGAAAATTATGGTAATTTATTAAAGTGTTTTTCTTTATTTTTAGAAATCCAATTTTAAATTGTGTTTTTCACACATGTCTGTTATTTCTGTTTTTAAAGGCCTTTTAGTTTTCTCTTAATGTTTACATTGAAAAGAGTAAATACTTCTTCTTTTCAATGTCATTGATTATTACAGTGGAACCTGATTAAACCAAACCCTGAACAAACTGGAAACCTGTCTAATCCAAACTTGTTCTGAAGACCAATCATATCACATTTTATGCATTGTGAACCTGATGAAACCGAATACCTGCCAAACCGAACAAAATCTCAAGTCCCGAAAGGGTTTGATTTAGTCAGGTTTTACTGTATTTTCAAATTTGTATTTGGATGACATAAAGAACTAATATTGATTTTTTTATTTATAGTTCACAGAATAGGAAGAACGGGAAGATGTGGTAATACAGGAATAGCAACAACATTTATTAATAAAGCTGTTGGTAAGTTATTGTACCACTACCACCTTCCTCCCTACAAGGGTCACCCACAAGGTTGTAGAAACTTAGAGATGTTGTCATAACTTGTTTATTTCTCAACAAGCCTGTACTGAGGGTCTAGATGATGGTGTTTAGAGAATATAACATAATGGTGGAAAAGTGCAGAATATAGGACAGAAAAGTCAAGAATAGAAAAAAATAAGCAAAAAAAAGATGAGTTACAGATCAAGTTTAAGTTTTGTTTTGCTCAGCAAATTTTTGCTGAAATTACGGGCTATGGACTTTGATAATTTGTTGAAAATCACAGTTATACAGACTTTTTTTCTAAACACTTTCAAATATTAGGCTGATTTTTGGTATGTGAGTTACCCATGATGAGTAACAGATCAAGTTTAAGTTTTGTTCTGCTCGGCTAATTTTTGCTGTAATTTCGGGCTTTGGACTTTGATAAATTTTTGAAAATCACAGTTATACAGACTTTTTTCTAAATGCTTTCAGATATTGGGATGATTTTTGGTATGTGAGCTAACCATAATGAGTTACAGATCAAGTTTAAGTTTCGTTTCGCTCCGCTTCGCTAATTTTTAAAATGAAGGGTTTACAAGTTTGAAAATTGTTGAAAATCACAGTTATACAGACTTTTTTCTATACACCTCCAGATAGTGGACCACTGCTAATTCAAACCTCACTGGTCTTAATAAACAGAATGACTTTATATTTTGTACTTTTTAACCACTTTCATTTCAAATCTATAATTCTTGGTTCAAATTGAAACACAGACAGGGATTTTCATAACAATCTAGAAGAAAGACCAACAAAAATAAAAACTTGATTGAATTTTGAAAATTAATAATCAGTTTTAAGCATCTCATGTTTTGGAAATGGTAAGAACTTTTCAGCAACTTCTGTTCAAAACATGTTTAAATTGGTAGTAAAAAATATTCCAAACACATGACTTTGTTTTTTTTTTTTATTCAACATTTTATATCGTATATACTTTCTTTTTCCAGAGGAGTCAGTACTGTTAGACTTGAAACATTTATTAATTGAAGCAAAACAAAAAGTCCCACCATTCTTAGCAAACATGGAGTCTGAAAATGAGAAATTTCTGGATATTGGAGGTAAAGTATTAAATTGTGAATTTATATTTTAGGAGCAAATTCTATGTTGTATAACAGGCATATATGAAAAGAAATGTTTTAAATGATTTATACAGCAAAATTGAATTCAGTGACCCTTATAATTTATAAATCAATAAAACAAAAAAATATATTGGAAATGACGTCATGTTTTTTTAAGAGAATTTTGCTAAGCAAATTTTTGAGAAAAGGCAAATTATAGTCAAAATATTCCAAACTAATTGTGATATTTATGTTGTTACGGCCAGAAATTACCTTTAAATTGTAGCCAACAAAACACACAAATCAATAATAAAATTTAACAATATTTATTATAACAAAGTTTACAAGAAGTATTACACAAATATTACTGTCAACTTAACTGTCAAAATATGAGTCAAATCTTTTATATTTATCTGTATCCGGATATCTTTCGGGTTCCAATCTGAATATTACATTCACTACTACGGTCACAATCCAGTATGATGCTGTTAGTAGAATAAAAGTGTCAATCCAAATGCTATGAATATTAATGTCTATTGATGTCTAAGTCTAAATGTTAAAGTTTAACTTTAGTGTCTCTATATATATATATATATATATATATATATATAGTTGTCACGGAAAATTCTAGAACACTCTAGAATGGAACGTCCTAGAAAGTTACAACAGAAGTTTCTAGTAAAATGTAGAAGTTTATATAACGCATCTTTTATTAGGATCATTCTGGAATCATTATGTAAGTCAAATGGAAAGGTCCAATCATTCTGTGATTGTTCCAGTGATTTCTAAACTGCACAGTTCTAAGATTATTCTGTAAAAAACTATCAGGCCACACAACACAAATCAGGCGAACATAAATAAATACAATAATTACAATATCATAACAATGGACATCATATGTATTTGCTCTTCTTCTTTTTTTTTACTGAATATTCAATTTGCAATATTTCCAAGATTTTAAATGTTACAGATATTTTTTTCAAGTATTAGTATGCAGCTCCACATGCTCTAGTTGCATGCAAAATTTTATTAAAATCAGTGAGATGACCCATTTACGTTTCTGTTACCTTAAATAGATGTAAGAAAATGTGGCATAAGTGCCAATGAAACAACTCTCCATCCAAGTCACAATATGTAAAAGTAAACCATTATAGGTCAAAGTACGGTCTTCAACATGTAGCTTTGGCTCACACTGAACAGTAAATGTCATATCTCATAATTAAGATAAGCCTTTGATATTTTATTTTATTTGAAACAAAAGAAAACATTTGATATACATGGAAGATAAATTGCCTTGATCTATTGTTGTCTTAAAATTCATAAGAACATTTACTGCCACAGATGTCTGCAAAAAATTAACGTGATTTGTCTCACTTTAGGCCATAAAAAAGAATAGGTTTGTTTGCCCAAACCCTACCTACCCAGAAAAAAGCTGCCTACTCAAATTCTATTATTGTCCTGATTTGAAAGTTTTTTTTTTAATCAGATAGGCATGAAGACTAATAAACACACGATACTTCAATTTCTTTTTTTGAAAAAAAAAAAAAATGCCTACCTACATCCCCACTGTCTCAACCTTTGGGTACTCATCACTCAACAACTTCCTGTTTACCGAACACTTACATAATTTTACACATGACATCCAAGTTAAAAATTTTCGTCACATTTTTCTCAGGAACTACATTACAAGGATTTCTGAAAGTTGGTTGCAGGGTTTATATAAGTCAGCTATACAGTGTGATGCGTTTCAGATTCATCACTCAACAACTTCCTGTTTACCCTCAAGTATTTGGGAAGGGGTATCATCAGTGAGCAGCAGCTCGGAGTTTCACCGTTTTAATTTTTTACATTTTTGACATTTATGTATATATTACTGTATTGCAGGTGAAGTTGGTTGTTCATACTGTGGAGGTCTTGGTCATCGTATTACAGACTGTCCTAAACTGGAGGCCTTACAGACCAAGCAGGCACAGGGTATTGGTCGACGTGACTACCTCGCAACAGGAAGTGCTGATTACTGAGCAGGAACTTTGCAAGAAACATCAAAACGGAGATTTGTTCTCATACAGTTATTTTGAAACTTTTTTTGTCGTTTAGCATTAGTTGAAATATTTATTACATTGATATAAAACATTCAGTATATTTATTGTAAAATGGCTTGAAGTAGAGAATTACAATAAGTTATTTGCAAATAAATTAATATGGAAACAAGATACCAAATGCATGATCAGTATGTAGATATGGAAATCTGATAATTATAGATGTGTTAAAACAAGCAACTCTATATTGAAAAATCTTACAAGTTGTAAATACAATACAATACAATACAATATTTAATACTTGCTCATCATAAAAAGTTCATTATAGCTTACAATCAATTTTAGTTATATGACATTTAGTTTTAGGAAAAGAACAACAGGGTTTGAACTTATATAATTGCCTAAGGTTGGAACCTTTTTGATATACCTTGATGGTCTTTAAAAAAGGACCAGATACTTGAATTTTGTATTCTGTTACTTTAAGCTTTTAATTTATAAAATGACCTACACATATATGTTGGATTTAATTTAAATACTTTATTTTTAAATCAAATTAAAAAATAAATAAACTATTAAAGCAACAACTCCAATCTTGTTGTGGTGTTTGCAGATAAAACTTTAATGGTACAGGTTTTCATTTAATGTCATTGCATTGCCAAATTATCAGTTTATAAAAAATTGTCAATGATAAACTGGGGTCTCAATAAAATTATCTTTAAAAACTATTTTTATAATATTCTGTTGGTAGATATACTAAAATGTGGTATGAATGCCAATGAGACAACTCTCCATCCAAGTTACAATTTGTAAAAAACTAACCATTGTAGGTCAAAGTATGGCGCTCTTTTTTTAATTTGAAAAAACGTATATAGTAAAAAGAAAATTTTACTGTACCACTTATGACATTTGTTAACAAAAGAAAATCAATAAGTTTTGAAATAGCATTGAGTCCCCAAACCATATTTATAATATTGTTTGGGGGTAATTAATGAATGAAATGCAATAAAAGCCCTATGGTGATGAATTGATATCTTTATCATCCCAGGTTTATCCCTACCTTTGATAATTCAAACAAAATAGTGCAGTGAAATGACCATTATTTAGATTCTAAGAGGTCAATGTCATGATTTTTATACGACCGCAAAAATTTTAATTTTTCGTCGTATATTGCTATCACGTTGGCGTCGTCGTCGTCCTGCGTCGTCTTGCGTCTTGCGTCGTCGTCGTCCGAATACTTTTAGTTTTCGCACTCTAACTTTAGTAAAAGTGAATGGAAATCTATGAAATTTTAACACAAGGTTTATAACCACAAAAGGAAGGTTGGGATTGATTTTGGGAGTTTTGGTCCCAAAATTTTAGGAATTAGGGGCCAAAAAGGGCCCAAATAAGCATTTTCTTGGTTTTCGCACTATAACTTAAGTTTAAGTAAATAGAAATCTATGAAATTTTGACACAAGGTTTATGACCACAAAAGGAAGGTTGGGATTGATTTTGGGAGTTTTAGTTCAAACAGTTTAGGAATTAGGGGCCAAAAAAGGGCCCAAATAAGCATTATTCTTGGTTTTCGCACAATAACTTTAGTATAAGTAAATAGAAATCAATGAAATTTAAACACAAGGTTTATGACCACAAAAGGAAGGTTGGGATTGATTTTGGGAGTTGAGGTCTGAACAGTTTAGGAATTAGGGGCCAAAAAGGGGCCCAAGTAAGCATTATTCTTGGTTTTCGCACCATAACTTTAGTATAAGGAAATAGAAATCTTTGAAATTTAAACACAAGGTTTATGACCATAAAAGGAAGGTTGGGTTTGATTTTGGGAGTTTTGGTCCCAACAGGTTTTTAGGAATAAGGGGCCCAAAGGGTCCAAAATTGAACTTTGTTTGATTTCATCAAAAATTGAATAGTTGGGGTTCTTTGATATGCCGGATCTAACTGTGTATGTAGATTCTTAATTTTTGGTCCCGTTTTCCAATTGGTCTACATTAAGGTCCAAAGGGTCCAAAATTAAACTTAGTTTGATTTTAACAAAAATTGAATCCTTGGGGTTCTTTGATATGCTGAATCTAAGTTATGGTACACAGGCAAAATTGCAACGTATGTAAACGCATGTTTACCAGGAATTTAATGTAAGTTTCTAAACATGTCAGAAATGCATGTTTGGAGCACCGTACATTAAACACATGTTTGGAGAACGTATTGTTAACATGCGTTTATGGGAAACATGCGTTTGAAAACACATGGTAATCGCATGTTTATATGTGAAACATGCGTTTGAAAACACATGATAAACACATCTTCATGGTAACCATATGTTTGAGAACATATGATAAACAGATGATCATAAACTGTATGGTAAACATATGTTTGGATGATGGTTGCTTTACTTCCAGTTGCAGAAAATGAGCTCTAATCCTAATTTGTATAAGACTGACACCCTACCTCACAAAGTAACAGTTTGCAGGAAGATATGTCACAAAATTCTGACTATGTGTTGATTCAGTCTTTGCTCTTACTTCTTAATGCTTTTTGCCTATTAGCAAAGCAACTTGTACCAGTTTTCAAGTCTTTGCATTGACTCGGTCCCTGTTTGAACCTTTAAAAACTTCCTGCACTCAAGACAAGCACTTTCAGACTAACTGAGGTGTTCTAATAACATGTAGGATATATGAACAAAACATATCATGATGTGAATTATGCTTTTGAAATAAAATTTTCATGGTATCAATTCTATTGCATGATACGAGCATTTAATCTGATTGCAGATGTTTTAATCTATAAAGACAGCTATACAGTTTGCACTTTGACATGGGTTTTTTAAGAGCACTTACAAAGTATATCATTAAGATGAGAACCCCTTAACCATCCCATCAGCTTAAGATTAAAGCAATTTCGATACATGCACATTTTCTTTAAATGGCCTGATTGATAATTAGGGCCCCGCCAAAGGCGGGTCACCCTATAGTGATCAGTCTGTCCGTCCGTCCATCCGTCCGTCCATCCGTAACACTTTGTAATAACTTTGTGTCCGCTCCATATCTAGAGAACCATTATGATTTCATACTTTATACTTTACATGTTTATTAACCACCACCAGAGGGCGTGTCATGATGTATGTACAACTTCCTAGGTCAAAGGTCAAGGTAAAAAAACTTTGGTTTCAGTTGACAACCCTGTGTCCTGTGGTGAAGATTGTGTCCGCTCTATATCTTGAGAACCGTTATGATTTCAAAGTTTATACTTGACATGTATATGAACCAACACCAGAGGGTGTGTCATAATTTATGAACGACTGCATAGGGCAAAATTCAAGGTCAAAAACTTTGGTTTCTGTTGACAACCCCATGTCCTATGGTAAAGATTGTGTCCGCTCTATATCTTGAGAACCGTTATCATTTTAAAGTTTATACCTGAAATGTTTATAAACTAATATCAGAGGGTATGTCATAATTTATGTACAACTTCCTAGGTCAAAGGTCAAGGTCAAAAACTTTGGTTTCAGTTGACAACCCCATGTCCTATGGTAAAGATCATGTCCGCTCTACATCTTGAGAACCGTTATCATTTCAAAGTTTATACTTGACATGTATATAAACCAACACCAAAGGGTGTGTTATAATTTATGTGCAACTTCCTAGGTCAAAGGTCAAGGTCAAAAACTTTGGTTTCAGTTGACAACCCCGTGTCCTATGGTAAAGATTGTGTCCGCTCTATATCTTGAGAACCGTTATCATTTCAAAGTTTATACTTGACATGTTTATAAACCAACACCAAAGGGTGTGTCATAATTTATTTACAACTTCCTAGGTCAAAGGTCAAGGTCAAAAACTTTGATTTCAGTTGACAAACCCATGTCCTATGGTAAAGATACAATTTTTTAATGCACATTATTCACAGTAGGGCCCACAGAGATGGCTCCCATCTCAATGATATCTAGTAAGTTCTCATTTTGGTTACAGAATATATTTCAAAAATTTGTTAATAGTATAATAAAATGTAACACAAGTTAAAGTCTATTTCTTCCTCTTTTTTTCTTCTTCTTTAAACAGTTTCTTCCCATAGCAGTTTCTGAAATAAAGCAAGATGCAAAGTTTATTATAACAGCAACTAGCTATCAATATATCTTGATTTTAAAACAAACAAAATAATCAAATTAAGGTTAATATTATTATTACTTACAGACTCAGTGATACATGAACATCTGTACATTTACAAGCATTCTGTCAGTATTGCATTACAAGTTAAATTTCATTGTATTCAAACAAATTTCTAACTTTATCTATCACTTGTCATGGTGTAAACTTAAGAAATAATTCATGGAAGCCATAGATTATTGGAAATTTACACATGGCCTGGGCTGTGATATTCAAATTTTATCCTGAGCGTTAGTGAGGGAAAAAATTAACGAATATCACTGCCCAGGCCATGTGTAAATCACCAACAATTTATGGCTTCCATGAATTATTTCGATTCTAATAGGATAAATACGGTCATTAAAAAACTGAAGCGAGGGTGGGTATGCTGTGTGCGTGACTGTTCTTTTTACTCCCTGTTAGATAAAGCTCAAATATCTTTATAAATATGTAGCTTGCGTAGGTTTTTTCGTGAATAACTGCTAGAAAAAACTTTTTAATTCTTTAAATTCTCAAACCTAACATTTGCCATTTTTAATTTACATGTTTTTTCTCGTAAGCCTCCGTCAAATTATCTAAAGTTGACATTTTGTAACTAAGGAGCTACCATGTTGACTTGCTGAAACGAGTAAATATGGAATAATGCAATAGAATAGAAAATAAAACAAAACCTACCTCAAAAATCAGTTTTAATACAATATCATACAAATTCCAATGGTTCACATAACAGAAAACTTTCAACTTTAGCGGTTTCATTTGTATGAGGTCATATTTTGAAATGACTTAAATGCGCCAAAAAGATTAATGGACTTTCACGGAATTTTATATAATTTTCATTTTGTTGATTTCTCCGAGCTCTTGTGCATTACTTCTTTTTATTATGCATACAAATAAGAATAAAAGTTATTTTGTCTTTTTTTAATTGCACTTTTTAAAACAATAAAATCGGCAAAGGGTCTGCAAATAGGTTCCAATACATGCAGATTTAGGTGGGAAGTATATTGTAACAGCCATTATTAATTATCTTTGAGTCTGCGCTAAGTATGCTAAGTATATTTTGTGTTGTTTACAAAGCTAAAGAAGCACGTCATATTAGAATATATAACAAATATCAAATCAATATCTTCAAGCATGATTAAAAAAAGTGTTGAACATTTAAATTATTTAAGTGAATTTTGTAAGACCAAGGACCATTATTATGCTCAAAATCATCAGACCAGAACAAAATTTAAACTGGATATGTAACTTGTCATGATAAAACAATATCATATCAATATCTTCAAGCATGAAGAAACGAGAATGTATCCATAGACTATCATTTTCTATGTTCAGTGGACCATGAAATTGGGAACAAAACTCTAATTTGGCATTAAATTTAGACAGATCATATCATTGGACTTCAACTTCATCAAAAACTACCTTGACCAAAAACTTTAACCTGAAGAAAGACCGACAGAGAAATTGACGCACATTCCGAAAAACAAAATGCCCATAAATGGGTCATAAAAAAGTGTGGAAAACTGGAGGGACAGACCATAGGAAGGGAATCAAAAACCATTGAAAATCACATAATATCAGAATACATATTTAAACATATCTTTTTCCTTCTCAAATAACTCATTATAACTAATAAAGGAAACAATTTTGTTTGCATCCTCAACTGTCACCTTTCTCTAGTTTTAATTGCTTGATATGCTATACATGTCATTTTTAAAGCATATAGGTTCATTTTCATGTGTTTTGTCTAACTAATATAATCTTCCTCATAATCCAAATTACAAAATAATAATGTTTTAAATTTTATTACTTTTTTGTTGTTGTGGACAAAGAAATTCAAAAGTAACATTGTAATCCCACATACTGACACAGTGCATGATTTTTTCATATCAGTCACCTGCATTGTACATGACCAGTGAATTGATCCTTAGATGTTCTTTAGTATCCATACCGGATACATTTCCCTGATGAAAATGATGACCACTCGGGTGAAGAAGTCAATGAAACTGAAACCAATAAACAGTCGTGACGGTAATTAAGATTCTTCTATATTTCTAAACCTACTCGAAAGAAAGGATGGTTTGAATCTTTGTGGTTTTTCGGCTGTTCCAAGTGCTGTTTCTCTGTCTGCCCATCTGTGAACATAGAATTGCATATTGATTTCTTACAATAAAAAGATTGATAAAAATTGCAATACATTTTTGTGATTTTACTTTTTGTCATTAGTTAGAAAAATTTTGGAATTTACAAATGAGGGTCTGAATACGTCAATGACTTTTGATAGAGCAATGTAGACAAAAATAAACAATAAAACATCTAGATGGCAGCAACAGACAGGATTATAATCTGAGTGTACAAATGTTAGAATGTAGATTGCCACGGTCAGTTAATTTTCATAAGAGTTATCGTTCTTTGTATAGACAAGCAACGACTAGTTTCTCCAATATTATGTTCTTGATAATTGTTTTCTTATAAGAATTTTAAAAGTTAGAGTAGACATGTTGAGTGCAATTTTTGTTTGTTTGTGCTAAGTAAATGTGAGCTAGCTTCCCTAAACAAAAGTTAGGCATACATTGAATCTTTTAAAACTTTTGTAATTGTTGGTCTTCAATGCTTTTCAACTTCATACTTAATTTGGGCTTTTAAACATTTTTTTATTCAAGCATCACTGATGTTTCTTTTGTAGACGAAACATGCATTTAGTGCAAATACAAAATTTCAATCCTGTCAGATATCTACGATGAGTTTATTTTGAACATATTTGTTTTGGGGTAAATTACTTTGCTAAATAATTAATTAGGCTGTTAGTTTTCTTGTTTGAAATATTTTATATTTTTGCTGTACATGATGTTGGTGCATATTATAGTGGATTACCGTATACATAAAATTAAAAATGGAAATGGGGAGTGTGTCAAAGAGACACCATCCTGACCATAGAGAAGACTAGAGCCGAAGGCCACCAATGGGTCTTCACTCTTCAATGCAGCGAGAAAAACTCGTCAAATTGCATTTCTCAACATCATGTTTATTAGTCAATATAATGTATTATATCTTACAGGCAAGAGCAAAAAATGACAAGAATTCAGGAGTTGGCATTCAATTTTTATTATTTGAGGAATTGGGGAAGATTTTGTTGAGCTATTGCTTCCCTAAGAAAATGTGGTACCCTGATACTTATAGTCAGCCGTAAGTGGTTGAGCTAAGGAAGTACTTTAGCTTAGAGGTCCCATGTTCGAATCAAGATAAAGTCAAGCAGTTTTGTAATGTTATTCATGTCCTCCGGTTACAGTTTTAAGACCGATCACTCCTCTTGAGAATTTAAGGAGGAAGATGGATTAAATGTCACTTACTTTGTTGACAGTGTGTTAATATAACCTGTGATCACCATGACAATGGCGAGTACCAACTGTCTGAAAGTCCATCCTCCAAAGACAGGCATTGTGGTGTGTATTTTTTAAGTGTTCAGATTTTCAGCTCCAAGTTTTTGCTATGTTCAATATTTGTTTCACTTTTACAAAAAATCTTCCTGTTTCTCGTCAACCATTAAAAATAAATCAGGTGACGTCAAATAAAAATACACAATTAATTGTTCCCTTTAAATACAGGTATAAGAAAGAGGAAGTAAAATTAAAAACCAATTGTTCAGAGAACAATTGAAGGTCATTCCATCAGTCAATATCTATTTTGTAATCAAAATATAAATAAAAAGTCATAAATGTCATTTCCTATGGCTTAATGATGTATAATTCTTATATCATTTGCATATCTATAAATACTTGAATTGGATTGGTCAATTCGAATTTTTCTCTTGGTTTACACTTCGATAAACCATGTTTCCGAAACTACTTTTGTAATCTATTCATGCGCGATACACATTCTTGCAGGGATACTGGGATTTTCAGCAAATTGCGGTTATAAAACAATTGCATAAAAGTTGTTTCTATTCTAATGCATATATAACCAAAAAAAAAAAAAGAAATAAAATTAAAAACCAATTGTTCAGAGAACAATTGAAGGTCTTTCCACAAGTTAAGATCTATTTTGATATTGAAATATTAAAAATCAGTCCAAAATGTCAGTTCCTATGGCTTTATGGTGTTTCAATATGAATTTAAAGCAAAGGTCAAATTAACCTTTGACCTTGACCTCAATTTCAAGGTTACAAACTAAGGACGTCGAATCAAAAAACCATAGGTCTTAAATATGTATGGTTAATGAGTAATATCACTTTACGCATAATTCTAAATATAAGAGGGGCGAAAACTCCCATTTTTTTGTCTACGCAACCTTTTAACCAAAATTTATAAGTTACTACATGTCCCAACTAACAATTTTTTTAAAACAATTTGTCGATATCTTATAAGATTAATGAAAATTATTGAAAATAAGCCAAAATCAAAATTTCAAATATGACCTTGACCTTTGACCTTGACCTTATTTTTATTTTTTTGAACCAAGGACCTCAAATCTAAAGACCCTAGGTCTATGTTACTTATGGTTTACCATTTAGAAATGCATATCACTTAATTCAAATGAAAAAGGGGAATAACTCTCATATGGAGTCTCCGTAAAGCTTCGGTCCATATGAATATCCTAATCCTTAAGATGTAACGAGCAATTTGGTAAAATAAATTTGTCGTAATCTTTTATGGTTGCGAAGGAGTAGTGGCCACAAGAAAAACAGTGTTTGGTGAGATAACTCTTACAACGTAAATTATTGGTTATGCAGTGGTCAGTTTTAAAAGCGCATACGCTTTACGATATCATATTCCAAATATCTAAGCGACATCTTTTGAAACATCAACAATACGCAAGAAAAAAATTAGGCGGAAGAATAAAAAAAAAATAATAATAATAATTAAAAACCAATTGTTCAGAGAACAATTGAAGGTCTTTCCACTAGTAAAGATCTATTTTGATATTGAAATATGAAAAATCAGTTTAAAATGTTAGTTCCTATGGCTTTATGATGTATTAATATCAATTTAAAGCAAAGGTCAAAATCTTGAACGTCCTATTAACCTATGACCTTGACCTCAATTTCAAGGTCACAAACCGAGGATCTTAAATCAAAAGACCCTAGGTCTTTAATATGTTTGGTTAAAGAGTAATATCACTTTACGGGTAAACCTAAATATAAGATGGGCAAAAACTCCCATTTAATGTCTGCGCACCTTTTCACCCAAAATATACAAGTAAGGACATGTCGCAACTAACAATTTATGATAAATTATTTGTCGATATGTCATACGGTATTTGAAAATCAGTGAAAATAAGCAAAAATCAAAAATTTAGAACATGACCTTGACCTTTGACCTTGACCTCATTTTCATAATTTTGGACCAAGAACCTCACATCTAAAGACCCTAGGTCTCTATCACTTATCGTTTACCAGTTAGAAATGCATAATACTTATATCATTTACATAAGGGGAAATAACTCTCATATGGAGTCTCTGGAAAGCTTCGGTTCAAAAGAATTGCCTAATCCTGAAGATGTAACGAGCAATTTGGTAAAATAAATTTGTCGTAATCTTTTACAGTTGCGAAGGAGTAGTGGCCACAAGAAAAACATTGTTTGGGGAGATAACTCTTACAACGTAAAGTATTTTGTTACGGGGTTGAACATTTTTAAAGCGTATAAACTATACGATATCATATTCCGAATATCTAAGCGACATCTTTTGAAACATCAACAATACGCAAGAAAAAATTTAGGCGGAAGAAAAAAAAAAAAATTAAAAACCAATTGTTCAAAGAACAATTGAAGGTCTTTCCACAAGTAAAGATCTATTTTATTATCAAAATATTAAAAATCAATCTAAAATGTCAGTTCCTATGGCTTTATAATGTATAAATATGAATTTAAAGCAAAGGTCAAAATCTAGAACGTGCAAATTACGTATGACCTTGACCTCAATTTCAAGGTCATAAACCAAGGATCTCAAATCAAAAGACCCTAGATCTTTATTATATATGGTTAATGAGTTATATCACTTTACGCATAATTCTAAATATAAGATGGGCGAAAACTCCTATTTATTGTTTACGCACCCTGTCAACCAAAATTTATAAGTAACGGCATGTCGCAACTAACAATATAGTGAAAATAAGATGTTGATATGTTATAAGGTTTTGAAAATAAGTAAAAATAAGCCAAAATAAAAATTTAGAATATGACCTTGACCTTTGACCTTGACCTTTTTTAATTTTTTTTGGACCAAGGATCTCAAATCAAAAGACCCTAGGTCTCTATTACTTATGGTTTACCAGTTAGAAATGCATTTCACTTATATCAAATACATAAGGGGGAATAACTGTCATATGGAGTCTCCGGATAGCTTCGGTCGAAACTAAACTACTAATCCTGAAGATGTAACGAGCAATTTGGTAAAATAAATTTGTCGTAATCTTTTACGGTTGCGAAGGAGTAGTGGCCACAAGAAAAACAGTGTTTGGGGAGATAACTCTTACAACGTAAAGTATTTTGTTACGCGGTTGAAAATTTATAAAGCGTATAAACTATACGATATCATATTCCAAACATCTAAGCGACATCTTTTGAAACATCAACAATACGCAAGAAAAAATTTAGGCGGAAGAAAAAAAAAAAAAAATTAAAAACCAATTGTTCAGAGAACAATTGAAGGTCTTTCCACTAGTAAAAATCTATTTTGATATTGAAATATGAAAAATCAGTTTAAAATGTTAGTTCCTATGGCTTTGTGGTGTATTAATATGAATTTAAAGCAAAGGTCAAAATCTAGAACGTCCTATTAGCCTACGACCTTGACCTCAATTTCATGGTCACAAACCAAGGACCTTAAATCAAAAGATCCTAGGTCTTTAATATGTTTGGTTAATGAGTAATACCACTTTACGCGTAATTCTAAATGTAAGATGGGCAAAAACTTCCATTTATTGTATGCGCGTCCTTTCAACCAAAATATACAAGTAAGGACATGTCGCAACTAACAATTTAGTAAAAATAATTTGTTGATATGTTATACGGTTTTTGAAAATAAGTGTAAATAAGACAAAAACAAAATTTAAAATATGACCTTGACCTTTGACCTTGACCTTATTTTCATTTTTTTGGACCAAGGATTTCAAATCAAAAGACCCTAGGTATCTATCACTTATGGTTTACCAGTTAGAAATGCATATCACTTATATCAAATACATAAGGGGAAATAACTCTCATATGGAGTCTCCGGATAGCTTCGGTTAAAATAAAAATCCTAATCCTGAAGATGAAACGAGCAATTTGGTAAAATAAATTTGTCGTAATCTCTTACGGTTGCGAAGGAGTAGTGGCCACAAGAAAAACAGTGTTTGGGGAGATAACTCTTACAAGGTAAAGTATTTTGTTACGCGGTTGTCAATTTTCAAAGCGTATAAACTATACGATATCATATTCCAAATATCTAAGCGACATTTTTTGAAACAACAAAACTACGCTAAAAAAAAATTTGGGCGGAAGAAGAAAAATAATAATTAAAAACCAATTGTTCAGAGAACAATTGTAGGTCTTTCCACTAGTAAAGATCTATTTTGATATTGAAATATGAAAAATCAGTTTAAAATATTAGTTCCTATGGCTTTATGATGTATTTATATGAATTTACAGCAAAGGTCAAAATCTAGAACGTCCTTTTAACCTATGACCTTGACCTCAATTTCAAGGACACAAACCAAGGATCTTAAATCGTAAGACCCTATGTCTTTAATATGTTTGGTTAATGAGTAATACCACTTTACGCGTAATTCTAAATGTAAGATGGACAAAAACTCCCATTTATTGTAAGCGCACCCTTTCAACTAAAATATACAAGTAAGGACATGTCTCAACTAACAATTTTGGAAAAAATATTTGTCGATATGTCATACGGTATTTGAAAATAAGTGAAAATAAGCCAAAATCAAATTTTAGAATATGACCTTGACCTTTGACCTTGACCTTATTTTCATTTGTTTGGACTAAGGATCTCAAATCAAGAGACCCTAGGTCTCTATCACTTATGGTTTACCAGTTAGAAACGCATATCACCTATATCAGACACATAAGGGGGAATAACTCTCATATGGAGTCTCTGGATAGCTTCGGTCAAAATTAAAATCCTAATCCTGAAGATGTAACGAGCAATTTGGTAAAATAATTTTGTCGTAATCTTTTACGGTTGCGAAGGAGTAGTGGCCACAAGAAAAACAGTGTTTGGGGAGATAACTCTTACAACATAAAGTATTTGGTTACGCCGTTGTCAGTATTTAAAGCGTGTAAACTATATGATATCATATTCCAAATATCTAAGTGACATCTTTTGAAACATCAATATTACGCAAGAAAAAAATTAGGCGGAAGAAAAAAAAAAAAAAAAATTAAAAACCAATTGTTCAGAGAACAATTGAAGGTCTTTCCACCAGTAAAAATCTATTTTGATATTAAAATATTAAAAATCAGTCTAAAATGTCAGTTCCTATGGCTTTATAATGTATAGATATGAATTTTAAGCAAAGGTCATAATCTAGAACGTCAAATTTACCTCTGACCTTGACCTTCATTTCAAGGTCACAAACTGAGGATCTCAAATCAAAAGACCCTAGGTCTCTAATATGTATGGTAAATAAGTTATATCACTTTACGCATAATTTTAGATATGATAGGGGCTAAAACTCCTGTTTATTGACTACGCACCCTTTCAACCAAAATTATTAAGAAATGACATGTCGCAACAAACAATTTAGTAAAAATAATTTGTTGATATCTTATAAGGTTAATGAAAATTAGTGAAAATAAGCCAAAATCAAAAATTTAGAATATGACCTTGACCTTTGACCTTGACCTATTTTTCATTTTTTTGGACCAAGGATCTCAAATCAAAAGACCCTAGGTCTCTAATATGTATGGTTAATAAGTTATATCACTTTACGCATAATTTTAGATGTGACAGGGGCTAAAACTCCCATTTATTGTCTACGCACCCTTTCAACCAAAATTATTATGTTACGACATGTCGCAACTAACAATTTAGTAAAAATAATTTGTCGATATCTTATAAGGTTAATGAAAATGAGTGAAAATAAGCCAAAATCAAAATTTAGAATATGACCTTGACCTTTGACCTTGACCTAATTTTCATTTTTTTGGACCAAGGATCTCAAATCAAAAGACCCTAGGTCTCTATCACTTATGGTTTTCCAGTTTAAAATACATTTCAAAATTTCAAATACAAAAGGGGAACCAACTCTCATATGGAATCTCTATACGGCTTCGGTCAAAATGAAACAGAACATCCTGAGGATATAACGAGCAATTTGGTAAAATAAATTTGTAGTAATCTTTTACGGTTGCGAAGGAGAAGTGGCCACAAGAAAAACAGTGTTCGGGGAGATAACTCTTATATGGGAAAGTATTCAGTTAAGCAGAGTTTTTTTCAAAAGCGTATTACCTGTTCGATATCATATTCCAAATATCAAAGCGACGTCTTGCGAAACAAAAAAACAGCGAAGGAAAAAAATTAGGCGGAAGAAAAAAAAAAAATAATAATCAGAAGAAATCCAATAGGTCTTTCCACGGAAAAGTGGAAAGACCTAATAATAATAATAATAATAATAATCAGAACAAAAGCAATAGGTCTTTCCACGGAAAGGTGGAAAGACCTAATAATCAGAACAAAACCTATAGGTCTTTCCACGGAAAGGTGGAAAGACCTAATAATCAGAACAAAAGCAATAGGTCTTTCCACGGAAAGGTGGAAAGACCTAATAATAATCAGAACAAAATCAATAGGTCTTTCCACGGAAAGGTGGAAAGACCTAATAATAATCAGAAGAAATCCAATAGGTCTTTCCACGGAAAGGTGGAAAGACCTAATAAATGCACTAAAGCTTCGAAAATGTATAAAAATAAAATTTAAATAAAATTCCGCGAAATTTCATGAAGGATTTGCCGAATTTACGTCTTGGCATAACACGACGTCATACGGCTAGAAATTTTCAAGGGAAAGATTATTTCGTTACATGTACGCTTCTAATTCTGATAACATTTAATCCAAATGAAGTTTTTGAGGTAGGTGCTATATTTCATTTAGATTCTGATGCATTTATCGGACATTTATGGTTTTTAGAAAGTTAAGATGGCGGCGTACTCCTTAGTTACGACATGCCATTGTGGAATCATTGTGCTTTTGATGGCAAATATAGCAACCATCAGGGGGGGGGGGGGGGGGGGGGGGCTAGGATGAAAAATTCGGTCCTGCATTTTTAGGCAGTTAAGCTGCCTTATGCGAGCACCCTGGATTTTGGTTCCCCCTTGGGAATTTTTGAAAAAGTGCAATTTCTCTGATCTGGCAGGTCTGGTAGATTATTTATAACTAATTAGACATTTTTTCCACACTTTTTGTTGTGAAAAACAATAAATATAAGGAAGATTACCTTAAATGATCGTCGATTTTACAAAAACAATTGATGTTCCCCATTTGAAAAAGTGCTAATTAAAAAGTTAAGCATAGCTTTTTATCGTCTGTGCTTTTGATGAAGATGTAAGTGAGCTATTGTAAGAATAATTTCATTGCCGAAAACGTTTGTAATGAAGGCATTAAAATTTGCCAAATGGCGCATGGATATAATTTTGCGGCTATTTTTAATCAGTGACGCCGTTGAATTTGGTGGATTCCATCTAACCCGAATAATGTCAGTCGTTATATTCCGCTGATCTCCGTCTAATCTCCGATTGCTACATTAACGCCTGAATGCATACACAGTTAGAACGCGTCAAAGCGGAAATTGATTGGCGCGGTGAATTTATGGGCAATTGTTTACAATAACAGATTAGGCGGGAGAAAAAGGCGGAGCATAAACAGATGATACGATTAGTAACCTCCTTAGGTTATTTTACCGATTTACCTGTTCGCAAATAGCTGGAAAAGAAGGCGGAGCATGATTAAAAGTAAACACCTTAATAACAATGGAATTTGACAACACGTGTTTGCATTGTCAACATTATTTTGATGTGAACAATTTAAAAACGAAGCGAAGGCGTAAACTTATGAAACATAGTGATGTTGATCTAATTGAAACTATTGCAAATTGTTACCAGTTGGAGGAAAATCTGTTGAGAAAGTATGTTGAAGAAAATGAAGACACTTATGTATGTGATGCATGTTTTAAATCTCTTAAAACAATATACAACAGCCAGAAAAAATGCAAACAGTTGACTGATACTCTCAAAGAAAAAGTTTCTAATAACTTTAAGAATCTCACCATCAAGTTAGAATATGTACGTGGCAGCAATAGTGTAAAGCGAAACAGGGACTGTTTAACCCCTTCTAGGCTATAGGCCGCTAGAGGGCGCAGAATTATTCGAGTTAGATTCCATCCCAATAAAGGTAAATATTTAAAAGCATTGTCTTACTTCCTCTCTGTATAAGTCTTGAATTTGTAAGAATACTTGATTATTTTATTTCTACATTGTATGAAGATATGTATTTTATTTAATTATTTAATGCAAGCTGATGTTATTATTATTTGTCATCGTGTCTCTCCGTACTTGCTATGTATCGTGGAAACCCCCAAACATTATACTCGATCAGGGCCTTTGCAATTTTAATCGGGACCTCATTTGAATACGTATTTATAGATTTTGTCGATGTCAAGGTCATTTCAAGATGGTTTCCTTCATCGTGTTTTAGTTAAGACTTTGGTGTTACAGACTGCTACATGTGCTTTGATATAGCCAAAGGCGCTTAAAAAATATTAAGATTACTACTTTATCAATAATTTGCTAATGGACAGCATTATTTCACTTCAAAAGTATATAATTGTAAAATATTAAGTACGAAATTTGTGACGCTTCCCAAGCCGTAATTGATTTGGATTTACAAGCAGTTTATTTCCTATAGGGAAAACGGTACTATTTATTCTGCCATAGGCGACAATGTTAACATTTTCTAAATTTACCACTTTTTAAGATAAAAACCTGGATAAAACAGTTATATGTTGTGTTAGTACTTTATTATTCTGTTTTAAAAATTAAAGCCAAATAGTATCATGACCAACTTCCAACGGAGCTTGTTTATGTTATCCATGCCCACCCTCATTTTGCACCAAATTTATGAAATTTTGCAAGTCTTTTCGAATAATTTTCTAGAAAATATTTCAATAGGTTTTAAAATTTATATTGTAAATATACACACTGCAGTTATTCATAGATAAATAAAAAATAAATTGTACCCTTACATCCAATCACAGCGCTCATATTTAATTTGACTTCCTTCACCTGCCTTGGGTACACAAAAGGCCAACCTAATGCTTGGAAAATTTAATACTACCGTTTTCCCTTAAGCATTCGTGAAATTTTCAAGAATCATAACTTTTCGTTTCCTTCAGCAACTTGATACTGGTAAACCGTTTTTCTATGAAATTACTGTGAAATAAAACTCGCATGGTACGAAAAGGAGCCTGTAGAAGGTAACATTGTGCGTTACGAAGTTACGTTTTTAACAAGTTACAAACAGTATTTTTCTTAATTCCTACATCAATTATTTATAGAACAGATATATTATTTTATTATAACATTGGCAATGGATGACAGCGAATCCGTGATCAAGATATTTCACTAACAATTTCAAATAAAATTGGAATGAAAATGGGGAATGTGCTAAAAAGACAACAACACGACCAAAGAGCTGAGAACAGCCGAAGGCCACCAAATGGTCTTCAATGCAGCGAGAAACTCTCAAACATGAAGGCTTGCTTCAATTGACCCGTAAACAAAAGTTACTAGTTCAATGATTATGGAGTTCATGTCATACTAAACTTAAGTTAGAATTATACACAAGAATCTATAATTGAAAATCATACAAGACTAACAAAGGCCAGACGATCCTGACTTGGGACCCTACAGAATTTAAGCATTACAAATGTAATTATAAGGGCCTCAATGAACATGAACATGGACAAAACTAATACATAAAGATTTTAGACATGAATATATAAAAAAGAAGATTTGGTATGATTGCCAATGAGACAACTGTCCACAAGAGACCAAAATGACACAGACATTAACAACTATAGGTCACCGTGCAGCCTTCGACAATGAGCAAAGCCCATACCCCATATAAAAGGCCCCAATAAGACAATGTAAAACAATTCAAACGAGAAAACTAACGGCCTTATTTATATAAAAAAAATGAACGAAAAACAAATATGTAACACATAAACAAACGATTACCACTGAATTACAGGCTCCTGACTTGGGACAGGCACAAACGTAAATAATGTGGCGGGGTTGAACATGTTAGCGGGATCCCAACCCTCCCCTAACCTGGGACAGTGGTATAACAGTACAACATGAGAACGAACTATAAAAATCAGTTGAAAAAGGTTAACTCATTAGATGGACAAAAATACAAGTGGACGTGACATGAAGCCTTTATGCTACATTGTATATGTAAAAATTTTAAAGCAATAATGAATATTATACCTATTTGTATTTGTTTTTATTTCAGCTTGATTCCAATCTTTTGCAAAGGCTAATACAAGAAGAGGCAAGGCATACATGTACATGTATATGTACAATACATGATTCTCTGTAGCAACTTGATTGTCTATTCACCCCTATAGTTCCACAACAACAATGAAACTCTAGACTACTACATGTACGATGTTATGAAAATATTTACATATACCTACATGTACATCTACATACATGATCAATTTTGAAGATTGTTTTTGCCAGGTGTAATCATGTCAACTAATACAACAAGTTTTGATTCAGCTTTCTCACAGGAATTATTTATAAACTTGCCAGCAGTTACAACAAATGAATATTATTAATCGAGTTAAAAATTAAGCTCATTTGTGCAGTGAAGTGATTTTGACGCGTATTGAAGTAGACATTAAACATGTTAAACGTTTCAAATTGATATCGAATTATGTGTAAATGCAGCATTGATTTATTTAAGAAATTAAGAATAAAGAAATATTAAAAAAAGATGGACAAAATATTTGTATTAAATTTGTTGGAATTTTTGTCTTGCCAAAGATGACAGAGTCAAAAAGAGAGGCATACATGTATATATAGTTGTGTTGTTTTGTCAGCATGGTCAGCATCAACAATGTATTACAAAAATGTAGTTTGTGATTGTGTGATTAGGTCTAGTTTATGGGAGGTCAATGATATTTGGTACGCAGTTGTGTTAGCATAGGTATATCTCATTACCTGATTACCAGAATATTTAGCCCCACCCCCTTTGTCATAGTCAATTGACTCTGAAACTTAGTTTACATGTATTAGTTTTTGATTAGGTCAGTTATTGAGGAACCACTAGTGAATGGTCAATGATATTTGGTGTGCAGTTGTATAAACTTTGTCACTTTCAATTTCTATTGAGGATATTTGACCCTGCCCCCTAAATTATTCTCTTTTTACTTGGAAACTTACGTTACTTTGAAATTTCATAAAGCTTTTGATTATTTTACTATGAAGGAAACCCAATCTAATTAAAAACCGATCTCTCATCGCTCCTGTTTCTGATATGTCGCGTGGGAGATCTAACGAAATCCGCTTTGAGGTCACATGTGAGTGACCTCGTAGGTGTGTCTTTTTCGACCAATGAAATTGAGTCTTCCACGATCTTGGAAGTTTAACGTAAGGCAAAGGGATGTAACTCATTTTATTTACGACGAAATCGTCAGTAAAAATAATTCATAAACTTTTTTGATTGGCTTATTAATAGGTCGTCAACTCATTTGCATATCTTTATAAATTCATAACTTTTAGTTCACTCACATGTGACCTCAAAGCCGGTTTCGTTAGATCTCCCACGCGACATATCAGAAACAGGAGCGATGAGAGATCGGTTTTTAATTAGATTGAAGGAAACCAATCGTCGTAAGTCAATGATGATTGCCATGTAGGTGAAGAAGCATTAGTACATTTCAGTTCCATAGAGGATATTTGGTCCTTACCCCTCGGTCATATGCATGATCTATTGACTTTGACTATAATTATGTTAGTTTAAGATACCAGTAATCTATGTGTTAGGGTTTGTTTAAAGGGGACAACTTATGACAAGTCAATGTTATTTGGTAAGCAGTTGTATAAGTGTTGGCACATCTTATTTCCATAGGGATTGTTCAGCCCTGTACAATCAGTCATGGATCATTGTCTTTGAATATATTTTACATGTTAATGCATTTCTATTTTAATTGTATTATTTGTATTATCAAAATAACAAATAGGCAAAACATGTCTCTGTATTAAAAGCTGATTATAGATAAGACATGTACAATTATTATAAAGATAAGAATATGTGGAATGATAGCCAATGCATCATAATGAGACAACTATATATATATCCACCAAAATAAATGAAGAAAGTAAGCAATTATAGTTAGGCAACCATACAGGCTTCAAAAAATGTTGTATCATTGCTAGGCCATTATAACAACATCAGCATTTATTGTAATTATTAATCTGATAAGAATAATCCTCCATGCAGCTTGTAACTATTAGCAAAACCTACATGTATACTGCATAGTAAGCTTTAAAAGACCAGAAAATTACAAATGTAAAACAATAAAACTACAACAGCCTGATTTATGTACAAAACAATTCTGAAAAATGGATATGATATAGAGCAACAATTACCAAATTACTGGGTCCTCAATATGGACAGTCACAATTTTAACTCTTCCCTTACATGTGACAGTGTATGTAGTATGTGCATAATCGCAGATATTAAATATTAAAAAAAAATAATTGGACATAACTTTTGAAAGTGGCAGGATTGGATAGTGAAAACCAAACATTATTCAATACTTGAGAAATAGCCGAGATAATATTTTCACCAATTTTTCAACAATATTCGTCTTAACTTCTGCCAAGTTTGCCTCTCCTTTTTTAGCTCACCTGACCTGAAAGGTCAAGTGAGCTTTTCTCATCACTTTGCGTCCGTCGTCCGTCGTCCGTAAACTTTTACAAAAATCTTCTCCTCTGAAACTACTTAGCCAAATTTAACCAAACTTGGCCACAATCATCCTTGGGGTATCTAGTTTAAAAAATGTGTCCGATGACCTGACCATCAAATCAAGATGGCCGCCACGGCTAAAAATAGAACACAGGGGTAAAATGCAGTTTTTGGCTTATTACTCAAAAACCAAAGCATTTAGAGCAAATCTGACATGGGGTAAAATTAATTATCAGGTCAAGATCTATCTGCCCTGAAATTTTCAGATGAATCGGACAACCTTTTGTTGGGTTGCTGCTCCTGAATTGGTAATTTTAAGGAAATTTTGCTGTTTTTGGTTATTATCTTGAATATTATTATAGATAGAGATAAACTGTAAACAGCAATAATGTTCAGCAAAGTAAGATTTACAAATAAGTCAACATGACTGAAATGGTCAGTTGACCCCTTTAGGAGTTATTGCCCTTTATAGTCAATTTTTAACCATTTTCCGTAAATCTTAGTAATCTTTTACAAAAATCTTCTCCTCTAAAACTACTGGGCCAAATTTAACCAAACTTGGCAACAATCATCTTTGGGGTATCTAGTTAAAAAAATATGTCCGGTGACCCGGCCATCCAACCAAGATGGCCGCCACGGCTAAAAATAGAACAAAGGTGTAAAATGCAGTTTTTGGCTTATAACTCAAAAACCAAAGCATTTAGAGCAAATCTGACAGAATTTAATTGTTTATCAGGTCAAGATCTATCTGCCCTGAAATTTTCAGATGAATCAGACAACCTGTTGTTAGGTTGCTGCCCCCGAATTGGTAATTTTAAGGAAATTTTGCAGTTTTTGGTTATTATCATGAATACTATTATAGATAGAGGTAAACTGTAAACAGCAATAATGTTCAGCAAAGTAAGATTTACAAATAAGTCAACATGACTGAAATGGTCAGTTGACCCCTTTAGGAGTTATTGCCCTTTATAGTCAATTTTTAACCATTTTTCGTAAATCTTAGTAATCTTTTACAAAAATCTTCTCCTCTAAAACTACTGTGCCAAATTTAAACAAACTTGGCAACAATCATCTTTGGGGTATCTGGTTAAAAAATGTGTCCGGTGACCCGGCCATCCAACCAAGATGGCCGCCACGGCTAAAAATAGAACATAGGGGTAAAATGCAGTTTTTGGCTTATAACCCAAAAACCAAAGCATTTAGAGCAAATCTGACAGGATTTAATTGTTTATCAGGTCAAGATCTATCTGCCCTGAAATTTTCAGATGAATCAGACAACTGGTTGTTGGGTTGCTGCCCCTGAATTAGTAATTTTAAGGAAATTTTGCAGTTTTTGGTTATTATCTTGAATACTATTATAGATAGAGATAAACTGTAAACAGCAATAATGTTCAGCAAAGTAAGATCTACAAATAAGTCAACATGACCAAAATTGTCAGAGAACTCCTTAAGGAGTTATTGTCTTTTATAGTCAATATTGAACAACTTTTCATCATTTTTGTAACTTGTACAAAAATCTTCTTTTCTAAAACTTTTGGCCAAATTTAACCAAACTTGACCACAATCATTACTAGGTTATCTATTTTAAAAAAAGTGTCTAATGACCCTGCCTGCCAACCAAGATGGCCAACATCAGTAAATACAGTAACAGGTGAGCGACACAGGCTCTTGAGAGCCTCTAGTTTTACTTAACTGCCTACAGCGCCTTTGGTGCTTTGATTTTTTTAGCTGTAATCTCTGTCCTGCCTTTTTATTTTTCACTCTATTCGGTCCTGCCTTTTTTTTTTAGTTTATCCTGACTTTTTTTTTACCTAAATTGTCATCCTGACTTCTTTTTTTTTGCAAATGTCTCATCCTGCTTTTTTTTTACTCGAAACTCCTGTCCTGCCTATTTTTTTTCAAATTTCATCCTAGCCCCCCCATAAAAATCAAATGGTAGCTCCCTAAATTAATAATCGCGTATGTTTGGCTGAAGAATTATAAGGATTAAACACATTTTTTCTAGAGGTTATTGATGTGTAAACCGGGTCTCTTACTCACAAACTTAACATAAAAGTCCTTCGGACTTTTATTCAGTTTGTGAGTTAGTCGCCCCGGTTTACACATCAATAAGCTCTAGAAAAAATGTGTTTAATCCTATAATAAATATGAATTTAAATCAAAGGTCAAAATCTAGAGCGTGCAAATAACCTATGATCTTGACCTCAATTTCAAGGTCATACACCAAGAACCTCAAATTGAAAAGACCCTAGGTCTTTATTATGTATGGTTACTGAGTTATATCACTTTACGCTTAATTCTAAATATAAGATGGGCGAAAACTCCCATTTATTGTTTACGCACCCTTTCAATCAAAATTTATAAGTTACGACATGTCGCAACTAACAATTTAGTGAAAATAAGATGTTGATATGTTAAAAGGTTTTGAAAATTTGTAAAAATAAGCCAAAATAAAAATTTGAATATGACCTGGACCTTAGACCTTGACCGTATTCTATTTTTTGGGGACCAAGGATCTCAAATCAAAAGACCCTAGGTCTCTACCACTTATGGTGTACCAGTTAGAAATGCAAATCACTGATATCAAATACATAAGGGGGAATAACTCTCATATGGCGTCTCCAGATAGCTTCGGTCAAAACTAAAGTCCAAATCCTGAAGATGTAACGAGCAATTTGGTAAAATAAATTTGTCGTAATCTTTTACGGTTGCGAAGGAGTAGATCTTTTACGGTTGCGAAGGAGTAGTGGTCACAAAAAAAAATCAGTGTTTGGGGAGATAACTTTTACAACGCAAATTATTTGGTAATGCGGTTTTCAGTTTAAAAGCGTTTTATTGGATTCAGGCTCGATAAATGATACAAAAGTTGTCACTAGAAATATATGCTGCAATCACGCACTTCACACCGCATGTCTTACAAGAAGACTTAAATCCTGCCCGTTCTGCAGGGAAACCTGGGTGAGTGTCGATGATATATAGCATAGTTTATAAATTGTGCAGTTGCGAATTTTTGTTTTGTTTCTGTTCGTGAGTAAAACTGGCGTGTTCCTATTTTAAGCGAGGGGAATTGTAAAATTTATGAAACATTTGCCCTACCCCAATGACAAATATGTTGTTTTCCTCGAAGATAAAGCCACAAACAACATCGTTTTCGTGTGTAAATCCAATTGCACACACTGTTTGATAAATGAATTAGGTTTTGACTATTCACTTGGAAACACTACATATTCTCCACGACACTTAGTAAAGAGGAAATCGGCCTGGATAATCATATAGTTCTGTTAAAATTTCAATCAAAGATAAAGAACTGAATCTTCCATCACTGTATTCGACACATAAACTACATAAACTTACTACAAGCAATGTTTTTAGATTGTACCTGACTGATCATTTTTATATTTTTAAGTATTTATCAATATATCATAGTTATATCAAGATATAAGGGCAAAATGCAAAAACAATGTAAATGGTTTCATTAACCGGCACTTACTCAAATAAGAATCAACTGATGATTCCGGTCATATAACTTTTTGTAGATGTTGTCTTGATAATATTTTTTGTATAAAAGTTTTCTCTATCTGCTTCATTTAAACACGGACATAAAAGGACAACATCTATCATTTTGAACATTTCTGCACGTGCATAATTTTCAAATTATTACTAGTAGATATTTTTTTTCAGGGGTAACTTAATGACACAGCAGATGACATTGCAAGTATTAGACTTATGGTTATATTGAATGATAAGGTACAGTCTACAAGCAGTAATATGCTACCGGCTTATTTGATAAAACAATTTATAGATACCAATCAATGGTTGTATGTTAAAATGGTGTTGCGGTATGCGGTATGGGTTTTGCTTAATGTTGAAGGCCGTACGGTGATCTATAGTTGTTTATTTCTATGTCATTTTGTTTCATTGGCAATCATACCACATCTTCTTTTTTATATTGGGCCCTGGTTTTATTGTTACTTACATTATATAACTTTGATAATGATAATTGTTACGACATCTTTTTGTTTCATGGAAGTAGTTGCGACTTGTATATGTTGTAGATTTTCTGTTCTGTGAGGGGGGATAGGACCTTTATCGGGACTCCGGGATCGGGTGTTTTTAAGCTCGGAATTTCGGGATTGACCCTTTCGGGATCCGGGAATCCTTTTTTTCGGATTTCGGGATGTCGGGATTTGCTTTATTTAAATTCGGGACCTCGGGATTTCGTTTTTTCAAGTCCGGGATTTCGGGATCAAGACCCCTCCTATCCCCCCTCTTCTGTGCTGTACAGGTAATTTCCTACGTTATACATGTATGTCAAATCACTCCCACTTAGGATATAGTTATACACTTTAATAACAACTATTTACAAATATATTCACAGTGTGATGATATGCTAAAATTTTATTGTTTTATATACAGATGAGGACTGTGGAAATAAAAAACAAGTGTTGATAAATTTATTATTTATTCGATATGTTCATGATGTTGTCTTTATTAAAACCAACTAAAGACTTAGAATTGTTGAGTTACAAGAACATACCAGGAGGATGCAGGAAAGATTTACGTAGATTTTATTTGAATGAATATCATTGGGCAATTAACGACTATATGACAAGGTGATATCAGTTATGACATACAGATTCCATAACTGCAACAAGACTGTGTTACGATATTTCTCCACTCTCAACAGGTAAATTTTAATATCTAAAGCACCAGCCTTTCCGAGCTATTTAAATAATTAAAATTTAACTGTTTAGAGTGAAGACATATCGTAATGCACGAATTATAGTGGTGCAGGGGCGGATCCAGCCATTTTAAAAGGGGGGGGGGGTTCCTAACCCAGGACAAAAGGGGGGGGGGTGTTCCAATTACATGTCCCCATTCAAATGCATTGATCGTCCAAAAAAAAGGGGGGGTTCCAACCCCCGGAACCCCCCCTCTGGATCCGCGCCTGTGGTGGAATCTGTTTCTCTAATGATATTATATCCTTCCTTTTCAAACATTTCCAGAAAGCTGTGACGTCATCAGACATGGTCGCCTTTTTTCATGACGTCACAATAGGACATTTATATCAAATCAAGAAAATTAAATGTCATAATTTCATTTCGATCAATCATTTACTGAAAACAGATATTTCACTAGTGATAAGAAATATTTTTCTCACACCGCCCAGGAAATGTAAAAAATAGCATTTAACTTAGAGAAGGTATGTTTGTCCCAAGTAGCAAGCAATTTTAAATAAGAGAGGAATGCAACTGTAAATTTTACTTGTATCAGTGTCCTTTGCAGAATCAAGAAAACACAATGACTAAGTCTGTTTTTAAAAGTGCTCTCTACAAATTGACACTTCATAAAATTATACTCTTAACCAATGCCTACGATGGTAAGAGTTCGTATGTGGGCGTTTTCCAATAAAACGTGAATTCTTGTCCCAGCCACTTTTAAAAAATGTGTTTGATCTTTGTAAGTAACTTTTTGTGGAGTCAGTACTTTGAATCAGATTTAACATTTGTAAGCAAAGAAACAGTCTATTTTAAGAGAGATTGATAATATATTGATTCCTGAATGGTCCAAAATAACCAATATGGCATGTCCCTAGACCGCCTGTTCAACATTCATACTCTAAAATATTGTAAAAAAAGGTAAAAATGCTATTTGAACTAGTCATAAGAAACCCCAAATTAACAAAATTTTATGCATATGTTTTTATAACTAAATGGATAGTTTTCATTATACAACTTATGTACATATACTTTTTTCTGAGGAAAATTCTTTAATCTGTTCACATTTAGAAGAAGTTTACTTATTTTTAATTGATTCCTCCCAGGAAGCAATTCGCCGATATATTTTCCGTATGCATAGTGACCTGAGCGTAACCCTTCTCGTAAAAAGCCGGTGGTCGCAATACGCATGGATCTGTCATTAAAATAAAAAAAAATATCTGATTGTTCATGTTAAACACGTGCTCATTTACCATGCTTTTTGTTATTTGTTTACTATAAGAGAACAATCGGTAAACTTCGGCTTCAAAACACGGCATTTAATGAGTAGCCATATTTGTTAAATAACAGACAGAGAGAAAAAAATTGACGATTAAACAATATATATGCGTAAAAATGAGAAATTCGTGCACAGATGACTTAGTTTATGATATATACATGCATTGGTTCAAGAATTGGATAAACATTATTTTTCACCACTTACTCGTTTCATATGACTTTAATATAAGTTCTTTAATAATTCAAAAGTATGTTTAGAGCAAACATATTTTAATAAACAGTTTTTGACAAAGGATTTTTAATTTTAGAAATATCAAAGACAAAATGTCCACTACGAAACGAAGTAATTAAATTTTGCTAATAGACAGTTTTATAAAATCAATGTAATTTTGTTTGCAAGAGATATAAACATAAGGGTGTTACAAAAGAAGTGATACTTTTATAACGACATTTAATTGTTGGTAACAAAAATTAAGCACATCAAATGGACCAGAGTGATACCGTATTTTTGTTATTGTCCACTACGAAACGGGTCAAATCTCCTTCAGTATTTAGTTTTAAAATTATAAAAAATATCATTGTACCGCTTAATACGTGCTTTGATGAATACAATCAGTCTTGTTACTATTCCAATATAGGGATTGTGGGGAAAAAATAAAACATGTGAATATGTCCACTACGAAACGGTCACATACGAATCAAGTATGGGAGAAAAACGTTTCGTAGTGGACACTACCACTACCATGCAGTCTTTTTTTTAAAAACTTTTTTTAAATTATATTCGTGCAAAACAAATAACAAGGGTTAGTTTCATGTAATAACAGTATGTTTTCATCAACATAGAATAGGTTTGATGTCAACTACGAATTTTTTTTGTCACTACGAAACGGTTTTGTTAACTACGAAACGGTTTTGTTAACTACGAAACGCATCAAAGTGTCCACTACGTAACATGAGTTGTATCTTCATATATGAAGTACTGTCTAATCTTTATCGATAAAAAATGGTTCTCCAATTCAGAAAAAAATGAGATCTTTCTAGAATACAAAGTAAACATACTGGAATGTCTATAGGAGACATTTAAAATTACAATCAGATGTGTGTTTAGAAGCAGTTTCGTAGTGGACAAATGTCCCCTACGAAACAGTTTGATAAATTATGAAAATATCTTTTAAAGAGTATTTAAGATTGCACTTTTTGTTTACAAACAGGTCTATAATAGAGGTATTCAAAATAACTCTGGAAATAAAATTTTAGACAAGTTGATTTTCCATTTTTTTTAGGTCGGAAACTCACGCTTTTATTGAAAAACGCCCATGTGCGTTGCTTACTGTAATTCTTCTGGCATAACTTGTGGAGTAATGTCAATGAGTTAATAAGTTAATTTCTATATAATCTATTCAGCCTTATGTGCAAGCCGGCATCATGAAGATGATTAGTTAGTTAGTTATATAAACTATAATTATATAGAAATTAACTCAAAGTAGCTTTTGAAATGAAGTTACCAACTGGCCACCACACATAGAAATTTAGTTGCCAACTCAAAATTTCAGTGGCCAGGAAAATAATTTCAAGTTGCCGACATTTTAGTCTAGCTAAACAACCCTTGTGAAATAAAAGTATTTAGTTTGTGTTTTGTGTTTTTTATGCTGTTGAGTGTAGAAAATAGTGTGTATAAATCAACTGTAAAATAACCACATGATTTATCTAATTCTATAATTATTGTACATGTTTTCAAGCAGTCTGTTACATTTAGTGGTAGCCCGAAACCCAGTCTTGAAAAAATCTCATGGGACTTGTGCAGATGAATTAATGGTTGTCTGATCGGTCAAGTAAACATCTGAAATCCTTTGCGAAATTGTAGCCGGTATTTTATTGAATCAATGAAAAAAGTTACAAAATTGTCGTCGACCTTGTTTCCATCATGGATTCACTTACAAATTCGAGAACGAGCTAGGCTCGACATGTGCTTTCAATAAACACAATTAATAAATGCCAAAGGTTACTTTCTAACGGCATGGAATAGTCAAAATTGTGACTAAGTGCGGAAATACGAAGATAGATAGATACAAGTTATGTCAGCAATAACTGTGCCATTTTCAGTCAATGATAACGAATTGGGTTCGAATGAACTACAATTACCCAACAAGCGTTAGCCTTTCAAAAAGGCTATTCGACTCTTAGCTGATGAAAATGGAAAGTGTTCTCGCTTTGTAGATTAATTCATTTACTAGAATAGCCACGTGCATCAATCAGCAAATTTTACCACACACGTGAGGTCACACGCTATGAATTATTATCGTTTAACGTTGATGTTTACTCCAGAAGATTCGACTATTTATAGATAAAGGTTACCTGTGTAAAATCTAATTGCTAAAATAGAGAGGACAAATCCGATACTCTACGGGATTGAAGGACATTTACTTGGTTTGGATTGTCCTAACCAATCAATAAACTTTGATTATTCACGTCTCGTAATATCTTCCAATCAGGAAGCAAGAAAAATTCACGCACTATCTGTCCATCGTTCAATTCTTAATCTCGACTCCTAGGAGTCGAAAAAAAAGTATAAAGCGTTGATAAGATCAAGCTGAAATATTAAATTGCTTGAATATAGTATAAATTTGTGTTACTGTCAAGCGCTCAGACGAATTTTTAAAACCCGACTCCGATCAGGGCAAAGTTTCCGAAATTTTACGGTCGCCAGATTTTCAATTTTCTAATAGCCTAAATGGCGACCAGTAATGAATCTTTAATCGCCAATCAATTTTTACAGTCGCCAAGTCGACCATTTCAGTACACTAAAATAATAGCCAGAGAGTAGACACTGAAATTGTTTTTACAACCACTCAAAAGGAAACTTAACTTTAATGATTGGCGCATAAATTTGGGCCATTGCTGTTTGATTTCATTTAGGTTTTTTCATTGTCTTTCTGATAAGTTAGATCTTTGAATTCGATTGCAGTCAATTTATCAGGGGCATGTTCATATTAAGTATTTGTAAGATTATTATGCATGATCTCGACATGTTTATAAACTACAAAAACTGTACTTGTTACAGAATTTTGAGAAAAATCGAGAAACATTTTGTACCGAAATATATTTAAGAATTGACTCACAAAATTATTTGATATGAGATAAACATCATAAATACTGCGATGACAATTAGTGTACTCCAGTAATGCACGGTCAACTAACTAGTGTAATAGGATTTACTTACCCTTCCGTAGTATCGGAGTAAAAGCGGTTTTTATGTAGCTGCGGAACTGTAGGGTAGTTTTTGTGTTGTTAAGTTTGCCAAGTCACGATTCTTGAACTTAAGTTGATAAACTCAAAAGCATCTTTAACTTATTCATGCGGTCATTTAATCGAACACACCTTATTTTTTTTTCGGGGTTACATTTTATTTTAAATTTAAAGTTAAAACCTTGTACTAAGTGTGTGTGTGTGCATTGCTCATTTGATTTTTTTTTATGAGATTGGGTTGCATTGGATGACTTGTACAAATACAATGTGTGTATACCGTTACAAATTTTGACACCAAACCATTCAGCGATTCTTTGCTGATTATTTAGTGGAATAACATATTAGGTGTTTTTGCATCAAGTCAAGAAGACAGCAACTTAGCCAAACATAACCAAAGGCAATGTACATGTTAACATTTAGTTTTGAGCAACATATAAGTATGTTTACAACCTACTAGTGTTTAAGGTCAAGATCATCAGAAAAAAAAAGTTGAAGAAATTTAACATAAATTATCAAAATTCTTTTTGCCACTAGTTATCATTGTGTATACAAAATATATAGACTAACACAAAAAATAATTTTAATTACCTTAAAGTTTGAAACTTATCTATTGTCTATTCTCGACTGCATAAAACTGTAGTTTAGTTACAACGGAATTGATACACATCTATTAAGATAATAAACAAATACAACGAATATACATCATATACTAGATAATAACGAATAACTTTGAATCAGCAAATATACTCTGACTTCTTTAGTAATCAGTAGTATCACCTTCCGTTCCAAATGGAAAATGGACATATAACAATTTCCGATCAGAAGACGAAAGTCAAGCTTAAAGTGTACAAAAGACGATGGTACGTGTTGCTTTTGTTTTCATTGTTTGCCTTCACACAAGGTGGTTTATGGAATACTTGGGGTCCCATTGCAGACTCGAGTGAAGATGCATTTTCACTTAAAGATGCCGATATTGCACTTTTTGCCAACTGGGGACCGATTTCGTACATTGTCGGTGCTATTGCGGCTGCCTGGATGGTGGACAATAAAGGTAATGTGCTCAAAGCTATATTCCTATTAACAATGTGTATATTTGTTTTATGATACGTCGGTTGGAGTCCGACCAAGGATTTGTATAGTAAGAAGGATTGGAATCTCTTATGATACAACTTCTTGGTCCGACGCCTCTTGATATGAGAATGTTAACTCAACATCAGACACACCTATGAGGAGTACAATTAAACTATTGCAAGGTTAATACTTCAAATGTGACGATCCAAGTTTTGTTGTTTGTATACATGGAACAAACCTTCCTAATTAAAAAAGATAGGCAAAAGATACCAGAGAAACAGTCAAACTTATAGATCGAAAAGAAATCGACAACACCATGGTTAAAAATAAAAGACAAACAGACAAATAATAGCACACCATAGAAAACAAAAGACTAAGCAACACGAACCCCACTAAAAACTGTGGGTGATCTCAGTTTCCCCGGAAGGGTGAACATATAGTGGTTGATATTAGCAAGCAAAATCGAGGGAATTGTGCAAATGGTGATACAAGCATGAAAATTACCAGAAAGCATCATTATTATATACTTTTGAAGAAATAACTTCTGGCCATTAGAATTTTTTTTTTCAAAATGGCTGTTTTCTTCAGTTTGGAAATATTGATTTTTCTGGAAAACTTTTCTTTGACCTTCTTTTGGTAAATAACAATCATCAGGTTTGGTGGCTACCTTCCTTATATCATATATTTATTAAAAATACTTGACATTTCCAGTATTTGCGCATGCGCGAAAATGTTACAAAATTCTTTCAAAATCATTTGAACTATTTACTATATATTTAGTGTTTTTGAATTTCTAATGATATTATGAATTGGTTTAATAACATTTTTCAAGGTTATGATACACATGTGTTTAACACGTTTGCGCATGTGCAAACTATTTATAGACATCAAGAGCGATTTGTATGCACTACCAGACAATTCCCAGGTATTCGATGGATAAGGCGAAAATGTGGTGAATCCCGCAGAAACATCAATTGTAACTGCAGATCAGCCACTTTAGGAAATGCCTAAGCAAATTCACTGGCAATGGCCTGATTTGTACGGAAAAGATAAGTTTATCGTCATGTTTGGTGGATTGCACATTGAAATTACTTGTTATAAAACTCTGGGTGGTATATTGCGTGATAGGGGATGGACATGTCTTACTAAAGCCAATATTGCAACACCAAGAACGGCAGATTATTTTTATGTATGTTCAAATGTACCTAGGACTAGACAGGCGCATCAGATAACTGCATGTCTTTTGCTTGAACTGTTAATTTCGGATTATGAAAGCTAAACTCAGAATATATAATTATGTCATGGCTCTGTGACGTTCAATGACTTTAAAGACTGGTGTAAAGAAATAGAGTCATCTCGACCACAGTTTCATTCCTGGCGTTCAATTATAAAATAAGAACTTCTTCTGATTTTAATATTATGCTCATTTCATGAGTGAGATTTCGTACTTTACAAACAGTCCATATAAAGCATGATAGGGTATTGATTTAGGTCTTGATCAAGTAAATTATGCTCGATCGTTACCGACCCATCTCCAAGATATGACTTCCCTTCCCGAACATCACCCAAAGGTGGCAATGGAATTTGAAAATGATACATGCACTGTACGTAAGACCAGCAAATTTCTTTCTTATAACACAATTGATCATGCACAAAAACAGAATAATGCAATTGTGAAGGCGATATTGGTGCTTTAGGATTAACCGAAGATCCCATTTAGACAAGTGGATGGATGGAGTCAGTATACAAGAGGATGAATTTGAAAGATCTTGTGGTTTGGGTCATTCTATAACAGATAAACGACCTAATGAAGATTCTACAAAAAACACAAAAGATGTCTTTAAACAGCTTTGAAGACTTTATAAAGTGATGAACAAGTTTAGAAATTCATTTCTAGAAGAGTTGTCAGATTTGTAAAAAAAAATTGTTGAACAGGTAAGATATGTAAATAAACTCCAAGATATTGGTCCAAACAATACGAAGATCTTTTGAAGCAAATGCAAAACGAAGGAGAACCTGCTTTTTATAACCAAATAAAAAATAGCAACTTCCTATTTTGGCCGCAAAATGACACTGGAAACGTCTTTGTCAAAAACATAGCTAGAGAATCCTAAAAGTGATTGGGAAACTTTTCTAGACTTTTCATTTCTTGTCACAGTAGACACTTTCACTTGGAATATTTCTTTATCCATAAAAACCAAACTGCTCCTCCGTCTTTATCGCAGGATGTTTCTTGAAATAGTAGTATTAAATCGCTGCAAATGGGTTTACTTGAAACATTCTGCGATTTGCTGATCCAAATTCGGAAGCATTTATCGTCGGTGGGGCAGTAATGGTTCATTCCAGGTCACAAAGTTCGGCAAACGTAGTTGATGGTTATGCAAATAATGTCATACTGCCTTACATATAATCTTGCATCGATAAGTATTTAAGAGTAGACATTGTATTTGATGTTTACTAAATGCATAATTTCAAGGCTGTGACAAGACAAAGGCAAGTTTTTTTTTGTGCCAGATGGAAAGGTGTTGGTTCTGGTAGAACACCAAGGGTTTGGAGTAGTTTTCTCTTTGAAGATGACAACCAAATGAAATTTTTCAAGTTTCTTAAGAGACTTATAAAAATGTGTATGTTACTCATGGTGAAAATATTCTTTGCAATTTCAATAAGGATACTTCATATCTACCCCTTGTTATAATTAAGAAGCAGATACACGAATGTTTGTCCATGTTCGGCATGATTATGAGAAGTGTAGTACTGACACATATGTAATAGTATCAAGAATTGCAGCAATCGCAAAACTAGTAAGAACACATTGTGGATAGGTTATGGAAGGAATAAAGACTTTTGATGGCTTCCTGTACGTGACATATCAAATGCGTTTGGTCCTTGTGTAGCTGCCCTTCCCTTAAACTTTGTCCATGCATTCAGTGGATATGACACTTTGTCGAATTGTCGTGGGAAAGGGAAGAGGTCACCTTGGCTAACAATGGAAGGTTTTCCAGATGTAAAGGACTTTTTTTTTGGCTTAAGTATGAAGTGAGGCACGATGTGAATTGTTTTCCAGGAAGTAGTGAATCAATTTCGCCTACAAGAGGTTCTTTTCCAGAGCACATCAAAAGAGAAGTAAATCAAGAGGGAGTTGTTTGGGCTCAGCCTGATTCATGTATTCGACAGGTAAATGTACCAAGTCATGAATACTGGGGTTGGATGAAAGAAAGAATCATGACAGTTGGAAACCGAAATGAAATTCTTTGACTGCCGTTGCATCCTCGTGTCAGGAACTTTTGAAATGCGGAGGCAAATATCCAGCTGTGTTTGTGACCGTAAATGCTACCGTTCTGGCCTTCCTTGTACGGGTTGTTGTATATGCAACTGTCAGATGATTATAAAACGAGCAACCTGTCTTTCTTACCAAACTAGGCATATTAACTTAACAAAGAGTGTTATTACTTGTTAAGTTGATGAACATTAGTATGCCTCCAATTTGGAACCGGAAATCACTATTTTTCTTCATTGATGTGTTGTTTTGTCGAACTAAGGAGCTGTTTTTAACGTTTTATCATACCTTACATTGGATTATACCTATAACACATCTTTCAAGGGTTTACATCCCTTGTGAAATTGCTTGAAAGTATAAAAATCGAAATTTTTGACTTTTTTGCCGGCATTTTAAAACCGGAAGTCACTTAAAGTTTCATTAGCGTATTGTCTAGTCTTAATTGATGAACTGTTATTTGCTTTTCATCAAATACTACATTGGATTTTTACATATAACACACCTTTCAAAGGATTAACAAATAATGGCTAATTTGTATGACGCCATTTCCAAAATGTGTGGTGGCCATCTTGATAATTTTTTTTTTCTGGCCAGCAGCGGTTTTTTTATAAGTATCATTTAGTTAACCTTTGTACCAAATTTCATGCTTGTATCACGATTTGCACAATTATGTCCATAATATCTCCCACTAATATCCTGCTCCACAGTATTGTTATACACATATGTACTCTTGATTCTTTTTATTAGTTGTTATGGCTTAATAATAACTGCTAGTAACTGCGATTACTCTCAGATCTATACTCTGTGTCTTGTTGTTGTAAGGGAGGAATAAATACCCTGTCACATTTGGTCTGTGTTTTTGGTAGATGTCCTGATTTGTATCGATCTGATGAGTAGAGCCCTTTTCAACATATATAACATATATGTAGGTTTATAGGAAAAAAAATATTCAGATACAAGTGCCTGTGTGCAGGTGATCTCTAAATCACATAAATACACATGCTGTACATTACAAAATTAGTAAAGACACCCCTTTTTATTTCAGGTCTACGATTTAGCTGTCTGCTTTGTTCATTTCTGATTCTTATAGGAACTGGAATACGATGTATTACAAGTGAAATTAAATATGTCAAATGGTAAGAAATGATAAATAAATAATAGGAAGTCGATAGATAAAATGTAACAAATCAAAAGATATAAAATTAGATTAACATGATTAAAGAAAAAATGATTAAGAATTCTATCCTGCCATGCTCTATGCTCATTTTAACATGGGTAGGCATTATATTTGTTAATATCTTAATACCGAGCGTTAGCGAGGTATTAAATGTTTACAAATATAATGTCTACCCATGTTAAAATGAGCATAGAGCATGGTAGGATAGCATTATTTCGATTCTAATAGGAATATTTGAAATTTTTCACTTCGAAGCGGACCTATAGTAGACGCTCGGAATGTCGCCATTTTGATTTCATGACCCAAAAACGTTATAGAAAATCAGCAGTTTATCAATAAAAAAAGAACAGAAACATTTAAACTTACTTTTAGAATGTTTTTCTTTAATTTTCTAGCAAGCAACACAAACAAAAATGTCCATTTTCATCTCTGGCGTTGTTCAAAATTCATCTAACGTTGCAATTTCAATTGTGACGTCAATCACGTGCAGCCCATGTTTTATTTGAATTAGAAGATGGCTTTGTACCCAAAGCTTAAGAAGAACGTCATATTAGAATAGAAATCTACAAATTGAATGTGAAACATAACAATTTAGAAAATACATAACTATGAGTAAAACCCTTCATGGACGATTAGTTTTAAAAAAAGGGGAAAAATAAGATGAAAATCTATCAAAGTTTAATCTTGTTTTTTTTTTTTAAATTAAAAAGACGAGTACAGATGTATTTTGCACTTCCGTTTCCTTGAAAATATATGATCGTTCCATGCGTGATTCATGCAATGTGAAGCCATAATCTTTTTCAGACGAGTTAACTTTGTCTGCTTCATTACGAAGAAGTGTTTACATGAAAATGAGACCTTAATGCACTAAATAATTAAAGTGTATATAATCAATATTTGTTGTTTTATATGTTTATTTTTATGTTGAAAAGTCAAACATGTTATTAAATAAGGCATAATTGTATTTTTATTCTTTAAGGATGTGCTAAAAATACGAACTTGGATTGACATGTGTAATACTCCTTAGCTAGTTTTAGAAAAACGCAGATAAATTTATTGTTTTATTCTTAATCAATGCATAATTTCTTTTTATTGTAAGTGCATAAAACCCATTCTAAATCGTCATCGATTCTTTCAATTACATGTATATTGCTTTGTTTAATTGAATACCAACATTTGCAATAACCGAATGTATTTTGACCTGTAGTCGTCTTTTGGTCTCTGTCGTATTGACTTCTTTTCTGCATTTCCTTTTATGCATACCTACCAATATCACTGTAAAACAAATTATTTTCAAGGACCATAAATATAGGTCAATCTTTAAATGGACTAGCTGGGCCGATTGCTATGGGTGGACCACCTCTTGTTTCTGCAACCTGGTTTCCACTGCACGAGAGGACTACGGCTACCAGTCTCGGATTCTGCATGAACCTTATAGGAATTGCAGTATCATTCTTGTTAGGTATTGTGATACTAACATGTACATGTAAATTCCTACTGGCTATCAAATTAGCTAAACTATAGTGCCACAAATTGATTTAGTTTATGTTATGTTTTCTAACGATTAAGCTTACATTTGATTTAAAACAAAAGATATTAACATTACTTTAAAAGTTATACTGCTATAATATAATTTTATATTTAAAAAAAGAAGATGTGATACGATTGTCATTGAGACAACTATCCACAAGAGACCACATGACCACAGGCACTTGCCTCAGAATTGTTTTGCTATATACATTAATATAATATATTAAGGTATATAGGCCATTTTACTGAGACAAGTGCCTGTGCAAATGACACAGACATTAACAGCTATAGGTCACCGTACGGCCTTTTTAATAATTTATTTTACATGTAATATCTCTGTTAATCACTGAAAATTGTCATAATTGCGTCTTTTACACTCCTATATTAAATGATGAAAAATTAAATAACATTAAATGATGAGCAGGTTCCGTAATGAAAGCTATAAAATAAATAAAATGTGGTATAATTTGCAATGGGACAACTATCCGACAGTGTCCAAATGACGCGGATTTAAACATTAAGCAAACTATAGGTTACTGTTTGGTTTAACAATGAATAAAACCCATACCTTAAATTCAGCGATACAAGGCACCGACATGACAAAATGTGAAACTAATAAAGAAAAGAACCAACGGTCAGAAATATGACAAAATTATTATGGATGTTCTTTAGTAAATTGATATTCATTAAAAATAATCTACTATTCAAATTTGATACTTGTGGTAAAATCAATGAAATCTTGTTATGATATTAATTAACATTTAAAAATGATGCTTTATTTCAAAATATATTTTCAAATCACTTATTTGCAATAAGTGTTTTGTAGACATAAACTTTTAACATAATATTCCGGTAAAATTAAATTGTAAATGAAGGGTCGATTTAAAAAAAAATTGTGTCTATGAATATGCTTTTCCAAGTTAATCAATTTTACAGCACTAATACGATTGTTGATAAATATCTCTTTTAGGTCCATATATTGTTTCAAACACGTCGTTTAAGGAGACAGCAAACAGGTATTAGCCAATGAATTTCACAGCCAAATAGCTTCATTTTAAGTTTCTCTACAAAAAATAGACCTTGTATTGTATTAATAGTTATAGTTATTGATTCAATGACCTATCTTTTTTTACTTGGTTAAATATTCCTTAAAAATAATTTTAAGGAGAATATATTGGAAAGAATGTTAAGCATACTGCAGCCCGAAATGATATGCTTTTTACATATATTTGCTGTTGTTTTTCTATCATTAAGATAGCTAATTTGAAACCTTTTCCCAGCAATTGGAATATTTGACACTTTCTTTTGTGGTATCCCCGTCCACCCTAAAATAAAATAATAATAAAAAAAAAAACTCCAAATAAACGTGTTGTATGTTTACTTTTTGCTGTATATATAAGTAATCTGTCTGATATTTTTTATAGGAATTACACAGATAATACGACAGAATCAATGAATATAACCATGCGTAATTCTGATATAATAGATGAAAACAGAAAGACGGAACAAGGACAAATAATGCTCTTGATGTACATTGGTAAGCGGTATATTTTACTGAAGAACATTCTCATCAAATTAGACTCGTTGTTCTATGTGCGTCATTTTAAAGATTTTATATTAAAAATAGTATCTTAAAATTTTGGTTATGATTTTAAAGCTATATTTTAAGCACTGTTGTAGATTTGTGGCTTTCTTAAAGATTTAAAACAATCAATTAACATTCTAAATTTCTACTTTCCAACTCTTCACTCCAGTCCAGTTTTTTCAGTATTATTCCTTATTATATTGTTTTTTTCCATTTTATTTTCGTTTGTAGTATGTATTATATGCATTCCTACTATGTTTTCCCGTCATTGTCTTATGTACTTTGTGTTTATATTTATATAGAGAGGGGACGTCACTAATGTTGTTATAACTTGTGTCCAATCCCTTTTGCTACTTTTGCAAATAAAATATGTTTAAACTAAACTTAAAAAATGGTCTCGGGTGAAACTGATGATTGATTTTTTCTTATAAAAAAACACAAATTGTTTGAAATCTATTTAATGTGCTTAATAGTTATCAAAAGTACCAGGGTTATAATTTAGTACGCCAGACGCGCGTTTCGTCTACATAAGACTCATCAGTGACGCTCAGATCAAAATAGTTATAAAACCAAAACAAGTACAACGTTGAAGAGCACTGAGGACCCAAAATTCCAAAAAGGTTGTGCCAAATACGGCTAAGGTAATCTTTTCTTGGGATAAGAAAATCCTTAGTTTTTTTCGAAAAATTCAAAGTTTTGTAACAGGAAATTTATGAAAATGACCATATGATTGATATTCATGTCAACACCACAGTGTTGACTACTGGGCTGGTGATACCCTCGAGGACGAAACGTCCACCAGCAGTACTAAATTTACCTTACACCTGTTTTCCTGAATACAATATCCAATCTTTATTAGATTAAATTGGAATTAATATAAATGTGTGTAACGTTTATTATTCATTGCAGAATGTGGTTGGGCTGTGTTTTTATTTTTGCTGATGTTATTATATTTTCCTGCAAAACCGACATTACCCCCATCTAAGACTGCTGGTATAAAACGAATTGCCTTCAAAACCGGCATAAAAGCCATTTTTAGGTAATATTTTGCACAATGAAATACTTGAGTTTTTTTTCTCAGGTCAGTGTCTTTCCCATTAACCTTTAAACTGTGAATTTCTCATAGTTTAAAAATCAACGTTTAGCATTACATAAAACCAACTTGAATTTCAATAGCCAACTCGACTATCTTAGCTTTCACAACGAGATTATAAGTAAACTATTTTCCCTCAAAATACAGTTCACGAGGATAGAAATGCAATTTAATGCGAAACAAATCCGATCATTTGTTTAATGTTTCAGTTGTTTTTTTAAGAGCGTTGATGAATATGAATTTTCATTGTTCATAATAATTGCACATACCAAAATCAGTTGTCAATGGACTATTCCTATACATTAAATCAATACTGTTGGTTGGTTGAATGTAAATAAGTATTTAACATTTAAATTAGACCTATTAAAATAAGATGAGTATAATTGCGCCAATATGACAACAATCCAGTACAGACAAAATGAATTAAAAGTTGACAACTATAGGTCATCGTACGACTTCAGCAATCAGCAAACCCAATATCTTTGAGTCAGCTAGAAATTGGCCCGAAATGAAAAGTTAAAACAAAATCAAACGTACAAACTAATGACCTGATTTATGTACAAATCCATGAATGAAAAACAAATATGATTTACCACTGAATTACATGCTACAGACTTGGGAAGGACACATACAGAATGTGACGGGTTAAACATGTTTACGGGTGCCATGTAGTTAGTATTTTGTACCATCTATTAGGGTCAGTTCCAATTCTACTGTTGAATTTCAACCGTCGATATGCCTGTTTGCGTTCACTTTTTTTCTTCCTTTTGTCGATGTATCCCTACATTTGCTTCTAAGTTATGTAAACACATTCTCAGTTTAACATATTTTATATTTCAGATCAAAACCGTTTTGGTTGATATCGTTGATCTATAGTATCTCTTTAGGCGTGTTCAATGTTTGGCAAGGCGTCCTTGATGTCAACTTAAAAGCACACGGGTTCAGTCAGGTAAGAACATATTATAGCATGTAGATCGTGAATTTCTAACATCCCTTCCATAGAACGTAGATCATAAACTGCTTTCTACCCTGCCATAGCATATGTTTATTCCTGTCAATCATCCCGGAATCGTTGAGGTGAAAGACCTTAAATGACCCAAGATTCCATGTGCATTTGAAACTCTATAATTAGATGGAGAATAGCTTAATGTCCGGAATATCTCTTTCATACTATGCACGTGCCTATGGAAGAAAGAATTTGCTTCACAATATGAAATAGCGTCCTTCTATCTAAACAGAATAACAAAGATGAGTTCTGCCACGTGTATCTCTTCTAAATAAGGAACAACCAATAAGAGTAGCACATGAAGACACGAGCTTTTTAACACGAATAAACCACGCCTAAATAATATGTAAGCTAACATTAAGTATTTTAGAAAAGTCGTATGTTTGTCTGTAATTTTTCTGTCAATGTTGTTGTCCTGTTTTAGAATTCCCTCATGGTATTATATCACTTCTTTAACCTGTCATTATCGTCCTGAACATGTATAACATATTTGACACTGGGCATTAAGCTAACAAAAAACCAACCTAGTTATGAAACCACGTCCGCTCTGTATTTCAGATATAAAACATGTACAAGACAGTCACTCTTATTTGACGATAATGTTATTTTATTCTTTCCTACTAAATATGATTTTTTGATGAACTTCTTATGACGAGTGAGGGTTTACTTTATACAATTACTAGTGGAACTCTTATTGTAATTTGCTGTTTATTTAACGTTTATTAACAAATAGTTCACGCATATTTATTTCGAGAACATAATGACAAATAACAATTTAAACTAGTAGGCTCTGCAAAATTTTGCAACTGGGCTTAAAAAATATTTTTAGAACAACCAGAAAATGAAGGTTTTTATAAGGCAAAATTATTGATAGTAATCTGATTGTGATAGGCCACTTAAATAATTGTTGCAATACTTCATTTACGAACAAAGTATGAAACTCTCTCTAAAAAAAGAAACGGTTCTCTGATTTAGCTTTTATACCTAAACATATGTTGCTGAATATTTTAACATCCAAAATAGTCAAACAGATACACTTATCATAATTGGTTTCACTGTCAAGCGGGAGAGGTTAAGCCAACCGTGAAGGCTATTGATTTTTACTGTTTTTGCTATTTCCATTACATATTAGATTTGTTTTCTTTTTACATTAGGTATATATGTTACACTCCCAAACGTGTCTATCCTTCACAAATGTGTCCGTTATATTCAATTTTCCCCAAACGTGTCCGATTTCATAACCCCCAAACGTGTCCGATAATTGTTATTCGCCAAAACGGGTCCACTATTAACGCCAGAACGTCGCACGTCTTTTAGCACAAATACATGCATAGGCGTACCAAATCAATAACGTGTACGGCAATTCTATGATTGGAGACACAGTTTAGGAAGTGGTTATTTGTAGTTTGTTAAATGCCAGTTGATAATGATTAGCATAAACAATATTGCAAATTCAATCTGTAACATATAAATTGACTTTTGACTGAAATTTATTATTGTCCAGTTGCAAGTATTTCACGCGCATTTAGAGCAAACAATTATACAATTCTTGTACTGTTGAAATAATTGTTTACTATGTAAATTATTTTGTACTATCAAACTCCGTTGATGCCTTTTATATTCATCCAAATATTGCATGGCTTTTTTTCCAGTAGAATTGACTTCCCTTCTTTTAACAGTTCTGATATTTTAAAAGCTCTTAAAAATATAAACTGGTTATCACGTTTTTCAATAACTTTTACGTTTCCAATATCACTAAAAACACACGAACAAGAGACATAACGTCCAGTGCCAAATATTTCATACATTATTTGAACGATATCATGTTGGCAATAAATGCATTTGTCATTTCGGGGCCTTTAAAGCTGACTATGCGGTATGGTCTTTGCTCATTGTTAAAATACGTATGGTTACCTATACTAGTAACTGTTAGTTTATGTGTCATTTTGGTCTGTTGTTGAGAGTTGTCTCATTAGTAATCTTCTTTTTTATACTAGATTGGGCCTAAGTTTTTAAGGTTATTCGGAATTAACACTTGTTGGAATTTTTATCTAAAAAAGTTAAAAGTTAGTAAAAACGATTTTTTTTATGACTTTAGTAAGAAATGAACAGAGAATTGGACATTCTCCTTACACGAGGTATCTGATTTATTATCTACAATTTAACTGAACATTTTCATCCAACATAGCAGAACGAACGCCCTCACTTTTTTTCAGGTTATACTGCCGGTTTAGAAAAAAAGACCTAAAGTTATTTTTCTATTTTTTAATGAAATAGTATAGGTGTAATACCACCATTGATTTTCCCCTATTAGTCTGTTAAATTTGCACTTTTCAAAAATCTGTGCAGAATTTATCTTTGTTTCAAATAAAGAAATACTTGGCATGAGTAAAGTTTTATCCTGTCCAGTTCTATAGAAAAATTTTCACATAACATTTCGTTGCATATAAGAAAATAACCATCATTGGAAGTTAATCAATCAAATTTCTCCCCTTATTCTATCTGTGTACAAGGTTTAGTTACCATGTAACCTCAAGATTACAAAATTTTCTATAGAAATCACAAATAAAAAATAATGGTGTTTTGAAATACCCAAGACATGTTTATGACACAGAAATAGTTTTACTGCAATAAAATGTAGGATTAATTACCTACAACGGTCAAATTCAAGGGAATATCTTTTTCGACCTACTTTCGTATACAACCGGATGTGACGTACCATGATTTGGTGGTATTACACCTATAAAAAGTATACGTTAATGAAACAAATAACCAAATAATCCACGTATTTATTGTATTGACACGAATGATAATTCCAGTAAAAGAAAGAATAAAATATGGACACATATGGGGGATTGAACACGTTTGGATGCTTATACAAATAACACGCTAGCGGCTTTGCCGCTGTTTTACGCGTAGACATGTTTTGCAGTTCAGTGACGTCGATGTGGACACGTTTGGGGGAATCCGACACGTTTTGGGGAAGGTCACATTTCTGAGTGTTACATATATACATTTGATTTTATCACCTGGTATTAAGTATATGTGAAACCTTTCTTTGTCAAAATGGTTTGGGGTATGAATAGTAAAATGTGAGGCTAATTGTCGAAGAATTTGATCATACTCCATTTAACTTTTGCCGAGGTGGACTGAAAACACAACTTTTATTACTGTACAAATAGTTCTTTTTATATTATAACATTACAGAGGATGAACATATATTCTCCAAAAAGTATGTGCCATAGAAACCCTTGTGGATTAAATACACAAACATTTTGATATTATTATGTCGAACAGAATGTGAACGAAAGGCTTTTCATTTCTTTTTATTTAAAGCTGACGAAAAATAAATCTTTCACATTTAGAACCATCAACCCTGACACCTGACTATCTATTTATAATGTAAGCTAAATAAGAACATTACACTTGTTATCCAGTTTGGTAAATAATTTTAACTTTTGTATATGTACATTGTATTTGCAGGAAGAAGCTGGGTGGTTGGGATTTTCATCTATAATAGCTGGATGTATCTCCAGTGTTATAATATCGAGGTAAATAAAGCAATTATAGTTGAAAAGAACTATTTTAAGTCAGTATTTATTTGATATAGAATAACGAAATATGGTATGATTGCCAATTAGACAACTATCCGAAAAGTAAGATAATAAAAAATACCGAACTCCGAGAACAATTCAAAATGGCACTATTAAATTTTTTAAAGCTCAAACACATTAAATGAATGGAAACCGACTGTCATATTCTTGATTGGTTACAAGAATTTCCTTAGGTAGAAAATGGTGGGTTATGATTACTAGTACCTTGTTTATAGCAAGCGGAGTTTGAATGACGTGCATGTAAGTAATTTAAAGTCACAGTATACTATTTATTTTAAAACAAATACTTACAGTAAGCAATCAGAACGGTTGTTTCTAGTTAGGATAATTACTTAAAATTTATGAAATTATCGAAGTTTGATGTCTTTGGAATGACATATCGTACTCGGTCTTGACAATTCATACAATGTCGTCCGGATGGATCAAAGCGCTTAACATCAACAGACACTTAAACTCACATTCTACTGTTTGTCTATTTTTTTCAACTAATATACTTATGCATGCATCAGATTCTTTTCAATATATCTGTATAAGATTCTTTTTAAAAGATATGTATTTCAATTCTTTTGATTGGATTTGTATTATAGATTCTTTTAATGGATTTGTATTTAATTCTGTTCAAAAAGTTGTTGTTAATGTCGATATCTTAAGTTTTAATTCATACGAATGTGGAATTTGTCAATGAACTTGAAAAAAGAAAAAAACGTATTTACAACAGCTTAAGATGAAGATCAATAAAAATGGTTCTTTTAATTTTTAAATACTTTCTATATTGCTTCGTCTAAAGCAAAGTACAATGATGTGACCAAACTAGTACACAAAAGGATGAGAAGGACAATACTTTAAAAGGTTTAGGATGGTTTTTGTGGAGCCTGCAACTTTTGTTGCAGAAAGCTCGACATAGGGATAGTGGTCCGGCGGCGGCGGCGGTGTTAGCTCACTTCTTAAAAGCTTTATATTTTAGAAGATGGAAGACCTGGATGCTTCATACTTTGTATATAGATGCCTCATGTTACGAAGTTTCCGTCAGTCACATGTCCAATGTACTTGACCTCATTTTCATGGTTCAGTGACCACTTGAAAAAAAAGTTCAGATTTTTTGCAATGTTGAATTCTCTCTTATTATAAGTAATAGGATAACTATATTTGGTGTGTGCGTACCTTGCAAGGCCCTCATGCCCCTCAGACAGTTTTCACTTGACCTCGACCTCATTTCATGGATCAGTGAACAAGGTTAAGTTTTGGTTGTCAAGTCCATATCTCAGATACTATAAGCAATAGGGCTAGTATATTCGATGTATGGAAGGACTGTAAGGTGTACATGTCCAACTGGCAGGTGTCATTTGACCTTGACCTCATTTTCATGGTTCAGTGGTTATAGTTAAGTTTTTGTGTTTTGGTCTGTTTTTCTCATATTTTATGCAATAGGTCTACTATATTTGTTGTATGGAATAATTGTAAGGTGAACATGTCTAGCGGACAGATGTCATCTGACCTTGACCTCATTTTCATAGTTCAGTGACAAAGTTAAGTTTTTTGAGTTTTGATCTTTTTATCTGATACTATACGCCATAGGTCAACTATATTTAGTGTATGGAAATATTTTATGATTTATATATTAGTCGCGCAGGTTTTATTTGACCTTGACCTCATTTTCACGGTTCATTGCTCAGTCTTAAGTTTTTGTGTTTTGGTCTATTTTTCTTAAACTATAAGTATTAGGTCAACTATATTTGTTTTATGGAAGCATTGTTAGCTGTACATGTCAGCCTGACATGGTTCGTCTGACCTTGACCTCATTTTCATGGTTCATTGGTCTTTGTTTAGTTATCTTGGTTAATGTAACGTTTATGTGACAGTTGTAATAAAGCTTTATACTTAGGACTATCAACATAATATCAATGATTAGTAAAGAAGGCGAGACATTTCAGTGTGTGCACTCTTGTGTTACAGAAACATTTGTAAAGAAATACAGTTTTTAAATTGGGGAATCCAATCCAATCCAATCACCGTTTATTGACAAAATCCTCATAAGAACGGGGAAATAACTAATAGATATAGGCCGAAGTACTGTGGAATTAAAAGTACTTTCACAGAAAATTGTTTTCCAACGGTTTCTGTTTTATATAAATATTTCCCAAATGAAATTATCATCATGTAAATTGCATATTCGACGCTTACTGTGTTGCAGAGGGTTACAGTTATTTTTATTCGAAAAGTAACCGAAACCATATTTTGGTCACTATCATGACTATCGAATATTGGTTAATCAAGAGTATAGAAAGAAAAATTTCATACAAATGTAGATATAAAATGTATGAGTTAAATTTTGACGGCCTTGTCCTGGCATATTTTATTTTGTAAGAACTCCGTAAACTTTGCGGATGGTTGAATTTGTGTTTCAGTGCATGAGTTATAATGTAAGAAGATTGCGGGATTTTCTCGATTTGGCAAAGACCTATTGGTGGCCTTTAACTGTTTTCTGCCCTTTGGCCAGGTTCTCGTCTCATTAACACATTCCCGATTTCCAATTTTAAACCTTACATTTTAGAAGAAATTTGAATTTTCGACAAATTCTTTGAAAATCGTTTGTGGACCTATAAGGCAATATTGTATTCATGTTCAAGAGAACTTATTAACAATTCATACAATAGGTAGGTCCTGTAATACAGGCAGTCCGGAATTAAATCTGGGAAAGTTGGATTGCCACTGGCAAATCAAAATATTTCATTTGGAACACTTTCTCTCTTAACCGGTTCAATGAAGTCGATTGGCGCAAAATTAATTAACTAGGATAACGTTCAAACTTTCATCAAAGGTGAAGCCATAAGGACGTATAAAACAAATAAAATTTCACAGATGAATATCAAATGAAAGAGGAAAATCATTTATATATGTGTATTTCTGTAGTTCTAAATTTCAATTTATTTTCTAGCTTCGCTGATATTTTCAACAAACATTTGCGCATGTTCCTCATCTGTATTTATATTGGAAGTTTTATCGGATTTTTATGGTTCACACTTCTAGTCAACGACATCCTTCCGAATTCGACAGGTAAAAATCAAATTAATTGCATGTTGAAAACATGCTTCTTCCTTTTTAGTCAATTAAACAATTACTATATTCATCAAAAAGCCTTTATTTTAAGCTAATACATTGGATACTGCATCGATATGCTGATGTAATGTCCGGATAACCAGAAGAATATAACAGCGATCAGATTCTGTTAGGTCTAATTGATATGTGAATATTTCCTTGCTTCGCAATAGTTGTGACCGGATAGCTTAATCATGAATGTGGCACTGAACAGGGTTTTTGTCTGTGTCACAACTATTGAATTTGTGCAGAAATTACAAGATAACCCAAAGCCTGTTTCAGAAAGGAAAAAAAATATCTAATAATAATAAATTAAAACGAATGCGTTACAAATCCCTACACACACTTGCCACAACACAAGCAAAGTTACAGCGCTTAAATGCCTCTCTTCATCTTAAAGCTACACAAAGTCTTCAAAACAAAGCACAAGTTGCAAATCGTACTTTACCCGTAATTACACTTGTCATTTTGTCTATCGATCAGATTATAAAGATAACTAGAATGCGACCCCCCCCCCCGAATCTATTTTATTTGGGGATGATTTTTGAAGAAAATTGCAATGTGCTAATAAAAATATACATAGCGTATTATCGGTTAAGAAAGACCCGACTTGATCAAATGTGAAACAATTTAGACGTACACTTCAACGTCCTGATTGATAATAATAACAATTATTATTGAACAATAAACGGATAAACAAATACATTCTGTTTTCTGATATGAATAATACATTTTAAAAGAGGTGAGTTTATATTGAAGGATGTTTGCGACTCTGTTTACAAATAACAATCTTTTATTACATTTGTACCCTTTTTCTTAAAAAAAATGTTAGAAAATAACAAGGATTCTATAGCATTTTCGAATATGGTTTTTCCAACTATATGTTATTAAATTATGAAAAATCGTAGGGATTATCGGGGAAAATAATTTTAATGCTAAACCAAAGGATTCTGAATTTCTGGCAAAAGTTCAAAAAAACAAGAAGAGCAAACATCCTTAAGACAAGATGGAAGGTCGATTTCGATCGTGGTTATGTTGATATAAAGTTGACACTCTGATTTAAAATGTGCTTTTCCTAATAGTTTACTACCTTCTATATTTTTCAGTATCCCTGTATGTTGCAATAATTATCGGAACAATATGCTTACAAGCAGCGTCACCATTATATTTTGAAATGGCCTGTGAAGTGTGTTATCCAGTGTCAGAAGGTCTAACTAACGTGCTTCTAACAACCATGTGTAATGTTGGTAGTTTTATATTTTTGCTATTGCAGATGATTCCAAGTATAGGTAAATAATTTAAATATAATCCTTAATTATACGGTCTTACCACGGAGACATACGAATTTAATATCTATAATTTGCTAAACTTACCTGAGTATTTAGTCATCGTGCAAAGCTAAACGGATAGTTGCTGACTAGAGAAGTCATAGTGACCATATATCAAAACATCAGTTAAACCTTGGTCATATGATTGTCGACATTTGATTGCTAGTTAACAAACAACCCTAAACAAAATGTCTGTTAAGAAGCATAAAATGCATTAGAGTTAAAAATTATTCTTAGTGAAAAAAAGTCAAAATTTACTTTGCACTCTGATTTATCAAATTGTGTCTTTCAGGAACAGATTGGGAGAATTGGTGCCTATTAAGTGTAATATGTGTCTGCATCCCATTAATGTTTATGTTCAAGGACAGCTACAACCGATCAATTATTGACGAAAAAACAGAAGAAAGCATAATTGCAGATAGAAAGAAATATTAGAAATACATTTTTAAAAACATCATACAGTTCTTGGAATTTTTTTAAAAATTCTATTATTATATATTTCGATGCAATATTTAAAGATATATAGTAATTTCACACTTATTTCCATTTTCAAGTAAACATGCCCATATACTAAATTTTTTAATATAGATAGAGAAGTCCAAGTTAAATTGAAAAATTTGAAAGTCCATAAAAGCCTAAAGAAATCATGTGCTTAACTATAACAACCAACGGAACGAAATAAAAACAACTGTCATAATCCTGTTAAGGCAAATAATGGTGGACAAACCCAGTTTTTTGTAGCTAGCTGAGCCTCCCACTTGTATATTTTTTGTTTATAATTTTAGTTAATTGCTATAATTGCTAAATGAAAGGAAAAAAAAACCAACCCAAAACAACACTATGTAAGTAAAAATCATACTCTATTTACATTACCCCTTATAACTCTAGTTATATTATCGAAACATGTGTCATTAATATTGACAAAGCACTGTTGAAATACAGTGAACTATATTGGACATAAATGAAATGATTGATTGAATGGTTTTTAATGTCACATTGATCACTATTATGCTATTTCGGGGCGGTAAGTTTTAAATGGTCTAGAAAGCCGAAAAGAATCACCGACCTTCGGTATGAGAATAGATAATCCTGCTGCGGGATTCGAACTCACAACCTTAAAGTTGACATGTTAGTGATACAGTAGTTCGATCACTCGGCCCCGTATTTGTCGTTTTCATTTTAGCCATGGCGTAGTCGGTTTATTTTCGATCTATGAGTTTGACTGTCCCTCTGGTATCTTTTGCCCCTTCAATTTAACATTTCCATGACTTTGTTTCGCATTGTTGTGTTCTAGTCGATCATAGTTTTATAATTAGTATTGTTACACCAATTTCCTATTTTCTAGTTAAACTGATGATGTAATTGATTATTTGACAAGTAAACGATCCATTTATTGTTTCTACAAATCCAATGCTATAGTGTCTATACATGACAATATATGTAATTTCATTTGCAATTAGCTGTTACAACGTGCCATACGTAAGATTCTCTACAGAAGGGAAAGGAGTAAATAGATCATGCGCATTGATTTCGAAAGATAGATGTATAGGAATATTATTTGGGACGTCAACATCTGGATAATTCTGATGCCGGCATTCCAAGATATCACTAGCAAATCAAGTTTTCAATAGGATACGTGCATCTAGAAAAATGCGAAAGTTTACCACTTGTAGGTGTTTCAGCATTAATTCACATTTAAGTAGATGTCATGATGCATTGAAAAAATCAGCAGTCGAGACGAATTTTAATTTTATTAACAGATATTAACATTGAAACAACGTTAAGGCTTTACAAAAAGCCAAAGTAAACATTGAATATTGAATGAAGTAGGTAAAAAATAAAAAAATATATTTAAAAAAAAATCCGATCCAATTAGCATTTAACACAACAAAACTATTATTTCTATATTATTTCGGGGAGGTCATTTGAATACTTATTCGTGAGAATTTAATATTTGTGTTGAGAATCAATTAATCCTTATGTTACTACAGCATTTTTCAATAATCTAAACCGTTTTTACATAATCACAATAAAATTATCAGCTACTGAAAATAAAAGATATGATACAGGAAGGAAACACTTCCTATATCGACTTGTATGATAAAAGTAAATGTTACGTTTTAATCGTACCTAGAACATTGTGTTATGTTTTCATCAGTGAATAAAATTTAAAAAAAAATCATTCTTCACTTCTTCAGTTCTGACGAAATTCAGGCTATGCATTGCTACCGTGTTTTCTTTAGAACTATCGCTTTATCAGCTTTTGTTAACCATTAGTTCGATACGTTTTAGCTTTCGATTATGCCATTTTATTAGGGCTTTTCGTTTTGAATTTTCTCAGAGTTCAGTTTTTTTTTGTGATTTTACTTTTTAACTACGAAAAGTCATTAATGTAAAACACCACTTTAATTGACAGATTCGATTCCTCGTCGATGTTCGTATTTCAGTTAAATCGAATTCATCCAAAAACAAATTCACGGATTGTGATGGAAACAATCTATACGTATGAGATCGGTTGCTATGTCACTTAAACCTCACGTCTGTTTTAATTGATATTTTAAAAAATGAATTATAACATTATTAATGAAAGCTGTTTATTTGCATTTCCTTCAAAATGCAATTCAAAAAAAGTAATTGATATGCAGATTATAATGAGTATAATGTTTGATAGGAAATACTGTTAAAAAAGAAACCGAGTGTAATGTACTCAAACTAGGTACATCATGTACATGCATCCTCAATTAAAAGGAGTGTTAATAAAGAGACATTATCCAGTTCCGAGGATAAAAGCGATTATTATTATTAGGCATTTCTTTTGCTAGTTCTTAAAAAAAATTGTAAAACAAAATAGAAATTTGAGTAATCATTTTATTTTTTATCAGTTGCTTCTTTATATTGAGTGTGGGCGTTTCAAAAACTTTGCATACATATATATATGATACACCATACTTTCTTAGAACTCAGTTGCAAAAGGTAAGCAACTAACTTCCAAATTAAACACTTTATTACAATGGCTATGCGCATTCGTGAATTAATGTGTTGTTCGGTCACGCGTTGAATATTTTTCTCTATTTGAATTCTTCGATTAGTTATTCTATAATTAATCTATGGAAAATATGGAAATGAGATGAGAAATTGCCAAAAGGGATAATCAAATTCATAATTGGTTAACGGACTGACAATGACATGGTTACCCCCTCCCAGAAAAACGACAAAAAGAGAAGTAAACTTTTAGTGACAGTGCAACAACAGCAAAAACTAAAACACAGAATAAAGACAAAAAGATACCTAAAGTTTAAGTTGAATTATATATTTGAGGTTATAGCATCATTATAAGCCAAACACGAACTGACAGTGACAAGGAAAAAATCTAAAACACCCCTAAGAGTTAAAGTCAAATCTAGATTAAGTCAAACGTCGATGCTGGACTAGTCATATGTTTTTGCTATATTTATAGAGAACACTTAAAAAGATTCATAAAATCAGATATTATTTCATTGAGTACATCTGTTGACAAAATTTGGAGTAAAAAAAACCAAAAGATTCAAAGAGAACATAAAAAAAAAGTATCGACACAAACACTCAACTCCATGGGAAAGGCAAAAATATATGACAAAACCAAACCCTCGACTTACTTGACCAAAGGTACGAATGGAAAACAACTGTAATATTCCAGACTTGGTTCAGGCCTTTTCCAAAGAAAAGGATGGGTGCAACCCTGGTTTGTCGCAAGCTTAATCTCCCACTGGAATTAGAGGTGTTTATAGTTTCGTTATATTGATACTATAGACAATATAGAGAAAACCACCGACTTTTTTTTGTTTTTACTGTTTTAAATTTGATCTTTTTAAGATTTGCAAAGACTATCTGTTAGGAACGTTCAGTGGTATTGGTTCATATAAATTTGATATATATGTATCTATTTCTTTTTAAAAGAGGGACGAAAGATACCAAAGGGACAGTCAAACTCATAAATCTAAAGCAAACTGCCAAAGCCATGGCTAAAAATGAAAAAGACAAACAAACAACAGCACACATGACACAACATAGAAAACTAAAGAATAAACAACACGAACCCCACCAAAAAACTAGGGGTGATCTCAGGTGCTCCGGAAGGGTAAGCAGATTCTGCTCCACATGTGGCACCCGTCGTGTTGCTTATGTGATAACAAATCCGGTAAATAGTCTAATTCAGTAGGTCACATTCATGAAAGGGGAGGGGGTTGTAGTTACGACGTAAGGAACATATCCGATATCATTTGTGAAACGGTTATTCCATAACGGTCAACCAACTCGTGATCGCGTCCGTAAAATTTTCGAAGGGATGATTTAAACTTTACCATTTAGAATCTTGGTTTAATAGCTTCCTTGTGAGCAGCAACCCTCTATCAAGAAAATCATGATAGGAAGTGCAAGCACGGGAATATCGTATCCATTGGGAGATATATACTCCGTATGCAGGTGCTGCTGGAATGGAAAGTTCATAATTGGAAAGCTGAAATCATCTTTTTTGTCGTAAAGTTTTGTTTTCAACCGACCCTCATTGTCAATTTCTAGATGTAAGTCAATATATGAGGCCGATTTAACCGTATCTGTAGTATCCTTTATCTCTAGCTCGATGGGATAGATGCGTTCCACATAGTCACCAAATTTTGAATTATTTAGTGAAAGAACATCATCTATATAGCGGAAAGTAGAGTTAAAGGATATTGCTAACTTCTTATCTTTCTTCATAAGAAGTTCCTGCATGAAGTCAGCCTCATAATAATAAAGAAACAAGTCGGTAAGTAGAAGGGCACAGTTTGTTCCCATTGGAATACCGACAGTCTTTTGAAAAACCCGTCCTCCGAACGTAACAAATATGTTGTCAATCAAGAAATCAAGCATCTTGATAATATCAGTTTCAGAGAATTTTTTGTTTGAATCAGAGTGATCCTTTACAAAGTAGGATTTATCCCTCCCTATGACAAGATACTTGTATCTACGTTGGCCATTCTTTTTTTATGAAGCAAAGCAATACCAACTCTTTCAATTTGTCTCTTAGTTTGGAATGTGGAAAACTTGTGTAAAGAGAAGAAAAGTCAAATGTTTTAATACTGTTACAAGTTGAAAGAGAGTTAGATTGTATGTACTCTAAAAGATCTTTGGAATTTTTAAGTATCCACATCTGATTCACGCCCCCTCTAGAATAGGCAGTTTCACAATAACTTTGAAGCCCGTCTTTGATTGCTGATAAGATAGATGTTAATAATTTAGAAAGAGGTTTCGTGGAGCACTTGGAAGACACAGCAATATACCGTTGTTTGTAAGGACACTTATGTAGTTTAGGTATCCAATACAGTGATGGAAGATCCAGTCTTCATCTTTGGTTGAAATTCCAAAGGAACACAGAACAGATCTATGATTATCCAGGATTTCCTCTTTCGTAAGTGTCTTGAGGGTATATGTTGAGTTTCCAAGTGAATTTTCAATACCTAATTCGTTTATCAAGCAGTTAATGTAATAAGTTTTACACACAAAAACGATGTTGTTTGGGGCTTTATCTGCGGGGACAACAACATATTTGTCATGAAGGTAGGATAGGTGTTTTGCAACATTTGGGTCTTTAAAGATTGACGTAGCATGGGCATTGATAGACCCATTCAGTTTCTTAATTCTGATTTGTATCAACGACCTCACTGCCTTTATCCATACGGAAAGAGTGTCTACGTCTTCCTTCTCGCGCTTAGCCCATTGCCTGGCATAATCCTCGACTGAATCCATCAAAATTTTAAAGTTGTATTTCCAATTGATGGATTTAGGCTCACGAAATATCGGACCTTTCGATAACACATTTTGTAGAGAAGTGTTATTAACAATGTTGAGGTCACCGGTAATAACGTGGCCAGCAGGATTATATGTGAATTGGGAACTAGCACAAGTGCAATCAGGAGGTTTAGTCTTGAAGTCGTCAATATCGAGATCCTGTAAAACGTGTTTGTAATTGAAAATTTTATTTGCAATAGGTTTGGTATAGGTATAAGACATGATTGGTACAGACTGGTCTTTGAAATAATGAGGTATTTTCGATTGAACTAATTTATGATGAAGGATATTGCCTAAGTTGACGCAATCGAGACCTTTGTTGGCAAAGGAAAGATAAGGGAAAGATCTTTTATCTTTTTCATCTTTGCCAATACGGACTGGCTTGAAAGGTCTGTGACTTGCAATATCCGAAATTATAGCTTCAAATTGGTATTGGTTTGAATGAGGGTTTGTAACTGTGAATTCCAAACATAAATTGAACAGAGAATTTTTAAATTGACCAACATTTAGTATACAATATGGAGTCATTGTCATGTCCGTTTTGAAGAAAGCCATTGTCTGTAACCATATGGCATTTCTGTAGCTGGTGGTTGTAATCAAAGCCCACACAAGAATCAGACACAATGCATCTGAAAGCACACTTTAATTCCGTTAGGTTGTACACGGTAACACCTGTATTAGTGAAAGTTTTTCCTGCAGATCCGCAAAACTTTGTATCATATCCGATATCTGAAATGAAAGATTTAGTCATGATCTACGATGTAACCTAAGATACTATTATTATTTTAAAAAAATCATTTAACTTATAGTAATGTTTTTTTTTTGTTCCAACATTTTTTACTGCATTACCTAAAATATATTGATTTTAAAGCTATGCATTTTTCCTGGCATTTTTGTAGAGTTTTGTGACATTTGAAAAAACATTTGGCCTTTATTCATTGTTGAAGGCCGCACGGTGACCTTTAGTTGTTAATTTCTGTGTCGCTTTCGTTTCTTGTGGAGGGTTGTCTAATTGGCATGCATGCAGCATCTTTTTTTTAATAATTAGTATAATTGAACACACCTTTATATACTCCCAGACTTAATCTATTCTCATATAAAGCAGAATAAATGTAAAACCTCTAAAGCAAATTTAAGCAAAAACTAACAAAATCATCTAGGCATGTTCATAATAGCGCTAATAGATAATCAAGGTATATGGTCACTGACTAACCCATATTTCTGTCAACGCTAGCAATTAAACGGAACAATAAACAACTATCATACAAGTGAGAGTTTTAGCTAAAACCAGTTAAGCTGACCATTTTCTTCAAAAAATAATTTACCAAGTCAGTGTTTTTTACTAGTTCTACTGGTTCATAAAGTAAGATTTTTCACTTTTTCCATTAAACTAGGAGTTCTGTAAATTTGTCATAGTCTGTAGCATCTTCTTTATCCCTTTAAACGTAAAACTCTGGAAACTACCGATACTTCCGATAATACTATGAATGCTAGATATCTAGATATGTTGCTTGGTATTGCAACATAAAGACAATTTAAATTGATAGTAAATGACAAACTTAGAAATGCAATTGTTTGTTTATGTTCCATTTTTCTTTAAGCAATTATACAAAAACGTATGCCTTTCTCTCTGTTGTACGGAATTTTCACATCTCAATATGGTACGTGATTGCTTATTCACGTTATAAAAAAATTATGACAAGGAGTGTGCGCAGATAGAAACTAAACGCAACATTATGTGGCCATTTTACTTATGGTATGTGGTTTTCAACCAACTATTCAATGAATTCTTGTCTCAAAAGGTTATTAAAATATTTAACCATTTCAGTCTTTCTGTCATGTTTTTTAATTACCTACTTCATTTAGTTTCGTACTTTTACAGTATAAGTATGATATCACAAATAGCAGATCATAACTGCATGTTTGCGAATGTTCTGAATAGTACTGAATTATCTACAGTTGATAAATAAAGGCAACAGTAGTATACCGCTGTTCAAAACTCATAAATCTATGGACAAAAAACAAAATCGGGGTAACAAACTAAAACTGAGGGAAACGCATTAAATTTTAGAGGAGAACAACGACACAACATTAAAATGTAACACACACAGCAACGGACTAAGCATTAGACAAAATCCGATGAGAATAACCAATATAACATCAAAACCAAATACATGAATTTGGGATAGAAAAGTACCGTGACACGTCTTATAGTAATGTGAATTCACACTCAAAAATAGGAGAAAACAAACGACACAACGGAAACACAACGTAAAAATGTTACACACACAGAAACGAACTATGATATAACAATAGACATTTTCTTGACTTGGTACAGGACATTTTTAAAGAAAAAAATGGTGGGTTGAACCTGGTTTTGTTGCATGCCAAACCTCGCACTTTGATGGCATTGTTAAATATAACATTAAAATGACAACATAATAATACAGGACTACAATACAAATAAATAACATGGATAATTCTGAAAATGGACTGAGGGACTGAAAATGAAGTTTCGTGGATTAAGGAAAACTTTACGTAGATAATTGATTTCATAATTTTACAAAACGTTTGCTTACAAGTCTATAGACATTTTTGTTATTTGTTGAACATTTAATTTCGTGGTCACCTGTATCCATGAAAATTGATATCCGAATAACGAATAATAATGAATCCAAAGTGTAAAAACTGCTTCAACAGGGATATAATGAAAAACGACTAAAATTAGCACTTCATTAAATTTACTAGCACCATCATTAATTGGTTGTCTCATCTGGAATCAGAAATCTTGTTGTGGTTATCATGTTCACGGACGCAGTAAAACTAATAATGGGAGATTTATGCGATTCCCTTAATATGTTTTTCTTTATCTTGATTTGTATGCTCTAGAGGTAATTACGAGATTTGAGCATCGATAAATTCTGGTATCTGTTTCTTTTCACATTGCTTTATATTAGTAAACTCTCAATATGGATATTGTAAAAATGCATTACTTTTGGTCGTTGTAAAATATATACCGTTAAATTATTTTCTTAATTACCTCCAGATGAAAATATCCATTCGGCATTACTTCCCCATGCAGACATGATGCCAATGCCTGCAACATCTAATGGTGAGTTCGGATCATTCCATTCCATGATTTGATTCAGTCCTAGGATCGAACCTGTTCCAGTTTTGAGTATACCATTTGCCCAGCTGATCCACAGTGTTACCATATTATTACAATCTAAAAGATTTCTTGCATTGGATTGCGCAACATTGGTGCCGTAGTTACGAGATAAATATATTTTAGAATTTCCTCCTCCTCCGTAGAATATTTCGTAAAAATTGGGGGATATCAAATCAGTCGAAGTTGACAAGAGGACTGCTGCATCTCTACATGACTTAACTTGAAACGTAAAAAAAGTTCCAGTAACGCGATGTACTCCAAAAGTGCTCAGTCTGGTATAAAATTGATACACATTTGGAATTGTCTCGGCATCTATGTTTCCTTGATTTAGAGTTGATAGTCGTAAAGAGTTGCAAACTGAAACGAAGACAATCATCTACAGACGAAGTAATAACCGAAACAAAATTACAAAACCTATTTTGATAAAATAAAACATCTTATATCTAAAAATGAAGACCCATGCTTATACTATATAATCATAAATATAATCATAAATGAGCACAAGATGTCAGCTTAAGTAAATGAAATGCATTTAAAATGATTATATGTTGGCTTCTGATAAAATATTCATAATCAGTAATGTATTAAGGAACAGCTGAAGAGCTGCCGTCTAAACCAGGTATAAAACAGTGTAACGTAACATGTCTATAAAATCTATCAAATTATAAAATAAACGATTTTCTTTTCACAAAATGACATATATAACCTAATACAAAAACCGATCCCCAACAAAAAATGGGTGTGGGGGATCTTATGTGCCCCAAAAAGGGTAAGCTGATCTCGTTATGCATATGCCACCTGTCGTGCTGCTCATGTAAATACAAAGCCGGTGATATGTGTAATTCGATAGATAAATTCGTCAGTTTTATTTTATGCAATGTTGATGATTTTCACATAAAAGGTCTAAAAGTAACAGTCCACAGAAAAATATGTCATCAAATGTGAATACATTACTAAAACTATTACATCAAGCACTCTTTCCTCTAAATGCAATGTGAATCGAAAAAAGCACCATTTCCTCGCTAAGATATCAATAATAAAAGAATAGAAAAGCACTTACCATCGAATAATAAAATCATATTAACACTTAAATGCATCAGTATGATTTGGTAAAACATAACATCCATTTTATGAGTCGAATTAAGGTCAGTGTAAAAAAAAGTATGAAATAAAATGGAGAAAAAGAGCTCGATTAGCTTTCGATCTTATTGGATAATTGTGACAAGCAAGCCAGAAATTCAATACTTCATATACAAATATACCTTTTGAAAAACGTGCTTGTCACAAACATCCGATAAAAACGTCAGCCAATTGAGTTTTTTTCCATTTAATTTTAGATATTTATTGTGAACCTTACATATTTATCCACTTTGGTGAATGTATGATGTACATAATGACTCATAAAAGATACACGATTTTTATATAGAGCAATGACTAAATTCCATTTCACAAGGCCTTGCTCCACTTTCTAATACTGAATTATATCTTACCTCCTAAACGTTTCAAGGAATATGATTGGATAAAAGCGTCCGCATGGAGATCGTATATATCATATATTAGGTAACTAACAAACTATGTAACTAAGAATCTTTTCCTTCGCTGTCTCATATTATATATTTTATTTCGTAGATAAAGAAATACTGACTATTAGACTGTATTCCTATATATTATTATACCCCACGCAACGAAGTTGCGGAGGGTATAATGTTTTTGACCCGTCCGTCCGTCCGTCAGTCCGTCAGTCCTGTTTCTTGTCATCGCAACTCCTCTCAAACCACACAACAGAATTTCACGAAACCTTTTCAGATAATAAGGACATACTATGTAGTTGTGCATATCGACGGGAAATTGCGATTCAATTTTTTTTCTAGGAGTTACGCCCCTTTGCACTTATTTACTTTAATGTACTACTGCAACAGTTTGTCATCGCAACTCCTCTCAAACCACACAACAGAATTTCATGAAACTTTGTAGATAATAAGGACATACTATGTAGATGTGCATATCGACAGGAAATTACGGTTCAATTTTTGTTCTAGGAGTTACGCCCCTTTGAACTTATTTGCTTCAATGTACTTCTGCAACAGTTTGTCATCTCAACTCCTCTGAAAACACACAACAGAATTTCATGAAATTTTGTAGATAATAAGGACATACTATGTATATTGACAGGAAATTATTATTCAATATTTTTTCTTATACTTATTTAATTTCTCCAATGACAATGTGGGGACGTGGGGTATGTGAGCGTGCTCACTAAGGTTCTTTAATTACGAAATGCGTTTAAGGTGGTACCCAACACCTTCACTTAAATAATTTGGCTCTTTTAATTTTCATAAAATTTTGACAAAGTATTTACTTTGACCCTTTAACAAAAATATGAAAATTTCAAAAAATTTGAACCAACCAATTGATTAGAAAAAATACACTGGTTATATAGCAATTTGACAAACACCAATTTTGATCATTGAGAAGCTTAATATCCCTTTTACAACACCAAGTAATTAAATAAAGGCAACAGTAGTATACTGCTGTTCAAAACTCATAAATCTATGGACAAAAAACAAAATCGGGGTAACAAACTAAAACTGAGGGAAACGCATTAAATATTAGAGAAGAACAACGACACAACATTAAAATGTAAATCACACAGCACTTAAAACGTTTAACTAACTTTACAGAGTTATCTCTCTGTAGTGTTAGGTACCAACTTAAATGCATTTTATATTGTGTAAAAATTATTTTTTTCCAAACGTACTTAATTTTCGATATTGGTTTCTACTGGAGATTTATTTATCTCGTTTGCAATCAAATTATATCTTTTTATCTTTATATTTGAAGAAAAACGTTGATGCTGACGGATCGTTTAACGGCCAAAGTCAAATAAAATGCATCTTCAGGACGAAGAATTAAAAAATATAAAAAAAAAGTAAAATTCAAACATTTTTTGTGCTTTAAGCTTAGAATATCAATTAATCATTCAACATCATGGAAGGATGTTCTCATTTATTTTTCTTGCGTAAAACAGGGTGTATTACGATTTTTCCTAGATTGATTGCTACGCGTGCTTTTTTTTTGCCTCGCATTACTTTATTATTGTACACATTTGATACAGATAATTCATTTACAGCAAAGTTTTTAACTATCAGTTCTTACCATGTCTATTTACTTTCAAATTATCATCATTCCCTTACCTCCCCCTTGTGAAATAACAAATGTTCATCCCCTACTGAAAAACGCGGCAAATCAAAGGAAATGAACAAGTGTATAGACAAAAAACATGCTATATAAGCTTACGATTAGATATTGATCCACTACATTAGAGACTACACAATATGCATAGTTGGTAGTATAAAATTGTATTATTGAATACACAAATAAGTAAGATGCATAATATAGATTAAAATAGAAATTATAGAATTTTTTAACGAGATATATTGTTATATTTTCGCTATTACATAATTGCTGTGTAAAAGGAGTTTCAACAGATGCCATTTTCAGTTTTGACTAATTATATATATACTTTTTAAAAGAATAAAACTTATGTGTGTTTACTGACATCTTAATTCAACATTAAAATAAAAGTAAACAACGATAACAAGTAGTCATTATGTTAAAGAAACATGGCCCTATAGAAACATGTTTTTATCACACAAAGTTTAATCAAATATTGCATCACTAAAGCAAAATGATTTTTAAAGCTAACGACATTGCAAAATACATAGAAACGAGCTATTAGATAACAAATATCATATTTCTGAGTTGGTAAATGACAAAATTGATGGTGAAGGTATTTTGTCTAGTCCCAGGTGTAGTACCGTCAATACATTACAATTGTTTAATACTTCTGCTCGATGACATAGAAGTCATGGTCACAGAAAATATATACCACCTGCTGTACACACTGTGACAATTGATAGTCTGTTAACGTCTGTTCAAAGACCTTTAGGAATTCATCATATCAGAACTAAATTATACTCCATTCCATTGTCAAAACTTTCTTTACTATTTCAAGAAGCCCAAAATACTTCCGTTACTGATTCTCGTTCTGTTTTGTATAGACTAGTTGCAATAATCATGGACATTGCTAACCATAGACTATTCAAACATGTATCGACTACATCCAATAATGAGGAACAACGTTATTTTTAAGGTAGAATTCGCCAATAAAGGTTTAGATGCTGTAAATATTAGCAATATTTTCCATCAAAAATCTGTACAAAAAACCATACCTGATTACTTCAAAAATAAAGCTACACCTGCTATTTCTTATACTTACACCAAGTCTATTGCATCCAAGTTGTTCAACCACAAGAGAGTTTTAGAGGCCTTTAACCTCAAAGATACGAAATCCAAACCTCCGGATTGCTCATGTGCATCGTCACAATACAATTATAGTCCAACTGGTCATGTTATTACTGGCGACCTTGGCATCGTTACCAATGAACAACTTAGAGAGTTTTTAGCCAAGGGACCAAAATATAGAATCCCCCAGCCCATCAACTGGAAAGAGAATTTTAAGTTACTGATGCATGCAGTTGAGGACGATGCAAGAAAATGGGTAAAGCGCGAACCTGACGAAGCAGAACTGGACACTTTGTCTGAATGGATCAAAGCTATTCGATCATGCATTCAGAGTTGCATACAAAAACTACGATGTAATATGAGTACAAAGTTACTAACCCTTTCAAGAATCCAGATGTTGTGGATGCTTAATCCTCTTTGCATGACAAATATGTCGTTGTTCCAGCAGATAAAGACTCCAATAATATTGTCTTCATATGTAAAAACATATATGCAATGTCTCATAACAGAGGTTGGAATAAATAAAACTACTTGTAACCCTACATATTCTTTAACATCATTTACCAAGGACGAAATTTTACAAAATCATAAATCTGTCCTTCTTTCTTTTGGTATCAACATCAAAGAAAACAAAGAAAATTAACCTTCCTTATACTGGATACCTAAATTACACAAAACTCCATATAAAGAACGATACATAGCTGGTTCTTCAAAATGTTCGACTAAACATCTTTTTAAAGTACTGACTACTATTCCTTCTACAGTTAAAGATGGGCTTCAAAAATATTGTGATTAGATATATTCTACCAGTGGTGTTAATCAGATGTGGATTCTCAAAAATTCGAAAGACCTAATGCTTAATCTTCGATTACAATCTTTGCAATTTTGCAGCAACATACCGACTTTTGATTTTTCTACGCTATACACTACTATTCCCCATGCTCAGTTGAAAGATCGACTTCACCATCTCATAAAACAGAGCTTTTTCCATAAAAATGGGAATCGTAGATACAAATTTCTGGTTTTGGGTTACACTAATTCATACTTTGTGAAGAATCTTATAGAAAATATACTGAAGATGATATTATCAAAATGTTGGACTTTTTAATGGACAATACATTTGTGCAGTTTGGAGGATTTTTATTTCAACAGACAGTCGGTATTCCAATGGGTACTAACTGTGCACCCCTACTGGCCGATTTGTTTTTGTACTCGTATGAAGCAGAATTCATTTAGAACCTTCTAAAAGACAAAAGAAAAAGCACCTTGCGAAATTCTTTAATTTTACTTTCCGATATAGTGATGATGTTCTATCATTGAATAACCCATATTTCAGCCAATACTTAATCTCATATATCCCAGTGAACTTGAAATTAAGGATACTACCGATACTAGAAGGACAGCTTCATACCTTGATCTTTTCCTCAATATTGACGCAGATGGACGACTTCACACGAAAATCTATGATAAACGGGACGATTTCAACTTTCCAATTATCAATTTCCCATTTCTCAGCAGTGACATACCCTCTGCCCCTTCGTATGGTGTTTACATATCACAAATGATACGTTATTCTCGTGCATGTTCACACTATACGGACTTCATATACAGAAGTGTGCTCCTTACACAGAAACTGCTTCAACAAAGTAATGAGGAGGACAGATTAAAATTGACACTCCGTAAATTTTATGGACACCATCACGAATTAGTTGATCCATACGATGTGTCTTTGACTAAACTAGCTAAGGACATTTTTACCACATGGTAGATTGTGGGTTGTCATTACGTCGTCTAATCTTTTAATTACCGAACGTGACTTATTCCCGATTGTGACTGTTTTGCTGAGTGTGAATTCGCATTACTATTAGACGTGTTACGGTACTTATCTATCCCAAATTCATGTATTTAGTTTGATGTTATATTTGTAATTTTCATCGGATTTTGTCAAATTGATTGACGTCTTTTCTATTATATTCATGTGTTATGGTAAAGAAAATTAATCACCGCCTTCATTAATTAGTTTTAATTTTGTTCAACGTAATCTGTACGATATTTAATGTTTGAAGTTAGATTCAAAACAAACCGGACATATATATATAATATACAATGTAGTTAATTGCTATCAATTAGTATTGCAATGTGCATTGTGTTTAAATGTAATATCAGTATTTAGTTCTATTATAATCTTAAATCAATCATATTTCTATCTTATTTTTGAGATATAATTTTTCAAATGTGTCGTCATTTTTGTGCTGTTTCAGAAATTCAAATGTCTGCGTGACGTTATTTTTGTGCCTTTTCACCACTTCGTATGTGACGTCATTTTTATGACTTTTTGCGTTGAGGCCTGGACTAAGTCGGGTGTGTCTATTTTCAGTGTTGGTCTTCAATGTATTATGTATTCGGGTTTTGTTTTCTTTAATTAGTTAAGACGTCAGTTTTATCATGTAAATCTTTTATATTCATCTGCTAAAATTTACTGTTTGCAATAGCATAAATTGTTCTGAATAATAAGGATGTTCTTATCACAAGCAGAAAACCCTAGCCGTATTTGGCACAACCTTTTTCAACTTTTGATCCTCAGAGCTGTACAACTTTGTACCCTTTTTTTTGACTTTTCGAACTTTTATATCTGGGCGTCACTGGTCTGTCTTGTGTGGACGAGGCGCGTTTTTGACGTATTGAATTTTAAACCTGATGCCTTTTGTTATCTATTATTCATGTGTTTCTTTGCCTAATACGTTCTCCTATTTATTAGTCCTGTATTATTATGTTGTCATTTGAATGTTATATTTAACAATGTCATTAAAGTGCGAGGTTTGGCATGCCACAAAACCAGGTTCAACCCACTATTTTTTTCTTTAAAAATGTCCTGTACCAAGTCAGGAAAATGGCCATTGTTGTACCATAGTTCGTTTCTGTGTGTGTAACATTTTTACGTTGTGTTTCCGTTGTGTCGTTTGTTTTCTCCTATATTTGAGTGTACTATAAGACGTGTCACGGTACTTTTCTATCCCAAATTCATGTATTTGGTTTTGATGTTATATTGGTTTTTCTCATCGGATTTTGTCTAATGCTTAGTCCGTTGCTGTGTGTGTTACATTTAAATGTTGTGTCGTTGTTCTCCTCTTATATTTAAGGCGTTTCCCTCAGTTTTAGTTTGTTATCCCGATTTTGTTTTTTATCCATAGATTTACAAGTTTTGAACAGCGGTATACTACTGTTGCCTTTATTTATGGCAATATCAAATAAAACGCTACAATAAAAGCATTACATGATAGAAATACAGTAAGACATAAATAAATATTATAAAAGACCATTAAGACATGTTAATCAAAGAATGAAATGTGGGTCACACGAATGTATCAACGCCACAAAAAGTGACGTCACAGATCGGGAAACTTTGTCTGAATGGATCAAAGCTATTCGATCATGCATTCAGAAACTACGATGTACCATGATCACAAGAGTTACTAACCCTTTCAAGAATCCGGAGGTTATTGATGCTTTATCCTCTTTGCTTGACAAATATGTCGTTGTTCCTACAGATAAAGCTTCCAATAATATTAATTTCATATGTAAAAACCATTATTTGCAATGTCTCACATCAGAGCTAGGAATAAATAAAACAACTGGTAAGCCTACATAATCTTTAACATCATTTACCAAGGATGAACTTTTACAACATCACATATCTGTCCTTCTTTCTTTAGGTATCAATATCAAAGAAAACGAATAAAACTTACTGTCATTATACTGGATACCAATCCTTCACAAAACTCCATGTAAAGAATGATACATGTCATAAAAGTTCGACTAAACATCTATATACTGACTACAATTCTTTCTACAGATAAGATGGGTTTCAAACATATTGTGATGAGATATATTTTACCAGTGGTGTTAACCAGATGTGGATTCATGAATTTCGAATTTTTAAAATGAGTATTTTTCAAGTGCACTGACTATATGGATACAGAGAATTGCGAACTAGGATAGGACAGGATCGCTTGTAAACTCAACAAGGGTTTCCCATTGCACACACCGATGAAGTCGATGATTCTTATAGGTCAACGTACTACATTTAAAAAGTATCTAACCCCAGACCGTAGCAAGCTACAAAAAGGCCCCGACATGATAAATGTAAAACAATTCAAACAAGTAAAACTAAAGATCTACTTAATGTACGAAACAAAAACCAAACATGTTATGTTATAAATAAAAACACATTACAACCACTGAACGACAAGCGGTTTAAACAAACCTCCCGTTTGTATATGGGACAGTGGTGTAATATTACGACAACACAAAAACTATACTCACAAAAGACACTACACAGAGCAACCACTTCTATGATCGTGCTTTTTTTCTTTAACATGTTCCTTGTTATACCGAAACGTCAAACAAAAATGTTGATGCTTCTTCAAATGCAACAAGTAGACGATTTCTAAGTTTATCAAAATGTAAAGCACGAGGTAATTTCAATCCGTCAGAATTTGTCAACAACATTCTTTTATCCTGTCCATCAGGTGATAATACTGTAATACTATTCATTTCCTCGCTAACAACGTATACAAATTCGTTGTTATCGACTGATATATTACATGGGGCTTTCAAATAAGTGTCATCTTGACATGTCAACAATAATTGACCTTGCATGTCATAGCACGTAACAGTATTTTTGTCGCGGTCAGTGTTATACAGCTTGTTGTTGTGTACAGTGATGTATCCGAACGTCAAATCAAATTTTACAATGGGCGATAAACTGTAGTTGTCTAAATTAATTTTCTGTATACCCTCTCTGTGAATACAGCAAAATAAGGAATCATCATTGAATGCCACTCCAAAGCAACCGTTTTTAGTCGGTATGCGTTTTTGTAGTTTTAATTTGGATTTACTAATATCTACAATTTCTATACCATTAACGAAACCACAAGTAATAGCTACTTTATAATTATCACCCATACCTGTAATATCTAAACACGGTCTATCAGTTTTCGTTAGGTCATCGAATAAACGTTTTCCATTAGAATCAAAAACAAGTACGCGGCCTGTCAGGGTATAAGTACTAAAGAGCATGTTCCCATTTAGAAGGATTTCACAACCTCTTATAGCTCTGCATGTTGTATCAATCGTTTTAAATAATCTCAGCTTACTGTCATTGATCGACTTAATAAGTGGTCGTCCTAATCCGACAAGCTGCGCTTGTTTGTCCTTCTGTCGTATTAGTTGCACGCTGTACGTCTTTTTTTGTACCTGTACTATACCGAACTGCTGTATATTGCTTACTATTATCTTAATCTTTTTATCTAAAATTCAAACTTAATGTATCTAATTCTAAACTTTCATCTTTAGAGTTAACAAATGATTCAGCAGAATCGACAGCAGATGATAGGTGCCTGAGGTTTAGATAGGTTTGGAAATTTGATGCGTAAGTTTCTAAATATTTCATTTGCTGCAAGTGATTTGTAATTTCAGATTTTCGATCATCAAGTTTCTGTAACAATACTTCAATGCCTGCGCGTGATTTGGCTGCTTCTTCTAAAACTTTTTTTCTGAAGTCGTGTTCGAGCTTGTCTAAATGGTCATCTATTTTCTTCCTTGTCGTGCCAATCTCTGACAAAAGTATAAGTTCTTCCTCTTTTATCGATTTTAAAGACAATAGAAACCCATCCTGAATTTTAGTTATAATTTCATGTATATCAGTTAAACCATGTTGCGTTTCATGGAAATTCGATGATGATTTCACAGTTTTGGTAATTTCAGTCAGCGGAACTATGCCCTTACACCCATCATGGTTTGCTAAACAATTATGGCAAATAAGCTTATCATGGGTACGACAAAAGATTTGATAAATCTCATTATGTTCAGCGCATACACATGTTACAGAGGAAAATGATGGCTCTAGTAATAAAAAATCTGACATCGAAATTGTTGTATGGTTTTTGGATAACCTTGAATATGCGTGATATTCTTTGCATTCGTTGCAAAAAGCTTGTTCACATTCTGAACACCAATGAGTTGCTTGTTTTGTAATATGTCTGTCGTCACATATGTTACAACTTTGCAAATGGTTTGACATTCTGAAATAAAACATAGAATAAAAAATTAAGAGATGGATTTTTTATTTTTTAGGATAACAATTTAGTTGCAAATTCAGATACACATTCCTTTAACGTTTTGCAAATGAAGAAAATAATATAAAATTAGTTCCATGCGTACAAGAAGCTTCAAAAGTAATTTATAACAATAACTTCGTTAAAATTAGATGACTGGTCATAGAAATGGACAATGTTTATGTGCTTAGCCTCTTAGTCTTCCAATTTACTTTGGACTGACTTTATTGAATCAAATTGAAATCATCACATTCAATTAGAAAATAACACGCATAACCAATGCTGCCCTTTTCCTTCCAATACATAGGCCGTCTATTAGGTTTTTCCCCAAGGAACATGAGAAATATGTCCACATTTAAAATTACAAGTTTAGCAATTGAACATTGTCTTCGTAACAAAATTACCATTGCCATTGTACTGGACAAATATCGAACATGAGATGTGGTACATAATTTATTATTTTTACACCAACCGACCTTAACATAGTATCCCCAAGAAGTAATATTTACTAAAAGATACTGCTATTTTACTCTTTTTAAACTTTATAATTAAGTATATCAAATTTAATATTCCTATATCATAAATGTATTCAAATGTCCATGCTAGACTGTTAAAGGGGTTTTGTCCAATTAAAGTGCTGGAAAAGTAATCAGAATTTGATTTTGCACATACCTTGAACAGCAAAACAATATAATATTCCTTTCGGGTACAATTAAAAATGATATGTGTTTTGTCTTTCCATGAAATCATTATCAGTTAAATAACAGTCATAAAAATAAATAAAATTATTATACGAAGGAGTAGAAGATACGAAATAGACAAAAATTATATCGAAGAAAAACCGACGATACCACGGCAATACAAATAAAAGAAAATACTGTAAATTCATAAATTATTGCGATATATTTATCATTGCGAAATATGCGACAGGGTTATTATCGCAAAAATTTAAACTCGCATTTTGAAATTATTTATATGAATAACTCTGGATTTTTCTCCCTATCGCAAAAAATTAAATTGCATTTAAGTGTAAAATAACAAATTCTGAATAATAAATGCACTTAATAATTTCTAAAGTTACAGCAAAGAAAGACAAACTACCTTCTACATAATACTAGATTGAAAACATAGAACAAAGCAACATAAGCCCACTAATAACCAGAAGCAGTCGAACAAGAAAGCAGATCCTTGTCTTTACTGCATGTTGAACTCCGTCATTTTGTTCATAGCGCATACAAAGCTGTGGTGTAAACATTCGAAAAAAAACCCTGCAGCAAAGGGATGTTTTTAAGACAACAACAAGATATGGACAGTCATCTGGGACACAGATATGCATTACAAATCAATTAATTCATGAAATCGTCCGTTGAACTTTCAAAGGCATGTTTTCAGTTTAAAATTTCTTATTATTTTCTTAGTCGGCATGAACATGCGCACAGTAAATTCTCAAATGAATGCCATTTTTATTGGTGAAAAACACGTTTTCCTAACGTGACATCTATATGTGAAGAAGATACCTTATGTCATGTACTCCCTTCTGAAAATAAACCATATCACTTGGGTTCTAAATTCTATCAAATGAGCTAGGGTTGATCTGACCAGCTGATTTTTGTACGACGTTTACTTATCCTTTTGAAAATCAATCTTTGATATAAAATCGAATGTGCAATAAAAAAGATCAATAAATGGTCTTTTCCAAATCGGCCGAGGTATCATCTCTTGATTACCTCTCGGGCTCTCCTAGCCGAATAAGGAAAAGAACATGTTTGTATCTATTTATCATATACTACCGACTCACGAACGCTTCCAGGCTTATAACCAAATATCAACTTGGTCACGTGACGTCCCACAAGACTGATTTTGATCATCAGCCTTGGTGTGAATTGTTGGCTAGTCTACTTATCCTCGTTACACATTCGCGGAAAATATCATATTAGTTATAAGTATTTGCTATATAGAGGATATCAATTGGTTTTTACATATCAAGTTTGTATTAACCAGAGAAACTAATAAACTTTGCTCGGTCTATTAAATTGAGATACATACGATGAATCAGATGAAAAAATATCCATGTCATTTACTCTCTATTTTACACTTCAACTTCAAGTAAATGTTTTTAGTGTGATGTAGCGTTTGACAAGAAGTTTGCAACCTTGACTGATATCGATTGCATGACCTCATACAGATTAGTGTTTTGATATATCCTTTGCCACCGTGTGTGATACTGGTTGAATAAGTCATACATGTTACAGTTTAGATAAAGCCTTTTCAACCTTGACTGATATCGATTGCATGACGTCGTACAGATTAGGGTTTTGATATACTAGTATCCTTTGCCATCGTGTGTGATACTGGTTGAATAAGTCATACATGTTACAGTATAAATAAAGCCTTTTTAACCTTGACTGATATCGATTGTATGACGTCGCACAGATTAGGGTTTTGAAATATCCTTTGTCACCGTGTGTGATACTGGTTGAATAAGTCATACATGTTACAGTTTAGATAAAGCCTTTTCAACCTTGACTGATATCGATTGCATGACGTCGTGCAGATTAGGGTTTTGATATATTCTTTGCCACCGTGTGTGATACTGGTTGAATAAGTCATACATGTTTCAGTTTAGATAAAGCCTTTTCAACCTTGACTGATATCGATAACATCATGAATATCTGAAACAGTAAGATTGCTGTTGTATTATAAGTTTACTTCTAACATAGTGAAGGTTGGGATTTATTTTTAGATTACATATGTCAACTTTTTTGCTAGTTGTTTGTTCTTTTCCAAATGAAATAGCATAAATTATTATACTTATCATATATATTTCAAACAATTCTATTGGGTAAAACCTTAACTCGTGACATGGAATAATTCAGTTAATTTCCATTTAATTGCAAGGAAGCACCAATTACCCTAAAAATGTACACCAGCGGTGAATAACCCTATTATTCTCCGGCGAATAACCTTTTGAGTTTCTTGATTTGTACATGAAAATGACGTCACAGACGTAAATAAACAAAATTGCAACGTTCACGTTGCAGGACGCTCATCAAGTGACGAAGAAACAAGCCCACACAAGCGTTAGGAATTCATCTAGTGTCGATGATATCTCTTGTACACAGACTTTTCAGGGCCACCTAGATATTACAGAAAGAGTCTACCTTTGTTGTGCTTATGCGAAATGTCAATCGACACAAAATAGTTTTCTAACGTTTGCGTTTTGACAATCTGTTACAATATTTTACATTCAATTGAAACTGTTCGTCCGGTATTATAAAACAATTATGGCCAATTGAGTCGTTTATTTTTATCATACCTCTATCTGGTATATGACATCATAAAGGCGCGCATAATTGACGAGTTTTTTTCCGATGACGGACAAACTCGAGAGTGGTCTATTATATAATATATCTTCATCAGGGATGCTGAAAACCAAATATTTGTATGTTTAATACAAGTATTCTACTTCCCTGAAAACTATATTTGGATTGGCAGTTCTTAACCATGCCAAAGAAGTTTAAACCAGAAAGGTGTTTCCAATAAAGGACCCACCCCCTTATCCAATTCATCTTATGAACTTCAAGTTTTATCATTCTTCTTTGTAATATATGTCAATATGTTTGTATAACTGTCATAGTGCAGTAAAATCTGCGTTAAAACGGTTAAATATGTATTCGGTCCTTTGACTGCATTAGCGAACTATTGGTTAACTATGGGTAAACGCATTATGAACTATTGAGCAATCAGATACAACAGCTAAACCACTGATTTGTTTGAGTATTGATGGGGCTTTCAAAATTGAGTTAATCGGGGAAAAATAATCTCTTGGTACCGAAACATGAATAATAGCTGGCAAATATTATATAATAATGAAGAAAACTTCCTTATAAATAAAAAAAACCTAGAGTTAAGTCCCCCAACTGAACTTATATTTACATATTATGTCACATGTTTATTGGTATGAACCTTGATTGAGACAGTCGTCAAAACATTACCGAAATAACAAATGGTTTCATCAATAATTCAAAGATAGACTTCAGTATGGAAAGCTAAATCCTGTTTTTTTACAACTCATTTTGATGTCTATATAATAAATTCGCTCGAAGTGTACTGAATAATATTCCCCCTCCTTTTTTCCATCTTTATACTTTTGATACACAGATATAATTTTAATTATCATAAATGCGATACAAAAAAAAAAAGAACAACATAACAGTCTGATGTTTTTTTTTATGTGCATCTATCAGTATCTGTGTACATAAACTCTAAAAGTTTCACTATTCACAAAACGTCTACAAGTATATTTATTTAAATGGTAAAAACATTTTCACAAGTGAAAGAGAGGTAACTCTTCCTAGTAATGTCGTATGACAAACAATATTTCAAAGTATTTAAACCATTTCTCTTACTTCAGTCTATTATTCATGCTGTTTAATATTTTTTAAGAATCAACTGACCTTTGTGTAATCAAAATTTAGCTATAACAAAACTTTCAATTAATAACGTACAAATGTTTCACTTATAAAAAACCACATGTTAAGGTGAGATCTTGTACGTTTTTCTTTATCTTCGGTTGGTTTATGATATAATTCGATTAAAAGAGATATAAAAATATGTTATGAGTGTCATTTAGACAACTCTCTATCTTATTTATAAAATTACAACATTGAATGTTAAGTAGAGCTTTCATGGAACCATGGCGCACACCAAACAGCAGGCTAAAAAAAGCTCCAAAAACGTTTAGTGTAAAACCATTCAAACAGGAAAACAGCGGTCATGACTCATTTACTGTATACTGTGAATGTTCCTTTCCAGGATATTCACTGTATTGTTTTCAAAACTTTTCTTTTACATGAATCTAGTTAATATTTGCATAAACTAATACAGACTTTTTCAAAATGTAATTTATTTACATAAGAAATAAGAAGATGAGGTACGATTGTTTATTTATGTTTAAAAAATAAAAAAAATAATTATGATAGACAACCAACAACATAGCTCATTTTCCTAAAAGAAACACGTAAATTTCAGGTTGTTGTAAAACTAAAAGCTAAGGTAAAAAATGAGGCAAATTGTAGGTTTATTTGGGCAAATGTAATACCATTTCTTTGCACAAACGTAGAGCGCCCATTTATAAATTTCAGTTTTACACGGGAAACTCTACACACCTTTTTCTCCAATCTTATTATTTCTTTTTTTTGTATGGAGATGTTATTTTCGTCCCATCTTAACGATAGGCTGTACTTGTAGAAACTAATTATAAACGATAGCAAATACTAATTTTTACAAAGATGTTATTTATCGAGCCCGTAAATCAACGTATTTCAAAAGGTTACCAATTCAACACTTCAATTCGATTTTTTGATATTGTATTTATCGGTATAACTATTGAATTCCTTATCAACATATTAAAAAGCGAATTATTATTGTTCCTATGAATATTAAAGTGCATCAATTCATAATTAATTCTTCAGACTTCCAACATGTATTTAACTCAGCATTGGGTTAACTAGTTTGATATTAATAACAAGTTATTATCCATATACAAATATTGAATAACAACAAGGGTATGAACATCCCGAAATGAATACACAACACTTATCAAGGCTTATCTAATTTTCGATATACATTTTATGTTACTTTTAAATAGAAAAGAAAGTAGATTCAAGGGGAATCCCCGTTGTGACGGTATATTCATTTAAAGTTAACAACCAGAATGGCAGGTAATAATTATTTTATAACATATATATTTAATTTTATCTAAACAAATCAAACAAATGCCACCGTATGTTAATCGGGCAAAAATCAAACGTTTATCACACAAATTTGTTTGATCAAATTCTTCTTTTAAACAATGTAAGAGATAAAATCACTGGAATTGACATTTTCTGGCTGACAAAAGGATCAGGACCCATTTGAAGCTTGATGTTTTCTAATTCAAATGCAAATTATCAAAATAATGTATAAGTACTTTATTGCGTGGTACACGACATGACGCTGTATCTGGATGGCTGTTGTTATCCTCTTTTTTTCTTCTATAAAACAAAAGAATATAAAATTGCTGTATATATTATTCAGTAATTATTTGTCTTTTAAAATGCACACCGGAAAAAAATTACAAAGGCAAGAAATTTTTCATTTTTATTTGAGGAGATGACTATTGTTCAGTTATTGAAGTTTCTTTATGTTGATTCTGTGATGTTTTCTTCAAACTGTGTGCTAGTACCAGATGAAATAAGAATTGAAGGAAAAGACAATGATCGCTTTATTACCGCAATAGTTTTTTGCCTATTTCCTACGTTTCCTTTGCCAATATAATCTTCACAATACCAAACAATGCCTAAATTATCTCCGAAAACTCCAATTGACTATATAAGAAAAATATTTGATGGCTACTGCTAATTCATGTGATGAAGCTATTTCTTACAACATGTTAGGTATATCTTTTCAATTAATAGGAGACACAGAATCAGCGAGACAGGCATTTTGGCAATCATTAGAAATATATCCATATCCAAATGATGCGTCAAGAAGATTAGAATTGATTGGTTAAACAGAAATAGCATAATTGAAAAAAGTTGTATTTCTTGATAATCAGTGACTGTAGAATATAATCACATAAATTATTTGAATTGTTTGATAACCTTTTCAATAATCATTATAAACATAATAGATTGTGGTTTTTATTTGATGTCTCTTACAAACTGATGATGCTAGAGGGTGAGGATGGGGATTTCAAAAAAGAAAATAATTTACCAATACAAGAGAAAAATGGGTCAAAGAATAAAACAAACAGAAACAGTTCTGCAAAAAAAATGGGAATTATTGGGATGCTTAACTATAAAGAATAGCGAATAATAGGCAAGATTTGTTAAAAAAAGAGAAAAAATCTTAAAAAATAAAGAGTACAGAATTGAAAGACTGTCTTTTTGCATGTGTTTTATTTCTCGTAACAAAATTTCAGTAGTTTTGATACCTTAGGCTGCCTTGTATATCAAAATTATTTGAACGTATCAACCAAAACTGACCATATTTGCACTTTATCATGTTAATTTATATATCTGCATAATAATTTTGTAATATTTTATGTCAGGATGTATTGTATAAAACAAATGACAGCAATATTGGAACACAATATTAAACTACAAAATTTTGTCCTCATGAATTTAGAGTGCAAGCATGTCCTCAATTTGTTCAATATATTGATACATATAAAACAAAATCTGTAGTTTTGATACCACAGGCTGACTCGTACGACAAAATTATTTGACCGCATCAACTAAAACTTACCATATTTTTCTTATCATTTAATTCGTTATAGCTGCATTATAATTCAGCAATATTTTATGTCAAATTGTATTGTATAAAACAACTGACAGCTATATTGGACCACAATGACTTTTTTGTCCGCATCATTTTATATTGCCAGCATGTCCCCTTTTTTTAAATTTTGTCTCGCAACAAAATTTCAGTAGTTTTGAAACTTCAGGCTGCCTTGTATAGCAAAAATTATTTTAACGCATCAACCAAAACTGACCATGCATGTATTTGCACTTTATCATATTAATCTATATATCTGCATAATATTTCAGTAATATTTTATGTCAGGATGTATTGTATAAAACAAATGACAGCAATATTGGAACACAATAACTGCAAAAATTTGTCCGCATAAATTTAGAGTGCCAGCAAGCATGTCATCGTTTTTTTCAATATATTGATACGTAACAAAATTTAAGTAGTTTTGACACCTCTGGGTGACTCTTATAACAAGACTATTTGACCGAATCAACATTCATCAATCAAAAGTGACCATATTTGCACTTTATTTTGTAAATCTATTTAGATCGATAGTAAATCAGCATTTTTCTACCATACAAATGACAGCAATATTGGAACACAATAACTACAAATTTTTGTTCGCATAAATTTTTTTATTCAATATATTGATACATAACGACATTTCAGTATGTTTGATACCACAGGCTGACTAATTATATAACAAAAATAAATTACCACATCAACCAAAAGTGAGCATTTTTGCACTTTATTTTGTAAATTTATATATATAGCCGCATAAGAAATCAGCAATATTTTTATGTTAGGATTAATGTATAATACAAATACAGCAATATTAAAACACAATAACTACAAAAACTTCAGAGTGCCAGGATGTCCTTTTTTTATTCACCATATTGTCTCGCAACAAAATTTCAGTAGTTTTGATACTTCAGACTGACTTCTACAAACAAGAATATTTGACTGCATCAACATTCATCAATCAAAAGTGACCATATTTGCACTTTATTTTGTAAATCTATTTAGACCGATAGTAAATCAGTATTTTTCTACTATACAAATTACGGCAAAATTGGCACACAATAACTACAAAATTTTGTCCGCATAAATTAAGGGTGCCAGTATGTCCTACTTTAATTCAATATACTGATACGTAACAAAATTTCAGTAGTTGTGATACCTTTTGTTTGTCTGTTTGTCTTTTTCATTTGTAGCCATGGCGTTGCCAGTTGACTGTCCCTCTGGTATCTTTCGTCCCTCTTTTGTATGACAGTCAATTAGAATTTCATTATATTCATAACAAAACAAAACAGACACAATATAAAAAAAGGCAAAAATTGGGATACAGCAGTCAACATTGTATAATGATCTTAATCCCTATAAAACAAACAAATATGTCAGAAAGAAACACAAAAAAGCATATTAAACAAAGCACATTCTCAAAAATGAAAACAACACGACAAAAAACAAAAAATAAAGACGGGATGAATTAGTACAGAGCCACGTCATATTCAAATAGTTGATTGACTATAAGATCAAAAAAGTCAAAAGGCCAAAAAAGTACAAAATTGAAGAGCAATACGGACCGAAAATTCCAAAAAAAATATGCCAAATACGGATAAGGTAATCAAGGTCTGGGACAAGAAAATCCTTAGTATTTCGAATATAGCATACTTTTGCAAACAGTAAAATTATAAATTGACCATATAATTCATTTTCATGTCAACACCAATGTGCTGACTACTGGGCTGGTGATACCCTAGCTCTGTGACGAAACTTCCATCAGCAGTGACATCGACCTAGTGGTGTAAAATTTTAACCAAAGGAGCCAGGCTAATAAATCGATATGTCAGACGCACGTTTCGTCTATAACACCGACGTACGTCGGGCTTGGTTAAAAATAATTTATGTTGTTAATACGCTAGTAATTTTGGACGCAGTCAACTTGTCAATCATATCTGTATCGTAAGCACATCGAGCATTAAACGTTTTTGGACGTACTAGTGTATACGCGTTTATCAGACGTTGAGGGAACGTATGTTGGCGTATGTTTGGCAATTATCTAACGCAGATGAAATGCACGATAAGAAGGAATGTGAGACGTGAGACGCCTCCTGGTCGTACCTGGTCGATTATCCGTGCTTCTCGCATGTCTGAAACAAGGCCTCCAAGCTGTACAATAGCACAATGAAGGGTTGTATAAGTTCAGAACACGTCAAATAAATATCTCCAAAACTAGACTAAACAGTGAAGGAGATATTCAAAACAACAAATGAACACTATAACACATTATTAAGATGATAAACAACGTAACTACACATACTATATACTTCAAGACTATCGTGTGATATTTGTGAAGTCGAAACGAAATACTTATCAACACAATCTTGTAACACTTTCTATAGGTGTTTTTTAAATATTTGTTGCCAATTACATTAAATATAAAATTGTCCGATTATTTATAAGGCAAATTTAAAATCATCAATGTAAAAATTTCAAAGTCAAATTCTATGACTAATTTAGACTTTAGGAATATCCCCGATAAACACAAATGAGACATGAAGATTGAATTTACATGTATGTTTATATTGACTTTTCAATGACGTCAAAGTTCCGTGAATGTACACTTTTCTTTCAGTTAAAATTATAATTTAACGGAAACATTTCCGAACATATCAGGTCAGAGACTGATTATTACAAGTCTTCACAATGTAAATATGGTTTTCCTTAACAAGAGTTGCATGTTTAAAACTTCCTTTACCGAGTAATGTTATGTAAAAGCTTCGAGGATTCTAATAAAATAAAGTACATAATCTAGTATTGTAATTGTTTTGCACGTAAGAAGACATGAAATTTAAATAAAATCAATACTATGTGCAATGGTTTATTTCATAAACATATTCATTTAACCGAAAAACATTTTTATTATACGGTATATTCATAAATGCTCACCATGCATAACAATGAACAAAATATAATTTCCAGAAACACAGGAAACCGTAAGACGTGTAGTAATAAGTTTTGGGTGAAATACGTGTTAAGGTTTATGCCCTCTTCTGTAGCCATGTGAACTACAAATTTTTCAAAAAGCAATTATTCATTGTTTTATACCATTTAATAGAACAAGGGGACTTTGTGGCAAATAAATATTGCGGTGCTCGTCTCGGGAAAGACTTTTTTACATGAAGGGACTAGACCTGGACTTATGATGTATAAAGATGTAAGGCGATCTTACTATAATGACCACTATTATTCGGGCGTTGAAACTGTCTCTTCTATCTCGCAGAGGGTCAATCACAAGAGGACTGTACAGGCGTGCAGACTCCGTCCTCAGTGTCATTCATCAAGATGACCACTGATGCACGGAAATGAACAAAATTAGGTCACTGAACGGCCTTCAACTATGAATAAAAGCCATACCTCATAGTCAGCTATAAAAGACCCCGAAATGATAAATGTAAAACTATTCAAACGAAAAAACTTATGGCCTAATTTATTCACCAAAATGTACAAAAAACAAATATGTAACACATAAACAGACGACAACCATTGGATTACAGGCTCTTGGCTTGGGACAGGCAGACAGAATGTGGCGGAGTTCAATTTGTTCGCGGGATCCTTCTTACGCCTTGAACATTGGTGGAAGCAGCGAATTGTCAAATATTACATTGGAATGCTGTGGATTTTTGAAACAATGTCCACATGTTTAGCATAGAATCAATACAAGGGTACACAATCCTTTAGCAGTACATTCATTGACACAAAAAATGTTAACCAATAAATAAATATGTAAAACTGTGTGATCAGTTAAAAATTAGTGGTGACAATCATAGTTTTGTAATGACAAAAATTTATTTGTTTTCATGTTAATGACGTACATGTGGAAGTACTAGGGGTCCCCGAAATTAAGTATTATTTTTATATCAGTTTATCTCGATTTTAAGTTAGAGAGAAGAGGGAAAAAGAGTTTAATTGACAAAATAAGACTTACCTTGGCAAGACATCACTTAGAAAAGGATTTGCTTTCAAACAAGTCTCAGCATTGAATGATCGATTTAACTGAAACAAGTTCGGGTCACAAACCAAAACTAAGAAAAACACATCAACTGTTCGAGGAAAACTACAAAACAACAGAAACACTGAACTACAATGTACTACAAAACAAAACACGCAAAAAAAAAAAAAAAACAACTCAAAAATGCTTAAGTATATAGAAACGGGCTATTAGATAACAATTGCATATTTCTTACTAGGAACAGGACATTTTTAGAAATAATGTTAGTTGAACCAAACCGCCCCCTAATATGGCAAAAAGTAAAATCACAAAAATACTGAACTTAGAGGAAGATCAATTGGGAAAGTCCATAATCACATGGCAAAATCAAATAACAAAACACATCAAAAACGAATGGACAAGAACTGTCATATTCCTGACTTGGTACAGGCATTGCAAGGTTGTAAATACCGCTAAAATGACAACATTACGTGACAAGAATGCAGTTCCGATAAATACAAGAACACTCACGAGAGAGAAATATATGAATTATGAACTGTGCGCCACACTAATGCATCAACGCAACAAAAAAGTAAAATTTCTGAAAATAGTCTCTAAATTATGCTTTAATTTTGAATGGTGTTATTTAATGTATATTCTAACCGTTACATGAATATTAATAAAGAATTGTGTGAGAAATTGTGTATTTATTCGTATTTCTTAACCAAATGTGTTTATTTTAAAATCAAATACACATAAAAGCCATAGGTGATGAATTATCTTACTTTTACATACATATAGAAAATAAAAATAGTATTAAAAAAATAAACAATAAGACATTAAACTATATCCAATAAGAGAACGCCAGTGGTTTTAGAAATTAAAACTATGAAATTATGTCATATTATGGGAAAGTCACTTTGTTTGAAGTTTGCTTGATTATGGTGTCATAACGAGAAAGGGTGAGCGTGATGTTGTATAACATTTTCCTGGGTCAAAAACTGAATGCCTTGTGCGTTCCAATAATTAATAGTGTATTACATTAAATAATCATACTCTTTTCAATTGATTATCTTATAGACATTTTAAAGTTAGATCGTAATAAATAGGCTGTCTTTATTTCAAAAATCTTGAAATCATAAATTGGTTTTTGCCTAAATTGATAAACATTTAGTATACATAACGGAGTCAATGTCATTTGCGCTCGCAAGAAATTCGTTTTCATCTACAATATGGCATTTCTGAAGCTTACTGTTGTAATCAAAACTAGCGCATCCATTAGAAGTAATACATGTTAAGGCACAACTTAAATGTGATAGGTCGTATGTTGTAGCACCTGCATTGGTTAGAGATTGTCCTGCGGATCCACAAAATCTTCCGTTTTCTTGGATATCTGAAAATACAAAACATTGGAATAGAAGTTTATTACACTTTTAAAGTGAGAGGCTATATGATCTATTGTATTTGTTCCTTGTTTTGTAACTTTCTTTTGAAACAGCCAACATTGAATAATTCTGTGAATTTTCTTTCATCATAAATTTTCTATAAAAAATAGACACTGATAAAACATTATCTTATTAAGGTAAACTGCATTTGTTGAAAACACTTTACTGTATTCCTGACGGTATACGAATAAAGAATACAAAACTTTATAGTCATTTCTATATACAGTCGTGGGACAAAGGTGGGTTCCCAAAATGGCCGATGCGTAGTTGGGCAAATTTTAACTGAGTTTTACCGATACTTTTACTAGAGTTATCCCTCTTTATATACTAAAAGTCGGTACTGACAATGCCCCTAGTGTCAACTAGTTGGTTGATTACGTCATTTATGTTTCACTGAATTATGAACAAATAATTTATCTGCTTTCAAGATGGCACCGCACGGGAAAGAGATGACACAAGAGGAGAAAAAAATGGTTATAGGTTTGTCAGAACAAGGCAATTCTGGACATAAGATAGGAAAGTTAATTGGAAAGATTAGCAGAACCATAAACAAGTTTTTAAAGAACTTTCGCAGCCGTGGATCAGAAGAAATTGGGAGAAGTGGCCGAAGAAAAAATATCGATCTCAGCGATGATCGGAAGCTTCAAAGACTGTTGCGTACGGACCGGCGTCAAACTCTAGGTGAAATACTGATACATTTAGTTGTCAGGCATTTATCCCGGTGTGTTCAGGACAGTCTGGATGCAGTTAAAGTATAATATCTTCAAGAGGCACCAGTAACAAAGAAAACCACGATTTCTCCAGTAAATCACGAGAAAAGATTTTGTCGTGAAAAACTTCATTGGAAAGTACGAGAAAACTGGAAAAAAAACCTGTTTTTTTTAGTGATGAGACAAAAATAGACATTGGAAACAACAACAAACTTTATGTGTGGCGTACAATTGATGAACGATTACGGCCAGAATGTCATGGGCTGTACAAGGACGAACTAACAAAGCGATATTTTCTATCATGTTTTGGGGATGTATTTCATACCATGGAGTGGGAACTCTTACAATAAGTAAAGGAAACTTAAACAGTGAGGGATATATAAATATTTTAGATGAAAACTTGTGGCCTGTGATAGCTAGACATTTCTCTGTCGACCCTTTCATCTTCCAGGAAGACAATGCGCATTGTCATGTGTCTAGACGGTCAAATCAATGGAAGACAGAAAATGACATTCCTACATTACCGTGGCCGCCTCAAAGTCCAGACGTTAAATAAAGGCAACAGTAGTATACCGCTTTTCAAACTCATAAATCCATGGACAAAAAACAAGATCGGGGTAACAAACTAAAACTGAGGGAAACGCATTAAATAAAAAGAGGAGAACATTATTGAAAACGTGATGAAAGTGATAAAAGTATGTGTCCATCAAAGAATAAATGATATTTCCAAAGCTGGTGACTTGACAACTGTTGTACAAGAAATCTGGACATCTCTTACTCTCCATTACATTAAAATATTGTACAATACCCTACCAAACTGAATAAGGACTGTTTTAAGAGCTAAGGGATTTATAACAAAGTATTAGTCAACAAAGGAAAGTTTTCTTTATTCATTACATATTTATAACAGTTTCATTCTGTAACTCCATTGTACTCCGTAATGATGCATCCGCCATCTTGGGAACTCACTTTTGTCCAACGACTGTATGTATATCAGCAACACCAATAATAAAAAGTTATATTGAAATTTGTACGAAACTAAAGCAAGCACCCTTCACGTCTCATATGAAGCACCAAAGCTTTCAAACAGCATGTGTTGTTTTCATACAAAATGAAAACATGATGGAATCAAATAATTCACCCATTCGTCATAAGAAAAGCCGTTGTATGAAAGGAACAATTTTTGAAGTTATAGACATCCATGATTAATTGCGAACATCTTTCGATTACAATAGTTTTGCCAAACATATTTAAGGTGGCTAGGGCCTATTCGTAGTTTCTATCAGAAGTGCCGTATGTTTTGTGATTTTATTCTTTAAAGACAGTGAATCAAGTTGATCGAAAAAAATAGGGGGTCACGGACCATTTAAGCTCAAAAGTTTACTTTTAAACAGGCATGTGAAAGGGACCATTTTTCAATCAAATGATAGTGAAAATAGAGGTGTTGACATATTTTTATCGTAATATCAAAAAACGTTCTATGACACTTGGTCCAAAACTGTAATATAAAAAGCTGAAATATAGCTTCAAAGAATGAGCAAATAAAAAACATAGGTGACCGATAAGGAAAAAAACAATATTTGCCTTAAAAACCAAAATTTTGGCGGGAAAATGGTGAAAATGGGTGAAATGTTATTGAGCCTTTACCAGATACATATAATAACGAAAACATTCTTTTAGTGACATAACTACAATGATTTAAAATTTCTAATCAATCAAAATATTTAAAAAATGATATCGAATTTACGACAAATACTTTTCGTCTGCATTGTAATTCATGCGTGAAATAATGCGCAGTCGAATAATCCCGATCCTCCTTAGATAAGACAATTTGTCCAACTGTCAATGAATAAAAATACTAAACTCAACTAAATTATTCTTACTTGTCTTGTAAATAAACGTTCTGTAAATACAAGAGTTATGTTTATTTTATGCAGAAAATTGAATGGTAGTATTTTACTTGCTAGAAATTCGATATTTCAAATACAATATACTATTTCTGTTCAAACCTCTGTATCTGAGACATTTTGGCAATTCCGCAACACTGTGTCCAGTGCAAAAAAACAAGTAGGCTATATAATAATAAAGCTTTCGCTAGTCGAGTAATAACGTTCCTCGTAAATAAGCTGTTTAAATCGATATAGCGCTGAGGAAAAAAAAACGAAATTTACAGATCTTACATTATTGGGTTAATTTAAAACGAGTTTCGGTACTTCTTCATCTTCGGATTTCAAATGTTTGCCTTTGTGCGTTCCTGATGAAGGTAAATCCAGAAAAGCGCTTCGGACGGAAGAAATAATTAAACGTGTTGTTTTCAATATTTAACAAATTATGTACCTAAATTATGATTGTAGTCCTGTATAATAAGCGATTATCTGATAGAGAATGTCTATCATAAAGTCGACACATGTTTGACTTATCTTATATATGATTTCGTTTTGGATATATATCGTTTAATTACCTTTAGATGGAATTATCCATGTAGCATTATGTCCATATGCCGACATGACTCCTATGCCTTTAATGGGTAAGGGATATGGATCATTCCAATTCATCATTCTATTCTGTCCAAGGATCGAACCAGTTCCACTTTGGAGTTGACCATTTTCCCAGCTCAGCCACAGTGATACCATATTATTACAATCTAATAGATTTGGTGTATTGAATGCTGCCTCGTTGCTGCCATAGTTTCGAGATAAATATGTCCAGCGATTCCCTCCTCCTCCATAGAATATTTCGTAGAAGTCGGGAGACATTAAATCACTTTCAACTGACAAGAGAACGACTGCAGCCCTACATGACTTAACTTGAAATTTAAAAAAAGTTTCAGATATACGAGAAACCCCAAAATAGCTAAGTTTTGTATAGTATTTATACACATCACGGTTTGTTTCTGCATCTCTTCTTCCTTGATTCAGAGTTGATAGTTGTAAAGTGTTACAATCTGGAACGAGTAAAATAATTGGCCATACAAAAAATAAAAACACAAACACATACTACGGATTCGGATTTATTAATATTGCTGTTATAACAGTTTACGTGGATTTCGTGGGTGAATATAGACCACGAATTTAAATGTTCAACAAATTACATATTCATTGAAAGTTTTTATGAAGACAATGGTTTACAAAGTGTGACGTGGGTGGAGAGTTGTCCCATTGGCACTCATAGGACATCTTCTAATGTGTAATATAAAAACGAAAAAATCTGGTATCCATGAAAGTTATTTAAATTCAAGAACAGTAGTGATTCAATAATAATAAGAAAACGAATTGAAAATGCAATAAAGTAACATAAAGTTGCGAAGGTGGAATCTTTTCAATTAAAATATTATTAAATAAATAAAAGAAAGGCAAACAGTGTTATTATATAACTTGTATGCTTTTGATGTAGACCACAATAGTTTTGTACAGCACAAGATTACATGTTACATACAGTGACATACATGAATGAATTTAAATGGAACTGCATTGAACACTTGTCGAAGAAAGATAACAGAAGTGACAATGAACGGATAAAATGACTGCTTGAATAGGAATTTTAACTTTAATTTTAAAATCTGAGGTTTGAGTGTACATCTGTCTCTGTATGGTTTGAAGACAAGCAATCATTCATTTGAGGGGAAGAGCGGGTCGGTCAGTGAACTGTGGAACATAACCATTTCATGATATTTTTTGCTATATATTCGAACACCCAGAATAATCATGCATTTATTACAATGAAAGTTAACTGAATATTTCATCAGATTTTTCCACATAATATCATTGTTTACAATAGGATTAAATGTTATTTTAGTGACCAGACGATTCATTTCCCAATTACTTTTTGAAGGAGGACTACACATGTATATTTGGTATACTATTATTGGCATAACTTATAATCGAATACGAAACATTACTGAACATAGAAAATAATGTCTAAACAACTTGAATCCTACTAAATACCGCTGCTTATCTCATGAGCTCCTAACGATTACTAGATCCTTTTCCACATCTGAGACCTGTGTGTTTTTCCTATCGAATAAGTTGAAACAAGAATTTAGGTAGCTCGCACAAACGTATTGGTAATTGACTCTGATCAAACACTTAGTGAACGTTAAATTTGTAAAGAATCAGTTATGAAAAGACTTTGCCGAATACACGTCAAATACTAATAATAAACGTCATTAATAAAATTATATAAATATATATAATTTTGTTCTGCTTAAAAAAAACAGACATGTTACACTATCTGAATGTGTTGTAATAAAGGATCACAGACCTTTTATAAACAGTAGTTTTTTTACAACCAGAAAGTTATGTAATTGTAATTAAAAAAGTAAATTTTAAAATGTGTTCTTTTCATCTTTATAGATTTAATAAACTCGTTGATAGATATCATGATTAAAGTCTTGCATTTGTTCTTTGTTATTTGTATTACAATTAAACAGATTAAGATACATCAGGAAATGAATTACTTCGAACGTGTTAATTGAAACATGAAAATATTCTTTTCAATTTTGTTGTGCTAAGGTCCTCTGTCATTCGAATGCTTTTATCCTATAATTATCCATGGAGTTCAATTATTTAAATATCACGTTCACAAATGAATGTGGACGTCATTTGCACTGGTCTCCTGTTAGATATACTCTGCTTACATATGGAGCGAACTGTAATTTGGAAATTTCTTTTTGTGTGACAGTTCAATCTTGGTCCTGTTTGCAATCTGCGCTCAAGCTAAATCGATTTCATTGATTTAAACAACCTAAACATAAAGTCCTGCATATGAGTTACCGGATAAAACATGTTTTGTTATTCTGACTCGATTTATCTCTTTCCTGAACTGTTGATTATTTTTCTTTAATCGACGTATGGTTCGTTTTATATCAGTTCTTCTTTGGTCAAAATGCTTTTCTCAGAAACATTTCTTTTTGCAGATCGATAGAAAAAATGGTTAAAATGTTCTGCATATCGGCAAAAATTCATTACCAAAACACATTCCACCAATAAATGTCATGCAAAACGATATTTAACACTATCGGCAGTTCAATTCTAAATATCCTTCTAAACGCATTTTACTAACAGGTCGAACAACTGATGTTCTTAAACTCTGATGACTGCCATTGACGATTGCCAAAAATAAATTGATCACAAGATGTAACAAAATGGATCTTTATATTAATCTTTTATATCAATCTGATATCATACAGAAAACCATACGCTAGCGGGAATGATTGTATATCAAAAACATGAGGTGCAAAAATTTGTACAACATATACGGATTTCGACAAGTAATGCCTCTTCAGTCATATAAGGGATAGTAACGGTATTTGGAAGCCCATATAATTTACCTCAATATTTATGATAGACTTGCATTTTCAAGGGTCGAAATACGCTGAACGGATAATATAAACCCGAGGGAAAATATATTACAAGCTAAACGAAAAAAAATAAACAAGTCTAAATTGGAAACAATGTTCTAACATATGATTGCGTTGGATAAAAACCGCAATTTGTATACATGTGCATGTAAAACAAATTTGGTTGTTAAGGGTATCTATATACAGCACAAACAGTATTTCCAAAAGAATATATACTACTGGAAATATGAAATATATTAATACTCACTACGAAACAGGAGAAAAAGTTTGGCGACTATCTCTTTTTGTTATTTCTAAAGCTCGTACAAATACTTTTCAAAATTTCGGACAATGCACATACATTGTGTATATATTTGTTATGTGCTTTCCTTTATATTTACTGATATCAATTCAAGTTAATCTAGTATTATGCCTTTTGTGTCATTGATACCAAATACAGTAAACTTTTTTTTTTACATTTTGTCTTCTTTTAATCAAACATGTTTTATTATTGGCATAGTTTCTTGTGTTTACATCTAACACGCCGGACAAATACATCGACATATCGGTACACTCTCACAATAGTTCTTACAATTTATAAAACAATTAGGAATTTTGCTACTCTGTTTTAAGATAACAAGCTTTTCAAAGATTGTTATAAATTGATAGCATATACATAAATGACAAATGAAGAAGAAACAAATTATAGGTCCGTGTGCTTGTTTACAAGATGTAAGCCTTTGAAAATTAAGCCGGAAATAATTATCTCTAGACTTTTCCTCTATTTAACACTTTCAAAATTGATAGAAAATAATAAGTAACATTTCATAGCATTTTTTGAATATGGATTTAAAAAATATATATATTTAATAAAATAGTGAAAAAAACCAGGGTTAGTAGGGAAATGTTTTTAGTGTAACTACATGAATATCCAAATATCTGTCAAAAATTCCAAAATAGAAAATTAAACATCCTTTATTGTACTATATAAGGGCTATATTGGCAATGTGAATTCGGTTATAAAAAATGTATTATTTAAAAATAAAATAAAAGTATATGACTCTTACCTTTGAAGTTAATAATGATAATTATTAAATTCGCAATGAACGGTATCATAATGTTTTTGTTATTAATTAGGTCCATTCTATGACTGTGATTGAGCAGAACTTTAACGTAAAGAATGATTGAACTCGATTGCAGATTTCGATATTTATTAGACGCCTGCTGAAAATCAATACTTTCAATTAAAGCATTATATAGTAGAATTAATATTAATGAGTGTAACAACCCAACCATACGTATAACTAATAGGAATCTAGTGGAAAACACAAACCAGGCGTCATTGTTTCCTGTCAAAATCTTAATTGTTTCCAAAACATGATACTTGAATAATACTAATAACTGATGACGGACACGGACATGACTTTGCTCAGGGAAATTAACATGTATAAACTGAAAATATCCATAAAAATATGATTTCGTTTGAAAAGTTATGGAAACCCGTTTGAACCCTATCAAGATAACAAATACATTTTGTGCGAACAAGATAATATACATCATGGACTTGTACTCGCAGGATGAATTATTTTTCTTTTTCACGGTAGTGCACGAATGGGGCCCTTGAAGAAGAAAATTGAAAAGGAAAATATCAGAAAAGTATCATGCAAGTCCAGCTGTAACACGTATATCGGCTTTTCAAACGCCTATATGACCGAGAAAGTAAAGTCAGAACTCTTATTATGTTGTAGAATACCGATATTCAAAACTTGTTAATTTTTTTTGGATACAAAAATAAAAAAAAAATTGGATTCGCATTGACTCAGAATTATGGGTATTAAATGCCCTTCAAATTCGTACGTGACCTATCCTTTTCAACTTTTTTGGTGTCAGTGGTGAATCTTTTGAAGACGAATTGCGCGTCTGGCATACAATATTTTATTCCTGATCTATGATGAGTTTATAAAAAAGTTTAAAAAAATAAAATTACTAGACAATATAGTATGTGTTTTAGATAAAAATTAATTTGTATGTAAGTATTGTGTGTTGTTTTAATTTAAGTTAATCTATATGTTTTGGAGTTTTATGACCATTATCATTGCACTGGTACATTTTTGGTCAGGTGTCAACTGAATCCCGCATCCGGGTCGATTTTATTGCTGTGTTGAAGACTTATTGGTGGCCTTGCGCTATTTTATGGCCGGGTTGTTATCGTTTTGACACATTCACAAGATCATTCTCAAATTTATTCTATATAAAGTCATTTACTTTACTTTATGATATCTACAGGTCACAGTTGCAATGCATCCAATGAACAGCTGGGTATCCTGGTTCATTTACTTTGAGTCCCAAATCATTGCAGTCCTCTTGTTGCATATTATCTCAGTAATGACAAAAAGGTGTAAGAAAGTATTTACAGGTGCAAGTAAACATAGTCTGATGGTGCATTAAATTAAGCTGCAATCATTAAAATAACGAATGATATCAAGTTAACATTTTTACCAGATGGAGTACACTCAAGGAACTACCATCTTTAACGGACAGAAAAAATGAATTCACAAAAATACCGAACTCCGTGTGAGGCACCTTCGAAAATGACATAATATAAATCTAATAACACATCACACAAATGGATTACAACTCTCGTATTCCTGACTAAGTACATAATTTTCTGCTGTAGAAAAATGTGGATTTAAACTGGTTTTATACCTTGGTTAACCTCTCACCTGTATTTCAATTTGCATTAAAGTTCGTGATATTGACAACGATGTGTGAATAAATCACACATAAAAGGTAAACATTTCATGATAGATGATTTTTTATTTTAATTTTTTGGTGTTTTGACGCCACTTTTACAAATTACTCACCGCAGTTAGACTATTTCGTGGCGGTCAGTTTGTTTTCATTGGTGGAGGAACCCGGAGTGCCCTGGGAAAACCAGCGACCTTCGATAGGAAAACTGACAATCCTAGTCATAATAGGAGTACAACAGTCAACATTCTGTAATATTCCAACAAAGACAAATACAAAGGATATGGACAAGTCACATTAGAGAAATAGACAGAGAAAATACACAATTTACTATAGCACAATAGAGGGACGAAAGATACCAGAGGAACAGTCAAACTCATAAATCTAAAACAAACTGACAACGCCATGGCTAAAAATGAAAAAGACAACAAAAAAAATAAACAACACGAACCCCCTAAAAACTAGGGGTGATCTCCGGTGCTCCAGAATCGTAAGCAGATCTTGCTTGTACCTGTGTTGGTAAAAATGCTCTGTTGTTATTGTGTTGTTTTCTTTTTTTCGTTACTTTATTTTCTTTTATTTAGCATGGGGATTATAAATTAGCATGTTGACTATTATTATATGCGATTCTTTGGTATACATCTTCTCTCGTAAAATCGAACAATACACAAATTTAAAATTAAAACGTGCAAATCGAGGTACAAAATTAAGTTTCACAGAACTTTTTTGATATATATTTCAGTTTTACTTTAGCACAAAAATATTTGCTCATTTTATTTATACTATGATGCTCTCGACACTTTTTTTTAGGGGGTTGGGGGTAACTCTAAGTAAAAAATTGAAACATTGGGAAAACATTTTTACATATAGATGCACATGTGTATGGTTTGTTCATACTGCTTGGATATATTGGGCTTATAGATATTTATATTTATTATTATTTAAGCTATTCTTGTTTAACCACTTGATAATATTATGTCGACTATAACTATTGGTAGTGTAAACTGCAGGGGTTTATCAGAAACAGTCAAAAGAATTGATATATTTACAAAATATAAGGACTTATATGATATAATTATATTAGTAGACACCCATAGCACATCTGAAAAAGAAAAACAATGGCTGCATGAATGGGGATATGTGGGGAAATTTAGTTCTTTTTCTAGTAAAAGCAGAGGGGTAGCTGTTCTTTTCAGAAATACTTTTGAATTTAAAATCCATGGGGAAACTATAGACTTGTCCGGTAATTTTGTTATATTAGATATCACCATTCAGGACTATCGTATAACTTTGGCAGCAATATATGGACCGAATAATGATGAACCAGCCTTTTTTGACAACATAAAAAACAAAATATCCCACTTTGGCAACTCGTCAATTGTAGTGGTGGGTGATTGGAACGTTGTTCAAGATTATGAGATGGACACATTATATTATAGAAATGAAAATAACCCCCAGTCAAAAGCTAAGATACATGAAGTTATGCATGACCTTGATTTATTAGATATATGGCGCCTGCAACACCCTTTTGAAAAGAGGTACTCATGGCGGGGTCCAAATCGCAAACAAAGTCGTTTGGACTACTTCATGATTACCTCTGATATAGAAGCATTAGTAATTTCATCAGATATAGGAATAAGTTATAGATCGGATCATTCTCCAGTACTTATTAATTTAAAATTTTCAAGCCAGATTAGAGGGAAGGGTACATGGAAATTTAATAACAGTCTATTGAAGGAAACTGAGTTTATTGAAAAAGTTAAAGGGGATATCAAAACTGTCATTGAAGAATATGAGTCTGATCCATCTATTGATATTGAGACAGAGGATAAACAGTTTAACATAAGATATCAGCTTCTATGGGATATGATTAAGATGAAAGTTCGTGGATCTGCAATCTCATTTTCGTCTTTCCGGAAGAAGGAACAAAATAATAAAGAAAAAGAATTATTATACAAGATATCATTATTAGATAAAAAACTCGTAGAGAATAACTTGCCATCAGTACACCAAGAAAGGGAAGGGTTGGAACTAGAATTAAAAGTAATAAGAGAAAAAAATGTTAAAGGAATAATTACAAGAGCAAAGGCAAGATGGCAAGTAGAGGGGGAAAGGGGAAGTAACTATTTTTGTAATTTGGAAAAAAAACATTATACAGAAAAAATTATTCCCAAACTTATTCTGGAGGACGAATCTGAGATAATGGATCCATGTATTATTAGAAATGAACAAAAACAATTTTATAAAAAATTGTATACTAGTTCTAACCCATTGTTACTTGAGACTCACAGGAGCACATTTCTTCAGCATGACAATCCTTTTATTACAAAAACTATTGAGGAAGAGGTGGAATCATGTGAAGGACCTTTATCAGTACAGGAATGTCTGTCTTCTCTTAAACATATGAAGAACTCTAAATCACCTGGTATAGATGGATTCACTGTTGAGTTTTATAAATTTTTTTGGAATGATATTAAATTACCACTAGTAAGATGTTTAAATGAGGCTTTAGAGTATGGAAAGTTCTCTATCACTCAAAGACAGGGACTCATTACCTGTATACCAAAGGAAGGTAAGTCAAAGTTTTATCTTAAGAACTGGCGACCTATCACACTGCTGTGTGTAGACTATAAGATAGCTACAGCCAGTCTAGCAAATAGATTTAAAAAGGTCTTGGTAAACATAATTAGTCAAACACAAAAAGGTTTTCTTAAAGGTAGGTATATTGGCGAATGCACTAGATTTATTTATGATTTGATGGAAAAGATAGAAGAAGACGACATTCCTGGACTTTTACTTTTAGTTGATTTTGAAAAAGCTTTCGACACAGTCGAATGGTCCTTTATATATGAGGCTTTGCAGTTTTATGGCTTTGACCATACATTTATAAATTGGATTAAGGCTTGCTACTGTGATGCTTCTAGTGCAGTGTTAAATAATGGTTATATTTCATAATTTTTTTCATTAAAAAGGGGGGTCCGTCAAGGGGATCCTCTGTCTCCTTACCTATTTATTTTAGTGCTAGAATTACTAAGTGCAGCTATTAAAAATGACCCTGATGTTGCGGGTGTAACAATTAATGACTCTGAATTTCTGTTGAGTCAATACGCTGATGATTCTTCCGTAGTCCTGGATGGTGACCAAAAATCCCTAAATCAGTGTTTATACTTGTTTGATAAATTTTCAGAATGTGCTGGACTTAGGTGTAATGTTGACAAAACCGAAGCCGTATGGATTGGGTCAAAAAAGGGTAGTATGGAAAAACTTTTGCCAGAAAAAAATCTTGTATGGAACCATTCTGGGAGGTTTAAACTACTAGGTATATGGTTTGAGCTTGCTAAAATGGATAAAACTCTATGTAATTTTACAGCCAAGATAAACAGTATCAAGTCATTACTCAATACTTGGGCTTATAGAGAACTAACATATATTGGGAGGGTTGTAGTTATTAAGACTTTAGTACTTCCCATTTTGGTTCAAGTTCTGACTGTCCTACCTAACCCCCCAGAAGGGGTTTTGAAGGAGATTCAGAATATATTTTTTAACTTCTTATGGAAAGGAAAACCTGATAAAGTGAAAAGGGCAGTGATAATGTCCGAACACTGTGACGGTGGTCTTAAGATGCCTAATATTTATTATTTTTGCTATAGTGTAAAAATGTCTTGGCTGTATAAATTATTAGATCCCCAAAATTACTCTCCTTGGAAAGTCTTGCTACTTAGTTATATACAAAAATTTGGGGGGGGGGGGGGGACAAGATTTTACACTTAAGTCAAGAAGGTTTACTTTATTTAGCAGAAAAAGTTAATCCATTTTGGCATGATATCCTGGTAAATTTTTCCAAGTTAAAAAATAAGCTTCAAGCTGATAACAATACTGAAATTTTGACCCAGTCCATATGGCTGAATCCGAACATCAAAATGGATGGCAAGATGATTTTGAGGTTCAAATATGTTGAAAATAGTATATTCTTCATTAATGATCTGATGTCAGATAATAATACATTATTCTCATATGATGAATTTAAAAAAAAGTATGATATCAATACTAATTTTGTAGAATTTTATAGTATTTTAAGTGCGATTCCAAAGAGATGGAAAAGTATAATAGAAGGTAGTTCAAAACTGGAAATTATTGAAAATAAATTAATAGATAAAGTTAAAAAGGAACCAAAATCTTGTAAATTTTTCTATACATTATTTTTGGAGGATAATAAAGTATTATCTTTATCTTCCCGTGAAAAATGGGAAAGAGATTTAAATATGCAGATTGAGGATTGGAATGCTATTTATTCCATGCCTTTCATTATAACCAGAAACTCTTTTTTGCAAAACTTTCAATTTAAGATTGTTCATAGGATTCTACCATGTAATTCATTTTTATTGAAATGTAAATTAAAAGAAACTGAACTTTGTACTTTTTGTTCAGAATTTAAAGAAAATATTTTTCACATTTGTTGGGAATGTAATGTATCACAAAACTTCTGGCTATCCGTTATAGATTGGATTAAAAATTATGGCATTCTCCTGCCTTTCAGTGCAAAAGAAGTCATGTTAGGTGTGTCTGAGGATTTTGATAACAGTAAAACAGTTAACAATATTTTGTTGTTATTCAAATACTATATATACAAATGTAGATGTAAGAACATATCCCCCACAAAATATGGTGGGGTAGAATATTTAAAATATTGGATTAATATAGAAAAATACTCTGTATGTTTCTTAACCCCTGTACAAAAAGTAAAAATGGATCAGAAATGGCATATGTTAGAAGCAGCTTTTATTTAATTTATTTGATTAATTAACAAAATCTTTTTGTAATATTTATATATATATCTTATTATATCCATATGACTTAATTGATTTATCAAGTATTACTTTATTTTTAAAATGTGTATCGAATACTGTAGTATGTAATTTCACATGTTTCATCATCAAAAATAAAATAATTACAAAAAAAAAAAGATCTTCCTCCACATGTGACACCCGTCGTGTTCTTCATTTTAGTATGAGGTTGCGTACTCTTTAGTTTTCTATGTTTTTTCCCTATTATTACTTTTATTTATCTGTTTGTCATTTGTCTTTTAAGCCGTGGCCGTACTATATAACCAACTTTGTTCAGTTGAATTACTATCTGAATATTTTAACTGATGAGCACCTAGCTGATCTAGTTAAAACATATTTATTTGTAGTTTATAGGGAAACAAGTTATTGCAACTTATATTAATCCCTTTCCACTTTGCAGTTGCGAGTGCTGCATTGTAGCGAAATTAGCCTTCTCTTTTTCAAAATCTACAAGGGTGTATTTTACGTGGAAGAGATATTACTCTCTCTTCACAAGGGTCAGTCATTTATCTTCCCCTTCAGAATAATTCGCTGATAGTGTCAAAGTAGAGCCAAAAATTCAGTTTTCTACTCTGAGCGGGGATCGAACTAGGAACCTTTTTGTTAGTAGTCCGATGAGCTACAAAAGCAGCTTTAACCGACCATTTTCCTCGGACAATGACTGTACTAAGTCAGAAATATAACACTTGTTTTCACTTGTTCCGTTAATCATGTTAATTGATAACGTTTGAATTTGTTTTTTAACCTCCCTGTATTAACTTTACCTTGGATTCAGTCTTTTTGTTTTATTGCTGACTATATAGTTGTTTGTGTAACTTGCTTTATATATGTTATATTTAAACGGACTACCATTTCCGACTGTAGACGTGGCATACTCGTAACGGACATTCATATTTCATCACCCGTTCAAGCAGATGATATCACTTTGATCAGTACTAACTGTTATAACATGCAGACGATGGTAACAATATGAGAAAATTATAGCATTGATTGGAAATTTAAGTTTAATCCACTAAAAAGCATTCAACTTAATTTTTTCAAATCAAAACAACATACGGATATTCTACTGTACATACAACTGTAAATTTCCGCTAGGCATGTAGGAGTCGTATTGAACAGTAACCTTAATTCTATGGACAGAACACTCCAAGCCTGCAGAGCATTAAGATCTTCAGCATTAGGGTTAATCAAACCAGGTTTACATCCTTCTGTTATCAGTATTGACACTTATAACCGTATAGGTCGTCAGGTATGTTTCACGAAAGCCTTTTTCGGATGTGAATTGTGGACCGAAATTACCAACACCGAGATTTTATTACTAGAACGTGCACAGCGATATGTATGTAAATCAATACAGGGACTACCAAGGCAAACTAGATCTGATATGGGAAATGCATTGATTGGATGGAAGTCCGCCGAGTCATACATAGATGAACGGAAATTATTATTTCTTGAAAAGTTAGTATTAATGAAAGACTCAATGTTTCCAAAGCAGACATTTCTTACCCATGTTACCCGAGCTATGGAATTTTAATATAACTGTGTGAAACACAAGCTTGGATTTATTCCAGATATACAGAGAATTTTGATTAATTATAGATTGTCAGACTTTGATACTTACCTGAGTACAGGTCATTTCCCAACTAACATTCAATGGAAGAAGAAAGTTAAAGTTGCCGTCTAAGAAACCGAGGAATCGTTGTGGCGTTTCAGGACACAAATAGACAAAGATTTTAAATTCTTCAGTCGTATACATACACTTTCAAAAGGTCTTCCTGCTTGGACTTTTAGCCGAAAATATCCATTACTTATAGAACAGTGCCGTTTTATTGTCAATCTATGTACCTTAACCCGTCCATATGAAGAACCGTTTATTTCTGTGTGACAAGTGCGGAAGGTTTTTCGGTGATATAACTTTTCATATCGTACTCTCTTGTGAAACTTTCCAGTCCAAAAGGGACAAGTTTTGGTGTGATTTAATAGATATAGGTCCAATCCAATTCAATGCCTAACAACATAGTTTAACTGACGAAGACTTTTTAGCATGCATCTTATCAGGTCATACAGACTTTGATCTAAACGAAGATGAACGGACTATGTTTCAAAAGGCCTGCATCACAAACATATACTGGATGTGTGCGACTTGAATTGGATGAATAGAACAATTTCTACATATTAGACAATTAGTCGTGTAAAAGTTTCTACTGTGTGAACATTGCTACTTTCCTAGGTTGATAAACATTTAATTTTATTCTCTTGTTACGCATTCTTCACGTTTATATATTTGTGTAAAGGTTAATTTTGATATATTGTATGTAAATATACTGTCCTATCTTCCAACTTTACTTTAACTATCGATCTAACTAATGCTCATCATTATTGGAGGAAATAAAGATATATATATATATATATATATATATATATATATATATATATATATATATATATATATATATATATATTACGCTCGTTTCATTAAATCGAAAAATGATTACAGCAAAAACATATGACTGTTCAGACATAGATTTGTCGTATTGATTCAATTTTCGGGATTGCAATTAACTTGACCTAAGTGGTTTTTTTATATGATGGGTTGAACCAGATTATGTGGCTAACCAAACCTCACGCCTTTATGACAGTGTTAAACATACAATTTGAACAACATTACATGACAGGAATACAGTCCAAATAAATGCAAAAACATTCAGAACAGATAAATACACAAATAAACAATACAATAGCTATACTTTTGTTTAGATATTATCATTTTAAATATTTAAACTATGAAATTATGCGAACGTCACTTTTTTTCTTGATCATGTCGTCATAACGAGAGAGGGCAACGTGATATTGCTTAACATTTTTCGCGGACTAAGTTGAATGCTTTGTACGTACCAATAATGATTATTTTATTACAATAAAAAGTGATACTCTTTTCAATTGATTATCTTATAATCATTAATAGGATCTGCGGTAATATAAAGGTTGGTTGTTTTCATATGAAACATCTTGAAATCATGAATTACCTTTTGCCTAAATAGATAAACATTTAGTAAACATTACGGAGTCAATGTCATTTGCGCTTTCCAGAAATTCCTTTTCGTCTACAATATGGCATTTCTGAAGCTTACTGTTGTAATCAAAACCAGCGCAAACATTGAAAATACATGTAATGGCACAACTAAATAATGAATGGCCGTACGTGGTAACACCTGTATTGGTTAGAGATTGTCTTGCGGATCCACAAAAAGTTCCGTTGTCTTGGACACCTGAAAATATAAAACATTGGTTTTAAAAAGTTTATCACACTTTAAAAGAGGAACGAAAGATACCAAAGGGACTGTATGATCTATTGTATTTTTTCATTGTGTTGTTGAGTACTTTTAAAAATATACGAATAATTGCTAAAACTTTATAGTCATTTCTATAAATGTATGTCAGCAACACCATTAATAAACAGAAACAATATCGATTACCTTTTTTTAATGATTATATTGAGTTTCATTACAAAATTGAAATTTGTACGAAATTAAGGTAAACAAGCTTTACGTTTCTAATCATGCGTCTACGTTGCTTTCGTACAACATGTGTTAACGGAATCAAATAGCTCGTCTATTCGCTATAAGATAAAGAAGTTGTATGAAATGAACTTCTGGAATTATGAATTTTATGGGGATTGTTTAGATGAATTATAGACGTCAAGCATTAATCTTTGAATACTATAATTTTGAGAAATATAATTAACTTAGACAATTTTTTCTACTGTTAAGGTGGTACCAAACACTTTAACTAAAATTAATTTGGCTCGTTTAATTTTTCTAAAATTTTGACAAAGTATTTACTTTGACCCTTTTACAAAAATATGAAAATTTCAAAAAATTTTAACCAACCGTTTTATCAGAAAATTACACTGGTTATATAGCAGTTTGACAAACACTTATTTTGATCATTGAGAAGCTTAATATTCCCTTAACAACACAACGTTATTAAAACGTTTAGCTGATTTTACAGAGTTATCTCCCTGTAGTGTTGGGTACCACCTTAATGAATAAAAATACTTTATACAAGTAAAATATTCATACTTTCCTTTAAGGGGCACTTGTTACGAGATAAATAGAAAATCTAAAATATGATTCCTTTTGTTCTATCATTAATGATAGTGAAATAATACTTATCTTTTAGCAGCCAGTATGGTTCAATAATGTTAAAATAAACCAAGATAAATTGATGACGAACTATTCACTTGTGAGTGAATAATTCGACCTCATTGAATCCGTATTCTTGTGAACTTCAATTCAACCTCTTGGCTAAAGATGGATAACGCATGATCGTGCATGTTGAGTTATTCAAAGGATAAAAATAGCAACATTGAAAGTGATACAAAGGTAAATCATTTGATTGACTGATTCAATCCACAAAACATTTTTAATATAGGTTTGATCGATGATAAACATATATTTTAAATGTATATTACGAAATTAAGAAAAATGAAAAAATCCAATTCCACGAACTATTGATACCAATATTTATATTTATATCGCTTATATGAGCATAGGAGGTCTTCGTTAGTCAACTCGATAGTTAATTAGGTGACGGCAATACTAAAATACACACGAAACGAAGCTACATATTCCCGAGCATATGCCCTGTAAATTATTTTAGACTGTTTATAGTCTGGATAAATGTTTTACCTAAATGAAGTATGAGAATTTGAGTCAAATAGGTGAACACAAATTAGACAGTTAGTGTGCCTTTAACTGAACGTGGAAGGTTATTATATTATTTGCTAGTAATTCGATGTTTCAAATCCCATATACTATTTTTGTCTTCCCTCAGCGGGATTCAAACTCATGTATTGGAGATATCTTGACAACCCACAACGACTGTCATACAAGTGAAGGTTTAAATAGCTACAAAACCAGGTTCAATCTTCAATTTTCTACATAAGAGAACGTCTGCACCAAGTCAGGAATATGACATTTTTTTATACTATCGTTTGATATCTTTTAACGTTTGATTTTACCATTTACATTTAATAGGGACTTTCCTTTTTGATTTTTCCTCGGATTTAGGAATGTTTGTGATTTTTCTTTTTGCACTGTGTCCAACGCATAGAACACTTCAACTAGGCTATATAAAATTATAGCTTTCGTTAGTCGAGTTACGCCTTTCCTTGTACATAGACAAGGGTTCAAATCCCGCTGATGCAGAAACAAAAATGTGTTTACACAAATTAACAGATCTAACAGATTTGGGCTAAATTTGAGACGAAATATATATGTTTTACGATTTTAGACCTGCATAACCATAGGTTATCTGATAGAGAATATCTGTCACATGGTTAGAGGTATACTATAAATTATTTCGTTGTGCCTAAAGTTACCTGCAGACGACATTATCCATGTAGCATTTTGTCCATATGCCGACATTACTCCTATGCCTTTTATGGTTAAAGGAAATAGATCATTCCATTCAAACATTATTTCCTGTCCCAGGATCGAACCTGTTCCACCTTTGAGCTGACCATATTCCCAGCTCAGCCACAGTGATAACATATTATTACAATCGAATATATCTCGCGTATTGAATTTTGCTTCGTCCCAGTCTTTTCGAGTAACATATGTCCAGGTAGGGCCTCCTCCTCCATAGAATATTTCGTAGAAGTCGGGAGACATCAAATCACTAGCAACTGACAAGAGAACAAGTGCAGACCTGCATGACTTTACTTGAAATTTCATAAAAGTTCCAGATACACGCGAAACCCCAAAATAGCTAAGTTTTGTATAGTATTTATACACATGAGGAGTATTTTGTGCAGATTTATTACCTGCATTCAGAGTTGATAGTTGTAAAGTGTTACAATCTGAAACGAGGAAAAGCATTTGCATTACAAAAAAAGAAAAAAAAAAAAAAAAAACAACATACGAATACATACTGCAGATTTGGATTCATTATAATTGCTAAGATAAAAGTTTACGTGGATTTTGTTGGTGAAGGTTGACCCCGAATTTAAATGTTTAACGAATAAAATAATCACGTAAAGTTTTTATGCAGACAATGACAACACCTAGAAATCAGGTTTCCTTGAAATTCGTCACATTGCAAGAAAATAAAATAAAAGAGTCCATGATGATAAAAATACGAATTTAGAATACAGTACGATGAAATAAAATAAAGTTCAGAAGATTGAATCGTTTCGCAAACAATATTTTGTAATAAAATGAGCAACACGACATGTCCTACATATGGCACAGGAACTGTTTACCCTTTCGTAGTACCTGCTATTCCCTCCAGGTTTTGAAGGGGTTCGTGTTGCTTAGTCTTCTGTTGTGTCTTATGTACTTTTGTATTTTGTTTTGCCATGGCGTTTTCAGTTTATATTCGATCTGCGAGTTCGAATGTCTCTCCGGTATCTTTCGTCCCTTTTTTATTAGATAAATAGAAAAAAAAGACAAAAGAAATTCTGTTATTGAATTTTGTACCCTTTGCGGATGTTGACCTCACCAGTTGTGTAGACCACATATGACATGTAACATACATGAACTACATGTCATGTCAGGGCTTTTTATAACTGGCTATTCGTTATGGGCTTTTCTCATTGTTGAAGGCCGTACGGTGACCTATAGTTGTTAATCTCTGTCATTTGGTATCTTGTGGAGAGTAGTCTCATCGGCAATCACACCACATCTTCTTTTAAATACAGATCTGTATTTAAATGGAACTGCGATCAACACTTGTCGAAGAAAATAATAGAAGTGATTATGAACGGATAAAGTGACCTCTTCAATCGGAGCTTTTAACCATGAATTTAAAAACATTTGTTTGAGAGTAAAACTATCTCTGCATGATTTGTAGACAGGTAACCATGTATTTAAGGGGAAGGGCGGGAGGGTTTGTGAACTGTTCAAGATAAAATTTCAATAAATTGGTTTGAAAATCCCTTTGTATCTTTCGACTTTATTTTATATGAAGTGCATCAAATATTTTCATACATGTAACAGGCGACAAGTACAATTAATTAAACACATAGTTTTTCCAAAAAGTAGTGTTATTTTTCCCATATGGTTCTTTTAAAATAATTATCATTGATATCGTCATATTTATATATGAACTGTTTACAAAACCTTTCGATTTTTTTTAAAATATTAGGGCTTTTCTACATCAGAAATAGATGCCCTTAGCTGTGTTTGGCAAAACTTTTTGGGATTTTGGTCCTCAATGCACTTCAACGTCGTCTTTTTTGGACCTTTTAACTTCTTTGTATTCCACTGTCACTGATAAGTCTTTTGTAGACGAAACGCGAAGCTCCTGCAAATGAATTTTTATACTTTCCGACAAAGAACAAACATTGTGCAAATATTTGCTTGACATTACAATGTGATGTGTTTTCCTATAACTTACATATATTAAAATCGTGTTAATCTATTTAATTAAGATGACATTTTGCCATTTATAACAAATACAGTAAACTTATCATTAATATTTTGACTTCTTTCAATTAAACTGTTTTTTATTCGTATAGTTTCTTGTGTTGTCATTTTCCACGTGACACTGTTTAGGAATTTTGGTCCTCAATGCTCTTCAACGTCGTACTTTATTTGGCCTTTTTAACTTTTTTGGATTCGAGCCTCACTGATGAGTCTTTTGTAGACGAAACGCGCGTATGGCGTATATACAAAAGTTAGTACTGGTATCTATGATGAGTTTATTTATTGATTTACCGGAAAAGGAAAGCGACTTACCGGTACATTCTCACAATTATTCTTACAATTTATAATGAATTTTAAGGAACTTCGCTACTCTGTTTCAAAATAACAAGCTTTTTTTTTTAAATATATAAGTAATGGACCAAAAAGTAGCTGATGTTTTAGGTCCGTGTGCTTGTTGTCATTATATAAGAATTTTGCTTGAAATAAGTATTTCTAGACTTTTTTGTATATATTTAATTTTTGCACCCATTTTCTTTAGAAAAAAGTATTTTATAGCATTATTGCATATGGCCTCTTGATTTTTAACAAGTTGTAATAAGATTAGGAAAAGAAAAGTCGGGGTTTGCAGGGAAATATTTTAGTTTCACGCCATGGATAAAACCATAGAATTTCCAAACACAATACTGTTTTAGAAGCTATTAAACATCCTTAATTGTATTATCTAAATAAAATTGAGAATGGAAAAATAATACAGAATATGTCAAAGCGACAAAACCCCGACAAAAGGCCAACAATGGGTCTTCAACGGACCGAGAAAATCCTGCACTCGGCAGTGGGCTTCATCGGACCCCTAAATAATTATGTGTACTATTTCAGTGAAAATTGTTGTCAAATTGAACTCCAAAACATATAACTGAACTGAAATGAAAAACCATATGACTTGGGACATTCGCAAATGGACGACGGGTTAAATAATGTTTTGTGAGATCTCAACTTTCACCCTATAACTCTAGCCAATGTAGAAAGAAAAAAAAACCACAGCAATATGCATAGTAAAACTCTGTTCAAAAGAAGTTCGAGTGCGATGTCAGAACAGGCAACAAAATAAACTAAGCAAAATGACAATAATACATAAATCAACAAAGGACTACTAGCAGTTACTGCCATGCCAGCTTTAGTCCTCAATTAACCTGATTGAAAATTTCATTTATTCATCATACGAAAAATAAGCAAATCCTGCCATCATAAAATATATGAAAAGAACATAACCTGTTTCATGCCATAACTGGTTTAAAAAAAAAATTCCGATGCAAAGAACCTATGAGTGAACCAATAGTAATACCAAAATTTGCCATCATTAAACATGTTAAAAACCTTACAACAGTATCGTAACTATATCTCTTCTAAATAAGCCTGTTTAAAGGTTTGGTTAGATTTTGAGATGAATACCGACATTTTTGTGCTTTGTAAAGAATATTACCATAAGAGATTGAATGTGAAAAAACTGAACATGTAAGATGTCTGTATGTTTATTCATATTTATGAAAGATGTAATTGTAGCTACGATGAAATTAAGTAAACCTTTTTAATAGTTTGTTCTATCGAAAACCCTTGTGTAATAATTTTTCAGTAATACAGAGATTTTTTTTGTTGAAATCAAATATATTGTTGCATACACGAGCGAATCAAACAAGTCTTGGTTCGTAAATACCATAAGATTGGGACAAGGGAACGACACCAGCTAAAAATATCAATATTAACAGTACGAAATGAAAAATCATCTCTTAAATTTTGGTATTAAGCTTCCTGTTAAAATATATAGATATCAAGATCGAGGAAAGGGCAGTGTTCATTGTCGGTATTAGCTTTATTTATAGTAAGTTCAGTAAAATAAATCTCATTAATGAAGTCGTCATTTAGAGAGCCAATATATCATTTAAATAGGTAAAATTGGTATTAAGTTTATTGATAAAGCTATTTTTGCAATGCAAATTCGGTTATAAAAAATATTGCATTAATGAAAAAAAAAATAAAATAAAGGCAACAGTAGTATATCGCTGTTTGAAAGTCATAAATCGATTGAGACATTTGAAGAAAAAAAATCGTGTTGAACCTGGTTTTGTGGCTAGCAAAACATCGCACTTTTATGGCAATATTAAACATAACACTAAAATGACAACATAACATGACAGGAACACTGACCAAATAAACGCAAAAACTTTTAGGAGAGATAACTACACAAACAAACAATACAAAAAAAAAAACACATTTCGAATAGAAACGAACACATAAAACAGCAAAGGGTAGAACAAAAAACAGCACAACAGACACACGACAGGGTCAACGCCACAAAAATTACGTCACAGGCAAATTTTTTTCAAAGAAAATTGATACTGTTCAAGATCAGGTTTGTTACTATGTCATTTGATGTATTTTATAACAATTGCGCGAATATAAATATAGAAATGTGTGAGTAATTAGATAAGTAATACATTAATAAAAGGCTGTAATTCTTACCTTTGAAGTTAATAATTAAATTCACAATGAACTGTATCAGAATGTTTTTGTAAAGAATAAGGTTCATTCTATGATTGTGATTAAACTCAATAGTACAACTTTAACGTAAAGAATGATTAAACTCGATTGCAGATTAAGACTTTAATTCGACCCTTGCTGAAAATCGATATTTTCAATTAAAGCGTCATAAAGTTGGATTGATATTAATGAGTGTGCAGCCCAACTATACGCATAGCCAATAGGCATCTATTAAAAAACACAAGTCAAGTGTCAATGTTACATGTCAAAATCTTAATTTTCCCAAATATTGTGCTTGAATAAAAATAATCACTTACGAGGGTGGTGACTTCAGTCAGGAAAATTAACATATATAGATTTGAAACCTACCAAGAAAACAATACGTATTGTGAAAACAAGATAATATATATAATAGGTCCGTACACGTAGGTTGTATTGTTTTTCTTTTTCAAGTTCATTTGTGGGACCCTAGAAGTTTCGTTTTTGTTTCACAAAATCGAAAAATGAAATCTTACAAAAAGTATCATGCAAGTCTAAAAGCAACACGAATATCGGCTTTTTAAACGGCTACACGATGTTGAAAAATAAGTCATAACTCTGTTATTATGATGTAGTTTATTCAAATGTCGTAAATCCTTATTTTCATATTCAAATTTAAAACGGACATAATTCGTATAGACTCTATAGTGTGTGTCTTAAAAACTCTAAAACTTCGTACGTTATTTGTCCTTTTAAACTTTTTTGGTTCGATCGTTAGTGATAACTTTTTTGAAGACGAATCGCGCGTTTGGCAAACAGAATTTTTATCCTGTCTAAGGAAACTTTTAAAAAGTCTATCATATACATGAAGGAACAATAAATAAAAGAATAAAATTACAAGACAATATAACGTTTAATTTGAGATCCCAAAAAGTGCTCGTTACCTTTTTTTCGTTAATTTATGTATCATTATCATTTTGCTTAGTTTCTTTTGTTACCTATTCTGTCATTGGACTCGGAATTCCTTTTAACTGTGTTTTACTGTGCGTATTGCTATGATTTGTTACTTCTATAATGGCTATAGGTACAGGGGAGGCTTGCTGTCTCAGAAAAATATCTTTAACCCCGTCGCATTTTTGCACCTTTCCCAAGTAAAGAGCATTTGTTCTTTGTAAATCTTGTATGTTCTTTTACATTTTAGTTAATCTGTTTTTGAGTCTATTGTGATGTCTATTGTCATTGAACTAGTACATTTTTATTCAAGGGCCAGTTTAAGCCCGTCTGCGGTTTTCTCGTTGTGTTTCAATACATACAGCGATCATCTGGGTACCCATGGGTCTTTTACTTTTATCCCAAAACAATGAAGTCCTCTAGTTGCGTATCAGCACAAAGGTGCAATAAGATATTTACAGTCTGATTGTGCGATGAATGATGCGAGCGTTTGGAGTATAAAATTATAAGCCTGGTACCTTTGATAACTATTTTCCGAAATAAAGACAACAGTTAAACGTAGTAAAAAAAATGCAAAAATAATGTCATCTTTGGGTTTAGAAGTTAAGTTAAGATATTTGATATTATATAAATCACTGGTCCTTGCGCGGGATTCAAAATGTTGCCCTCTTTAATTGCATTTATATCTGCATTGTAAGTTAGAGACTCATCCCTATTATACTTGGGTAATCATCATCAAGGGCAAGCTATTATGGAGTTTAAATGTCCCTGTGGTATCTTTCGCTCTTCTTTTAAAGACATCTAAACTATCAATAAACACTTATATGAAATAATTAAACCAAACCTTTATTAAACAAGGAAAGTAGGGAAAAGAGGGAGGGCTGGTCAGCACATGAAGATGTGTAGCTTGCAGTTTAAAGGTATGAGGAAGAGTAAATAATGTGATCTATAGATCACCAGACTGCTACCAACAATTTTGCAAACTTTTCAGTATTTCGTATTTTGTTTCATTTTTATACCTTACTCCATGTGGTGGCTCGTGTATGTAACGAAGATTATTTCCAAAACATACGATTTTAACATAATTGAACACTTGGGGTGACTTATGTTTTGTTTTAATCGAAAATCCAATTGAGATATAAAGCCTACTAGGCTTCTATAAATATGAAATATTCTCCTTTATTTTAAATAAAAAAAAAGCATTATATAAGAGAAATTTTCAATATAACAATATCGATATTCACATGTCAGTAGTATTATATGAACATGCATGCACGTAACGAACCAATTGAGGTGTATTCACCATTTTCTACATAGGAATTGCCTGTACCAAGTCAGGAATATGACACTTATTATCCATCCGTGAAGCAAGCTGTTCAATTGAATTAATATTTTTTTTAAAGATGGTTTAAAACGGCAGACACAACAGTAACTTGAGAGTAGCATATCAAATAATGCTTGCAGCTGTTGAATGAGAACTCAGAATGATAAATCTGCTAATAGGTAATCATATCGGCTATACTCAATAAAACAGATAGTCTAAGGATATGTCATAACAATGTTAATAGTATAATATATATATATATAAAACATATTAGAGTTATAACATGGTGTGATATAATGATGAATTAAGTTCCACAAAAAAAATCTATATTTTTGTGATTAAATTTCGTACTAAATTAAAAAGTAAAATCACAAAAATTTTGAACTCCTAGGGAAATTCAAAACAGAAAGTCCCAAATCATATGGCAAAATTAAAAGCTCAAACAATTCAAACGAATGGATAAATGTCACATTCCTGACTTGGAACATACATTTTCTTATGTAGAAAATGGTGGATTGAACATTGCTTTAAAAATAGCTAAACTTCTCACTTGAATGACATTAAATGCTTACTATGTAAAATTAAAGCATTTTATTAATAAAGTCTCTGGCGTTCGTGTTGTTTATTCTTTAGTTTTCTATGTTTTGTCATGCGTGCTGTTGTTTGTTTGTCTTTTTCATTTTTTAGCCATGGCGTTGGCAGTTTGTTTTAGATTTATGAGTTTGACTGTCCCTTTGGTATCTTTCGTCCCTCTTTTCTACCGATATTAAAATCAGTGTTGTTCATTTTCGGTAGAAGGTTCAAACACAAGTAAGATTGTTGGGGCATTTAATTTGTTTTAAAGTGGTACCAAACACCTTGACTTATATCAATTTGGCTCGTATAATTTTCATAAAATTTTGACCCTTTAACAAAAAAATAAAAATCAAAATATTTTACCAACTACTTTATCAGAAAAATTTCATTGGTTATATAACAGTTTGACATTACTAATTTGAATCATTGAGAAGTTTAATATTTCCTTAACAATACATTGTGATAAAAACTTTTAGCTGAATTTTACAGAGCTATATCCCTGTATGTAGTGTTAGGTACCACCTTAAAGCTTGATAATGGTTAGACAAATGATACAGTGTTATATCAAAGACAAGACGTAAGTATGCATCACTGACCCAGCAACCAATCGAGAAAAAAATACGATCCGACGAAACATCACAATTCTACAGAAGACAGGTATCTAAACAATACGCATTCAGTGAAACCTGTGTTATTGGGAGTGTCGGAAATACCGGGCTTTTTCTGCAAGGTACGGTATACTTTAAGACCGGACAAAGGTTTCGGTTAAAGCAGGATGTTTGAATACTCGGGTGTCTGATTAGGCAGGTTACACTGTTGTTCGGTCATCGTCCTTGATTGAACCACATTGTTAATATATTAAACATAGATTTATTAAAAAAGCCAATTTTATTAGCACCACTCAAAAGAGAACGATGCTCGTTACTATGAACATACAAACAATATCAAGTTGTCAGACTATTATTTGATATGTCTATTCTGCTCCTTTCGTTACTGGATTACTGGACTTAAAAAAATCAAACAGAGATCAAAATCATTGTTAAATGATTGCATTGAAGATACAAAATCCAGCGCAAAAAATGGTATACAATATAAAACTATATTGAAAGCAAGCTCGGAGTTGTATAATCATATGAGACAAATTCACAGCCTTTCAGATGGATTGATTTCCCCCTGATTTAGTTATATATAAATATGTTTAAGTAGTTAATTGGGAGTTGTCCACAACACCTGTACCTCATACGGTCTAAAATCTGAACTCAGTACTCCGGGTTCAAAACTGGCGTTTGAAACCCCTTATCCCAAAATAAATTAATTTGATTCTACAAAGGGAAATGGGGAATATGCCAAAGAGACAAAAACCCGACAAAAGAGCAGAAAACATATGGGTCTTCAATACAGCGAGAAAATCCCACACCCAGAGGCGTGCTTCAGCTGTCCCCAAATTCAAAAATGTGTACTATTTCAGTGATAATGGACGTCATACTAAACTCCGAAACATATAAATGAACTTAAATTAAAAATTATACAAGACTAACAAAGACCAGAGTCTCCAGATTTAAGACAGGTGCAAAAATACTGCGGGGTTAAAATTGCTTTGTGACATTTTGTTATTTACATCACAACTGCCCTATGACTTTCCCTTTAATGATATTTTAAAATAGTTTTGCCTTTTATGATATTATAATTATCTTGCCATAGAAAAAGAAAAAGCAAAAGTTTAAATAGCAAAATTAAGCACGAAAAAAGATAAAGTCAAATTATTAAAATTGTCAGACGAATCATTAGGCGAGTTACATGTATTGCCTACGTCTTTGAAAATATTAAAATCGATAGAAAAAAATAGTAACATTCTGAACAAAAGATGATCGTCAAATAACTAGATTGAATCACATATAAATCGCAATTTAACTCTTATTGAAGTACCCACCGCCGACAAGAATAAGAAATATGGCCACTATTGGTCTTCTTTCTACTGTGTGTAACACCCTTACCAAAGTGGAGCACTCATTTAAATAAACAAATACGCAGTAACGTCCGGTAAGAACGCAGACGTTGAATTCAATGCCTCGTGAAAGATGGGTGCTACACTTTATGCACTTTATCGACTCTTGTAACAACGATTGTGGACTGTTGCAATGGAAGGTTTTTGGGCCTATTCAATATACTGTAATTATATGTTTTTTGCTGAATAAACTGAACGTAACTTTTTTCCTTTGTTATACTGGTTATTTCCAGCATTCCTGTCAAGTTTTGTCATAATCAGTACAATAGTTTGAGAAAAATCTAGAATAATATAAGACGACATTAACAGCGATTCGAGCAAAATTTCTTTAAAAAATCTAAACCAAGCCGCATCATGAAAGAATAGAGTGTGGACCAATAAGTAGTTACATATTTATCTCATCTACCTTCAAACAATTTAATATTATACAAAGGATGACTTTTAGATGACAAAAACCACTAATGGACCTCTTTGTCTTCTTTATGAGGTCTCTTCTGGTCCATTTAGACCTCTAATTTTCTGCAACGTTCTACTTTTTAGGGGTAACTTTCACTGATTTTGGATAGAAATATAATAATAATTGATAATTTAAATATTCAAGCTGCATGAACTATCCATATAAAAGTTTACTGTCTCCAATGAGGTTTCAATAAGTCCTTACGTAAACCGTAAATTTACAACACGTTTCAGAGAGGGACATAAAAAGGTTTTTTTAAGTGAATAATTTGTTGTTTCTGCTTTAATAATAATTTCATTTACCTCTAACTATTTATTTACGAAAGCATTTCTTAGGGAAAGTTTCTATTATAGCAGAATATAAGAATTAAAGAGAAAAGGCTATCCAAAACACTAAGTATGGAAGCAGTTGTATATATTCATGGTAGAGTCCTATATATTTCAATCCACTCAGAATATTTAATTTTTTAAAATATTTCACTCAAAAAGAACAACATGAGAGTACTAACAAGGTCAAAGGTTCATGTACTTCTTCCCATATTAAGTGTAATACCACAATTGATTTCCCCCGATTACGTCTTGTTAAATTTTCATTTTTCGAAAAATTGTGCAGAATTTTTCTTTGTTTTAAATAAGGAAATACTTGGCAGTAGACAGTTTTATCCTTTCTAGTATTATAAAATACATACCAATTACATTGCATTGCATATTGAAAAAAAATTACTGGAAGTTAACCAATGATTTCTTTAATTTGTCTACACTCTTTCTTACCTCTAGTGTCCAAAATATTTTATAGAAACCCAAAATAAAAAAAAAATATAATGGTACTTTGAAAGATACAAGATTTATGTTTATGATCCAAAATGTTTTTCTTTTCCTAGGAATAGACTACCTCAGACGTATTTGGCACAACGTTTTTGGAATTTGGGATCATCAATGCTCTTCAACATTGTACTTGTTATGCTTTATAACTATTTTGATCTGAGCGTCACTGATAAGTCTTATGTAGACGAAACGCGCGTCTGGCGTAGTAAATTATAATCCTGGTACCTTTGATATCTATTTACACCACGTGGACGTTTTGTCCCGGAGTGTATCACCTAACCAGCAGTCAGCACTTTGGTTTTGACATGAGTATCAGTTATATGGTCATTTTTATAAATTTCCGTTACAAAACTTTAATTTTTTCGAAAAACTAAAGATTTTCTCATCCCAGGAATAGATAACCTTAGACGTATTTGGCACAACTTTTTGGAATTTAGGGTCCTCAATGCATTTTAACTTTGCACTTGTCTGGCTTTATAACTATTTTGATCTGATCGTAACGGATGACTCGCGCGGCTGGCATGTTTAATTAAAGTTAAACTTGGTACCGTACATAATCATGGACTACAATGAAGTGTAGGATTAATTACATGCAAGTTTCAATTCAAGGGAATATTTTATTCGACATAATTTTTGCATAAAACCGGCTGCGACGAACTATGATGATGTGGTGGTATTACACCTTAAAGTAACAAGCCACCGCAAGTAGATATTGCCAAAAGTAACCTCAACAGTTAAAGAAATAATTTAAAAGACAAATAAAGGAATACTATAAAACTTCATTGAGATGACAAACAACGGCAGTACCTACAATGTATACTTCAAGACCATCGTTATTTTAATTGTGAAATTGATAAGGAATATTTATTAACAAGGTCTTGGTATCTTGCAATGAAATTTGTTTAAAAGATAAAAACGAGACTGTAGACAACCCTCACAAACAATCCTACAAAGTATTCGGGAAAATGGTCAAAGAGAAAGTCTTTGATTTGTACAAATGCAAAAAAGTGTTGGTTAGAACATCATTATCTAATAGCAAAACGACTAATGTGTTAATAATTTATGCTTTTTACAATGATTTTACTATATATAATTTATGTCTGTTTGGTTCACGCATCATTGTAAATATAACGGAATTTGCCGAAACTGTCATCAAATTGAGAGGGTGAGCGCTATAAACCCAGGTTAAATTCACCATTTTTTACATTTGAAAATGCCTGTACCAAGTCAGGAATATGACAGTTCTTGTCCATTCGTTTTTGATGTGTTTTGTCATTTGATTTTGCCATGTGGTTATGGACTTTCCGATTGGATTTTCCTCTGAGTTCAGTATTTTTATGATTTTACGTTTTAGACATTAATTAGATACTGTTTGGACAAATAATCGTATGCTTAAAACAATTACAGAAATGGTCATAAACAAATTTAAGTGAATAGTACTCCAGTACAACTATAACATGTATCCCGAGGGCTTAAGATGACTTTGTCCAAATCACGGAATCTAGAAGGTCAGCTAACACCAGTTTTAATCCTGCGGACACAAAATAATAGACAATCATACCCACCGGCTATCGGAACAGGAACATGATATCACTCATCACCAGAATTCATATTCGTCAGGATTCTTTATTTAATTTCTAAGTCGACTTCACTATACGTCGTAAATTTTTGCATTTATCAGAATCAACTTTCATTCAATCTTAAACAACGCTCAGGAATAAAAAAAAAAAGTAAGAATTTTCATTTTTCCTAATCAATAATTTAGATATTTCTATGTCAGCGCAAAAAAAAATAGGGCTTTCGAAGGAAATTAGTTAATTTATAAAAAGGGTTCAGATCTTACATTTGTTTACTAGATATGGTTCGCCAAATTACATCTGGAAGTTTGTTTAAGGTTTTTAAGGTATAGGTCAATTTTTGAATTATGAATACCATTTTTAGATAAGAGTTAGAAGGAACTTGAGGTTTCTTTTTATACTTTTTTTTTTATTCTATCTATATCTTTAATGAGCCTGTTTGGTTAAGTTTTGTCAAAATAAGAAAAGAAAAATCACTAATGATAAATCTACTCACAGGTGAATAATTCAATCTCATTAAATTCGTATTCATGAGAACTTCAGTTTAACACTTTTGCAAGGGAATGGTTACGCATTAAATATAGTCAAGGAACGTCAACACTGGGAGGAAAAAATGGATAAACCATTTGGTTGACTGATTCGATCCTCAAAAACTCATTCTTGTATATGTAAAAACGATTATTAAGATATTGCAAAACGAACATAAAATTTAAGTTTTTGACAAAAATACTGGTGAGATTTATAAACAGAAGTTAAAATAATAATCGAAAAATAAGTAAGTTAAGATTTAGAAAACGAATCTTAAGAAATGTTTGTTATTCATTATGAGCATAGTCAAAACAATGAATTGTTTTCAATGAACAGTTTTAATTACAAAACAGATAAAAAATGCAATTTACAAAAACAGGATAGGCAGTAGGTTGTCTTAGTTTTAAAACAAATTTGAAACAGACATATTAAAGAGAGAGGAAATTTAATTCCAAAGATTATAAGAAAAATCATTGCCAATAGTCAAAAAGGGGTCATGAACAAACTGAGAGAGTGCGTTTTTAAGTTTCATTACATGTAATTGTCTGGCCATTTTGATAATATTTCTGTTAATAGTGTAGAGATTAAGGAATAAGAAACAAATAGTTATAGAATTAAACAAATATATTTTATTGAGAGAAAGCTGAGAATCATTAATCTTCTGAAATCATGCCGGATATATGTTTATTGTATAATATTCGCTTTATACATTCTATTACACTTCACATGACGCGTATGGTCGGGGTAATTAACAAGTTTACAGGTAACATCTAACTCTTCATAAGGTATCACCCTTGTAGGTGTCACGTCATTAAAAAGACGACATCAAAGGTCATTTCATTATATTTTAATAATAAATCAAGCAGTTTCGTGCATTTAATTTTACTCACTAGTCACTATAGTAAACACATTTTATACATATAGTCATTACCGACTTGTTCTTACAAGTGCATGGCAATATGTCGACTTCTGTAGATATTTCCATAATTACTTAATGACTGTTATGGAATTTCCTGAAACCTCGGTATCACTGCACGCAGCTGATAAGAAGGCTAGCTTTTTGATCGAATGCAAATGGTGTAACTGCAAATGATCGTGCACAATGAAGACGTGCAAATGCAGAAAAAGTTATGGTACCGTGTGGAAGTAAATGCCATCCCAAGTGTAATTTTAAGAATACAATTTGCGATAAAAACGAACTGTGGCATCAATATTTGATTTGTATATATCCTTTGAATTATAAAATTAATACATTTTTATGTAAACATCATTGTTTTTTTTTAGCTAAAGTTTATTTATATTAGAAAAAAAATACCTATATGGTCCAAATACTCATATGGTCAGGCCCGTTAATAACCAAACCACTATATATACTCATATGTTCCGACCATATACGTACGGTCGGACCATACGCGTATGGTCGGACCATATGAGTATCTGCATATGGTCATGACTATACGCGTATGGTCCAAATACTCATATGGTCCGGAACAGATACATATCACTGGTTTTAGCATGTTTTATTCATGGTTGACAGTTATCAAGTGGATAAAAGATCGAATCTACCCTGTTGTATATGGGTTCTACCATTGCATTTCGTCTGAAAGGATATTTATTCACTCACGACGGTTAAATTTTCAAAGTTAAAACGAACTCCAAGCATTTTAAAATATTTCCAGTTTAACTGTCGAGAGTGATCAAATAAAAGTGATCAACAGGTCATGTAAAGAATAAATTGAATAAGAACTAGAGAGTTATATAACAATATACTATGTTTCTTAGTTAAAGGTTGTTAAGACAATCTAAACTCTGATAGTTTGCCACTTTGCTATTACAAAATTTCCAGTTGCAGAAAGTCGGGTTGGTGAGACGATTTTGAAATCAATAACTAAGCTTGGGTAAGAATTGAAGAAAAAAAATAATCAAAAGACCAGACTTTTTTTAAAAAAAGAATTCAGGAATCAAATATGTACGAATATTTGCGCGGATAAGCTCTTCCTTACCGATATAAAAATTAGTAGTCTTCCTCTTATATATATACAAAAAAGAAGATGTGGTATGATTGCCAATCAGACAACTCTCCACAAGAGACCAACAGACACAGAAATTAACAACTCTAGGTCACCGTATTGTCTTCAACAGTGAGAAAAGCCCATACCGTTTAGTCAGCAATAAAAGAGCCCGAAATGACAAATGTAAAACAATTCAAACGAGAAAACTAACGGCATAGTTGATGTACCAACTATAGCCTCTACATAGTCTGTGACGCTCACCTTGGTGCATAGTAAACAAAGGACACAGATGGTTTCATGATCTTAATTTTACTGAACATTCTTGCTGTGTACAATTATCTCTATCTATAAAAAAAACTTAGCCCAGTAGTTACAGTGGAAAATATTTTGTAAAAATTTACAAATATTAACAAAATTTATGAAAGCTCTTAAAAATTTACCATATAGAGAATAGCACCTTAAAGGGTCAATTGACCATTTTTATCATTTAAGTTATTTGTCTTACTTTGCTGTACATTATTGCTGTTTACAGTTTATCTCTATCTGTAATAATATTAAAGATGATAACCAAAAGCTGCAAAATGTTCTTACAATTACAAGTTCAGGGGCAGCAACCCAACAACGGGTTGTCGGATTGGTCTGAAATTTCAGGGCTGAAAGATCTTGACCTAATAAACTGTTTAATCTTCGACGGATTTGCTCTAAATGCTTTGGTTTCAGAATATGAGTCAAAAACTGCATTTAACCCTATATACTAATTTAAGCCATGCCGACCATCTTGGTTCGGTGGCGTGGTCGACGGACACGTGTTTTAAACTAGATACACAAATGATGATTGTGGACAAGTTTGGTCAAATTTGATTTAGTAGTTTGTGAGGAGAAGATTTTTGTAAAAGATTATGAAAACTTACGAAAAATTGTTAAAAATTGACTATAAGGGGTAGATCTTACTTTACTAAACTTTTTTGCTGTTTACAGTTTATCTCATCAATAATGTTTAAGATAATAACCAAACAAAACGGTCAAATTTTCTTGAAATCACTAATTCACAAATATTGCTTATGTTGACTTATTTGTTGACCTTACTTTGCTGAACATTATTGCTGTTTACAGTTTATCTCTATAATATTCAAGATAATAACCAGAAAACGGCAGAATTTCCTTTAAATCACCAATTTAGGGGCAGCAACCCATAAACAGGTTTTCCGATTCATTTGTAAAATTTCAAGGCAGATAGATTTTGACCTGATTAACACTTTTTTAACTTTTGGTCCTCGATGCTGTTTGCACATTGTACTCTTTTCGGCTTTCAAAATTTTGTATCTGGGCGTCACTAATAAGTCTTGTGTGGACAACATGCATTTCTTGCGTATTAAAAATTTTAAATTTAGCTATTTTTCGTGTGTTTCTTTGTCAATTGTGTTCTCCTATTTATTTATATTGTAGTCCAGTAATGTTGTGTTGTCATTTAAGTGTTATATTTCACATGACCATAAAAGAGGGAGGTTTGGCATGCCACAAAACCAGGTTCAACCCACCATTTTTTCCTTTAAAAATGTCCTGTACCAAGTCAGGAATATGGCCATTGTTATATTATAGTTCGTTTCTGTGTGTGTTACATTTTAACGTTGTGTTTCCGTTGCGTCGTTTGTTTTCTGTTATTTGTGAGTGTGAATTCACATTACTATAAGACGTGTCACGGTACTTATCTTACCCAAATTCATGTTTTTGGTTTTGATGTTATATTTGTTATTCTCATAGGAATTTGTCTAATGCTTAGTCCGTTTCTGTGTGTGTTACATTTTAATGTTATGTCGTTGTTCTCCTCTTATATTTAATGCGTTTCCCTAAGTTTGACTTTTTTTACCCCAATTTTATTTTTTTGTCCATTGATTTATGAGTTTTGAACAGCGGTATACTACTGTTGCCTTTATTTAGCCAAATGGAAAAGTGTAGGTTCGGTTTCCAATGCCACACACGTACAATAGGAACCATATATTGTCAATTTTAATGGTTTGGATGTAAGCAATTAAATTCAGAGGGATATCATCCCTCTGCACCATTGATCAAGGACAATGTAAACTCAAGACCTATACTAAAAGTCTATTGAGAAATGTGTACCCAATGCTTATTAAAGCGCATCTTAGTAGTGTAACACAATTTCGAGTCAAACAATACTCTTATTATTACATACAGACTGAACTTCATTAATAGACTTTACGTTCTGTTTTATAATCGTATGTGACATTCGTACATAAATTACTTCTATTAATCTAATGCTTGTTTTGCATAAAATCATTAACCTTATACAGACAAGGGCGAGCGTAAAACAGTTTTGTTTCGAACAATAATCTATTGGTGTTGGTTTTTTTCTCATTTGTGGACTTCGGCTGTCTTCTGCACGTTGTCGGGGTGTTCTATTGTCTATTCCAATTTCTATTCTCATATTCATACAAGACATTCGTACATGTATTAATTTAATCACGCTGATACATATATCCTGCATCAAATCAATAATCTTTTATAAAAACAAGGAAGAGTGGACAACAATTTCGATCCGAGTAGTACCCGTTGTATAACATGCAGACGAATGTGAACAACAATAACATACTTTATATTTTATTATACATTTATACTTGACATACGTACCTGTTCTATTTCAATTACGTCGATACGTGTATCCTGGAGATATTTATTAATCTTATACTGACAAGGAAGATTGAACAGGTAATAAAACAAGAAAAAAAAATAGTTCGGGGAAAAATCCTACTTGTTTTCCCTTCGTGGTGAAGAAATTTTAAGATGTTAAGGATTCAAGACCGAATGTATTACTATACAATGACGTCCGTGTGACAATCTGATAGCTTACGAATTATTGAGTAATTGAATTCTTGAAGATTTCTTAATTGCAAATAAGATACAAAAGAGGGACAAAAGATTTCAGGGGGACAGTCAATCTCATAAATCGAAAATAAACTGCCAACGTCATGGCTAAAAATGAAAAAAACAAACAGACAAACAATAGTAAACATGACTCACCATAGAAAACTAAAGAATAAGCAACACGAACCTAACCAAAAACTAGGGGTGATCTCAGGTGCTCCGGAAGGGTAACCAGATCCTGCTCCACATGTGGCACCCGTCGTGTTGCTTATGTGATAACAAATCCGGTAAATAGTCTAATGCGGTAGGTCACATAATGCCTTTATAGTAAAGATTGTATATTACACGTTTTTGTTTTATTCAGATGTACATTTTGTAATTTGTATCGTGTCTGTATAAATGCAAATATATAAGCTTAATAATGGATAATAGCTTGCATATATAACACTAATACCTATTGCAAATATGGTATCTTAAATGTCCGTCATGTTATCGTTTTTTATGACAAGTCTTGTATAACACCTTTCTTGAGGGTTTTCAATTTTGCTGTTTCGAAAATCAGATAAAATTGAGAAAGGAAATGGGGAATGTGTCAAAGCGACAACAACCCGACCATTAAAAAATTTCTTGAAATTTATTTACCATTCTCAAAAGCCAAACCAACAAACAGATTTATTTACAAAGATATATTTACGATACTGTTGTTAAAGATGACATGTTTTTGAATAAATATTGATTCTCTCAAATGGTCTTTGTTTCGGAAATAAACAATTTTTTTTCTAAAAATCAGCTTTCGGCATGATAGGGGTATGTTTTTCTCATATAAGTTATGATGACAGTACATGCATTGCCTAACGACATGGATTGTGGTTAATTTTCATATGATAGAGTCACTTTTTGTCTATCAGTGTAGTCGAGGTCCTGAGTTGGCATTTAAGTAATTGCTAGTAGCCATTTGTTAATTTTTGTTAAACATTGTCATTTCTAGGTTATTGTGTGATCTATTATAACATCGGACATCGGAATTTTTTAAATAGTGTGACTAAATATTAATGTGTGTTTGTTTATTCTGCATCATCAATATTTTTTTGACGTTTATTTTCTGTGATAAGTAGTATTGTGATGTTTCATGTTCTCTGTTTATGTTGTTTTCTCCATGATATATTCACCATTTCCATTCTTTATTCAATCTTGAAATGTATCTTAATTTTGAAATATTTTTCATGCCAGTGATATGCATGTTTAATAAACTGACATGTGCATTTTAAAATGCACTGTTCAGACTGTTCAAAAACAACCCGCCGAATGCCAATCATTTCACATGTACATGTATATATAAGCAAAATGCAGGTGTGATGATTATAACGCTGCACTGAAAAAAATATCGTTTTTTTTAGAAAAATAAAAAATTTCAATCTAACTACATAAATTAATCTAATTGACTCTTAACGCATCCGTATTCAATTATCATGATGTTATGGATAATTTGTTCGCTGCACATCGGAAATCCGTAAAATTGTGTTGTCGGGAACGCTGTCCTGGCTTTGTCATAAGCTTTTGTTGTATAATTGTCAATGTATTTATTCCATCTATATATTTCATCTATGTATTCTATTGTTTCAATTGTATACCATATAACAAAATCAGAACTATCATATTTTTGAAAAATTATTCGTAATCTTCATACTTGTTTAAGATAACTGTTTACTTAATAATAGGGCTCCTTTTGATCATATAAAACATCCAGTACCATAAGTTTTATAAGTCAAGATTTAAGATTTAAATAACAAAATTGTATTCCAAGGAAAAGTTCTATATTTAGAATTTTATATCAATTCGGAGTGATTAAATATTTCCCAACATTTATGAATATTATCTCATATGAATGGTAAATGCTGGACACCAGATACATATGTGACAAGAAAATAAGGACTTTTTTAAATAACAAACCAATAGTCCATCAATATATTTACGATCAAATAACTGAATAATTTAATCAAGATTGAACCAGATCTGTATTTTTATGTATACATATTTCTTCTCGCTTGAGGTGCACTAAACCAGTGACATTAAAATCAAATGATGTTAACTATCACAACATTACTAATGTGTATAGTAAAGTGTGTTTCAAATATTACCGGTTATATATAATATAATATGTAGCCAGGTATATCATTCTATAAAAATCTTATAAATGAAGTATTTAGGTTAACCACAGTTAAGAAGTTAACCTTACATGCATTGTGGATTGACGATCTGTTAAAAAATTGAATAATTCGCGTCCGGGTTCATATTATGGAATTTAAACTTGAATTGTTTTTGCAACAATGATATTTTTAAAGGTTTTACATAATAAGTTGACAGACGACACCGCTCACAGTTAAACAGATACTTATACGATACTGTTACATGTAAGTACATTTGTATGTTTACACATAATGGGTGGTATAGGATGTAACATTCCTTGTACATTAATATAGAGTACACACACTACACGTTAAATGAATACACAGGCGTTTGAGGGTGTTCAATTACGCACAATGTTTCGGTTATTATTTCCAAAAGATACTAGTCAAAAACTTAAGAATATCCATACACCTACAAGGCCACATTACCTGCCTTCCACATAATTTCTAAAACGTATCGTAGCCAAAGTGATGGTAGTTTCCCTTACATTGTGGTGATGTAGGATATTAAGCCAGTTCGAAAAGAGTATTTTATGGAAAGTTCATCTTAAATACTGATAATATGCAAATTTCTGTAAATTCCATCCCTTTTCATTTTAACTACTGTAAATTTTATTTTATCTTACTGGGTGGGATTGGTATGTGTGTGTCGGGATTTGAGGGACTTAAGGCATAAATGTATATGTCCTTAGGGACTCATATTTAGAAATTTTATCAACACAAACAGTATGCACAATATTAGATTATTTACCATACGTTGGCATTAAGAATAAACAATCCTTAGAAAGGTTCGTGGCAGGTGCACTTTTTATATTCTAAACTTTAATACTTTGAAATCTTCCCAATTCGTAGCAAACGCACGACTTATAACCCTCCTTATGAACAATATTTATATATTCACAAAACAATGATAAATGCATAATCAATGATAATGTCATCTTTAATTAACACATAATTCAAATATAATATAAGTTATAAGGTAATTGATTGTTTATGCCATGTAATTTCAATTGATATACAGGTATTACCCATGATATTTTAACTGATTGGGCGGAGCTTACGTTTTAGTTTGCATAAGGGCAGTCTATTTGTAGATGTGTGTGATAAGGATTATTGCCGTAATAATTATAACTGATCTCTAATCACCTATCAGTGTCATTAAAGGAATTTACAAAAGAATGACTGGCCACTTCATTGATGAATTTATTCTAAAACACCTATCTATAGATGGACTGGTTTCTTATGACGAACCGGTTAAACTACGCCCAGTCAAGTGAAATACATTTAGTAATAAATTAGTAAAAACAAACACACACTTTTTATATATTTATGAAGAATTATGACAATAAGATATAAAGCCAGGGATACATTGCAGAGAATATAATAGAGAAAAAAGAATATAGAAAAAGTAAATATAGAAATGTTCTTCGAATTTATATAAAAGGAAAAAAAAACGAACATATGAAACAATGACGGAGAAAGGGCTTAAACAGAAAAATTGAAATCTCAATAAAATTTTTACAAATATAGTTTATAATTAAAAATGTTATCTTAAAAATAGACCATTATTGAATTTGGTGATAACATTTTGTGTCACTATTTACTTTGGAAATCCATCTTACACTAGTAAGTATGGCAGTTCACAGTTAGATATTTAGTTTGTTACCAATATATAAGTCACACAGAGTCTAATCAACATTAATACATTATATAAAGGTCAAGATTGTACCTTACATCCTTTAGCGACGGAGCTATCTACCCACTTGTTTATGCACATGCACTACAGGAACAACAATGAAATCAATACGGTTCAACGTACAATAGAGCTCCCTCTTGAAGCATGTAGATGATGTTTGGAGGATGACATTATCAACCTAGTGATACTCCTGCAGAAACTGCAAACACCTTAGTGTTGAGTTCAATTCAATCCTCGGCATGTCTGTAAACTTAGTGAGCAGAAAAGAAAATTATTTTAAAAGGATAATAGACGAAGTCACTCGAGGATAACAACATGACACTGTTGTACCAATGCAGCATGTGGATGATATTTGGTTGAATGCACTAGAAGAAATAGAAGAAACAGGCAGATTACTTTAGATTTGGAGAGATAATATCACCAACTAAAGAAATATACCTTTATACCTTTATACCTTTATCTTCGGGTCTTTACATAAGCTAACGGCTTCCACTGACCATTCTTCTTGGATTTTCGTAATGCGATTTCTGGTCTCATAATAATATATCTATATATATTAGACTTATTAAAAAAACTTATTGGTATATTATTTACAACCAAACATCTCTTCAGTTAAGCATTATTAAGTACTAAACAGGTTGTAAACATCATCCTCACAACGTACGTGCTTTGGAAATGACAAAAGGCTAGTGATCTAAACCGAAACTTCAGGGTAAAAAAATGACATTAGTTGAGTATGCAAATGCAGAAATCATATTTTATCATTTATTACATTTTGTTTGACTTGTTTAATTCGTTGTAAACTTTATCCTATTATTTGACTGTGAACATATTGTAGGATTTAATAGAGACCATGCTTAACCGATTTACAACTATTAAACAGCGGTATACTACTGTTACTTTATTTAGCCTCTAATCAATTTATGTTTTATAACTCTTCATTTCTTGCAATTATTTAACTTAGGGCAACATTTTATACAATTTTAAACCTACATTTAAATATTTTGGCTTAAAATAAATGAAACCCCCAACATGGATTTTTTACAGAGGTCAACCCCCTGTTTTACAATGCAAGAATAGGAGAAATAATTCGTAAAATTTCCTAATGCATATTATACCACACACATATCCATACAGGTAATATAAAAATGATTCAAAGTGCTTTTTTTTAACCTACTCGTAATAATGCACGAACTATTTGATACTCATAGCTCATAACTAAAGTTTTTACACATTATAAATGTTATACATGCTATATAATTCATTCTTTTAAATATCATTTGCTTCTAATGATCTAAGAAAACACATATAGCTCGTATGCTTGCACTAACTTACCAAAATAAAGATTAAGTTTACACTTTAACATTATTTACACTGTTTTTATAGTGCCGATTTTTAAGTATTATCACAACTTCCCTAAGTTAAGATTTGACTTAGCATACATATCCCGATATCCTTATCAGGAATCGCTTCCTTATATTCTTACGGAAGGGTGATTTTTTTATGGGAGATGCAATTGCACGCCTCTAGCATACTAAGGAAAACAAAAACGTGTGTATTATTTCGCTTACCGTAGGATATGAAAATAATAGACCGTCAAAGGTAAAATTACAAAAAAAAGAACAATTCAAAACGTCCCTTTTGTAATCTCGAAATCAAAAGCTCACATCAAACGATTGAAAAAAAATTGTAATATTCCAGCCTCGGTACTGCCATTTTCTTATGACAAATATGGTGTATTAAAACTTATTAATGTTAAACTTATTCTAATTAAAAAAAAAATGCATTTACAGTGATTCAGGTGGTAGCTAACACCTTGACTTCAATTAATTTGGCTCGTTTAATTTCCATAAGATTTTGACAAAATATTAACTTTGACCCGTTGACGAAAATATGAAAAATTAAACCACACACTTTATCGGAAAATTTTCATTGGATGTATAGCAGTATACAAACACAAATTTTGATCATTGAGAACCTTCATATTTTCTTTACAATATAACTTAATTAAAACGTTCTTTTACAGATTCATCTCCCTGTAGTGTTATGACCCACACTAAACTTTGATGACATAACGCTTATACCTCTGATTAATAATATGCTTATTTATGTAAATTTGGTAATGACACCACATTAAACATACTGGAAGATGTAGATGACAAGACATTACTGTAGAACTAATTTATTTATGTTATGTCGTAAACAAATTGTTACTCAGTTATAAAAGATCATTCATAAAGGGGGGGATATGGGCCAGGAAGTTTCTGATGTATTAAGTGCGTGTTCATCATTTATACGTTTAAGGGGCTGTCCAAGTAAATATCAGACAAATCCTATGATATGGGTGGCACAACATAATTTTTCCCCACTGAATTTTTTGTTCCAATGCAATGTTTATATCATACAAAGGATATATATGTCAAAGATATTTTTGAATCAACAGTGGATGGCTCAGAAAATGATTTTAAAGTTCACTAACAATGCAACAAAATTTTGTACAAAAGGAAGAGTCATCTCCCCTTTTCAATGAATTTTCAGTACTTTTTATGTATTTTTTTTTCTCTTTATTTGTTTCAGTTAATAAAAAAACAAAATTAAACTTTGAGAAAGAATAAATTTGTGATATGAAATAGATGAAAACATTTTGAAAACAAAATATGTCATGTGCCATCCACTGCCTGGTTTTTCCATGGACACCCTCTTAAACACTTACGACAAAGAAGTTACTTCGGCAGAAGATAAAGCAAGAACAGTAAGTTAACTCAATCAAAGCTAAATGTGGTTGTTATGTTTATATAAAGAGTGAAAGGAGGATTAATCATATTAATTCGTTCTTTGTTGACTGTAAGATGTTTAGGATAGAATGTTACTGGGAAGGTTAATCCGGCAATCCTTTCAAACGCAGGGAATTAAGTTAGATTTTGTCATACCTTAACAGAGTGTTATTTTCATTTGCTGTACTCGTTGGTATTTTCGATTGCTCAATGTATTCATATATGGTAGTGGAATACTATATATACATGTTTTATCGTTTTATCTTACAGATTTGCATTTTGTTGAGAGAAATTATTAAAATGGTTTGGAATCCACCCAACACACTCAGTGCATCTAAAATGCCTGCTCTTCTGCAGAATCGGGGAATTGTTTTTGGTTACCGTCAGATTAATCAGCCGTGGAGTTATTATGCGCGAAGCATCTGTCAATTTCACAACGAAACCTTTAATATATGGACGCATTTGATAGCCATAGTCATACATTTAAGTATGATTTACCAGTATGCCGAGGAATGCGACTTTTATCGTGACAAACACTCATGGACATTATTAATTTTCAGTGTTTGTTGTATATATTCGACGACAATAAGTGTAATAGCACACATTTTTCATAGCAAAAACATTGATGCACATTACAGCTTATTTCTGTTTGATTACGCAGGCGCGTATATGTACGCGTATGCTTCCGGTTTGATAGCCATTTACTACTTTTCAGATTCATATACCTATGACATGATCGTAAATGGGTACTTGGTCGCTCATTTGATATTCTCATTTGGTGGCGTTATTCTCATGTGTATTATGAAAACAAGTTTTGGACATAAAGACCACCAGAGGACAAGGAAAGGCCTACTTAGCTTGTTTTTTTCATTGCACGCAATTCTTATGTCTGCAACAGTAGCAAGAAAATATTGGCTTTCACTTAATGGCAACAAAGAACATTTAGCGTCCATTACTAACTATAATTGGGTATATTTATATTTTATACTTGGAGGATTATCGTACAGTTGCCACTCGCCAGAAGTGTTTTTTCCGGGCATGTTTGACATTATAGGACAAAGCCACCAAATATTTCATATATTTGCAACACTGACTCAGATATTACAAATTCGCGCAGTGCGCTTTGAAATCTCAAAAGGGAACGCTCCATATGGACATCCATCCTTGCCATCATTCTTTATATTATCAACAATGTCTTTGGGAATTATCACTTTTATATGTGTGTTTATCATTAGAAAATATTTTCCAGTACAAACTTTGAAAAAAGAAAAATAAACACAATTGAGCTGTTTTCTCAGTCAGTCTCCAAATCGGAGAATGAATATCTTTTATTTACTGTCTCCAATCAGAAATATCAGAGGTTTGTCTTTATATTTTTATTGCATAGGTCATTTGTTGATTTTATATCTGTTAAAGAAAAATATGAACTTTTAATGAAATATGGCCATGAAATAAAAAAGAATTCATAAATTATCAAAACGGTCACAATTTCATTATTTAAGGAATCTACTTCAAAAGCATCTTTGCTGATAACAACAATTTGCTAAGTTGTCGTTTGTTTATGTAATTTATACTTGTTTCTCGTTTCTCCTTTTTTATTTAGATTAATCCGTTGGTTTTCCCGTTTGAATGGTTTTACACTAGTAATTTTGGGGCCCTTTATAGCTTGTTGTTCGGTGTGAGCCAAGGCTCCGTGTTGAAGGTCGTACATTGACCTGTAATGGTTTACTTTTATAAATTGTTATTTGGATGGACAGTTGTCTCATTGGCACTTACACCACATCTTCCTTTATCTATGATAACAAAACTAAAACTCTTAAAAATGAAATTAAATCGCAGTCCTTTTACTAATGTCAAAATAAGAAGGTCAATCACATCAAATGAATTGAAACATATTCTTGTCTTGGTACAGACACTTCCATATGTAGGAAATTGTAGATAAAACATAATAACCATATCACAATAGCCGGTGCCAATTACCAAACCACGCCGAAAGGATATAGCAAACATAGAGTAAACAGTAAAGTTTAGTTATTAACAAAGACACATTAAAGAATCTATACACGTAATTAAGACGATAAACAACGCTAGTACCTAGAATCTATACGTCACGACCATAATGTATTATTTGTGAAGTTGATACGGACTATTTATCATCATGGTCTTTGTATCTTCCTATAAAATAGAATGACTCGTTCTTTGACATAAATTTGGTTCATCAATTTTTTTCACAGACACTGGTGATATTATAAAGTCTGTGTAGCAGCTGCAAGCTCTTGAATACCAAATAATTTGGGAAATGTATGTCCCATATTACAATCGTCAAGAGATGACCGGTCATTTCAAATTCGAAGTATTTGTCTAAAAATAAGGCCGCTGTTTTGTTTGATTTCTAGTTCCGAGGGATCTATAAATGGAACCAAATCGGAAATGATTGAATGCTTAATGAAAAGAACATCATCCGTATACCTGATTGTGAAATTAAATGATTAGCTTCTTTGTCTTCTTGTTTTAGTCAACTGTCTGAAGGAAGTAAGACTGGCATGAAAATAAGAATAAGTTGACAAGTAGATGCAGACAGTTCGTTCCCATAGGAATGCCAACATTTTGTTAAAAAAATCTACCTCCTAATTCAACAAGTACAGATCTGTATGTTGTTAATAAGACACTGCAGCATACTGGTCACTTGTTCTTCTGTGTAGCATGTTTTACCTTTTCGTTCACTATCAACAATTTTTTTTCTGTGGAAAAGGATTGTGGAATATTTCTTTTGGGTGATTTTTCAAATTCACATGGGAATTTGTGGTATACAGTGTTCAATATTCAGAAGTCGTAATAGGATCAATTTCGAATAACAAAACATTCAAATTTAGAAACGTATTCCTAAGCGGAAGATTATACGGACAGAAGAGGAAATATGCTTAAGGTGGTACCCAATACCTTGACAAAAATTAATTTGGCTTGTTGAAATTCCATAACAATTTGACAAAATATTAACTTTGACCATTTGAAAAAAATATAAAAATTTCTTAAAACTGGAACCAATCATTTTCTCAGAAAAAAATGACATTTGAAACAGGACTGTGTGGTTATCTGTTATTTACTATACTTAACAATATGAATCTATATTGTTTGTGGTGAGTCATTCCAGTCTGGAAATATCTCCATATTTCTCAAAAGTGAGGAGAGATACACCAATGATGTAAATACACAGAGAGCCGTTATGTAGTATTAGCTCATCAGACTGACGTTCCGGGGAGAAAATTTCAGGGACTAAAGGACAAGGTTCACTTATGGCACAAAATGGTCTTAAATATCAACTTCATCATAAAACAACAAAAGGGTCACGATTTGGTTCGTAAATGGGTCTGTTTTGAAAGTCTTAATGCGAAATACATCAGTTCTTTTCATAAAAGTACATAATATTCTCCAAAGTAAGCCCGTTTTGGACATTTTGTAAAAATATAATGATTTTGTACATGTTTCAGAGCTAAAAGCTAAAAGCATAAGAAACGCCTTGGCCGCCACCTACGATCCAAAATATATGTTTGTCGTAATAGTATTTCTATGTGAAATTTGTAATTTTTTGGCCCGATTAAAAAAAAAAACCATCAAAAATGTAGAGCCAATTTTGACCCTTCGTGAACCTTCTCCTTTTCGGCTCTCCATTGACACCATTACGAGTATGGTCTGGAGGAACGATGATAGTCCGTCGGAAAGGAACGATAAATGACTGACATGTGTTAAGAGAGAGCCATATCTCTTGCATATCATAGACACCCTTGTAGATTTCGGAAAAGAGCAGACTAATGGAGCGACAAGGCTGCACTCGCACCTGCAAAGTGAAAAGGGATTAATATAAGTTGCAATAACTTGTTTCCCAATCCACTATAAATAAATATGTTTAAATTAATACACAGATCCTGATCAATTCTCTCATTTGCTTTAATGTCATATTTTTAATTATGTTTTTCCCTTTCTATAAAAAGCTTCTCATTTGTTTTGCATACCTTCCATATTAATGGTGGAAATACGCATCTTGTTATACATGATTGTAAATGAAACACCCGAAGATTTGACATGATTTGTTTTGGACGTATAGAATTATGTATAAAAAAGAAGATGTGGTATGATTGCCAATGACACAACTCTCCACAAGAAACAAAAATGGCACAGAAATTAAAAACTATAGGTCACCGTTAGCGGTTTTCGGAACAACATAAACTGACAGAAACATAGATATCTAGCAAAATATATAAAGACCATTGCTAAACAAGGTAAGGTAATCTATTCCACTTATAAACTAACGTATTGGTGATAACATTTTCTTTCAATTTTGAATTGGGTTGCAAATGATATATATTTTATCTAGACTGCAATATTGATTGAGTATCGAGATAACACAGAAAATCTAGCGTGTCAATATTTACCTAACTTAAAAAAGCGGTTTTATGTTACCTGATAAATTAAATTATCGGACCTTTAAAGTGTTGAAAAGTAAAATCACAAAAATACTGAACTCAGAGGAAAATTCAATCGTAAAGTCTCTAATCAAATAGGAAAATCAAATGACAAAACACATCAAACGAATGAACAACTGTCATATTCGTGACTTGGTACAGGCATTATCAAATGTAGAAAACGGTTGATTGAACCTGGTTTTATAGCGCTAAACCTCTCACTTCTATGACAGTCGCATCAAATTCCGTTTTTTACATAATTTATGTATGTGTAGATTTATTTTCACCGAACTATCATTTGATGAAGCTGAACGGTTCATATTAATCGTGGGTATTTTCTTTTGTAAGGAAAAGTAGCCATGTTGAAATGAAAGCTGTTAAATGTACCCAGGTTAAATATATCCGATCTTTCAGGTGTTAATGTTTTCAAATCCTAATAAAACTGTCATATTTCAATGTTGTTTTTTTCAATAAAATATTGTTTACACTAACAGCGTACCTAGGTTGTTGCTTTCTGAATCATTTTGTAGTTAAATTGAAGATGCTGAACCTGCACTTGCAATTTCGCTGTTAAGATATATATGATTATATATCTCTGATGGAATTAATAAGAAAGCAAATGAGAAGATTTAAAGTCTAAGCTTTACTTGCAATCATTAAACACTCTAAAATATGAATAAAATTATCTATCAGCTTGGTGCTTTATTCAGAGCTACTATGGTACTATAACGTAACAGTAAATCAATCTGGGTACCTATTGACTGTGGAGTAAAGGTTCTTAATCTTCTTTAATTTACTTGGCAGGAAATTGTACAAGGCATTATTTCATGCAGACAGAAAAAAATGTCAATTCTGCAAAGTATGTCGGCAGTATTGAAGTATAAATGATTTTTTTTAAAGATTGGAATGGGCAGAAATTTTGCCTTGCAATCGGCAACCAACAAGGCTCATAATGATGTTATAACAAGGAACCTTAACCGTGCAGAGAGTATGAAATTCGTATGCACGGGACATTGTTTTCCATATCAAGCAGACATACATTGTAGCTGTGTATTTATACATCCAGCAAATCCGAACTGACGACTCCTTCAGCCACAGTTTTACTTGTCTTTTTTTGGAACCTAAACTTTAAATGTTATTTGTTTATGTACTATGTTTTACCTAACTCTTAGTTTGGTTCATTTTTTTGTACTGTACAGAATGTGTATTTCTCTTATGTAAGTTGTCTTATTTTATAATGTACCAATTTTTAACTCTGAAAATGACATATGAATATTTTAACTTGTCTGTATATATTCATTGCACATGATATAAGACAGATTTGTGGATACCACGTCCGCAAGTGCCCCCGTTGAAAAGGAGCAGTTTCTAAATAAATATACATATTTATTCACGGTGAGTAAGGTTGTTCCGCGAGAGAACGTTCTGTGCTGGTGATTTGGTCCTGACTGGTGCTGGTGATCTTTGAAAATATGTAAACAAAGACGAAAATGATGATTTTTTGACGTTTACTCGACTAAAAAATGAAAAGAAACAGTTGAGATGTTTTATTTTGTTTTTTTATGGGTTCATAGGCAAACAATTAAAAATGTGACCCTCTAAACTGTTTAAGTAAGCGTAACACAAAAGTGCTCATTTTTTTTTAGAAAATCTAGAACTGAAAAAATAAAACAAAAAAACTCCCTGAGTCCGCTTTCTATACCCAAATCTAGAAGACAAAATTATTTTGTGAAAAACCAATGCAATTTATTAATCGTCTGTTTAGACATGTTCTGATTCCGTGCTGGTGGGTCCTGGCATTGTGCTTAAAATAGTCATTATTATAGTACTTCCTGTAATAATGTCCTTCTATAGTAAAATAACACTATTTTTGGGTAGTTTTTTTTTTTTTTTTTAAATATATAGCGTTAACTGCACTATGCGAAAATAGTATGCCTTGCTGTTGCAACAGAATAATGATTTTGACGTCAATCATTGTCAATTTCACGTGAAAAGGCGGAGCTTAGTTGCTTTGACAGAGAAACGGGTTGGATTTATTAGCCTGCCACTCAATTAACTATTTCAATTGAAAAATAAGGGAGAAAAAGTAAATATCATTTAAATTTTTCTGACATTTTAAAAGACTTTAATATATTGTAGTTTCTGTTCGAACGTTTTCGTTCTTTGTTTGCTTCTGTTTACTGCCGTTGTACAGTCAAAATTGTTTGAATACTTTTTAAATAGTTCTCACCGCGTCACTGTTTTTTGTAAGTTATCGAGTACTTCGGAAATTGTTAAGAAGAAAAAAGGGAAGGAGTATGGAGTAAACATTGTTTAGACAATATCCAAAACAACACCGGACAATCAAAGCTATGACACGATGCCTTTTTAGTTCTGCTTCATCTTACAGTCAACATGAGTTCATAATTTGAACAAAATATAGATACCTCATGACAAGTTTAAAACAACCTCTAGCACCAGCTTAAGCAGTTAATCTAATTCTAACAGTCAAGTAGACAAAATCAGATTTCTTTAAGACAAGTGAACATATATATATGCAGAGTTACATAAAGGGATTCTGGCTATTAAGCCCTTTTTTACATCACAATAATTACATTAGATGTATGTTTCATTATAATATTTTATTCTGATTGGCTAACTGCACATCACGTGTTATTCCGTAAGCAGTTGCATTGCTCAATACAACTTTTCACTCATGATAACACGTGCTCCAACAATAAAGTGCACAGGTGAATTAAATAATAAAATATATAAAATTCGTGTTTTCATGATCATAGCTAAAAAATGTAATTATAAGTATTGAATGCTTCTTTTTGTAACTTTATAGGGTTGTAAAAGCGTTGACCGTGCGTACATTTTTAGAATGAAGCGCTTCCGCGCTTCATACAAAATGTACTTCGGTCAACGCTTTTACACTCCAATAAATTTACAAAAAGAAGCATTCAATTCTTAAATAAGCACTATTTGAAATAGTAAACAGTCAGTATTCGGGTCGTGCACTATATCTCTCTCCCTGGCTACTATTTTCGCATAGTCAATGTTAAACACAACATTATTATATATATAGATACATTTGTCTTTTAAAGTAAAAGTTTTAAATCTTACAGGAACCCTCCTTCCCCTCTTGGATAATGTTTCAGGGTAAAAATTATCATCTGCAGTACTAAAATCGTACTTGATCATCTAGTTAGTATATCTTCATCAAATTATTTTTTATCAAACATTTTTGAAATTTCAAAACTATTCAAAGCTTGGCAACTTTCACTGTGACCCCCTCTCTCCCTTTTTCCAAAAAACAAAGCCACAATATCATTGTCATCCTTTTAGTAAGCATTAAATTGTTACAAAGGATCTGATTTTAGCTGCTGAGGACACATGATGCTCACGCACAGAAACAAGGCTAGACTGAGATTCAATTGGTTGATTAAAAAGAAAAGTATCTACAGTATCGTATACATTTGTCAGAGAAACACTTTCCAGATGCTTAGGTTACACTGAATTTGTTATCTAAACTCATCTAAAAAGTGTTCAGGCTCACCTGATAGTTTGCCGTGATCAATTTAGTAAAAAAAAGTCCTGTATTCTATATTTTTGCTCTTTATTTTTATGCAAAACCTGTTACATTTTGATATTTCGGGTCATTGTTGAAGGTCGTACGGTGGCGTATAGTTGTTTAAAACACCTACTTCATTTGGTTTCTGATAGAAATTTTTTTCAGTGGCAAGCATTCCACATAATATTTTTTTTATATAGTTATTGGATATTTTACAACGTATTTTGATGTTCATGCAAAAGGATGGTAATCCCGGAAATCATATGGCTTATATAATGCAATTTGCATATTTTCTTATCTCAAAAGGGGGGCAAGATGGGTTCCATTAACAGGTCAAATCTTTTTTTTTTTTATTTCAAAACAGATAATAGTTAATTTAAAATATTGATAACCGATAACACCAATTTAAATGATCTTAAATGAGAAAACAGAAAATATTGAATTCGAAAATCAAAAATCAGTTAACAGGGGTCATTTTTTCATAATAAAAGTTCACGACAATGACATTTTTTTTAAAACAGATAACAGCTAATTAGTAAATAACAGTTAACGGCACATATATTATCAAAATAACAGTTAACAAAAGTTTTAAAATGCCTAAACCATATTAAAAGAAAAGATCTTGCCCCCTCTCTCTCAAAAAAAAAATATAAGAACCAATAAAAATAGGCCAAAGTAATAAGGATAAAGAATAATGTGCAGAATAAGGGAGCTACCATTTGATTTTTAGGGGGGGGGGGGGGTGGCTAGGATAAAAATTTTGTCCTGCATTTTTTTTAGTTGTAATCCCTGTCCTGCCTTTTTATTTTTCACTCTAATTGGTCCTGCTTTTTTATAGCTTATCCCGACTTTTTTGCAAGTGTCTCATCCTTCCTTTTTTTTTTACTCAAAACTCCTGTCCTGCCTTTTTTTCAAATTTTATCCTAGCTTGTGTTAATATGTCTTTTGATTGAGTTAAGCCATTTTAATCGATTTTTATAGTGTGTCTTTCTATGTTGTGATGTTACACTATTGTTTCAGATAAGGGTGAAGGTTTGGAACCATTTAAACGTTTAAACCCGCTGCAATTGTTTGCATCTGTCCTAAGTCAGGAATCTGATGTTCAGTAGTTGTCGTTTGTTGGTGTGGTTCATAAGTGTTTCTCGTTTCTTTTTTTTTATATATATAGATTAGACCGTTGGTTTTACACTAGTAACTTTTGGGGCCCTTTATAGCTTGCTGTCCGGTGTGAGTCAAGGCTCTGTATTGAAGACTAACTTTGACCTATTATGGTTTACTTTTATAAATTGTGACTTGGATGGAGAGTTGTCTCATTGGCACTCATACAACATCTTCTTATATCTATAGAAAAATTATTGAAAAAATAAAAGAATACAGATTAGAAGGAAACCCCGCAAAGACCCTCTTATATTCTTGGTATCTCTTTTTATAGAAACATTGAATTCACGACCATAGCGTAATCGTACAAAAATTGAGGAAAAGGGGGTGTGCATCAGTGGAATTTAAGATTCGCCCTTTATAGGTACACAAATACAAAAAGTCATTACAAATTGATTTTCGTCATTAGTATGACTCAAATAAATAAGAAATTTGGGAAAACTACAACCCTTAGATACAAAAAAAAAAAAAAAAATAAAAAATACGTAGACATAATTATGCTTTTATTCTTTTTTAATCTCCTGATGACCATTATATTTTTGGATGACACAGTACCAAATGCGTAGCATAGCATTATAAAATATGAAATGGAAATAAACATATACTTTTTACATGTCCCCCCCCCCCCCCCCCCCCAATCAGAGAAACTATCACAATGCTTAACGAATTGTATATCCCCCCTCAGAAACTATCTTAAAGAATTTTATGCCAGTTCATAATAAACATTTAAAGATACGTAAGATTTCAGGTAAACACTTTAGAAATTCATTTTGATTTGGATTCAGGAAACGCCGAAGTCCCAATGAATTTGTCTGGTTTTTTGATGACTTCATCATTCTTCAATAATACTCCGGGCGTGGTAAAATAACATGTACGCTGTTAATACCCTAGTAATTTTGGACGCATTTAACTTGTCAAACATATCTGTATCGTGTGCACAATGAGCTTTAAGCGTGTTAGGGGCGTAAGAGAAGCGTACATTAGCGTTTATTTGGCGTTCAAGTAACGTATGTTGGCGTACGCGTATGTCTGGCGTTTGTCTAACGTAGTTGAAATGCACGCTACGAAGGAAAAACGTCCGTTGAACGTATTTGAGACGCGACCTGGTTGTATCTGGGACGATTATCCGTGCTTTCGGCGTGTCTGGAACGTGTAATTGTGGGGTGTTTGTTACAAACACGCTCCGCATACGTCCAAGTAAAAGTCAAAATATCTTGAGGCGTATGCAACGTGTTCTAAACGTGTCTCAACCTTATTTGTAGCGTAAATATTACGTGCGTGTAGGCATACGCCTGACAAACGCTAGAGCTAGATGAAATTTTTTATGCTGTTTAAAAATTTCCTGGAGATATAACGTTCACCAAGCGTAGTCCTTTACATTTCGACGTACTTCAAACTTATGCGTTAAACGCGCGTTCCTCTTGCGTGCACCTAACGTATGCGGACTTGGAAAATTTTCTCTATACGTCTGGTGCACGTCGGTCTATACGCCAATTTGTGACGGCGGCATTAATTAAATCTTACGCTTAACGTAAGTTTAGGCGTAAACGTAAATCGTACGATTTCGTTTGAAACGCTAGCCAGGTTACCATCAATTACACACGATTGTAATTGCGAAAAGCCAGTCGTTCTTCTGCAACTGTGGAATACAATTCGACAAAGTAAGTTTTCGGGCTAGTGGTCTAAGCGGAAATTTCTATCTGTTCAAATGTAAACGTAACACAATGTGGTTAAGAACATTATCTAATTGCATAACGACATTTGTGTAATTCATTATACATTAGGTAATACATTTTTTGGGACAAAAGTAATAAAATTACCTTTGGACAATTTATCGTATGGTGAATAAAACAATTACAGAAGTGACCATTTAAACAAACTTAAGTGAATATGTCTCTAGTATAACTACTACATGTATCCTGCGGTCAAAAGATTAGTTTGACCAAAAACACGGAACATAAAAGGTTAGCTAGCCCTAGTATCCTGCGGCCACTTATTATAGAAAAATCATACCTACCGGCAATCGAATCAGGAACAAGATATCACTAACTACCAGAATTCATTCTCGTCAAGATTCTCTATTCATTTCTGGAATCGACATCGCTATACGTCTTAAATTTGATACTGTTTGGTTAGAATCAACTTTGATTTAATCTTAAACAACGCAAAGGAATATAAAACGTCAGAACTTTAATTTTTCCTTATCGATAATTAAGATATGTCTATGTCAGTGAAAAAAGTAGAAAAGGTTTTTCAAGGGGATTTACATAGTAGCTTATGTATTGAAAGGAATAAGATTTTCCAATGTTTTACAAGGTATGGTTCGTTTCAGAATCTAAAGGACTATGGGTTCTTTTATTGTTTGTACCCCAAAATGAAAATAACGTCTCGTCATTGATCGACTTTCAATTGTGTAGGACGTTTTTAACCAATCATGACGCTTTGGTGTACACTTTTGAAAATATTACCCAGAACGCATTAGATTCTGAAACGGCGAATAACCACTGAAAATTTGTATTAGATTTTTAAGGAATCGGTCAATTTAAGAATTATGAATACCATTTTTTTATTAGAATTTAAGATTACTTTTTGAGTATTTTTATACGCTGTTATTTAATAGATTTGATAAGTTATGATACATTTGTACAAGGTTAGATATGTTTGCTTAAAAAAACAAACATTTGTTAAAATATAGAAAAAGCTAGTGTTTCGTTAAGAGTTAATATGGTAAAAACTGAATTATCTGATAAAATAGCAATTTTCTGCAGTAATGGTGATTTAGGTTTTTATTATTTTCTAAAGATACATTCAATAATTCTAAAACATAAAAATCTTATAAAGGAGGTGAAAAAAGTATAAACATTTGCATATTTTAGTCTCGAGGTCGCTACATGTAACTCTCTCATAACTTGACGTCCTTTTGAAAATAAAAGTAAAAATGTCTGAATCTATGGGTCACTGTGAAAACTGTTTAAATATGGAAAAAGGGTGGCAGGTAGGTGAAGCTTACATAAATGTAGAGATAAATGAAAAATGAACAAATTGATACCAGATTTATATCATTACAATGCCGTTAGTTTGCACCAGAAGCGACGAAGCAGCGCATCTTTTTTGGATGGGCAAATATCCCCTTTTTGATATGGGACGAGCTCTGATCTCCCACGGCGCCAGCTTGTCTGGCAAACCAGCCGTTGGACGTCAGAGTAATCTCGGACTAGTTTTACCTATAGCGAACGCTCTGATTCATTAAAGTGCCACTATAAAATTGTAATCATTTACTCCAGGTTGATCCACTTTGCATCTCGTCGTGAATATGCATGACATATTTGCAACTGGACATTAAGGGAGCAATTTAAAATTAATCAGCTTCATTGGTGATGCCAGAAGTCTATTACTAGTAATTGACTCCTGGTGATGCATAATCATTTGTCTCGATTGATAATTGTCTCGTACAGTTTTCCAATTTTTATATATTTTAAATTAAATGCGTTAAATGATATTGTAAACTAGTAAAACAATTTTAATTAGTTGTTAGTGGCTTTGAACTAACTGTAAGTAACTGCGAGTACTCTCAGATCTGTACTTAGTGTCTTTTTGTTTTTGGGATATACAAGTATCCGGCCACGTCCACTCTGTGTAGTATTTCTGTTTGTATCCATCTGATGAGTTAAGCTTTTTCAACTGAATTTTATAGTTCGATCTTATGTTGCACTGTTGTCCCACTGTTCCAGGTTAGGGGGAGGGTTGGGATCCCGCTAACACGTTTATGTATGTATGGGCCTGTCCAAAGTCAGAAGCCTATAATCCAGTAGTTATCGATTGTTTTTTTCATAAATTAGGCCGTTAGTTTTCTCGTTTGAATTGTTTTACATTTGTCCTTTCGGGGCCACTTATAGCCGACTATATATCCGGTACGGGCTGTGCTCATTGTTGAAGGCCGTAATATGACCTATAGTTGTTAATTTCTGTGTCATTTGGTCTCTTGTGAAGTGATGTCTCATTGGTAATCATACCAAATCTTCTTTTTTTTATATATATATACACGTACATATCGATAACCGACTTCAGAGTAGATTTTACGGATCAACGCTCTCGGCAAGTTATTGCACTAATTATTTGAGTGGTTCAGATGTGGCCAGCTGTTTCAAGTCTAAATTTCTGTCCTTATTTCAATATGCCCTTGTTTTCCAATGGTATTTTAAAGTTTCATGTCCAACGTCACCAGTCTATGGAAGAAGAGTATCGATAAAAACTTTTCTTATATCACATAGCGATATTGTCTAATATCAATTGTAAAATTGCAGACATTCCAAGCGGAAAATGTTGTTTTCGGCAACGATAAATTAAGAAAATACTAACTTTTAAACTTATTGTTCAAATATGAACAACAATGGAGTCTAAATATACAGTCAGAAGTTAGTTAGAAGCAAACGTTTATGTCCGTGTAAAATTTGAGGTGCTGTGTTTTTCTCATATACATAAATATACAAATGCTAATATCAATGCGATACTTTTAAAATATCATAGCAGTACTTTTGTTATATCAATATTAGTACTTATTAGTATTAACAAGTACACACCCGTGATATCGCGGGTCCGTGACTGAATTAAAGTATATAACTATGCCTAAGCCTTATTTTAGTAATTGGTATTGTCATCTGATAAAGTCATGTCGATTATAAGATACATAGTTTTCTCTGCTTTCAAATCTTTCTGTTTGAACCCGTCGACCTGGAACTTATCAATTATTGGAAATATTAATTATTTGGAAAACAAAAGGTCCAGGCTATCCAGGAATGGGGTATTTTTTAATCAACAGCATTGTCCTATATTAGTTATCTTAGAAAGTCTTGCTGATTGCTGAATAAAGCTACAATAGGGAACAATTTGACAATGATTGGATTAAGTAGTGTCAGCCCTTTGATTATGACTCGTGTATATAGCAAAATCCTAAATACACCGTTTGGTGGTGCGCCTGTCAAATGCGGAACGTACAGATAAGGTAATAGCTAACAGGTGAATATACTATTGGTATCGGTATCGGATTAGACCCGGAACTTGTTAATTATTGGCAATATTAATTATGTGGAAAACAAAAGGGTCTGGAGTGGTGTAATTTTTAATCTACACCATTGTCCTATATAAGTTATATATAGAGTTGAATTCTTTGATTTGTCGTTTTTACCCGATGACGGCTGACAAATTGGACCTCGTAATTTTAGTATTATAGATATTAGACTGTTGTACCCATATTTTGACAATTTTACCTACTAGTATTATGTCTGTTTTGATCAAGCATCGTTGTAAATATGACAGAATTTGATGACACTGTCATACACGTGAGAGGTTAAGCGCTATAAAATCAGGTTCAATCCCTATTTTCAAAATTTGAAAATGCCAGTACCGAGTCAGAAATATGACAGTTGTTATCCATTCGTTTCGTGTGTTTTTGATTTAACCATTGGATAAGTGACTTTCTGTTTTGAATTTTGCTCCGAGTTCAGTATTTTTGTGATTTTACTTCTTAGTAGTATTGTATGTAAGTAATCAGTTTAAAGACCATTGCTTAAATTCAAATTGTTTTTGGTATCATCTTACAAATTTCTCAATTGGTTTTTGAAGCAAAACTTATCAAATAAGGGTTTAATAAACAATGCCGTAATCAAATAGCTAAGTCAAAATGATTGTTCACATATATAATATTTAGAAAATTTCATAATGAACGAACCGAAATAATATATATCCGATATGCTCGCAACGCACACATGGAAAACTTTCTTTATTGATAACAATGAAACTAACTTGTGACAAAGATGAATCATACTGTCCTCGTTCAGATTGATTCGACAAAATCTGACCTGTACTTTTGAATCTCCTTTTTTTAATACAAATTAGACCTTGGTTTTCCTGTTTGAATGGTTTAACACTAGTAATGTTTTTGTACCTATATAGCGTGATGTTCGCTGTGAGCCAAGGCTTCGTGTTTAAGGCCCTACTTTGATCTATAATGGTTTACTTTAAACAAATTATTACTTTGATGGAAAGTTGTCTTATTCGAACTCATGCACCATCTTCTTATATCTATAAATCTTTAAAATTTGCCCTTATAAATAACTGCATTCCAGTCCTCAAACTGAACGATCTAAATTTATAAATATAGAAAAGATATATACATATTACTAACGTCAAAAGACATTAACATCTTATTTATTTGTGTTCTAAATTTTTTTTAGTACTTATTGAAGAAATGAATTTATAACAAGCGATACGGTTTGTTATTTTGCACTAAGAAATGTTCGCGTATTTATACGATCGGTTACTAGTAAAAAACGAAAGTCAATCTCTGTGGCAACAATACAACGGAATGCCCTCACGGTCATCGCGACGTAAAAAGCGTCCACGCGGCGAGCAGATTATGTTCACAAAGATATCGGTTTACCAACGGGAAAAGTCTCTGATATCCAAAAAGAACTGTTTTCCTTCTCAATATTTTTTTTTCTATGTTAATAATAAACACATTTTCTGTTTGACAAGATTTTTTATTTTCGTTGTATCTAAAGTTGTCCAATTTCTAGTCTGAGGCTACTCAGTTGGTATCTTCAAAGTTCGGGACATCAGCATTTGTACATTTTAATTTGTTTGGATTATTTATTCTACCATTTGAATATTCATTGTAATTTGGAGCTGTATTGGATTGGATTGTTTGAATGAATGTTTCTTTTAAGTAATGATATTTTTTGTCTATTTCGATATTACCAAGGTGGATAGGCTATAGCAGTGTGACCAGTATATTAAAATCTATAGGTTGGTAAACGTATTTGCAACCGCATTTAAATTTCGCCATTACATCATCACTTCAAATAGAATTTTAAAAAAGAAGATGTGGTATGATTGCAATGAGACAAATGTCCACAAGAGACCGAAATGACACAGACATTAACAACTATAGGTCACCGTACGGCCTTTAACAATCTGCAAAGCCCATACAACATAGTTAGCTATAAAAGGCACCGATAAGACAATGTTAAACAATTCAAACGAGAAAACTAACGGCCTTATTTATATAAAAGAAATGAACGAAAAACAAATATGTAACACATAAACAAACGACAACCACTGAATTACAGTCTCCTGACTTGGGACAGGCACATACATAAATAATGTGGCGGGGTTAAGCATGTAAGTTAGTCGGTTAAACCATGTGATTGAAAAAAAAAATAGACTGAACAGGTTGTTAACACTTTCAACTATCAATAGGGCCAAGCAACATTTTCGAAATGATAAGTTCATGTAAGCGTTAATTTTGTTACAGTTACGAAATTTTAGTGATGTTGATCCTAAAACATTAAACCGGTCATGATCTAAGTTTGTGAATTATGTTTGCAGTTTTCTTGATATGCATTGTGACGTGTCATCGTATTCATTTTATATTAGAAAACTATAGCAGTTATATTAGAAAAGTATCGCATTCATAAATTTTTGATATTAAAAAATTATCGCTATGATATAAGACAAATATCGCATTGATAAAATAAAATATAGCAGTATCTTTGGCTTATAGGTGATTTTGGCTTATTAAACAATTGAATTCATCTCAATTGCATTCCACTGAATTTGCTACATGACATTTATAGAATGTGTACATCTACAAATGATAAATCTTGCATTTATGTTTCATTTATTCAACAATTCAATTTTCTCGTTTAAATACACCTTGCTTGTTATTACATAAAATAATTCATGGAAATTATACACCAGACGTATGTTGTGCTTAATGTCACCCTGTTTTAAGAAAAGAGTCATTACTTTATGCCGAGAAATATGCCTCTCTTCGTACAAATACTAATATTCGTCTGAAATTTCCCACAATGCAACTCGTTGATATAAGACAATATCGCTCGTTGATATAAGAAAAGTTTTTATCGAATCACTTCTTCCATAGACTGGTCACTGTCGACCTCCTATTGCATTTTTTTTTAATTCATGAGTTCTCGTCATGAACATGCATGAAATATTTGCAACATGACGTAAAGCAAACAACAATCAATTAATTTCATAAATTGTTCCATGTACATTGAACACGAAGATCTTGTAAAATGCTATATAATATGTAAAATTTCCATTTAATTTTTTTATATGAAAAAGAAGATGTAAAAAAACAAATCGTTATTTTGAAAAGTTAGAAATCAAAAATATAAATTTTCCCCCTAATTTTATAAAACTATCATTTGCTTTTATTTTAATGCTAAGATTATTATAATAAATAAATAATTAAATGATGTAATGCTATTTGATCGGTCCGTTTCCATTACAATTTGGTAACTATTTAAGTAATTCAGTGGTTGTCGTTTGTTTATGTGTTTCGTTTTTCGTTCATTTTTTTTATATATAAATAAGGCCGTTAATTTTTTCGTTTGAATTGTTCTACATGGTCATTTTGTAATTGTCTGCACTTAAATATATAGAGGATTCTTTTATTAAATGTCTGGATGTATGACAAAATATGAATTCTGAAACATACTTAACGACGGTTCTATTGTAATTTAATTGCTGTGATCCTGACCGGAATAGGATTTACACCTTTAATCATTTTTACCAGTAAGAGATAATTTAAAAGTAATATCTTGGAATACATGTATGATAATATGAACTTTTAATATTTCTGCTAAATGTGGAAACGTTTTACATAATAAAGTGATATTTGTTTGATGTACATGTACATGTATGTGAATGTCATGCTTGTAAATTTGTTCAAGTCATATATAAATTGTATAAATCGCCAGAGTCCTTGGGTTTGGGATCCACTCTTTCAGCCTAAGAGTGGATTTGTGGCAGATTTTTCTCCCCACCTTTGCTATTCTTTGTCATTTATTCAATTGATATGATATTAGTTGATGTAGTTTCGTATCAATTATGTATTATTATTTCATATTAAATATGAACTTTTATGTCAAATGTTTTATTTGCAAAATGTATTTTATGATTTTGAATAAATGACCTTTTTTCGTCAGTTTAGTTTTTATATCAAAGAGCAAATCAAGCTAAGACTCTGGACTGGGTTGCACAAACGTCATTTAAGTTAAACGTTATTTAAAAGATAAATGATACTTAACTTCTTAAATAATAAAGCAGTCAGGATTCTACTTCGTCAAAATTATCTCCCCATTACGCCAATTCATTTTCACAATCGTAGAAATGGAAGCCACTGTACAGTCCGATATGCGGTTTAAATAGAACAAAAGAATTCGACCTCTTGTGTTTAGAAGGTAGAAAAGTAAAATGTACTTTGTCATGTTTGTATAGGGTTGTCAAGATGTCACAAAAGTTACTTTCCGTAAAGTCATTATAAATATTTGCATTCACGTTGTTTAATTTTCATATTGTACAATTGTTGACAATGCAACTTGCAAACAATCGTTTTTAAAACGACCATAAGTCAAGCTGTTACGTCATTTAGGGGGTCTCTTTATAAACTGCTACTTTTTTTTGCTGGACATAGAAAAAATCTGGGAAAAATTACAAAAATTGAGAAATGAATTGCCAATCGTTTAAGACCACTCCCAAAGTGGCACACCTAAATTTGACATTTGGACGCAATTTCAAAGTTGGATGTTATATGACGGGGTTTTGTTAATTAATTTACGAATCGAACACACCCGTCCTATATATGTAACATCACATGACTTTTAAGTGATTAAAACTATTTTTTTTAAATAATATTTGCATGTTTGACATGTTTTTTTCTTTAACAATTACAATTTCACCGACAGTCATAACTTCTGTATCATTTTAAACAGTTTTGTTACACATTTTGTTACACCTTAGTTATACAGTTACCCGGATTGGTTGAGTGAAGTTGAGTTTTTGGGGTAGCATAAATTTATATCGTTGTATTCCTTTTGTTTGTGTTATTTTTTATACGTCATTTATTTATCTTGCAATTTCTTGTAATTTTGTTTGCGTCTTATTTCTTTGGTGTCATATTCACCGTACGGCCTTCAACAATGAGCAAAGCCCATACCGCATAGTCAGCTATAAAAGGCCCAGATATAACAAAGTAAAACAATTCAAACGAGAAAACTAACGGCCTTATTTATATAAAAAAAAAAATGAACGAAAAACAAATATGTAACACATAAACAAACAACAACTACTGAATTACAGGCTCCTGACTTGGGACAGGCACATACACAAAATGTGGCGGGGTTAAACATGTTAGCGGGATCTATGTTTGTGTTCGATCATACAGTATAATAAGTCGGTAGTTGCCCGCGAATGGATTTTTTTTTATTCTTTGCGTCTTATTTGTTGATTGCAGTTGGTTTTTGTTTTGTGTCATGTGGAGATATGATGTGATTTTGTTTTTCTTTTGATGTGTTTGCATCTTAAATTGGGATTGCACCGAGTTATTTCATGATTTCTTTTGTGCTATATTTTCAATACATTTTTAGTCTATCTGATAGCATCTTACAATTGTCCGGCGACATAATGTGATACTTTTTTTGTTCGCCACTAGTATTCATACGATTTGAATTTACTATTTATATCTTTTTCTCTTCTTATTAGTTTACCTACAGTCGAAAATTTGCAAGACATTAAGAGTCTTTACATATTTAACCGTTTTACATTAGACTCAATTTTATTATAGTTTATCACATAAAGACTCGATTGTATTATAGTACTTTACTTGAATAACCGTCCTATTGTTAGTTGTATGTTAGTTCTTCACAACTCAGAAACAGATTCAAGAATATCAAAGTTCCTTTATATTAATTTTTACCGTATACGGTGGCTCACTCTATTTTTCTCATACTTGCTCACTAGTACAAGTCAAGTACTATAGTAGTACACCGGTGTCTTATATTTCATGTACTGCATATGCGTATATATATTACTCGAGTGTGAAACATGCAGACAATACTCTACCAAAGCAAGCCAGGAAACAATCCATCAACAAGGAATTAAGACTGGGCTAAGGGGATCTCGCTCCAGTCATGCTCCAGTGATTCCCTATGATCAATCAAACATATTTTTCCGACGAAAGCCCCCCCCCCCCCCCCCCCCCCCGCCTATATTCTTAAAACGTTGTTCTTATACATACTTATCTCCATGTTATTGTCTCAAGTCTTCAGTCTCTGCACCGAACTATTACAATCAACCAAGTCGTTGCTAAGACGGTGCTTAAAAGAGCAGCGGCATGGGTTAAAATTGTACTTACTAGACAGTCTTTGATAATCTGTTAGTTTTGTACAAGAGTAATGTTTGGGATGCTTAAACCTTTGGCATATTTTGTAAGTTGAAAAATTAATATACTATAGACCTTTTTTGGGTGATAACATTTGCGGTTGACTGGCATATTTTATGTAGAATGTATAACCTGTTTTATTTTTTTTTTTTAAATATGATTCTAAAAGATAACGAAAATTAAGCATATGCTCTTCTAACTGTTCTTGAACATGGCTCCAATTTAAAAAAAGAAAGAGTTCAGATGATCAAGTTTTTTGAAGAGGGAGAAAGGGGAAACCAACAGCACTGCTGTACCATCTCAGAAATTATATAAATTATTACCATTAGTATTACAAGACTATGAAGGATGCATTCACATCTCTTCTGTTATGGAGACGTTTGACAAATTCTGTATATAAAAAAAACAAGTTCCTTTTGTGACATAACTTTATTCATATAGATTATTTCTCCTACATATCTTTATATATTGCTTTCTTTAGTTCAAATTGGAATCTCAGATAAGCATCTGGTACTTTAAAACCTCTCCTCTCTGTTCCATGCCTCTGGTCGACATGTGTACTTCAGAATAATTACTGACTGTCAAATGTATAGCAGAACGTACATAACTTCTAGATAAAACTGCTGTCTATCTCCCTTTTCGACACTGCAAAAAAAAAAAAAAAATCGAACAGGCAATTAAAGAGGGGGTTGCAACCACATGTTCCCCGTACAAACGGATCGGAATTCAATTCTCATTCTGTAACCAAATGTTGTAGGATAGTTAAGGTATTTTTGTGTTTTTAAAAGCTCATCCCCCCCTTTTTTTTAATAATAATAATAATTTTATTTGCAAAATACACCCATATGGGTCAAGCAAACACAAATACAACATTTAATACAGACAGTGAAGAATTACAAATATAAACATAAAAAAAAAAACATAGTTATAAATGGTAATTAATGTAACCTTTGATGGACATGGACCTCATTTTCGCAATTCTAAAGATTGCTTTATAAAGTCACCAATTTCTGTCAAAAGCTCAGATTTAGGATTTAAAAGTTGTTTTAGCTTTAAAAGTGGTTGATAATTTGTAAAATCAGGATTTATATTATTAATCTTTAAAAATAAGCAATCTCTTAAAGTTGAGTTTAGTTTGCAATATAGAAAAAAATGGTATTCATCATCAATTTTATTACAAAGTTTACATAACCTTTGATCTCTGGGTACATTTTTATATCTTCCCATTTCAACTTCTAGGTTATGGTCACTAACCCTTAATTTAGAAATTAATTGTCTGGTTTTAAAATTTGATTCTTTTAATAAATAATTTTCAATTTTTATCTCAGTTTTTATTTGACTATATAGAAATAATTTCGAACTGTCTGTTATAGAAGAAAGTTTATTCAAGACTTTTTTTGTATAAAATTCATGTGATATCTGTTTAAACTTCATCTTTAAGGAATATTTAATTTTATTGTATGGTTTATCATAAGTTTCAAAATCTTCAGCATTTAATCCAGTCTCTTTAAAAATATTTAGAGCAAATGTATACCAACTATGAAAACCATCATTATGCAGGGACTTATTTAATTCATAGGCTTCTTTTAACAGAGGATTAATATCATGGGTATGAAATCTACAGAAATATAGCATAACTTGTGGTTTAATAAATGAAGCCATAGAAAATCTGCCCAGTTCTGTTTTGGCTGAAATATTACATGCAGTTTTCCTAAGTCCTAGGACAGATTTACAGTATTTATTATGAATCATTTCATAGCAAAATTTATCTTCTAACGACAAAGTATCGCAAACAGAATCATGTTGTTCTGAACATTTCAAAGATTTAAACATGGATAAATAATCTTCCATAAACCATACCTCACTATTATATAATAAAACAGGTCTTATTAAGACATCAAAAAGTTTGCATGATAAATTAACAGGGATGGATTGAAAGTTAGAAAATCTACTTTTTAAAGCAAATAGGACCTTCAATCCCTTTTTTGATAGTTCTTGGATAGCATTTTAAAAATTACCTTTATAGTTAATAATGTTTCCTAAAAAATTGTATTCTTTAGTCTCATTTAATTGGATGTTTTTATAGCCTACCACAGGGGTGGGAGAAAATTTATTCTGAAACGTCATAACTTTAGTTTTTTTAGTATTTTAAAACTGTTAATTGCCAGTCATAGCAGTACTTCTCTAGTTTATTTATAGCATTCTGCAGTCCTATATGTGAACTTGACATTATTACCAAATCGTCTGCAAAACTTAAGCTGGACAATTCAGATTTTTGAAGGACTAAAGGTTTACAAGTATTGTCAAAAATCTGATGTATACCATTAATAAAACAATTAAAAATAGTAGGGCTTAAACTATCCCCTTGCTTAACACCTCTTTCCAATATGAAGGATTTAGAAATTTTATTATCAATTTTAATAGAAGATTCTGTTAAGTTATACATATCACTTATTACCTCATAAATTTTTTTCCCTAGCCCATTTTTTATGAGTTTGTATCGTAACCCATTATGCCACAAAGTGTCAAATGCTCTGCGTAAATCAACAAAGCAGGCAAATATCTTTTCTTTCTTTTTATTTACATATTTTGAAATTAAAGATTTTAGTATAAACAAACTATCTGTGGTTCTATGATTGACTCTGACTAAATCCAAACTGTTGATTTGCAAAAATGTTTTCATAATGTAATGTTAGTCTATTATTTAATGCAGAGCTAAAGAGTTTTGCAATACAATTTTGGAGAGATATACCCCTATAATTATTAAGATCAGTACAGTCTCCAGATTTAAAAATTAATATTGTGTATGACTTTCTCCATTGAATCGGATATTTACCTGTTTCTAAAATTAAATTAAAAAGTTTAGTTATGGATTTACATTTAATATACACCACAAAAAAAAAACACCATTTAGATAAAGAACTAATAAACGATAGTCCTATAATGTAAGGCGTCAGAGTTTCATATCTTTAAGATTCAACATGTTTATCGGATTGTTTTTTACTATCAAATATTAATGTTGAACCGTTAATTTTTATTGTTTTTTTTTTTTACTACCAATGTTGAACCGTTCAATATTGATAGTTAATAACAAAAATTCGATAAAAAATGTTGAATGTAAATGATATGAACCTCCGGTCTTATATTAAAGGACAATATATAGCACTTCTGAGGTTCATATCATTTACATTCAACGGTTTTATCGGATTTTTTTTTTACTATGAACCGTTCAACATCAATAGTAAAAAAAATCCGATATAAAAACGTTGAATATAAGACTTAGTCATATGAACCTCCGAAGTTTATATAATAGCATTACGGTAAATAGAATAATTGAAATTCAGTTAATTTAGTGTAGGAGGCTATTTTAGTCCACTTTCTGAGTGTGTATTATATAATGTTACAATGTAACAAACCTATCAAACACACCGTGAAAAATAACATTATCTCCCCTGGAAATGCTTAACAACAAGACACAAAAAACTGCTACTTTTTTTTGCTCTATATCACATAATTATGAAAACACATTACATAGATAGGGAATATTGTGCTTGTGTACACGTTTGAATGTGTAGGTGGCACACTCAGAACGATCGTCTCTAGATTTTTTTTTAAATTCGTCCCGGCCTTTCCGGGTTCACGTAGCAACACGTTTCTTTCCTTTCCAGCTATTCCTGATTATCAATAAATCCAAAACATGCATTTATCACAAAGCAACAACTATTAAACAACTCACCTATACCAATGGTGATCGTCTAATTCCTAGCTGATTCCTTTAATCGTACATTTCTTGACGACACCCATCGTTGTAGCGTCTACCATTGGAGGTAGCGAAATTACATGATTTGACAGGAGAGCGAAATAAACAAGGGGAGCAATTTTATCGAACCGCATTCCGGACTGTGTAGGGTTGACGCGCTGCCAATTTTGCTCTTGAAAACCGATAAATTTATCCACATAAATTTAGCACCATGACGATGCTTATATGTCAGTTGTATTTTAAAAGACAAATTTATCTACTAGCTAATGAGCTTCAGTTACTGATCTTGTCTGCATTGATTCAACTTAAAACTATTGTCTGATCGGTTGTCAGGTGGAATTTTTGAAAATTCTTAAACTTTAAAAAAAATATCTAATTCAATATTTCGTGGATGGGCAGACTAAAAATTTTCAGTGGTTGAAGATTATAAACCCTAGTTATCATTCACACACAAAATAATTGTCTTTTTTCGAAGATATGCATTTTCATCATCCAACTTAAAAGACTGTCGTCAAAGTACTTTCAGTAAAAACATAGCTATTCAAACACACCAACTCTGCTTTTGTGATTCATCAGATAGGTATTTCACTTGACCCATATATTTCATCTTTTCGTACTGTGATTTTGTTATGTTATAAAGTCAACCTGTAGCTTTGATATATAAAAATGATAGAATCTGAAGCGAGATGATATATCAAATACTCTTGCTTTGTACGTTTTAAGGACAAAATATACACCTCAAACACGCCCGAACATAAAAAGGTGCACTCGATTTTCTCTTTTCGATACAATTGTTACCCATTTTTTTGGAATTTTTTCTTGAGTCACATAATGGAAGGGCAGACACGAAAATTACTGAACTGATAGATTGATACGTTCTCCGTCTGTGGTAAATTAAAAAAAAAAAATCGGAGGTTATGCATTTTCTTCATTCAACTTGATAGATACCCATGTCATCGACTTGATATCTAATTGGTCTTCATTACTATGTAATAGATAAATTGAAAACTTATGCAAATGGCGTTTTTAAAATAAAACACTTCGTAATTGAGAAGAAAATGGTCGTTTTATTTGTTTCTATTAACTTTTAAAAAATTTTGAAGCATTTATTGCCTTCTCTAACAAAGACCTTAGATTCTTTTGTTCTATTTCAACTGGGTTTCCGCCTGCTGTGTATATATAGTATGTTTATGGTATCTAGCTGTCTGTCTTAAATATTTGTACTCGTCCAATTCAGGGGAAATAGGCTTCTGCAAGTGTTTTTTGTGTGTACATTTCTGATTTTTTTTTACGGTTTTTAAGTCAGTAAAAGTTAAATGATTAAGTTAATATTGACACTAAAAGACATCCTCACCAAAAGGGCTGTTAAAATCCCTTTTTGTTCGAAGGTCTTTTAATATCAATATTAACTTATCATTGAACTTTTACTATTACTTAAAGATACATAGCAGTAGGCATATACATGTATAACACTTATACCGAATGCAAATATGGTATACTAAATTTTGGTCAAGTGATCTTCTCTGGATGCCCAGGGTTGTGTTCATCTATGTAGCATCTACGTAGCGGCTACGTAGCTGCTTTCAATATCTATGTAACAACTAGTCTATAGCTACACGTTCAATAGTCAAAATCTACGTAGAACTACGTAGCTGCTACTATATTGAACGCAGCCCAGTTGTGTGTAACAGTTTTCTTGTGGGCTTTTTTTGTTCGGATATTTATCTATAAAATTCATTGAACTGTATTTGTCATTATCAAAAGCTAACCAAACAGACTTTAAACAGATTTATTATTTAATACGATGCTGTTGTCAAGTCATTAAAGATGGCATGTTTTGAATAAGTATTGATTCACTCATAGGGTCTTTGCATCGGAAATACACACATTTATTCTAAAATCAGTTTTCGTTATGAAACATATACTTTATGATGACATGAAACTTAACGCCTGAGACGGATTGTGGTTGATTTTCATGTAATGAAGGTATTATCTTTCGATCAGTTTAATTGAGGTCTCGAGCTGGCATGTCAGTAACTGCTAGTAGTCCTTTGTTAATAAGGGTAAACATTGTCATTTTGCTTAGTTTTTTCTGTTACCTATTCTAACATCGGACATCGGACTATGAATTTTAAACTGAGTTTGATTGTGCGTATTTATGTTTATTCCACATTGGCAAGAGTCATATGGAGGGGGTTGAGGTATAACAAATCATTTTTAACTCCACCGCATGTTTGCGCCTGTCCTAATTCAGGAATCTCTAGCCTTAGTAAGTCTTGTGTGTGTGAGTGTTTTTAAAATTTTGGTTATTTGTATGTTTCGGTTTTTAGAGTGCTGTCTATTTCGCTGAACCAAGATACATTATTGTTTATGGTCCAGCTGAAATATGCCACCGGGTGCAGCACTTCCTCGCTACTTTGAAGACCGATTAGTAGCATTGGGATATTTTCTGCTCTCTGGTCATGTTGTTGTCTCTATGACACATTCACTGTTTCTGTTCTCTATTCTATCTGGTAATATACCTCATTTTCGAAATCTTTTTCCATTCCAGTGCTATGCATGTTTAATAAAAAACTCGGGCATTCGAAAGTGCACGGTTCAAACTTATGACAAAATATACCAAATATCAAATTAAGTCCCATGTAGAAGCACAATTCAGGTGTGATTATTATAACGCTGCTCTAAAACAATTTATCTATTTTTCATTTTTGATCGCATTAAGATTTAAAACAAAAATCTTCATCTCAACTACATAAATCTTTTTCCTTTATCTTAAACACATAAATCTTAACGTTAACAATGTAATGTAATAGGATTATTCGTTTCCTACATATCGGAAATCCGTAAAATAATGTTGTAGGAATCGTATTTCTGGCTTGATTTTTAACTTCGTTGTAAAATTGTATATACTACATCTACATGATCTATGAATGTAATTTTCTCAGTTGTTTAGCATATTACATAAAAATTGATTCAATCACAATTTTCATACTTATTAATTAAAGAAACTGTTTACTTAATAACATTGCTCCTGTTAAGGTGGTACCTAACACTACAGGGAGATAACTCTGTAAAGTCAGCTAAACGTTTTAATTACGTTGTGTTGTAAAAGGAATATTAAACTTCTCAATGATCAAAATAGGTGTTTGTCAAACTGCTATATAACCAGTGTAATTTTTCTGACAAAACGGTTGGTTAAAACTTTTTGAAATTTTTATATTTTTGTTAAAGGGTAAAAGTAAATACTTTGACAAAATTTTATGAAAATTAAACGGGCCTAATTAATTTTAGTTAAAGTGTTGGGTACCACCTTAATTTAAAAAAAAAGAAAAAAAAAAAACCAGTACCATGAACTTTATTAAAAGAGAGGCAAAAGATATCAAAGGGACATTCAAACTCATAAGTAAAAAATATAAATGACAACGCCATGAATAAAAAAAAAACCAAATATACAAACAGCAGTTCACATTCACAACATGGAAAACAAACGACTGAGCAACAAAAACTTCTTCAAATACTGGTTGTGATCTCAGGTGCTCCTGAAGGATAAGAAGATCCTGCTCCATATGGGGCACCCGTCGTGTTGCTGATGTAAGTACTAACCCGCTTATAAGTCTACTTCGGTAGGTCACATTCGGGGGAAAGGGGGAAGGGATTGTAGATACGACAATTGGAACACATCCGCTGTCATATCTGAAATGGATATTTCATAACGGTCAACCAACTCGTGATGGCATTCGTGAAATCTACTCTAAAAAATCTTGTCAACTGGGAGATATATACCCCATATGCAGACGCTGCTGGAATGTTGCTACATAGAAATGGAAAGTTCGTAATTGGGAAGCTGAAATCATCTCTGTAATATATTTCAGTTGTTTCCTGTAATTAGTTAATACTTCAGTCTTATCATGTACATCTTTTGTATATAATTTTATAAATTTACTGTTTGCAAAAGTATAAATTATTCTAAATAATAGGGATGTTCTGGTAACTAACAGAAAACCCTGGCCGTTTTTGGCACAACTTTTTGGATCTTTTGGTCCTCGATGCTGTTCGACTTTGTGCTTGTTTCGGCTTTCAAACTTTTGTATCTGGGCGTCACTGGTAGATCTTGTGTGGACGAGATGCGCTTCTGGCGTATTAAAATTTTGAACTTGTTGCCTTTTGTTGGCTGTTGTTTGTGTGTTTCTTTGTCGATTGTGTTCTCCAATTTATTTATATTGTAGTCCTGTGGTGTTGAGGTGTCATTTTAATGTTATATTTCACATGGCTATAAAAGAGGGAGGTTTGGTATGCCACAAAACCAGGTTCAACCCACCATTTTTTCCTTTTGAAAATGTCCTGTACCAAGTCAGGAATATGGCCACTGTTATATTATAGTTCGTTTCTGTGTGTGTTACATTTTAACGTTGCGTCGTTTGTTTTCTCTTATTTTCGAGTGTAAATTCACATTGCGATAAGACGTGTCACGGTACTTGTCTATCCCAAATTCACGTATTTGGTTTTGATGTTATATTTGTTATTCTCGGGGGATTTTTTCTGATGCTTGGTCCGTTTCTGTGTGTGTTACATTGTAGTGTTGTGTCGTTGTTCTCCTCTTATATTTAATACGTTTTCCTCAGTTTTAGTTTGTTACCCCGATTTTGTTTTTTGTCCATGGATTTATGAGTTTGAACAGCGGTATACTACTGTTGCCTTTATTTGTCGTAAAGTTTTGTTTTCAATTGTCAATTTATAGATGTAAGTCAAGATATGAGACAGACTTAACTGTATCTGTTGTATCCTTAATCTCAAGTTCGATAGTATAGATGCGTTAAACATAGTCGACAAATTTTAAATAATTTAGTGAGAGAAAATCATCTATATAACGGAAAGTAAAGTAAAAGGATACTGCTGACGTCTTTTCTTTCTTCCTAATAAGTTCCTGTATGAAGACAGTCTCACATGAATAAATGAGCAAGTCTGCAAGAAAAAGAGTACAATTGATTCCAATAATTAAACATATTAAACATTTAGTGTACAATTTGAACCGTATTCTTAATTAAAGACCATTATTTAGTTTTATGGTCAAATTTGTGTCGCTACCTTCACTTTGGAAATCCATCATTCACAAGTCAGTATGGCAAATGCACAGTTAGATATTCAGTTTGTTACTTATATATTCGGCAATACTTACACTTACAAATGTCAAGATTTATTTGCACAATTCTATACCTCCCATGCTTTCGTCGACGGAGCCATATTAGTTTACGCATTTAAAACAACTACAGGAATAACAACGGCATCAAAGTATCAGTTCGACGTGCATCATTACTGTTGTACCCATATTTTGACTATTTTATTTATTATGTCTGTTTAGTTCACGCATCATTGTAAATATAACGGAATTTGATGAGACTGTCAACAAAGTGAGAGGTTTAGCGCTATAAAACCAGGTTTAACCACTTTCTTTTACATTTTAAAATGCCTGTACCAAGTCAGAAATATGACAGTTCTTGTCCATTCGTTTTTGATGTGTTTTGTCATTTGATTTTGCCATGTGATTATGGACTTTTCGATTAGATTTTCCTCTGAGTTCAGTGTTTCTGTATCAGATTTTACTTTTTTCTGTATCAATGTAGCATGTAGATGATATGTGGTCGAATGCATTAGAAGACATAGAAGAACCTAACAAATCACTTTAGAGTAAGATTTGATTTGATTTTTGGTGTTTTAACGCCACTTTTAAGCACCGCTTTTGGGCTATTTCGTGGTGGCCAATTTTTATTGGTGGAGGAAGCCGGAGTGCCCGGAGAAAACCACCGACCTTCGATAGGAAAACTGACAATTCTAGTCAATTAAGATTGGAGTCAGTCGAGTGCACCCACACACACGGGGTTCGAACTCACAACATCAGTGTTGACTGGCTAGCGATTACAGTAGTAACTACTTAGACCACTCGGCCACCGAGGTCCCTCTTTAGAGTTAGAGGGATGGCATCATCAACTAAAAAAGTATGTATAGCATCCACACCCAAACATATTCAACTTTGTTAGACTACCGAAGAAACAGAAGCAGCTATTAAGTTAAGCATTATCCAGTACTCAACAGGTTTTAAATGTCGTCAACGCAAATAGACGTACATTGAAAATGAAAAAAGGCTAGCTGATCTAAACCAGAGACTAAAGGATAACAACATGACAATAGTTGAGTATGCAGATGCCATCAATGCAGCAACTTATATCCTATATATTCATTAGCTAGTGTATGACTTTTGTTATAATAATTGTGAACTTTATCCTATTCTTTGAATCTGTCAATTTTGTAGGATTTGATAAAGAACATGTAAAATTGATACTTGACACAAGTCAGTAGTTATTAAATGTGCTTTTCAATAGTAATATAGTGATGATAGTCAGAAGGTCAGTGTAATTAAAGGAATCTATTTGAAAAATAATTAAATATTTTGATCATATATTTTATATTATTCACGAGATTGACACTGGTATGTATTTAATATAAGTAGACGAGTATTCCTTTAATAAAATTATAAGAATCTTTATTTTCATTATTTTATTATATTGATTTCATATGAATTCCTAATGAAATAGAGATCTTCAACACATACAATTACCTTCAGTTTTACTATAACATGTAACAAAAATGGTATTGAGGACACTTAAACGCTAAGTTTAACTTGTTTTACATTGATCTTGTATTGTGCAATTATAATATTTATTTATGTATTTCTCTTTGTTGAGTGTTCGTGTGTTTGTTTGTACTGTATTCCTGTCACGTGGTGTTGTCATTTTAGCATTATTTGTAACATTGTCATATGAGGGAGAGGTTTGGCTAGCCATGAAAGCAGGTTCAAACCACCATTGTTTTCTAAAAATGTTCTGTACATGTACCAAGTCAGGAATATGGCAGTTGTTATCAAATAGTCCGTTTATATGTATGTTAACGTTTGTTTTTATTGGATTTCAGTGTTTCTGTTGTTCCGTTGTTTTCCTCTTATAGTGTTTCCCTTAGATTTAGTTTGTAAGCCGCATTTGTTTTAGCTTAATCGATTCATGACTATTGAACAGCGGTATACTACTGTTGACTTTATTAAACCTCTGGCACACCAGATTTTATAATGCAGGAATAGGAGAAATAAAACTTTTTAAAAACATTCCTCGTGCATATCACATTTGTACACCAATACTAGGGGTAAAAAACGTGCATTATTTCCCTTACTCTAGGAAATGAAAATAATTGACTGCCAAAAGTGAAATACCAAAAAACTGAACTCCAAGGAAAAATTCAAAACGGAAAGTCTCTAATGGGTGGCAAAATCAAAAACTGAAACACATCAAACGGATGGAAAACAACTTCAAGTTGATATATTCCCGACACGAAACAGGCATTTTCTAATGTATAAAATGGCGGATTAAACCTGGTTTTATAGGTAACAAAACCTAGTAAGCGTAAAACTAATTATAATTTAAAAAAAAAATGCGTGTACTGTGATTAAACTATGATGATCTAACGCTTATCATAACTGTTGAAATTCTATGCTGAATTATGTAAATTTGATCATGACACCACATTAAATATATATACTGTAGATGACAAGACAGTACTGTATAGCAATTTATGTGATTTCGTAAACAAATCTTTCCTCTGTTTTAACAGATCATTCGTGGGGGGATGGGCTAGGTACATATAGATCGATATGCATTAAGTGTGTGTTCATTGTTCATATTTTTAAACACTTACAACAAAGACGTTACTTCGGCAGAAGATTTAATCAAAAACAATAACTTAAGTAATCTTCAATGTTTTTTAATTTTTATTTTTCATTTCCGAGTGAAAGGTTAATTAATCTTAGAAAGTATACTAGTTTTCGTAGAACCAAAACAAAAACAACGAAAAAATTAGATACATTCAGTAAGTCAACTTATACTTTCGTATGATTGATGATATAAGTAATCACAATCATGACGGATAATGTCTTCTACAATTTCTTTTTGTGAACATTTTCTATTAATCATTTAATCGTGCCGAGTCTATTCTTATTCGTCTCAGAATAAGTAAGGTTACATCAAACTACATCTAAAAGAACGACATATGGTGTTTTTTTTTTTGTAGAAAATAAGCAAGTGTCTTCTTTCCCGTGTGTAACTTTTAAGAGAAAGCAAAGTCTAAATTTAGAATCTTGATAGACAGGATTTAAATATTTATAACTTACTAGATTCCCTGTTAATTAAAAAGAAATATTCATAAATTGGGGTTCCAATTAATTCATTAAATGTTGACCTAATATGAATTTGGCTATTATGTAAAGGGTGCTTTTGATTATGTAGCTCACAACAGCTACAAGTATTCACCCGGTTTGTAAGATGTTTAGGGAGCTTCCATTTGATTTTTATGGGGGGGGGGGGGGGGGGGGGGGGCGGGGGGACTAGGACGAAAAATTTTGTCCTGCATTTTTGTTTAGTTGTAATCTCTGTCCTGCCTTTTATTTTTTACTCTTTTCGGTCCTGCCTTTTTTTTGCATAAAATGTCATCCTGCCTTTTTTTTTACTCAAAACTCCTGTCCTGCCTTTCTTCAAATTTATCCTAGCCCCCCTAGTAAGAAAATATTGGCTTTTACTGAATGGAAACCAAGAACATATATAGCGTCAAATACTATATATACCATGGTTTTTACGAGTTAGTTTAAATATGTTAATGAGTAAGACACATGGTACATAAAATTTGTAATATAAATAAAATGATTGACAGCTTCAAGACCTTCAACTAATATTGGAAATTGATTACGTTACAGTTTTATCCAATGAAATGGAAGCTCGCGCAAGTCACTTTTGTGCTTCGTGTGTGATCGTCTGTGTATTTCATGTAATAGAACCCCTGAATTTGCAGAAAGTAAAGAAAATGTCGGATTTTCCCGATTTTTTTTTTAGTTTTGCGCCCCGTGTATGATTGTAGGCGCAGGTAATTTTATAATGTCATGTTTTTTTTTGTTTTCAATGTATCATACAAATTAATCATATTTTACAGAATTTTCATCTAATTGAAAAATGCTTTTCTTCCGTTATTTTATTAGATTATTTATAAAACACAATTTTAATGATAAAACAATATTTTTACGCTTGAAAATAGCCGATACTGGTATAAAAACATTCAATTCAAGTGATGATAATATTTTTCACAGCACATACAGATGGGATCCGGACAAAATTACGGAAATGAAAACTAGTTTGATTAGTCATATGGACACAATGAGCAGTAACGTTGAGCAAATGGTGTGTACAGAACAAAGTATTGAGAATACTGTTATAAAACTTACTGAAACATTGAATACTGTCTTCAAACCATTTTGTGAAAAACGTTATTGTATTAAAAGGAATGCTACGAACATTAAAAGCAATAAAAACTCACTGCCAAATAAACCATGGTTCGACGATAGATGCAAAGAACTGTATTATATATATCATTGTAATATTAGGCGTTTCAATAGGAACAGAAATAATTTGAATCGCCAAATTCTGATCGAGTCAAAAAAGAACTACAAATCGTATGAAAATCGCGTTAAACGAAACTACTTAAGATATGAAGGAAACCAAATTGACTATTGGCGAAAACATAATCCGAAACAGTTTTTTGATGTATTTAAAAAAGAAAAGAAGAACACTAATTGTAATTTAAAGTCGTCAGATTTTTATAATCATTTCAAAAACCTAACTGCTGAAACCAGTTCTAATATAACCGATGATGTTGAAGCTGATAACCAAGAATGTGTGTATAACGAACTTGATGCGTCTATTACTCAAGAAGAAGTATGTAAAATTTTGTTGAAGTTAAAATGTAACAAATCGCCAGGTGCTGACAATTTGTTAAATGAGTATTTTATACATTTTAAAGACATTCTCGTACCTTTAATTGTGCAATTGTTTAATGTAATTTTTGAAACAGGATATATGCCGAAACAGTGGTGTAAAGGAATACTTATTCCTGTGCATAAAAAAAATAATGTAAATGTTACTGATAATTATAGAGGTATAACACTAAGCAGTTGTTTCTGCAAACTTTTTACTACTATTATTAATGAAAGGCTTACATTGTGGGCTAACGAAAATGACATTTTAACTGATGCTCAGTTTGGGTTTCGACCGGGTCATGGCACAACTGATGCTATTTTTGCCTTACAATCAATTATTACTAAATATTTGGGATTGAAGAAAAAACTTTATTGTTGTTTTATAGATTATAAAAGTGCTTTTGACAACTTGAATAGAAATTTTTTATATTATAAGCTTGCAAAATGTGGTATTAGTGGTAAACTTTTTTCAATTATTAAATCTTTATATGATAATTCTATGAGCTGTGTAAAATTTAAAGGTGAATTTTCTGACATATTTTCTGTAGAAAAAGGAGTATTGCAAGGGGAACCATTATCACCTATACTATTTTCAATGTTTTTAAATGATTTTGAAAATGAGTTTATTAATAGCTTATGTCTACCAGTAGACATAAAAGAACTTTCATTGTTTTTATTGATGTATGCAGATGACACTGTTATATTTTCCGAAACTATTGATGGGTTGCAAAATATGTTGAATTCACTACATAATTATTGTAAAACGTGGAAACTTATTGTAAACACAAGCAAAACTAAGGTGGTTGTTTTCAGAAACGGTGGTAAATTACGAAGCGATGAAAAATGGTTTTATTATGGCGAAATTATTGAAGTTGCTGATCATTATTTGTATCTGGGTGTTATGTTATATTACAATGCAAAGTTTAATCAAACTCAGTTAAATATTGCTGCCAAAGGCAGAAAATGTTTATCAATGTTGTATGGTAAAATAAAACATATGTGTTTAAATGTACAAACAAAATTGTATTTATTTGATGTCTATGTATCACCTGTTTTATTATATGGAAGTGAAATATGGGGTTTTCATAATGCATCTGATATAGAAAAACTTCATATAGAATTTTGTAAAAATATTTTGACTGTTAAAAAATCCACTGCTACCGCAATGGTTTATTCTGAGTTGGGTAGATTTCCTTTATTGATATCTCGGAAAGTAAAAATATTAAAATATTGGATTCGTCTATTACGGACGAGAAATTGTATTCTTAATGCTATATATAATGATATGTATGATGAGTGTGAATCAGGAAATAAGTCATCATGGGTTAATAATGTTAAATGTATGTTACTTAGCCTAGGTTTTGGACATGTGTGGTATGCACAGAATGTTGTATGCGAAGAAGCATTTATTATTTTATTCAAACAAAGGTTTATTGACCATTTTCTTCAAGAAAGAAATATGTTTTTCGATTCATCATCAAAATGTACTATCTATAAACACCTTGTGGATAATGTTCAATTGCAGTTTAAATTTATTTGACAAAAAATTTAAGTCCACAATGTATTAGATTTTTAACTAAGTATAGACTGTGTTCACACAAATTGAATATTGAATATGGTAGATTCATTAAAAAAGCAAAAAATTAAAGATTATGTATCTTATGTAACCAGGGTGACATCGAGGATGAGTTTCATTTTATTTTAAAATGTCCAAAATATGACAATATTAGAAAAATGTATATAAAAAGGTATTATTATACAAATGCATCTGTTTTTAAATTAGTTCAATTATTGTCAACAAAGAATGTTTCGGAATTATCTAATTTAGGAAAATATCTGAAATACGCCACAGATATAAAATTTTCATGACAATCTTCTGAATGATTTATACTATGTAGTCTTGCCTCCTATTGTATTTAAAATGTTCTGTTATGATATACATGTACATATTTATGATATACCTATAAGCTGTATTGCTTTTGGTTTGAAATAAACTAAACAGTGGCGGATCCAGGGGCGTAGATAGTGTACGTGTCCTAATCATGTTTTTTTTCACAGATATTTGTAGCCGATATTTATTCTTTTTTGTATAGGTACCCCCCTTTTTAAATCGAAATTTAATTGAATTTTCGCAAAGGAAATGATAGTTTTACTTTAATTTTTTTTTTCAAAACTGAAAGAAGAAACATTTAGTAATTGTTTCCAAAATTAAGGGAATTCGTAACAATCCTATATAGTTTGTGCTTTTTTTTTTATAAAATGAAAACAAATGAAGATCTTGACTTTTTAGTACGTTTTACAGTTTCCTAAATATTTTAGAGGCGGATACATTTAAAAAAAAAGACTGAGCTTCAGCCATGGAATAACATGAAAATGAATATGTTATACCATGGCTGAAGCTCCGCCTTTTTTCCTTTGGATTCTAGTCGAGTTGCATATTTAATTAGCAAAGTATGGTACAACATAAATTTGCATATAATATACCATGGTTTTCCCTCACCACACTTTTTAAGCAAATTATTTCATAAAATCATCAAAGGAAAAAATCCAATTTATGTTACAATTACTAATAAGATGTATTTATATTTTATACTTGGAGTATTATTGTACAGTTGCCACTTGCCAGAAGTGTTTTTGCCAGGCATATTTGATATCATTGGACAAAGCCATCAAATCTTCCACATAGTTGTAACGTTGACACAGATAGCACAAAATCTAACACATATCAACATCATTATTGACTGGAGAAAGCTAATTTACGAAATTTGTTTTTTTGTTGCTTTAATCGTTTGAATTAAGGCAATGTTTCTCGTATAGCCCACTAAGTCAAGTATGCCTGGATTCATTTTCTCAAAACGTTATATTATTGTTGAGATGCTCAGAGGATGCTGGCTCCCTTTCCTTTTTTTCCGTTCAAAAATTACTGGACTTTAACCGTTCGCATTAAGGCAATGTGTCGCTTATTGCGCACTAACTTTAAAATACCTGAATTTATTTCTTTAAAACTGAATGTAATTGTTTGGATTGATAAAGAAATCTACCATATTGTTGGAATTGATGAAAATAATACACCGTTCTTAAACAATGTTTGGACTGGATGTAAACATAAACAAAAATTATGCTGCAGATTTTTTTTCTGGCATTGCATGTGTTCAAACAACAGCACCTTAACCGAGTAACATAATTCCAAAGACATGCTGCAGCAACGGCACCGACTAAGAGGTTGCAATTAAAACATATTTCAATGCGCCCAAGCGATATTTCTGGAACAGTCTTCACAAAAACAAAAACAAAATACGTTAGAACGTAAAGAAAACTCCACCAACTCGTAATAAAGGATACAAAAAAAAAAACCCACTGCATTTGTCCCTTTTTTCTGTCAAATTTTATTGACAACTTAGTTTACCTTCTTGCTCCTAACTGCTATCCAAAAATCGTTAACGTAATAGTCAGCTGTTTTACCTAAAATTATGAACTGTATTTCATATCATGTGTTAATTCTTGAAACCTACTACATATATATAGAACACAACACTTATTGGTAAAGCAAGTGTTAAGTGATTTTAACGACGTTGTGTTTGACAAAATTCATGATGCGTATACACTAAAATGTGTTTGAAATAGTATATTTTGTTAATATATTGTGTGGCCAGGTAAATCATACTTTCAAAGCTTGTCAATAATGCATACCGATTAACATTTAAAAATGTCTTTTTATTGCCTTATAGATTGTTGATCCGTTGAAAATGACATACATTCGCGTCCGGGTTCATTAAATATGCTGCAATAATATTTGTACCGGTTTAATATATAGTAAGTCGAAAGAGACTTCCAAACAGAAGCACTAAGAGACTGGTAAGTACTTAACTATATCTCTACACTAAATATATAGACTATTCACAATCTGATAAACCTAAAAACGAAGACAGCGCACTAAATTGTTCAAGTATAAAAGTTTACATTTAATAAAATCTTTAAAATTTGATTGAAAAATTTCCTGTCAAACATCAAACAGTATATTACACTAGCCTAGCTACAAGATCAACTTGTTAGAGTTCAGCTAGAGTATTGACAGTTTCATTTGATTGGTGATGTCACAATATTGTATTTCCACAGCGTATGAAAAGAGCATATAATATATTGAATTTATCTAAAAACAATTTTGTATTAATGATTGATAATTTATTCTTAGATGCAGATTTTTTTTGTATTAGTTATTATTAACTTTGAACTACATGTAGCTTCCAGTAACTACGAGTACTCTAAGAAATACACCTCGTGTCTCTTTGGTGTTGAGATACATGTATACCAGTACCCGTTCACGTCCACATTTTGTGTTTGTTAAATCGTTTTGCATCCATCTGAGGATTTAAGCCTTTTTCAACTGATTTTTATATTTCGTTCTTACCATTTATATGTTGTACTCTCAAACCACTGTCACAGGTTAGGGGGAAAAGGGAGTGTGGGGGTGGCTGTTCCCGCTTACATGTTCAACCCCGCCACATTCTGTATGTATGTGTCTGTTCCATTCAGGAGTCTGTAATTCAGTTGTTGTCGTTTGTTGCTGTGTTACATATTTGTTTTTCGCTAATTTTATTTTGTACATTAATTAAGCCGTTAGTTTTCCGTCTTAATTGTGATTTCGGGGACTTTTATACTTGACTAAGTGATATGGGCTTTGCTTATTGTTGAAAGCCGTACGGTGACTTATAGCTGTTGATTTCTGTGTCATTTGGTCTCTTGTGGAGAGTTATCTCATTGGCAATCATACCAGATCTTCTTTTTTTTATATACAATCATCGAATGAATACAATTATCAGTGATTCAGTTTTTGCCAGGTTTAAAACATAATTTGCTGACATTATCCATTGATATATAAAGAAACTTAGCAGAGAAGAACGTTTTAACTTCTTCAGGCAATGCTTACCTGGGTGAATTATGCTGTTTTTTAGAGGAACCTCATGGTCATATACATGTAGCTTCTCACATTTATACTCATTTATACATCTTTAAAATATTTAGATATGCGCGTTTCCTAGGGGAAATTCTAGATACATTGTATAGCATAATGAACGCACGAAATGTATACCTTATAATTTTTATTTCTGTTCTTCTTAGTATTTTCTATTGCTCTTAATCAATGTATTACAATGTGACAGTGCAATTATATATCTATATATGTTTCATATTCCAGATTTGCCGGCTTCAGTTAAAAAATGGTCAAAATGCTTTGGAATCCAGCCAACACACTCAGATCATCTAAAATACCATCTATAATGCAGGATCCAGGAATCATAATTGGTTACCGTCAAATAAATCAGTCGTGGAGTTATTATGCGCGAAGTATGTTTAAAATTCACAACGAAACATTCAATATATGGACGCATTTAATAGCCATTTTCATACATTTAAGCATGATTTACCAATTTGCAGAGAAATGCAACTATTATCGTGACCAACAATCATGGACTTTATTGATATTTAGTGTTTGTTGTATATATTCGACGACAATTAGTGTAATAGCACATATATTTCATAGCAAAAACATTGATGTCCATGTTAGCTTATTTCTGCTTGACTACGCAGGGGCGTACATGTATGGATATGTTTCCGGTTTGATAGCCATTTACTACTTTTCAGATGAATACACCTATGGCATGATCGTTAATGTTTACTTAATTTCCCATTGGATATTCTCTTTATGTGGCTTTGTTCTTTTGTGTATTATAAAAATGAGTTTTGGACATAAAAAGCAACAGTGGACAAGGAAAGGTATATTAGGTTTATTTTTTACGTTGCACGGAATTCTTTTGTCTGCAACAGTAGCAAGAAAATATTGGCTTTTACTGAATGGAAACCAACAGTATTTAGCGTCCATTACTAACTATAATTGGATATATTTATCATTTATTCTTGAAGGTGCGTCTTACGGTTGCCACTTGCCAGAAGTGTTTTTACCAGGCAAATTTGATATTGTTGGACAAAGCCACCAAATTTTCCACATATTTGCAACATTAACACAGATATTACAGATACGTGCGGTGCGCTTTGAAATATCAAAAGGGAACTGTTCATATGGACATCCATCTTTGCCTTCACTGTTTATATTGTCAACTATTTCTTTAAGTGTTATCACTTTTATATGTGTATTTATCATTAGAATATATTTTCCAGTACGAAATATAAAAAAAGAAAAATAAGCCATATTGAGTCTCGGTCTTAAAGTTAAAAATGTATATATATATCAAATGAAGAAAGATTGAGAAATGAGATATTGAGAAGATTCATTTTGTTGGTTATAAAGGGGTCTCATTGGGGAGTTCTGATCCCGGATACCGCTTACAGTTTTTTCAGATTCCCGTATCCCTCTTACACTATGTAGGTAAGCAATTCTCATGTTTTTGTAATTTTCCGTGTCCCGCTAGACCTCATTTCCCGTTTTCACGTGTCACACTTAATAAAAATCGTCAATCACGCGTCACGCGCAGACCCCAATGAGACCCACTATTAACACAACCACGTGTTCATGTGCATGTCCCAAACAAATAAACTCCTGTTTAAAAAATTTAAACCCGCTGCATTTAATTGCACCTGTCCTAAATGAGGAGCCTATTGTTCCTTGGTTGTCGTTTGTTTATGTGGTTCATAAGTGTTTCTCATTTTTAATGTATATAAGGCCGTTGGCTTGCTGTTCGGTGTGAGCCAAGGCTCCATGTTGAAGGCCGTACTTTGACATATAATGGTTCACTTTTACATATTGTGACGTGGATGTAGAGTTGTCTTATTGGCTCAAATACAACATCTTCTTACATTTCTTTGTCTATCTTAAGTGAACTGTCCTTGTGAATTCTACATGTGTTTGCTTTAATATTCGTTAACAATTTGATGATCTTATCTCTGTTAAACATAATCACCTTTACCAAAATATGGCCTTGGAATTTAACTTTATCATAAATTATCAAAAAAGGTCATATTCCTTAATGAATTTATTCCAAAAGTCTGATTGTTGATAATAATGGTTAAAAGCAAACTATATGTTTCCTTTTGAACAATACAGGGTTTAAGCTGTAGATTAACTTAACATAGTTTTGTTCGCCCGGCCCAACTCTTTGGTCATTTGGTCTCTTGTGAAATATTGTCTATTTTGCAATCATACCACATTTTCGTATTTTTAAAGGTTGGTTGTTTTGCATAGTTAACATGGCTAAATATTGATATTTAATTCAACACTTGCAATGTGCTATCAAAATTACACACATGTTAAAGAGAGACGAAAGATATCAATAGAATATTCATACTCATAAGTCGAAAAATAGCTCTGAATGCCGGGACAAAAAAACGAAAAACGACAAAAACACAAACAACAGTACACAAAAGCAACATAGACAACTGAAGACTAAGCAACACGAATACCTCAAAACCCAGGGGAATTGCAGTTGACCCGGAGGCCGGGAAAGGGATCCTGCTCCACATGTAAAGGAGAGACATGTATTATGTGTTAAAACACTATTTACTCAATCAATCTATACAGGAAAAGTCTAAATACATAATAAAAGATCAACATAACTACTTCGGAGCAGCCTGATGTTTTACAATATAACTCTATTTGAAGCGGGTGATTGTTATATGAAACTGACAACACGTCATCACCAGAAATTAGTATTGCGAGACAAATCTAAAATTTATTAATAAAATCTCCGAAAAAGAAAATTATCAAAGAGTGTCACATAATGCTCTAAATTAGAGATAATAATGATTGTATACGGAAACTAACAAATATCATGACCTAAAATTACTATTTTAAATCTTAAACTAAATCAAAATGTCTCCGGAAACAGGAAACAGGAAAAGTTTGTGAAATTAAATGCATATTAAGATTTTATGTCAATATTTTCCAAAATATATAGTGAATTATTTGAAATATTTATGATATAAAAAAATTGTGATATAAAGCTATGTAAACAAAATTCTGACAAAATAATCATTAAAAAATTGAAAAGTAAATGCAAAAAGTATAAATCGGATTTCTGTCGAAAACGCTTTTAAGACATCGGCCGTTGTCTGCTCTTTAGTCGGGTTTTCTCTAGTGGATAATCCCCATTTCCAAATTCAATTTTATTTTTGAAAAGTAAAGATTTAATGATTTAAATAGCATAGAGCTATACATAAATTTTTCCGGATCCACGGAAGTATCATGGGGAAGTAATGTTGATATTCAAGTTATTGGAATCGAGTGAGCTTGGCTATTACTGTAATTAAAGTTTGAAGAATCAGATAAAAGACCATAACCCGGCCACTGCCTAATTATTTATGAGCAGACTGAATATATTAAGAAGTTGGTTTGTATTTTGACATCTTCTTAAAGAACGAAAAAGGTTCTGAATTATAAAAAACAAGAATGTGTCCAAAGTACACGGATGCCCCACTCGCACTATCCTTTTCCATGTTCCATGGACCGTGAAATTGGATAATTATCTAATTTGGCATTAAATTAGAAAGATCATATCATAAGCAACAAGTGTACTAAGTTTCAAGTTGATTGGACTTCAGCTTCATCAAAAAATACCTTGACCAAAAACTTTAACCTGAAACGCCCACTTTCATTTTCTATGTTCAGTGGACCGTGAAATTGGGGTCAAAAGTCTAATTTGGCTTAAAAATTAGAAAGATCATCTCATAAGCAACAAGTGTACTAAGTTTCAAGTTGATTGGACTTCAGCTTCATCAAAAACTACCTTGACCAAAAACTTTAACCTGGACGGACGAACGGAACCACAGACGGACGGACGGACGAACGGAGCCACAGACCAGAAAACATAATGCCCCTCTACTATCGTAGGTAGGGCATAAAAATATAATTGATTTTTTTGTACCTAAAATCATGCATGCCTAAAGGTTAAGTCAGCGATACAGGTTACTGTTGCACGTACTGAGTGCTAATTATATATGGTGAAAACACGGCTATTTTAGCCTTAGCTTTCAGTATGAAGTGGTCGTTTAACTAAGACCGTTACAGGTGCATTACGTGTAAATAATGGATGCTTTGTAAAAAGGAATTGAAATCAATTGAACATTTATGAGATGTTTAAGGATGTACTTAGGTGAGGTTTTGGAATTCGTGTCAAATTTTCGGACTCCTTGGTGTTTTTCCATACAAAACAAGGTAAAATATTTTGCCCCATAACATCCATTTATTTTTTTCATATACGACTAAATAGCTCATGAAAGGTCATTTACAAAAATTTAAGAAGATTCTTAATTTCTTTCTTTTGTTTTGGGACCCAAATAATACTAATGCAAACATAAGGTAAAAGTCAGAGTCAGCCTTTTCCCGCCATATTTTAAATTTCAAATATCTCGAGAAGGAGTTCCATGACCTATCAATATTTTTTGCTTATTTGTATCCTTAAAGAATGCTCTACCAGTATATTGAATCAATTTTAAATTCTTGATTTATCAATTTTCACCTTACCTCAGGCCAAATAAAAAAGTATGTGTGGTTCCAGTTACATTGGAATAAAAGTTAGGGTAGGTAGGTAGGATTTTTTTTTTTTATTTTATGTTTTTTTTTACATTGAGTCTATGGGAGCAACATTCTGACTTTAACAGTGCTTAATGAAAAATGACAATAAAATCTTTAGGGTAGGCTTTTTTTAAGCTGAAAAAGCAGGGACGGTAGGGTTACTGGAACCACACATATATTTTTATTTGGCCTCACCTAAGTTCATCCTTAACTTAATAGTAACAATGCAATAATTTCTTTATGAATAAGCATCACAACCTGTTGACAGTCCCAATGATTGATTGTTGGAAAATTGTGAGACGTTGAATAGAGGTAGGCAATTTTGATATATACGGTCCCATAACATAATTGATGGATTGTTTTTTCATTCTGTCTAATGAAACTTCATACTCGGAAAATATCAAACTTTTGCATAACCTCGCCCTTATAAGAGGGACAAAAGATAACAGAGGGACATTCAAAGTCATAAATCGAAAATAAACTGACAACGCCATAGCTAAAAAAAGGCAAGACAAACAGACAAACTATAGTACTCGAAAACAATATTAAAACTAAAGACTTAACAACATGAACCCCACCAAGAACTAAAGGTGATATTAGATGCTCCGGAAGAGGTAAGCCGATCCTGCTCTTCATATGACACCCTTCATGTTTCTCATTTTCCTAACATTTTAAATACAAACTCGGTAACAAGTCGGTAGGTTACATTCGTGAACAAGGGATGGGATTGTAGTTATGACATTAGGAGCATATCCACTATCATCTGTGAAACGGATAAACCATAACCATCAACCAACTCGTGAAGGCGTCCGCAAAATTCACGAATGGATGATCATGTTTAATGACATGATTCTCCCCGCCTCAATCCTGTTGTATAAAAATAAGAAGATGTGGTATGATAGTAGAAGAGACAACTACCCATCAAGGTTCAAATGACGAAGTGTCAGCAATACAGTAAGAACTTCAACTATGAAACAAACCTTTACTCTATAGTAAACTATGAAAGGCCCCAGCATGTGCTTGTATGGGGAATATAAAGTATTCTAAATTTGCAAATACATCTTCTGAATCTTTAAAATATTTGATTTGCATGCTTCAAATAATCCGTTGAAAGATGCAGATTTACTGTGGTACTGAATATTAGCGTTAAAATAGATGTGATTTGTTTAATCAATAAATGGTATAAAACCATTTCAAGATTGCGTTGAAATTGCACTATTTGGACTGATTTTCTGCCTTTTTGAATATTTTTTTATTTAACGGCCGTTGCTGTCTGATTATTTTTTTTGGTTTCTCGATATATTGCCTTATTGTTCGCTAGCTATAAGCCTGGTATTTAGAGCAGTACATACATATATAATTACATTAGATGTATGTTTCATTATAATATTTTATTCTGATGGGCTAACTGCACATCACGTGTTATTCCGTAAGCAGTTGCATTGCTCAATACAATTTTTCACTCATGATAACACGTGCTCCAACAATAAAGTGCACAGGTGAATTAAATAATAAAATATATAAAATTCGTGTTTTCATGATCATAGCTAAAAAATGTAATTATAAGTATTGAATGCTTCTTTTTGTAACTTTATAGGGTTGTAAAAGCGTTGACCGTGCGTACATTTTTAGAATGAAGCGCTTCCGCGCTTCATACAAAATGTACTTCGGTCAACGCTTTTACACCCCTATAAATTACCAGACTCAAGCTAGCGACCAATTTTAGCGACCAATCAAGCTAGCGACCAATTTTATCGACCACTTAAGTTAACACTGAGCATAAACACATCACAGAACCATTTCGAGATATGTCTGAAAATCACAAAATGACATAATACTACAACGATCTACTAATATGTAATACACTTTGAAAAGGCAAAGGAAACACTAATTAATTTTGTTTTAATTTTATTGTGGATTCCAACAAATAAACATGAGTAGCGTGCTTGCTTGCTGGAAGCTAATATTCTAAATCAGTTATTCAGTTTTTGAAGACTTTACATTACATGATATTATACATTTATTTCTAATCGAGATTTTTGTTTTAACTAGATATACTGTTTCCAGATTAGATATTTTAAAAAAACAAACCTTTATGGTCCAAATACCTCATATGGTCCGGCCCGTTGATAATAAAACGAGTATAATTCTAATATGGTCCAATCATATACGTACGGTCAGACCATATGAGTATACGCATATGGTCATGACCGCACGCATATGGTCCAAATGTTGATATGGTTCGGAACATATTCGTAAGTATTGTAAAACAGAATAAAAAAATCTAAGTACAGCCGTTCAGATGTCAACTTACGGTGAGATAAATAAAATGTTTAAGTGAACAAGGAACTAGAAAAATATCGAGTATTTCCTCAAAACCATTTAGGTTTGAGGGGAGTGGTTCTCGAAACAGTATAATGGGTATAGTCCAAGGCACTTCAGATAATATTGAAAGCAGTAAAACAAATAAAAATATAATAAGAACGAAAAAAACAAAATTTATTCAATGCAACATTCATCAAGGGAACTGTACAAAAGAGTGAAAACATGAGCCCATACCCATTACTGTATAGGTACCTCAGATTTTGGATGGACAGTGAAGTCTTCAGGTGCATTTTCCCACCCTGGAATTGATACGAGGTGAAGATATGGATAAAAGCTATCAATCTAACCACCTGCTGTCAAGAACTTTGCCGTAGGGGGGTTGCAGTAAAGCCACTGCTGCCACCACCCGTAATCGACAAAAATGATGTTGGGAAAAACTTTGCCGTAGGGGGATGGGAGAAAAGCGACGGCAAAGTTCTTGACTGTAGATAAACTATTATCCATATCTTCAACACGTATCAATCCCTGGGTGGGAAAGTGCACCTGAAGACTTCACTGGCAATCCAAAGTCTGAGGTACCTATACAGTTATGGGTATGGGCTCATTTTTCAGTCTTTCTGTACAGTTCCCTACGGCAAAGTTTTTTCCCACATCTAGTGGGATTGAAAGCTTGTCCCAGACCCTTTTATTCATGAAAATGCCCAGGTGGGAAAGTGCACCGAAAGCTGACAACAACATACTCAATTTCTCATTTTGGTCCATTATGGGTGGTGGCAGCAGTCGCTTTAGTCCCACCCCCCTACGGCACAGTTCTTGACCGCAGGTGGTTAGGTTGAAAGATATTATCCATATCTTCAACTCGTATCAATCCCTGGGTGGGAAAGTGCACCTGAAGACTTCACTGGCCATCCAAAGTCTGAGGTACCTATACAGTTATGGGTATGGGCTCATTTTTCACTCTTTCTGTACAGTTCCCTACGGCAAAGTTTTATCCCACACCTAGTGGGATTGAAAGCTTGTCCCAGACCCTTTTATTCATGAAAATGCCCAGGTGGGAAAGTGCACCGAAAGCTGACAACAACATACTCAATTTCTCATTTTGGTCCATTATGGGTGTAGGCAGCAGTCGCTTTAGTCCCATCCCCCTACGGCACAGTTCTTGACCGCAGGTGGTTAGGTTGAAAGATATTATCCATATCTTCAACTCGTATCAATCCCTGGGTGGGAAAGTGCACCTGAAGACTTCACTGGCCATCCAAAGTCTGAGGTACCTATACAGTTATGGGTATGGGCTCATTTTTCAGTCTTTCTGTACAGTTTCCTACGGCAAAGTTTTTTCCCACACCTAGTGGGATTGAAAGCTTGTCCCAGACCCTTTTATTCATGAAAATGCCCAGGTGGGAAAGTGCACCGAAAGCTGACAACAACATACTCAATTTCTCATTTTGGTCCATTATGGTCATTGCAAGCGCCATACGGAAAAGTTCGCCACCGGACATGGCTCAAATGAAAGGTAAATGATCAGAGCAGGGCCCACTGAAATGATTTTTTGGGGGTTAAAACCTTCCGGGAATTGAATCCCACCTACACTTTCTCCTTGGCTCTAACTCAAAATATGGACAATTTTATGTTAAGGGGGTCCTGAAATCTTTTGAAAGCGTCCGATGTGCTATTTTTTAACCTTGTCTAATTAACCGGACCAAATCACTACTATACTTTAAAATTCATGACCCAATTTTTTTTACCGTGTGCTTTAATCCTCCTTACTTGCTATTTGAGGCATAAAACATGAAGAAATACATTTGGAAGGGGTATACAAAAAATGGCAAGTAACATACTGTCACCACTAAGGACTATATTCGTGGAAAACGAAAAATCAAAGGACGATAACTGTGTACTCGGACCATTTGAGGATGTCGAGTGTATAGAAAGCCAGTATATAGTAATTCTTTCGAACATAAGATATTTCTTATTTCGTTTAGTAGAAAGCTTATACATTGTACACAGGAACGAGTTGAAGTCAACTCACATAAAATAGTTATTCTATGCTACGCCTACAACAGTAAAGACCGTAATGTTATCTGATCTGTAGGTTTGTTCGTTCGTTCGTTTTTCCGTGTATCCATCCATTTATACTGTATTAGATTGAATCTAAGACGACATTGTAGTCAGATCAAGTTGAAACTAGGTACACATGTTTCTTAAAATATGTTCTTTTTAAAATTATTTACGGTCCTCTGAATATGGAAAATAATTGTGCAAGCAAATCCTTATAGACAAACACTGTTGGTTTTTTTTCTAATTCGTTTACTTTTTATTCTCATTTCGTATCCGTAAATTACTGGTATATAACTATTATGTGATTGGGGGATATACGATCTGTTTTTAATAGTTTATTTGCAATCCTTGATTTTTGTTTACCATCTCGGTTAAGAGTTTGGAAAACCGAGAAAACGTAAAGGAGACCTCAAAATATAGTATATGCCCTTCTTTATAGAGTAAAATACGTAGAGGAGCGCACTTTCCATTCTATAAAGTACGTGTTTATTTATGGGAATAAAAATCGTTTGCTAAAAAAGATTGTTCCTTTGCTTTTTGCGTATTTTTCGCTGTGCATTTGCTGATTAAAGATACCCTATCTCCTTTGTTGTTCTATTGCATTATGATATTTTAACTTTTTACGATTTTCTGGGACGTTCTCCCCGACATTGATGTTGTAGTGTCGCTTCTGACTTGATATGATGGATATCTCTAGTTTTTTTAAAGGTTAAAAAAACAATATAAACCGTATTGGTAGCCATATTTTATTTTTAACAGAACGTTGTTTCATTATGTCGTTTTGTGGTTTTCTCATATACCACATTATGATTCTTTGACAAGTTGATTCTCATTGTGATCTTTAGTGGTCGCTAGAATTGGTCGCTAGCTTGATTGGTCGCTAGGATTGGTCCTAGCTTGAGTCTGGTCAATAAATTTACAAAAAGAAGCATTCAATTCTCAAATACATTGTTTATCACAAACAACATAAAGACAAAGACAGAGTAATTTTATTTCTTTGTGTTTTCTTAACATTATTAAGATATAATTGTTCGCTAGCTTCAGCCTGGTATTTAGAGCAGTACATACATATATACATTATTTATCACAAACAACATAAAGACAAAGACAGAGTAATTTTATTTCTTTGTGTTTTCTTAACATTATTAAGATAATTATCTACCATGATTGTTTGTCTGTCATTTTACATGTATTACAGATTGATCTAAAAATGAAAGAACATATTACAATAATAATTTAATATTCATTTTTCTACACTCAGTGAGAGCTCCTGGCAAAATAAATAAAGATCCAATAAATAGAAAAATAAGATTCATCTATACTATTAAACGAGAAGACCTCATTTTGTGTGTCGCTTCTCTTCATTCCACGATTTATTAATCACCATGCCTCTGTGTTCTATAGGTAACATGCATAGTCACATTTGTCATCCATTCTTATGATTATTCAGATTGAGTTATTTTTGGAGAAAAACGACAAAAAAGGAGTCCGGATATTGATTCCGTCATCAGACTGACTTTTAGTCATAGATAATACTTCCGGTTTAAAACAACCAATCGTATGATAGATAACAAAAATCGAAAAATAAATAAGCTAATCAGAGCGTTCTCCATATCATGGTGTTTAGATCGCAAGAACCACAACTATTATACCTCCTTAGAGAGGACAATTATTTTACGCGTTTTATCTACATGTAAACTACGATTATGCTACTTTAATATATAATAGATCCTCTCTGTATTCTGTCTACTGTTTTCTTTGAAATGTTTACTATTTAAGGGGTCATACCAGTTGCATATATATTAAAATAAGTAAAACATGTGGAAACAAGAATGTGTCCATAGTACACTGATGCCACCTCGGCACTATATTTACTAAGTTTCGAGTTGATTGAACTTCAACTTCATCAAAAACTACCTCGACCAAAAACTTTAACCTAAAGCGGGACAGACGGACGGACGTCAAGAACGAACGAACGAACGCACGGATGTACAGACTAGAAAACATAATGCACATAAATGGGGCATAAAAATTTATTGTTGAAAGTGAAAGTAGTGATTTGGCAAAAATGAAAGTAGGATAGAGACTAGAGGGAGGCAAGACCTTTTTCGGGACTTCGGGATCGGTTGTTTTTAAGCTCGGGATCTGGGGGTTGATCAATACGGGATCCAGGAATATATTTTTCGATTTCGGTATTTCGGGATATGAATTTCTTTAAATTCTGCATCTCGGGATTTCATGTTTTTAAGACCCGGATTTCGGGATCAGGAACCCTCCGACCATCCCTCAAATTAGCCTTAGTCGGCCTTAGTCATTTATACAAGATTCGTATCCTACCATTGGCATGTTAATAAGGCTCTCAACAGAAAAAGCACTGATGGATCCGATTGTCCTAGAAGCATATTTTATTAGACTAATAATGGTCTATATATAAGTAGTTACATTTATTTCATGTTTGGAGCGGTGCAAATTTTTAATTCAATTTGACTTTTACCAAAAGCTGCATTGTAGCAAAGGAGAAGAATAATTGTAGTCTGAGGCCAGAAACACGAAAATAGTTGAATTTAACAGAAAGAAAACAAATATCGAACTTTGGAAAAAGGGAGAGGGCTTTTGATACCTTTTCTGAAATTCTCCAGGATACATAATTATCTTTTACAATCATCATCCTACAACAGTTCACAAGCTGTGATCAGCTGTATATGCCCGCGATTTCGCGGGTGTGTTCTAGTAGATCTTTATGTTTGTATTTAAAACTAATAAATTAAATACGGACAATTACCACTTTAATTTGTAAATATAAAAAGCGGATTACTCCCAACGAAGCTCCATAACACTTCCGTCATTCGGATAATCGAACACCAAGTCCGTTAGGTTGAAGTTAAATGGATTTTACAATAATGTTCAGATTCCTATTCGTTATACATTGTATAGTTTCTCAATATACACCTGTCTCTCAACGACTTGGGTGTGAGCGTTCCTGATATGATGAAGGTAAATCAGAAAAGCTCTTCGGACGCATCAACTTTATACAATGTAATGTTATATTCATACCCATTTAAAATTTAAAAGTAATTTAAAAAAAAAAGTGCTTTGAAATAAAGTCTAATCTGATATACTTTGTAATTCATTAAAAGATGCATATATCTATATTTTATTTATGAAATAACTTTTACCTTGTTTCATGCATTCAGATAAAATTCATAAGTTCAAAAAATACTTTAATTCCATTGTCTAAGTAGACAATTTATAGCATTTTGGATCGACATGACATGCAGACTATACATAAAAGAGCATTAAAACTGCATTTTAGATATTGCTACATTGTATCAGTTTCTTTAATAAAAGCTATGAACTTATTAACGCAGTCAATTTTCAACATAATCCATTTATAGTTCTCCGGTTATATGCACAACATATATTGATTAAATATTTATAATATACATTTGGAAGCTTACTCAATGTTTTTTTTTTTTGTGAGCACTGAATCTAATTGTTCTCTTCAGAATTGAAAACAAGCTGTTTACAATAACTTATTTATAAATAACATTCGTATTGGTACCATAGCATATTATAAGACTAAGATAAAATGAATTATAACAAAAAGAAAACAAAAAAAAAAAAAAAAAAAACCATTGATCAATTTTACCATGTTATCCAAAACATGATCTTATAAGGAATTACTTAAAGATTAGCGTTTTCATAATAATGATGCTATTGTGCCACTTGACAGTAATATTGACAAATGAGAATACCTATACTTTTTGAATTTTTACTTTTTACTTCAAGTCCGGTTCAACTAAAGTATTACAAGTAAAACATGAAATGAATAAAAACAAAAGTATATTATAGCACGCAATTATGTTTGAATTAGACGAATAATGCCTATTGTAATACAAACTCGTTCACTTGCAGTGAAAGAAGACTGAACTGACATAGTTCAGTTAGGTAGAATAAGTACAAATGAAAAAGAACAATCACTCATAGAAATTGGTATGTCCGATAAGCAAGTTAAAAATGCATTTCAAATGGCAACACAATTTACAATTAGTGACAAAACCAAACGCGTTTAAAAATGAAGATAGAAAAAACAAAGATGTCAATAAAAAACTGTCAGAATGACATGAAATATCCTTAATGGATGATGCAACTCATAAGTCTTCAGTTCCTAAATACATACACAAATTATTTCGGACTATGAGCAATATACGTATTTCCAAGCCACTTATTTCCAAATTGCCACATAGATTTAATCTTTTCGAACACTTCCTCCGTTGTCTCTGCTTGAGGCTTCATGAATGGTTTTTGCTGCGTTGAGGGTCGTTTTTGATTTAAGGAGTCATTATCACTTTGCGGTAATAGGTTCCCGTGATCATCTACTTCAGGTGATACTTGCTAAAAAAGAAAATATGACTAATACACATAGGCGGATCGTCAAAAGTGATTATATCATGTTTTTGACGATTTTTATCATTTTTTTTTAACATAAAATAGTCCAATTTTTTTTTCGGTTGAGAAACCGTTTTACAGAATTACGCCCACTTCCAAAAATCCTGGATTCGGTCTAGAATACATGTATATAGCAAGCTTTTTTTTTTTAGAATATGCAGTATGGAATGAGGAAATTAAATCGGGTAACTCATGAGGGGAGGGTACCACACTCTCTGCGTTATACATTTTCAGGTTCAATAAGAAGGGTACGTGCGAGGCCTGTAAAAATAGACAATATCTTCTATCTAAAATAACCTCATCATCCAGTGACAATCAAAAGTCCCACCCTGTTGTTTGGTGATTTATTCTCGTTTTAAAAATGAATGAAATATAGTGCCACTGGATTTAAAAAACTTAATCTATTTAATAAGTTTCATGTAAGGAAGACTAACATATCATTTGGTCACCATTCGAAACAATACGTTATACACCTGCATAGGTATTTCCACCTGGAAAAGCTCAAATAAAAACTAAATATATAAAATATTACACAGAAAAGTTTTTTGAACTTGTCCATCCTTTAGATTAGAAATGAAAATAATCCATTAATCTAGATATTGTTATCTTGGACGGACAAACGTTAAGCAGTATACCCCTCCCTCTAGGGACACTCTTCATTTACAAAAAAAAAATCAGTATATTTCCTACAGGATAGTTAGATCATAAATGGTTATACCCTCCCCTTTCCCCAAGTCAACATCTATATTAAAGACATAATATCATGCTTTCCTATATCAAATATGATGTCGACTGTTACAAGGTTTACAAACCTTTAGTATCTATCAAATAAAACTCCGTTATATATTTTCAAATCTTTTAAGTGCTATTTTTTCAAAATAATTTCATAATTTTAATCGTTCAATTTAACAATGACCCGTATAGCCTTTATCCATATTAAATACTTTTAAATAAGCTAAGGCATTAAAACATTGTGAGAAATTAAGTGGATTAAGTACAATAATACGGTACAAGCACATGTACATGTAGTACAGTAACATTCTTATTGTAGATATACAGGTCAAACTTTATAATAAGGATTATATTGAAGAATACACCTTTTATAGTTATAGAAATGTCTTTTACATATTTTTTCGGTATACTATTTAAACACGATTTTTTATTTTAAGCTATTAGTAAAATGTACTATCTTGGTGAGATACATGTATATGCACAAAGAAAAAAATAGTTTTCCATAGTTTTTTTATTCTGAACACTAAATTATATAAAAAAATAAATGAGAAAAAATTATACAGAAAATAATGCTATTATAAGAATATAATATTTTTTGTTCTCATTCAGAACATATAGAAAAGCAACATACTATTTTCCTTAGACCTATCTTGTATACAACATAATTTAGATGGTCTTTCATTTCTTTATTCAATGATATTAAATTTAGACCACCCTCTCTCTTTTTTCTCTCCTTTTTGTCTGTTCCTTAATTTTGCCTTGTATTTTGCATTTTAGCCAATTATTCTGTATTCTGTAAACCCCATTCAGACCCACGTATAGTTTATATATTATGGTTTACATTACAGCTACTTTTTATTGCGATTTCTTTTCTATTAAACTGGAGATAACCCAATTTAAATTATGTTATCCATCGCTCATTAAAAATAAATCGCTTCTTTGAACGGCTCCAATATTAAATTACTACAAATGTAGATGATGTGCTGAGAAAAATGCATATATATACAGTGAAACCTGTTTAAAGAGACCACTTAAGGGAGAGCAAAAAGTGGTCTATTGAGACAGGTCGACTTTTAATACAGATTCAATTTATATGAAATATACTACAGAGGTATCTAAAATTAATGGTTTAATAACACAGGTTTTTGTTTAATACAGGTGGTCTCTTGAGCTGGGTTGAATGTATATACATGTACTATGCTTCTAAATATATAAATTTTTGATAATTTCTATCTGCTGATTTGTTCAAGAAAAATATTACCAATCTGAGAATTTTATAAAACAACCTAGATATCTTACATTGTAAATTTTAAAGCAAATAGTAAATCAGATGTGAATATATACATACACAGACTATATCAAAAGAATGAAAAGCAGATTATACATACAGAACAAATGTCATATATAGGTCTGACAAGTAGCTGAAACAAGCGTATCTACGTATTTATACATCATCGGCTTTCACGTGTTTATGTTAAAACTAAGGAGATAAAGTATTATTGCCAAATGAGATAGCTATCCGCCAAAAACAGTTAAAATGAAGTGGATGTAAGCAATCATAGTCAACCGTACAGTCTTCAACGATGAGAAACCCATATCGTATTTTCGGCTATGAATGTTTTCAATGAAGTTGAAACTAGAATAGCCCTCGGACGTACAAAATAAAGTGTCAGTTTTATTTAATCGTCCATCCATCAATTCATCAATGCTCCTGTATATTAAAATCATTCTGCCGTACGATTGACTGTTTTCCCCCCTTAAGTTTTTATGGACAGAATTGGCTATACAGAATCATACAGTATATATCCTTATCTTATGCAGAACTATTCGAAAACACAGTTGCGCTATACAAGTCTTGTTCGTTTGCACACAAAAGATTACGTACCACAACCTACCTTCCAGAAAACAATCCTCTAGTGTCAAATGGAGCAGACGCTTGTAGTCTATCAGACCTTTATGTATAAAGTTTGATGTTATATGCTAAATTGTTATACCGAAGAATCAAGAGATATTTGAAAATTGTAAAACTTAATGATCATCAAAGAATTATGAAAAAATACATTGGAGACTGATTAAACTGCTTTTGATTTTGATTTTTATGATATATTTTTTAACGTTTAAAGGCTTACAAAAAAACTGATTGCCAAATGAAAATACAATTTCTTGTTTTTTTAATCAAACTATTTACAGTCATTTTAAAAATATTATCTGTATTCTAAATAAGTTGAAATAATGGAATAAGGCATTTAGTGAAAAGAAGTTTTTTGTTAAATTAATCACTACAAATTAGAGTGAACTCAATTCGAAGATTGCGATTTCTACATGTGTTATGTGAAAAGTGCATGATTAGAACTGAAAGAGAGACAAAAAACAGTGACAGTGAACAACTCCTATGATTGAGCAATGTCAATTTTTGTAGCTGCAAATTAAAGGGTTTTTAAAAAGAGACGTTTGAATAGAAATAATTTAATCACTTATTGTAGAATTCATAATGGTATTCATTCGTAACAAATTGAAAGGAACTGGTTACATGATATGCAATTATGGCAGTTGTCAAAATTGACGAATCACAAGAAAAAAACGACTGCATAAATAACAAGATTATTTAAAAAAAAAAAAAAGTAAAAAAAAAAACAATTTGCGTTGATGTTCAAAAATCATATACATGTAGTTATAGTCATTTGATTTTTTTTTACTTCAAACCCTTAATTCGATAAAAGTGTATTGACTGAATAATATTCTATTTGGACAAGATACATTACTTCTCACAATGTTCAGCAACACAACCGTTGCAAAGAACTGAAGACGTTTTGTTTGAAGCGATTGTTTGGTTTTGATTCTTGAAATATCTTAACCATCGAAAAAGTTAGTCACTTCAACCCTCTATTGAAAATTGTGATTTTTTTTAAAAGTGAAATTGTGATTTTTTTAAAAGTTAAATTGTGATTTTTTTAAAAGTGAAATGGAAGCATTTTGCTAAAATACATTTATAAACTAGCCATCTTAATTTTTGTGCATGGTGAAAAAAAAACACCTTGAACTTTCGTGTTAAATAATGTGAATTTCGGTTATTCAGTTAACTATCACAATACAGAGTCTTGCATGTATTCACAAAATCAGTGACTATTTAATAATCAATTTAAACAATTAATTTGGAAATGGTGAAGCTCTCTGTGCAAAACATCATTTGACACGATATATAAAGCAATGAAACAGACTCTCTTTTTTTAACAAAATTATACTTATTAATAAGAAATGATGAGACAGGTCAGTTTTTCCCACTGTATATTAGTAGTTGTAGTATAATTAAAATAGGCAGAGAGTTTTTACTGGCTGAAGTTGTGTACTGATAATCGTATGGGCCGTATCCTGTATATTGTTAGCAAGAGGTTTGTTCTGTTAGACGGTCTGTTTGTTTTGCTAGTCCTAGAAGTTGTACGGTTGGTTATGGTGCTTTACTGTACAAGTAAGCAAAATTTAAACAGACATGTATAATTTTTATATTTTCAAAATCTGTCCGAATTATTGCCTATTAGAAACACTTTATAATATATGCAATTCGAAAAAGGTTCTGAATGTTGATTTATCTTGATTTATCTATGTCGTTTGAAATATATATCGTGTCAAATGCAGTGCAAGTCTCACCTATTCCAAATTATACTTTCAAACTCAGAGTCCTAAAAATTAAAATCAATGACTTGGTATTGCAGTAGTATAGCAAATTACACACTGTGCTTTTATGGATTTATTTTACTAAAAAATGTTTAACTTAGTATTTCTTGTTTATTTGTTTGAATCAATGATTAGTTGGAACACCTCCCTATGACATCCCCATAAAAGCCGTTTAAGGGGTACACTTCTACTTGAAAATAGTTGATACACACGGAGGCATGATATTTTATGTGTGTCCCAACTTTTAACAATTAATCTTTTAATTGCTATTTATATTAGTTTTCTAATTAAAAAATTCACTCAACAAACCTTTATTGCTTTGAAAGTGAGTATTTTTTTTTTATATCCATTGGTTGTTCTTACAATAAAAACTCTTCCTTAAAAAACAGACCTTTAGTATGTAACTTCTTATTACATGTACTCAACAACCATGACAACCGTAATACACAAGAAAAATATGTGATACAGATAGCTGTTTATTTCTGGTCTCTATATAAAAAGGACTTGTATATCTGATTGCTTTAAACTCACCCCTTCACCATCAGTTTCCTCTTTTCTATCTGAGTTATTGTGCGTTCTAGGTACAGAAGTGCTTCTATGTTTAAACCAAGAGTCGGACAGAGGTTCTTGGTCTCCCTGTTTAAAAAAAAGTAAGTCAGCGGTTACATTTTACTACAAAACAAAACAATGTTCATAAAGTACCATGCCCCGCTCGCACTATGACATTCCCTTAGCCAATGAATCGCAAGATTTCATGGATCCACAGTTAAATCTGGCTGACCTATTTACATATCCTCGCATCTGCATTTGTTGATTTTCCTTCTTTGACAAACATAGGTTTTGGGAGGGATCAGAGCTCACAGAGCTGTTTAACCAGACCATATTCTTTATGTTCATGTCCCAAATCAGGGACTGTTCAGTGGTAGTCTTTGGTTTCTTGTCGGTCATCATTGATTTTCGTAAATTAATTTGTTATGAATTAGTTCGATAGTTTTCTCAATATCAATGTTAAAATTGTTTTTATGTCGGGGCATCTTCTCATTAAGGAAGGCAGTACGGTTGCCATTGCTAATTGCTTACATCCACTTCATTTGAAATTTAGTGGATAGTTTTCACATTGGCAATCATACCACATCTCCTAATTTTTATATGTAACAAGTAAATTGATATCACATAGATATTTTAACTATAAAACGCATATGTATTTAGATTTCGTTTATGTACAACCCTCGTACCTTCTTTTGTTCCAGAGGATGTCTAAGTTTTGGTTGTTTCTTTTTCCTTTTGGAAGACGGGATATCCCTATTGGTATGTCTATATATTTTCTCCCTCAGCATACTTTCGTTTCGTTTCAAGGCAGACTTGCTTGGATTTGAATTCAATGTATCATCTGTTGTGTTATCGTCTATTTCTTTTTCCTCTCCAGTTTCTGTAGTAATGTTTTCATCTTTTGAATGTACAATGATTTGATCATTTGTACTCTTATCTAGGTCATTTAAACTGGGATCAATTGGACAATCTTCATCAGTTATTAGTGGATTAACCTGCTTCTTTTTCTAATGAGACACAAAATACATAGGATTAATAGAAACTAAGACAATGGAATATTAAAATATAATAAAATAGTTAGACAACTATACGACTATGCGGTATGGGTTTTTTCTCATTGTGGAAGGCCGTACGGTGACCTATAATTGCATACACTCATTTATCTTTGGTGAATAGTTGTCTCATTTGAAATAAGAAAACTGACATCTCCTATTTTTTATATAGCGTCTATGCCATGAGGACAGTTCAATCAGGAAAGTTTAACATTTGAGAAATCACGAGTATCTGGTTTTTTTTTCATATTCCAACTATATAACTTGGATATATTATTATAGTTGAGTCGAATTTTTCTTTTACTGTGCAAGAAAGAGTGAGAACTTTTCTTACTGAAAAATGTCGAAAATTTCTAACTTAAATGTCTACATTGTCATAAATAAAGTCAGAAAGAAAGAAAGGAAGAATAAAGGATAGAAAAAAGAAAGAAAAAAGAAAAGAAATAAAGAACGAAAGAAAGAAAAAATCAAATTTTACTAAACATTTTGACATTTACATTCTAGATAATGGAATAAATAGATAAAAAAAAAAAAAAAAACAACGTAAAGCAATATAAGTAAACAAATAGATCTTACCGTACAACCCAAAAACATAAATAATTCCATAGTGTGATATATTGCATTTCATGTCTTTACCGTTTTAGAGATTTTTACTAAACAAATGCAATGTTGCTAATGATGTTAAATAAGCTAGAAAAAGGAGGGGGATAATGACATAATTTTTAAATCTTGTTTATTACTTTGGTATTAAATACATGGAGATTGGGATTAAGTACGACGAAAGATTGAGTCGGTAGGTAAACTTATACTTCCGAAGTACATGTATTAGTTGACTTAATTTCATAGTTTTCAGCATTAGTAATTGTTTTTGTGCTGTGGCTTTCTTTAGGTCGCCATGAAAAAGAGATAACCGGAAATCAAATTCTTCCATAGTAAACACCAATTTGATGAACAAGATTTCTATTTTTTTACGCTACTTTTTGGGCCATATATAATAATAATAGCAATGAATAGGACGTTTTTGTTTTGGTCAAATTGTTGTTGTATCATTCAGTGGAAACTGTATATATTGTTAAATTTATTTTAAGAAGATGTTAAAATATTATCGACAACATTAGTCGAAGGAAAGACAAAAATATGATCAAAAGGGAGAAAGGAGAAAATGCACACAAAAACCATCAAAACATCACAAGTAATATAAGACTGCAACAACAAGAACCTAATAAAACATGTAACGAACAAAGGTTCGTACATTGTGAGCGGCATGTAAAATTATTCTGTTTTTTTTTTTATTAAATGTAGGTTTTTTTTTACAATATGTTGTTGTTGTTGTTTTATCCAGATGTTCAGATGGATTGTGGTTTCTTTGGTTATAATTTATTTATCTATGAATCGTACATTCAATAGATTTCTACTACTTGCACTGATTTAACATCTAATGCCAATTTAACAAGATTACACATATATTTTGAAGATTAAGAATGTTAAAGAATTAACTTATGAGGAAAAGGGATTACATTTAAACTAAACACCACGTAACGCCTTCGAAATTATTAACTTTCGTCAAGTAGGCCAAGGGACAAAGTAATTAATCAAACTAGAGGCTCTCAAGAGCCTGTATCGCTCACCTGATTCTACTTGGGTTTTTGAAATCATATAAAAAAATATAAAATTTGGCTAAAAGTAACAACACTTGTCCAGCACCTCATAAGGAAAGGAACATTCATACTATGTTTGATTTCATTCAATTCAGTGGTTCTTTAGAAGAAGACTTTTGTATGCATTTCCCATAGGGTCCTATGTTAAACTAAGTCCCCCACTAGCGGCCATCTTGGATGTTGCAATGACAACAAAGTAACAACACTTGGTCAGCATCTCATTAGGAACATTAATGCTATGTTTGGTTTCATTCCATTCAGTGGTTCACTAAAAGAAGACATTTGTATATATTTCCCATAGGGTCCTATGTTAAACTAAGTCCCCCACTGGCGGCCATCTTGGATGATGGATCAACTACAAAGAACAACACTTGGTCAACACCTCATAAGGAACATTCATGCCATGTTTGGTTTCATTCCATTCAGTGGTTCTTTAAAAGAAGACATTTGAATATATTTCCCATAGGTTCCTATGTTAAACTAATTCCCCCGCTGGTGGCCATCTTGGATGATGGATCGGCTACAAAGTAACAACACTTGGTCAGCACCTTATAAGGAACATTCATGCCATGTTTGGTTTTATTCCATTCAGTGGTTCTCTAAAAGAAGTCATTTGTATGCATTTCCAATAGGGTCCTATGTTAAACTAAGTCCCCTGCTGGCGGCCATCTTGGGTAATGGATCGGCTACAAAGTAACAACACTTGGACAGCACCTCATAAGGAACATTCATGCCATGTTTTGTTTCATTCCATTAAATGGTTCTCTAAAAGAAGTCAATTTGTATGCATTTCCCATAGGGTCCTATGTTAAACTAAGTCCCCCACTAGCGGCCATCTTGGATGTTGCAATGACAACAAAGTAACAACACTTGGTCAGCATCTCATTAGGAACATTAATGCTATGTTTGGTTTCATTCCATTCAGTGGTTCACTAAAAGAAGACATTTGTATATATTTCCCATAGGGTCCTATGTTAAACTAAGTCCCCCACTGGCGGCCATCTTGGATGATGGATCAACTACAAAGAACAACACTTGGTCAACACCTCATAAGGAACATTCATGCCATGTTTGGTTTCATTCCATTCAGTGGTTCTTTAAAAGAAGACATTTGAATATATTTCCCATAGGTTCCTATGTTAAACTAATTCCCCCGCTGGTGGCCATCTTGGATCATGGATCGGCTACAAAGTAACAACACTTGGTCAGCACCTTATAAGGAACATTCATGCCATGTTTGGTTTTATTCCATTCAGTGGTTCTCTAAAAGAAGTCATTTGTATGCATTTCCAATAGGGTCCTATGTTAAACTAAGTCCCCTGCTGGCGGCCATCTTGGGTAATGGATCGGCTACAAAGTAACAACACTTGGACAGCACCTCATAAGGAACATTCATGCCATGTTTTGTTTCATTCCATTAAATGGTTCTCTAAAAGAAGTCAATTTGTATGCATTTCCCATATGGTCCTATGTTAAACTAAGTCCCCCGCTGGCGGTCATCTTGGATGATGGATCGGCTACAAAGTAACAAAACTTGGTCAGCATCTCATAAGGAACATTCATGTCATGTTTGGTTTCATTCCATGCAGTGGTTCTCCATAAGAAAAAACTTGTATGTATTTCCTATAGGGTCCTGTGTTAAACTAAGTCCTCCCACTGGCGGCCATCTTGGATGTTGCAATGACAATGACGATGGATTGGCTACAAAGTAACAACACTTGGTCAGCACCTCATAAGGAACAGTCATGTCAAGTTTGGTTTCATTCCATTCAGTGGTTCTCTAAAAGAAGACATTTGTATATATTTCCCATAGGGTCCTATGTTAAACTAAGTCCCCCACTGGCGGTCATCTTGGATGATGGATCAACTACAAAGAACAACACTTGGTCAACACCTCATAAGGAACATTCATGCCATGTTTGGTTTCATTCCATTCAGTGGTTCTCTAAAAGAAGACATTTGAATATATTTCCCATAGGTTCCTATGTTAAACTAATTCCCCCGCTGGTGGCCATCTTGGATGATGGATCGGCTACAAAGTAACAACACTTGGTCAGCACCTTATAAGGAACATTCATGCCATGTTTGGTTTTATTCCATTCAGTGGTTCTCTAAAAGAAGTCATTTGTATGCATTTCCCATAGGGTCCTATGTTAAACTAAGTCCCCTGCTGGCGGCCATCTTGGGTAATGGATCGGCTACAAAGTAACAACACTTGGACAGCACCTCATAAGGAACATTCATGCCATGTTTTGTTTCATTCTATTAAATGGTTCTCTAAAAGAAGTCAATTTGTATGCATTTCCCATATGGTCCTATGTTAAACTAAGTCACCCGCTGGCGGCCATCTTGGATGATGGATCGGCTACAAAGTAACAACAATTGGTCAGCATCTCATAAGGAACATTCATGCCATGTTTGGTTTCGTTCCATTCAGTGGTTCTCTAAAAGAAGTCATTTGTATGCATTTCCCATAGGTTCCTGTGTTAAACTAAGTCCCCCGCTGGCGGCCATCTTGGATGATGGATCGGCTACAAAGTAACAACACATGGTCATCACCTCATTAGGAACATTCATGCCATGTTTGGTTTCATTCCATTCAGTGGTTCTCTAGAAGAAGTTCAAAATGTAAAAAGTTAACGACGACGACGACGACGGACGACGGACGACGGACGCCAAGTGATGAGAAAAGCTCACTTGGCCCTTCGGGCCAGGTGAGCTAAAAAAGAGAAGAGAATTTTGTAAAAAGAAAACTGAACTGGTCTTAAACAGGCTTTTCAACATTAAAGATCATTGAGGACCTAAAATATGAAATCTAATAAAATGGAGAAAGGAAACAGTGAATATGTCAAAGAGACAATAACCCGACAATAGAAAAGAAAACAACCCGAGTCCAGCAATTGGTCTTCAACACAGCGAGAAATTCCCGTACCCGTAGGCAGGCTTCAGTTGGCCCCTTAACAAAAAGGTGTAATTTTAGTCTCTTTAAAACGAATATGGACGGCATACTAAACTTCGAAACATACAAAGGAAACAAAAGTAAAGTTAAAGTAAGGTTAAATATTTTGGTCAAGGTAGTTTTTGAAGTAAATGAAGTCCAATGAAATTGAAACTTAGAAAACATGTTCCCTATGATATCATCTTTCTAATTTGATTCCAAATTAGAGTTTTGACCCCACTGTTACTTTCCACTGAACATAGAAAGTGATAGTGCCTGCTTCAGGTTGAATTTTTTGGTCAAGCTAGTTTTTGATGAAGTTGAAGTCCTATCAACTTGAAACTTAGTTCACAGTGTCCTATGATATGATCTTTCTCTTTTTAATGTCAACTTAGAGTTTTGACCCAAATTTCCTGGTCCACTAAACACAGAACATAATATTACGATTAGGGAATCTGTCAGTGTATTGTGGACACAAAAGTCTTTCTTCTTGGATAAATCAAAAAAAAAAAAAAAAAAAAGGAATGTTACAATATTAATAAAGGATCCACATTGCTTGTTAGTAGAGTAAGTGCGTGACCTACCCTGAATGATTTGGGGCGGATCCTCAAAATATTTATCCGTGTACCAAAGACTAATTTATCGTCAGTATTACCATAGCGATCCTAGAAAATAAAATTGCAGGATTTTACTTCTTTATTCAGCCTAAGTGGTTCGAATATATATAATTTGATTTCCATTTTACGACACGAGAAGTATATCGGATAATCTTGTACAATGTTCGTGGTTTCTTAGTTATAGGACTATATTGCAACACGTGAAAAGAAATATTGAGTTCACTGAAAACTATTCTCGAGCCCCCTAAAACACGTATGCTTTTTTTTTGCTCAGGATTGAAACCACAAGGAACTCGATGCAAACTGCCAAAAGACAACTAACACTGTTAAGAAAAAGAGATTGTCGTTGATGCGACCAGTCGACTTTTATATTCTAATTATTTCATTATTATCCAAAATACACGTAATTGTTTCTATTATTATATGTATCTATGGTGTTCGCAAAATATGAAACCCAGCACGCACGAAATGCACAAATTATGTATTCAAAAAGTTCTAAAAATTTACAGAGGAATTGCTGTTTTCGTGTGACAAACATTTATAGTGAAATGCAAACTGGTAACGAAAAACGAAACAATTAAAATGCATAATATAAACAGAACAACATTAGTAATAGTTTAGGTGAAACGACATAAACGAAAACGTTATTACAAATATGAAATTATATATTTACCGGTTTTTGCTTTGAAGTTCCCTTTCTTTTAATGCTGCTCCCAGGTCGGCGTTTCGAAGCTGAGCTCACTCTTCTAGTAGAAGATGCACTCTTGGTTCTCTTGACCCGTTTCTTTTTCTTCTTATTTGTTCCTCCTTGCTCTGTTTGAGTTGCATCAGTCTGGTGCTCTGGTATAGTAGTCATCGAAGGCGGAACGGCAATAGGTGATATAAGATCCGGTTGAAAGTCTCCACCATGACTTATACTGTCCAGTACTATTTGAGGAATACTTGGTGTTTGAGTACCTTCGTCTCTCTTACCATCCAGAAAGTCACCAGTCGATTGTAATTGCAAAAAATTGTCACTACCCTGGTCATCATCATCGGAGTCTGAATATTCAGATGAGTAATCGATTGGTTCGGTAACTTCCGGAAGAGACTCGGCAACCATCGTACCCCGAGTTGACGGGTTAATATCGAGAAGTATCGAAGACTCGCGCCTAATTCCTGCAGACAGAAGTGAACCAGTTGTGAGTGTGGAATCAGGTCGATTTCTATCCTCTATAATAATTTCAACACTTCGTGGTGTATCATTAATCAGTGCTTTTTCATCAATCATAACACCGTTACTTTTGCACATACGTTTATTACGGATTTCGCCATTTGCGTATTTTGGATCTGGCTTTGGTGTGTCAACCTCTTTGTTTTCTTGGTAATATTTATAGTTCTGATAAAGTTTATAGCCAACTACAGCAATTATTATTATCAATATCAAAGGTACGATTACCCCAAGTGCTATTGCCGCCGTATAATTTTCTGCCTCTGTGTAAGCTGATTAAACGAAAAGAGATAGAGAGAGAGTGCAATTATTTTTTGTTTTCACGTACATTTTACAAACTCAACAACATCCACTCTTAACAAAACGAAAACAAAAAAGAAAATGCTTTCAAGCAAATAGCCATATTAGAACTCTTCAGAATTGTACTTGACTGTATTTTCTTTACAAAAATCAAACAAAATAGCAGATAAATTGAAAATAAAAGTTGTGTATAGCTGTATTCGACATGGTTAAGATTATTTTCTGTGGAATAATTACTTACTGCAAGGGGACAGTTTGCTTACATTTTAAAAGCAACTACATTTGAATATATTACACTTACGACAGCTACCTGAAAAGATAAACAAGAAATATATGGAATATATTATATTGTTTTATAGGTATTTTTTTTAAACACATGTAGGTTTAACATTCAATCTGTACTTTTAATGTCTCGAAGTAATTTATATCATATTGAACTTAATATTTCGTTAAACTTTGCGTTATAATTGCATAAAAAGCAATAATATTAACGGTTTCAACTTTTCTCCACCTAATGCATATTTCGACTGTAAAATATTCAATCTAGAATTCATAGTTTGCTAGAATTCCTATGAGTTATATTCCCATACAGGTTTTATATTTATCAAGTCTTGACTTCTTTCTTTGAAAGTTTGGTAGTTGAGCTCCGTTAGAAATCTTAACTGTGAGGTATTTAGAATGTTCGACTTGAGCCAGTTTTGTTACGTTATAGATCAACGCTTACTTTTCAGTGAAAATTCTATCGTAGCACCTGGAGATGACACAGATTTTGATGTCTGTCCATCATAACAGTTATTGGGATACTGTGTCATGTATCGTGAATTCCCATCAGTTGACATCACCTAGAAAGAAAAAGAACAAAAACCCAGTGGCGATTGGAGATGCTATTGAGTACGAGAGAATGGTGTTCCAGAAAACTGAGAGTTAAATAATCCCCTATCATGATTAAATCATTTATTTTAAAATTGTAAGTTTAATATTCAGATTTGTATTTTTTTCAACGTGTTTCCGAAATGTTTTGAATGCACGAGCAAGGAGATGACTGTAACCCACAAAGTGTTCCATCTCAGACACAGTACACATTGCTATATACACTATCTGTTGTTCCGATGCTATTGTAACTAAGTATACATGTACATCTTTAAAATAAAATAATCTCCAGTAGTTGAGTACAATATAAAAAAGAAGATGTGGTATGATTGTTAATGAGACAACTATCCACAAAAGACCAAAATGACACAGACATTAACAACTATAGGTCACCGTACGGCCTTCAACAATGAGCAAAGCTCATACCGCATAGTCAGCTATAAAAGGCCCCGATAAGTTTGTATATAGTTGAGAAACAAAGAATACAAAATACTGAAAACTTTACTATATTAATATGCATTCCGTAGGGTGATCTAAAACTAAGTATTTAAAAGTAACCGTAGTTCTATTTTCAACAAAATATCTGGGTTGATGCCACTGCTGGTGGACGTTTCGTCTCCGAGGGTATCACCAGCCCAGTAGTCGACACTTCTGGGTTGATATGAATTTCAATAATGTGGTCATTTTTATAAATTTCTTGTTTACAAAACCTTGAATTCTTTGAAAAACTAAGGGGTTTCTTATCCCAGGCATAGATTACCTAAGCCGTATTTGCACAACTTTTTGGAATTTGGGATCCTCAATGCTCTTCAACTTTGTACTTGTTTGGCTTTATAAATATTTTGATATGAGCGTCACTGATGAGTCTTATGTAGACAAAACGCGCGTCTGGCGTACTAAATTAAAATCCTGGTACCTTTGATAACTATTTCTTTATCTTGGAGTGAATAATTTTCAAATTATTGAAATTGCTTTCTTAAAAGGTAAATTTACAAAAGTGTACACTAATACATGATGATTGATTGAACAGGATCACGTGTAATTTCATTGTCAACTGTGTGCACCAGAATTATTGGTTGAAATTTCATTTTTCAAAACATATTAATAAAAATTCTAAAACAGCCAATTGATTCACATTGGCGGATCCAGAACTTTTCCTAAAAGGGGGCCCACTGACTGACCTAAAAAAAGGGGGCTCCAGTAATGCCTCTGTGATTCCCTATATAATCAACCAATTTTTTCTCACGAAAGGGGGGGGGGGGGGGGGGGCGCCCCCAGCCCTCCCTGGATCCGCCTATGATTCATTAAACAGAGTGAAATCTAATCTTACCAAACATGATATTCTGTAGGTGGTAGATTCGTCCGTTGTTGTGTCCAGATTAAGTACATGTTGATATGTCATGGAGTTTCCAGAGGATGAATATAAACAATATAGGTCTCCTTGAGCTATAAAAATGTTACATATGTATATTCATTGTTATTATATTAGAAAACAATAGTATCAACAAAACATAATATAACAACCATAATTTGATTTGAAAGGATTGGATGATTGGCGTTGTTTATCACAACTTTCCACACTATTGCGGCGATACGTTTTTATTTTTTATGGAGACCGGAGTGCACAGAGAGAACAACCGAACTTCGACAGAAGAAAACCTGGCAATCCCAATGAATTATGATCGGCATCGAAAGCACCATACATACATGTATGCGGGGTTCGAACTCACTACCTTATATGATCTAAAATGTAATTAGACCACAAGGCCTCCGAATACCCCCCCCCCCCCCCCCTTCTCCCTCATTTTTTAAAAATGTAGTATGGTCAATTAAAAAGTTTATTGAATACTCTTTTCAAATTGAAGGATTATGTAATGAAGTATTATAGAATACCTTTTTTTTAATATACTGTAAAAATATTAAGAAACGAAAGCTCAGTCAACTACAACGGGCAAAGCATACCTTAGATTGATTTGGTTATTTTAACGTCCCTTTTGCTTTTTTAGCTTCTTAAGTTTTCACGTTTTTATACATCCTTGTCTTTTAAATCTTTATGGTTTTAATATTCCAAGGTAAATCCAGAAAAGGGTTTCAGACGCAGCATTTTTTTAATTTCATACCCAATAGAAAAGGTAAAATCACAAAAAAAAACCCCGAAAGCCGTTGAAAATTCAAAACTGAAAATCCCTAATAAAATTGCAAAATCGAAAGCGCAAACACATCAAACGAATGGACAACAACTGTTATATTCCTGACTTGGTACGTACAGGCATTTTCTTATTTAGAAAATGGCGGATCAAACCTGGTTTTATAGCTTTGTAACTAAACCTCTCACTTGAATTAACAGATTTATTTAATTACTAGTCTTACCTGAATACATGATATTTTGTGGACATTGTGTGTAGTTAAAAGCTAGAGCACTTTTATCTGTACATATGCCAACAGAGGAATCGAAGTTACACGCCGAATTCCCTGAACTATCAGTAAAGTTGTATGACCAGTCACCCTGGATAACACTGGAACAGGTCGAAGCTGCTTCAGATGCGTATCCTAAAAAATATAATGAAAAATTTCTAAATTTATCAATATGTATTTATTTTATTATATTTTCATTCCCATTAAGAAGAGATGTAGGACAAACTTCAATGAAACATTGAGACATGAGACAGAAGGAATTTAGATGTCAATATATATTAGAGTATTCAATAAGTACATGTACAGGTTAAAAAAGGGTCAATCAGAGTGTCTTAACAAAACGATCCTTATCACCCTGATTTTTATTTTCTTTAAAGGAGAAGGCTGTAACCAAAAAAAGGTACAGATAATGTAAAAATGTGGTCTAATATGCACTCTGTTTATGCAGCAAATATATCACAACACACATTTGGAACACCTTATCAATTTGTTTTATGTTGTAAAATTCTATTGTTATTTGGTCTTTTTGTAATTGGTCGGTTGTTTCAACGACAGTTTGAATCACTTATATACATTTTGACTACATGTATATGAAAATATGTAGAAATGTTGAAAAATATTTGAAGTATATGAATTATATATCAACTTCTATTAAATTAAAATGCAAGATGAAAGCCTGCCAGCTTTAAGATTTTGTATATATGAGTGATAAAAATTCAGGGGCGCAAATACCATTAGATCAATCATTAAAGATGACTTGAGCTTAATAAAAATGGCATTTATAGTCAAATACAGTAAATACTAGTGTGTCTTCCAGGACATCCTACCAATCAGTCAGTCACCATTCACAATTAACCATATCAACTCACTAACTCACAAAATTTACCCATTTACTAACTTACAAAAATTACTCATTCACTAACTCATAAAGTTTACTCACTCACTAACTTACAGAGTTTAATGATCACTCGAATAACTTACCATCTTGCACCATAATGTTATATGAACCATATGCATACACCGTTCTGTCACAGATGTCAGCGACCGTCACAGATGCTGTGTTTGCAACTGTCTTCATCCGTTCGTTGCTTAGTGTTGATTCTTCAACTGTAAATACAGATATTTATAAAATTAACACAAATAATGTTTTTCTTTGACAACGAAAAACGATTCAATCTCTTGCATTACCACCATATTATATTGTATTTCTATTTTACATTTAAAATAAGCCGAATACTTATGAAAGTTATATGAATTCAGACTATGTTTTACGTCAAAAATATAGTTTTCAATACATTCCATCAAGCTGAAAATCGCCACAATATCATAAAGTTATACTTAAAATTCATTTATTGTTATTTGCTTAACGTCCAGTACAAAATACTTCGTGCTTATTCAGGACGATTGTTGTTTTTGGACGTCAAGTGGCTGATATTTCATGCATTTTCAGGACGATTGTTGTTTTTGGACGTCAAGTGGCAGATATTTCATGTATTTTCAGGACGATTGTTGTTTTTGGACGTCAAGTGGCTGATATTTCATGCATTTTCAGGACGATTGTTGTTTTTGGATGTCAAGTGGCTGATATTTCATGCACTTTCAGGACGATTGTTGTTTTTGGACGTCAAGTGGCTGATATTTCATGTATTTTCAGGACGATTGTTGTTTTTGGACGTCAAGTGGCTGATATTTCATGTATTATCAGGACGGTTGTTGTTTGTTGGATGTTCAGTGCCAAATATGTAATGCTTGTTGAGGACGATAATTGTTTGTTCGACGTCCAGTGGCAAATAGTTCATGCATATTCAGGACGAGTATGTGTACAATGACTTAAGAAACCTCTGATAAGTTTGTTTAGCTTGGGACAAGCATGTGCATACGTGACAGGTTTTTATAATAGATATAAGATGTGATATAAGTGCCAATGAGACAACTTTCCATCTAAGTCGCAATTTGTAAAAGTAAACCATTTTTACAACACTTATTTGAGAACTCAAAATCTTCCTTCAATATTTTCATTTCATGTAAAAAGAAACATATAAAAAAGTAATATATAAAAACGAATGATTTAAAAAAACAAATTCAATCAAAGACTCTATCAGAAAATGATGCAATACTATTAAAATAATCAATCCATATGTTAATTTGAACGATGGAATATGATATTCCCAGGTTTTGAACATTTTGTTTAAAATGCATGTTAGCGAGCGCAAAAGAATAACTCTAGATTAAAGGTGTTTGCAGGCGCCCCAACTTTTGACAGTGGATAATTTTCTCATAACAAAACAAGAACGACCTACCTGAATCTTCATAGTAATAGTATTGGAATGTGGTGACTTTAACTAGCTTAAAGCATATATATGCTCGAACGTCCACTCCATAACGCGTAAAAGTGCTTGACCTAAAACATAGAAAAATACATGAGCTTTTTGTGTACTTACACAAAATGTTCATGAACAACAAAAAAAAAGTATTGGTTGTGGAGCAATAAAGCTCAACCTCAAACTTCTTGGGACCCTGCGACATTCCCGTTTTTGTGGGATTCTTAATGATGATTCCTTACTTTTATCTATATTTTGTTGTATAGATTTTTGAAGAAAAGAAAGAAGTGCTGATATTCATATAAACATACAACTTTAAATCATTTTTATAGATTTATAAATGCGAACAAATAAGAGAGGATCGGTATGTGTTCATCATAATTTGATCTCATTTAGTTCAAAACAAACTTGTCGTTGACGACCTTACGGTGACCTGTAAATGTTAATTTCTGTGCCATTCTGTCTCTTGTGGGGAGTTGTTTATATGTAATCATACCACACTTTCTAACTTTTATATTGTCTCTGGGTATTTTTATCGTATATACTAGTCAACAGAGTTTAGATAAATTCAGTTCAAGACAATATTACTTATCCAAAAATAGGGAAGAGGGTATGTTGAACACTTGTATACACTCAATTAACGCCAATATATACAGTACAATATAAAATATAAGACAAATCAAAAACGAGTCTGTATTTGCAATGAGCAATTCGGAAGTGAGAGCAGAACTTTTTCCACCAAACATATTTTCCGCAGTTATACGCCAAACATTCTAGTTCTGCTGTTCACTGTGAAATTTGGGATTTTTAAAAAGCGAAACACATGTATCTGTGTATTTCATATTTTAGTTTGATTGAAGCATATATTTGATGTGATTTTATGGAGAATGGACTGAATTTAATGCATCATAGAAAATTTATGTGACGAGACACATTACAAGCATACACACAAGTCAACATTGGTGATATTTTTCTATAGATAAGGGACGACATCAAAAGTTCAATGTAGGATAAAAAACTTAATTCATATAGTTTTTCACTGACCCCCCCCCCCCCCCCCCCCCCGCCACATCTTAACTTAATTTGAGAAAAATTGATTTACCAATAGGGATATATGTAAAAATCGATTTTAGATATACAAAACTTGCAGAAATTTAACCCTCCCCCCCCCCAAAAAAAACTATTTGATTTAAGTTTTTTTTATCCTACATCGATCTTTTGATGTCGTCCCTAAGGTATTGTGTTTATTCCCTTATTCTAAAAAAAAAAATTCACGCTTTAGTTACCTTGCTACATATTGAGTTCCCGAACTTGTATAGCATTCAAAACTAAGGCTACCAAATGTTGAAGTTGGATAATCGATTATTATATTTGATGTAATGGAAAGCGATCCTTTGTCTGTTGAATGCCATGTTCCACTATTCATAGGAAATAAACAAGCTCCATCTAAAATAGAAAAAAAAAATATATGCCAATAAGAAACTAGACGAAATGTAAAAGCTATCGGGTTTCTTTATTACTGTATATTTATAACTCATTCAATGTTTTCATATGAAATGCGAGCTAAGGGAACTATCATTTGATTTTAGGGGGGGGGGGGGGGGTGGTTAGGATAAAATTTAAAAAAAAAATAGGCAGGATAGGAGTGTTTAGTAAAAAAAAAAAGAAGGCTGGATGAGCAACTTTGCAAAAAAAAAAAAGGAGGATGACATTCTATGTAAAAAAACTTTAAAAAAAAGTCATGATAAACTAATAAAAAAAAGCAGGACTTAGTAGAGTGAACAAAAAGGCAGGATTGAGATTACAACTGAAAAAAATACAGGACAACATTTTTCATTATGGCCCCTCTGCCACCACCTCTCCCCCTTAAAAATACAATGGTAGCTCCCATAAGTTTAAACGGGGGCGTTTCGAACACTATGCCTCCATTCAAACGTGAGCATTGATCGAGAGAAAAAGGGGGTATGACCATCACCGTCACACGCAGTGTTGGTTTAAACATTTCCATTTTGACGAACCATTAGTATATATCTGAACAATTTGGTAGATTGAAGCTTGTCGGTGATCTTCAGTCAGACAAGAGAAGTGTAGATAGCTCATAACTTAAACGAAGACGCTGATTTCTTTTTATTTCAATGCATCTCTTTAAGGTTGACAGTTTAATTATATAACTAACTCAATTGTAAGAGAAAATATAAATCAGAGAATAATGGTATCCGAATAACATTTATATACATGTATGAGGATTGACAGGTACAAAGGAACATAGGAATTAGGGACCGGAAAGACGGGTCAGTCGAAAGGGGTAGCGGAAGTTAGGAGTGGGAACAAGGGGAAAAGTTGGAGTAAAATATGGATATGCTGGAATATAGAATTTGGTCGATTTTCGTCAAGCAGTTAGGGATAGGGAAGTGGGAGAAGGGGGATTGAGAGTAAGGAAGTTGGGATGCTTAAGTGGGAGTCAGGAACCATTGCCTACCTCCTCAGTTTTATATCTCATATATTCTTTCCTTCCAGTACATTTGTTTTGCAATACAAATACTAAATAATTGATTTCAATATAAATTATTCAACTTACCTATGACGTCATGATTCTGAAGAAGAACAAGAATGAAAGAGATGAACCAGAATGACGACTGTTGACACAAAATCATCTTATGTTGGAAATTTCACTTTCCCTAGAAGATCATCCATATTTCCTAATCATCTTATGAAAAATAACCGTTTTCTCATGTTTTCTATATAAAATTTAACTGTATATCATAGTGTCGGCCATTGTTTTAATCTACCTAGCAATAGTATTGTCACGGATGCATAAACAATAATTTTACCAAGACAAAGTCTAAAACTTTTAAAGACTAAGCCGATTTTTGGAAATAGAACAAATTTCATCGACATTAAGATTAGTGTATTAAATAATGTTCTTTTAAATATGGATTTAAAAATTATATGAATCAACTTTGAGGCTACTGGATTATGTCAAATTGTTTATAAATGAATTCATACTTCTTATTAAATGTTTTTTTTTTAAATTTCAATCGGGAAAACAGGATGGAAATGCATGTTTATTTTAAAATTCAATTAGTCACATGTGCTTAATGCGTAAGCACACTTAAGCTTATAACTCAAACGCAAAAACAATAATTGAAAACTTACAAGTTGCATACGAAATTAAATGTGCTTGAATTATATTTTCTATTAATCATTCATATTACATGTAACAACATTAATGGCACTAATGTGTATACACCAGATGCGTATTTTGACAATTAATGGTTCATCAGTGATGCTTGAGGCGGAAAAATTTTAAATATCCGAAATCTAATTATAAAAAAGAAGATGTGGTATGATTGCCAATGAGACAAGTCTACACAAGAGACCAAAATGACACAGAAATTAACAACTATAATAGGTCACCGTATTTAACTATTTAAGCAAGGTGTTAGTGTAACTTTTAATAAAGGGTGGGGTGGTGCGGGGCTCCAGTCATGTTTCAGTGATTCCCTATAAAATCAACCAAATGTGTCTTTCTAAAAGGGGTGCCTTGGCCACGGGGCCTTTTAGATCCACCTATGGGTGCGTTATAAAAATTGATTTGAGATTATGCCAATAAATTTTATATCACTAGTCATTATAGTGGAAAACAAAAACTATGGTTCATTAATGTATACTAACTTCATTTCATACTGTCGGTGAACAGTCGAAAGCTCGGTTGTATCAATATACTTGGCATTTCTGTAATCTACAGTTTCAATAGCAGAAGGTCTGAATAGGGGATCCTTCATTTCTATATTGTTTAGATATTTTACGCTTAATATTTTTTTATATTAGCATCGAATTATGTTCACATCTTAATTTTTGGCTTATTTTTGTCGATCTGTTATTTCTATTTTTTGCCTTTTTCTGCACTTTTTTTATTCATCATTTTCTATTCTGTAAACCCTATATTTACCTATTCCTAGAACGTTTCAAATCAATGATGTCATTTCAACTTCAGAAATAAAATTGGAGAATAATCTCGACAAATGAACTCGTTTTACTTTAGTTGTACAAGAAACGTAGAAATTATTTGTTAATTTAATAAGTTTTGGGATAATTTCCACCACAAAGTTTTTAACCACGCCAATATCAATAGACAGGGGAAATTTCCCCCTAAAGATGACCAATAAGAAATTAATAGACAGGGGAAATTTCCCCCTAAAGATGACCAATAAGAAATCAATAGACAGGGGAAATTTCCCCCTAAAGATAACCAATAAGAAATCAATAGACAGGGGAAATTTCCCCCTAAAGATAACCAATAAGAAATCAAAAGACAGGGGAAATTTCCCCCTAAAGATAACCAATAAGAAATCAATAGACAGGGGAAATTTCCCCCTAAAGATAACCAATAAGAAATCAATGGACAGGGGACATTCCCCCTAAAGATAACCAATAAGAAATCAATGGACAGGGGACATTCCCCCTAAAGATAACCAATAAGAAATCAATGGACAGGGGACATTCCCCCTAAAGATAACCAACAAGAAATCAATAGACAGGGGACATTTCCCCTAAAGATAACCAATAAGAAATCAATAGACAGGGGACATTTCCCCCTAAAGATAACCAATAAGAAATCAATAGACAGGGGACATTTCCCCCTAAAGATAACCAATAAGAAATCAATAGACAGGGGAAATTTCCCCCTAAAGATAACCAATAAGAAATCAATAGACAGGGGAAATTTCCCCCTAAAGATAACCAATAAGAAATCAATGGACAGGGGACATTCCCCCTAAAGATAACCAATAAGAAATCAATGGACAGGGGACATTCCCCCTAAAGATAACCAATAAGAAATCAATGGACAGGGGACATTCCCCCTAAAGATAACCAATAAGAAATCAATGGACAGGGGACATTCCCCCTAAAGATAACCAATAAGAAATCAATGGACAGGGGACATTCCCCCTAAAGATAACCAATAAGAAATCAATGGACAGGGGACATTCCCCCTAAAGATAACCAATAAGAATTCAATGGACAGGGGACATTCCCCCTAAAGATAACCAATAAGAAATCAATGGACAGGGGACATTCCCCCTAAAGATAACCAATAAGAAATCAATGGACAGGGGACATTCCCCCTAAAGATAACCAATAAGAATTCAATGGACAGGGGACATTCCCCCTAAAGATAACCAATAAGAAATCAATGGACAGGGGACATTCCCCCTAAAGATAACCAATAAGAAATCAATGGACAGGGGACATTCCCCCTAAAGATAACCAATAAGAAATCAATGGACAGGGGACATTCCCCCTAAAGATAACCAATAAGAAATCAATAGACAGGGGACATTCCCCCTAAAGATAACCAATAAGAATTCAATGGACAGGGGACATTCCCCCTAAAGATAACCAATAAGAAATCAATGGACAGGGGACATTCCCCCTAAAGATAACCAATAAGAAATCAATGGACAGGGGACATTCCCCCTAAAGATAACCAATAAGAAATCAATGGACAGGGGACATTCCCCCTAAAGATAACCAATAAGAATTCAATGGACAGGGGACATTCCCCCTAAAGATAACCAATAAGAAATCAATGGACAGGGGACATTCCCCCTAAAGATAACCAATAAGAAATCAATGGACAGGGGACATTCCCCCTAAAGATAACCAATAAGAAATCAATGGACAGGGGACATTCCCCCTAAAGATAACCAATAAGAAATCAATGGACAGGGGACATTCCCCCTAAAGATAACCAATAAGAAATCAATGGACAGGGGACATTCCCCCTAAAGATAACCAATAAGAAATCAATGGACAGGGGACATTTCCCCTAAAGATAACCAACAAGAAATCAATAGACAGGGGAAATTTCCCCCTAAAGATAATCATTAAGAAATCAATGGACAGGGGACATTCCCCCTAAAGATAACCAATAAGAAATCAATAGACAGGGGACATTCCCCCTAAAGATAATCATTAAGAAATCAATAGACAGGGGAAATTTCCCCCTAAAGATAACCAATAAGAAATCAATATATATAGACAGTGGAAATTTCCCCAAAAGATGATAACCAACAAAAAATCAGTAGCATGGAGGAATTTCCCCGAAAAGATAATAACGAAAAAGAAATCATTAGAATTTCCACAAAAAGACAACGAAATAGTAATTAGTAGACTGGGAAATTATCCCAATTCAGGCCACATTATTGTATATATCTCCAATTATGATTCGTATTCAACATACATTTTTATTGAAGAATAAAAACAACGGTTAATAAATTATTATAGCATGTATCATTAATGTCCGGTGACAGATATTTCATGCAAATTGAATGCAAGAAGAGTTTCAAAAGTTTCTTCAAATTAGAGAGTATGTAACTAGTAGTTATTACCAACTTGAAAAAGTATGTTATAGATAATGGCCGAACATTGGACTAGTTAACAACGGAAACTATTCAAGGAGCTTTCAGAAATTGCAGAGAGCGTGATATTAATTATACACGGAGATGTATTTCATTATTGATCAAATATACTATCTGGTTGTCTACCAGTTGCAAATATTTCAGACAAGAACAAAATGATACGTATGGTCATTGCATTTAAGGAGTTAGGATTTTGATATATAGAAGTAATTGGGTCCCACACTAGGCAGCGTTTAGATAAGATACATAAAAAGTCTATGCAATATGTAGTTCAATCAGGGTAATTCCGGGCACCCTGCACCTCCCTAATTATTCTCCCTCTGATTTGATGTAGGGCGAAGACGTTTGTTTACCGGTGTCAGAATTGTGTCTTATGAGTAAGTCCGAATATTTCCCCTTGTCGCTTGACATTAATGATCTCCTGAAGCACTTTGTGTCAGGAAATGATTAATAAGTTAAACATATTTTTAATTCAAGGTGCCGTATTGAAATCTAGATATTAGGTGAACGCCCATTTGCGTAATTTCGACTGTTGGTTCGTGTTTTAAACTTAGATTGCTATATATGTCTAATAAGTCCTGTTACTTAGAACTTAAATAAATTCTTCGTTCTTCATTAAATTGTCCGTAGGCTCCTTCTCCCCCCGAATAGATCATAGCTTATTGATCATAAGGGCTGTGATCAAATGAATTTCGTGAGTTCTTTTAGTGCCGAGGGTGTGTCTTGTTTAATGGGTTTTCATTGGTTTGGTGTATTGCGACCCTCAATATTTAAAATAGACACACAAGTCAGCCATGTTTTAAGATGAAATAGATTGATGTTAGATTTAAAACTGTTCGAAGAACCACATATACAAGGTATATTTTTTTTCCTTCATCTTTCCTCAGATTATTTTCATTTTATGTTATTGATGGAAAAATACGACTTTTTAAATCTTTACTATATTTTCTCTTGAATTTTGGATATGACACAGATATAAAAAAGAATATGAGGTATGATTGCCAATGAGACAACTCTCCACAAGAGACCAAATGACACAGTCATTAAGTCATCATATGACTTTAAAAATGAGCAAAGCCCATACCGCATAGGAATCTATTAAAGGTCCCGAAATGACAAATGTAAAACAATTCAAACGAGAAAACTACATGTAATGACCTAATTTATGTACAAAAAGTGAACACAAATATGTAACACATCAACAAACGACAACCAATGACTTAAATGTAAATGTACATGCTCTTGACTTGCGACAGGCACACACATGCAGAATGTGGCGGGGTTAAATATATTAGCGGGATCCCAACCCTCCCTCAACCTGGGACAGTGGTGTAACTTTTTAAGATAAGAAGACTATCTGGCATTGAAATTTTGACGACGTTTTTACTTAGATACGATGTTATGCACTTTCTTAATATGGATTTGAGGAACGATCACATTGGCGGATCCAAGGATGGGGGGGGGGGGGGTACGGGGGTTGGAACCCCCCCTTTTTTGGCCGCTCAATGTATTTGAATGGGGACATTAATATATCAACTTCTTTAGTGTACGGAACAACTATAAGGTATACATATCCGACTGGCAGGTTTCTTTAACCTTGACCTCATATTCATGGTTTATTGAACAATTAAGTTTTTGTGGTCTAGTCTATTTATCAGTTACTGTGAGCATTAAGGACACTATTTTTAGTGTATGGAATGATTGTAAGTTACATATTGTACATACATGTATCTGTCTGGCAGATTCATATGGCTTGAACTATTGGTCAGTGATAAGTTTTCATGTTTTTTTCTCTCAGTTAAACATATGCTATAAGCAATACATCAACTATATTTTGTGTATAAAATGATTGTAAGGTGTACATGTCTATCTGGCAGGGTTCACATGACTCTGACCTCATTTGTTTGTCCGTAAACCATGGTTAATGTAAATATTTTGAAGTTTTGTTTGTTTCCCGCCGGTTACTTATGATGAGCAATCGAATCATGATATTTGGTGTACGGACATTTTGTAATGTGTTCACTGAGGCAGATTTAGGATGGGAGGTTTTTTTTATATATAAGAAATGCATGGGTTGTAGGCTTCTTACTTATAAGTTTCGCAACAAAGGTTGGCCTGCTAGTTTCACCCTATGTTTCAATATCCTGAATCGAGAAAGGCCACATGTCTTTTTTTCATGGTTAATCTGGCAGCAAACTCATTCTTATTGATTATGATAATGTTTAGTTTGCATTATGAATAATAATATTTATTTTGAATGTCTGGTTTTGTTTCCTCTCCCGGAATAAAAGTAAAAGAAGAGAAAAGTTCAAAATATCAAGGGGAATAAATAATTACAATGAAGCAAGTTCTTGCTTTCTGATTCATCGACTGATTAATTGGTTGATATTAACCCCCACTTTAACACACTTGTGCTATTTTGTGCTGATCAGTTTTTATTGGAGGAGTGCCATGAGCGATGCACAGACCTATGGTATGAAAACTGACAGTCTTAGTGAATTAAAATTGCAGTCGAGTGCACCTGATACATTCTAATGCCTTAGTTTTTAGTACTCAAATAGATGAATGAGAATCTGTATACTTAACTTACTCAATGAAATGTAGATAAAACTGGCACCATATTCTGATATGCAAATCTGTGCCCTTACTCAGCCAAATGCATCTGAGACAAGCTTGGGGTCTCCAGCGGATGTACGGGGAAAGCTTCACATTCTTTTAGCATAGAACTAAATACCTTTTTTTACATAACACAATGTACCTTCTAATAGCATGACACTAATTTCTTTTTTGTCCCTCTTCTACATGTATTTGAAGGATCAACTATATCAATTTGTGAAAAACCTAGCCATTAACCACGCAAAATCAGAAAAATTTGAATCATTTATACGACGGGTGCCACATGTGGAGCAGGATCTGCTTACCCTTCCGGAGCACCTGAGATCACCCCTAGTTTTTGGTGGGGTTCGTGTTGTTTATTCTTTAGTTTTCTATGTTGTGTCATGTGTACTATTGTTTTTCTGTTTGTCTTTTTCATTTTTAGCCATGGCGTTGTCAGTTTGTTTTTGATTTATGAGTTTGACTGTCCCTTTGGTATCTTTCGTCCCTCTTTTATACGGACGGAATTTTCTAGTAAATGCTATAGAATTGAAAGTAGCATTGAAGAGTACAAAATTATGTCCATATATGTACATGGTGTAAATTATGTGGATTAAACATGAATAAGACTGGAAAACAGATAACAGATATCCCCCAACCATCCCTAAAAAACCAAAAACAAAACAAAACAATAAAGAAAAAAATAAATAAATCACGAACATGACCAGTAACAACATACAGAATATAGGCAAGATAAATACTACTCATACTGCAAACAATCTAGTCTTTGGTTGGGTTATTCCTTTTTTAACACATTCCCAATTTCCATTCTTAATTTTACAAGAAACAAAATAAACAAGGTTTTAAATTATATTAAAAGTAACACAGTTTATACCTACACTGTATGTAATAGAAATCGAAAAAAAAAAATGATTAAAGTAAGAATACAAAACATGCAATGATAATATGATATCTCGTGTTTCCTTTCAGTGACATATCATCTTAGCAAACATATAAAGGAGGGGCGAAAAATATCAGGACAGTCACATTCGAAAGTAAACTGATAACACTATGGCTACATTTGTATGAAGATCATGAAGATTATTCTCCTTAAATCTGTACCGGGAAGTGTTATCTCAACAGGTATCTAGCTTTAATTGTATAGTTTTATTATTGATATTCACCCCATATGTATCTAGAGTTAAATTAGGTATTTACATGACAGAACTTTCTTGGTATTCCTAATTATTAGAAGATTTTATATGCACAGAAGTAATATACCTAAAACGACAAAGTTATTTTCATTTACCCGTATATAATTATGAAAACCGTTTTTAAAAGTGATTATTTTCTAAGGGTTCTTGAATATTTCGCGTTGGTGTCTTGTCATGGCTTTGTTTGGACTTGTTTGTTTGCTTTTTGGCCTTGAATGTTTTTTTTTATATAAATTAAACCGTTGGTTTTCCCGTTGAAATGGTTTTACACTAGTAATTTTGGGGCGCTTTATAGCTTATTGTTCGGTGTAAGCCAAGGCTCCGTGTTGAAGGCCGTACATTGAACTATAATGGTTTACTTTTATAAATTGTTATTTGGATGGAGAGTTGTCTCATTGGCACTCTCACCACATCTTCCTATATCTATAAACAATAGTTAACAAGACACAACTTAGAAAGATAAATACTTAGCAACACGAACGCACCAAAAATTGGGTATGATCCCATGTGCTCCGGGAGGGTAAGCAGATACTGCTCCACATTTACATAGGTCATTAGTTGTTATTAGGTCAGTTCAAGGATAACCATAAGTGGTAGGTTAATTTTAACTTGTTTTTAGTTATATAAGCAAAGCATCAGAACATGTCATTTCCATTAACAATGTTTTGTCCAAACCCCTCAGTCATAGTCTATCGACTGTAAAACTGTTTACATGTATTAGTTTTCGATAAGATGAGTTAAAGATGAACTGATAATGCTTAGTCAATTATATTTGGTATGCAGCTATAATTGGCATTTGCAAGTAACCACGGATATTATATGGCTCCACCACCTCATCATGCTTCATTGAATTGAAACGTTTACGTCTACAAGTTAATGTTTGTTAAGGGAACGACGTCTTATAAGCCGATATTATTAGTTATGCAGTTGTATTAACATTGGAAAATCTCATTTCCATGGAGATTGTATAGCCATGTATCTCAGTCAGGGTTAATCGACTTTGAATATTTGCATAACTTATATGTTTAAGTATTGCTATTATAATTTCAACATTTGCGTTATCAAAATAACGAAAAAAGAGAGACTTATCTCTGTGACAACAGTTTATTTATTTTTAATTGGAAATCACAATTGTTCATCCAAGGTACTTGAAAAAGAAATATTTGTAAAGACAAATAACTATAATGCAATTTGCAACTTTATTGATATCAATTTTGTATTCTGTGTTATCAGAAATATTGCACGTGTCAGATGAGCTTAACTCCAATAGCATAAGACTATTTGTGCTTTCCGGCACTCCAGCTTTCCCCACCAATAAAAAACGGATTGCCTCGATTTAGCTTAATAGTAAATAAAGTGGTATTCAACACTAACCAATCAATCAATCAATCAATCAATCAATCAATCAATCAATCAATCAATCAATCAATTAATCAATAAAACTCAACAAACCTTTTAATATTTTAAGTATTGTGTCCTGTTTCTCGGACAGAGTGTTATGAATAAACGGCATACACCTTTTGGCTATATGTATATATACAAACAACATGCAATATGAGGTCGATCAAGAAACATGATACAGAAATATTCATTCTAAAGGTTATATTCTGTACTATCTGTACTATCTGTTTTTCCCGGTTGCCTTAAATCGTACGATAGAATTTCTTAGCAATAAAGATCAAAAGTCAAAGACGGACATTCTCATATTTTGCCAGATGTCAGAATGTTCTTTTCTATATTAGAAAAGTGTAGGCTAATGGATAAACATTTTCGGAGATTTATTTATAGTCACTTATTGTGAACACTTTGAAGTATTTAAAATAAGTTACAATAGACCGCAACTTTCAAAAGAAATTCCATAAAAAAAGAAAACAGAAAGGTCAGAAACATTAGACATTTATCATAGAAGTTCAAATATACCGTAATATAATATGTTAGCATGGTAGATTTAAAACATAATTTTATAATAAAAAAATATAAAAGAGGGACGAAAGATACCAGTCAAACTCATAGATTTAAAATAAACCGACAACGCAATTGCTAAAAATAAAAAGACAAACAAAACCCACAAATAATAGTACTGAAGACACAACATAGAAAACTAAAGACTTAGCAACACGAACCGTACCAAAAAATCTAGGGGTGTTCTCAGGTGCTGAGGAAGGGTAAGCAGATCCTGCTCCACATGTGGCACCCGCTGTGTTGCTTATGTTATTACAAATCTGGTAAATATTCTAATTTGGTAGGTCACACTCGTGAAAAGGGAAGGGGATTATAGTTACAATATGAGGAACATATCCGATATCACCTGTCAAATGGTTATTCCATAACGGTCAACCAACTCGTGATGGCATCCGTAATATTTACGAAGGGATGATTTCACTTCACCATTTGGAACTCTTGGTTGAATAGATTCCTTGTGAGCAACAATCATCTATCATTAAAATAATGTTAGGAAATACAAGCTTGGGAATATCGTATCAATTGGGAGATATATACTCCGTATGCAGAATGTTGCTACATAGAAATGGAAAGTTCACAATTGGGAAGTTGAAACCATCATGATAATCTCTTTTGTCGTAAAGATCTGCATGTTTCCAACCGAATCTCGTTGTCAATTTCTAGATGTAAGGTAAGATATCTGTAGGAACCTTTATCTTTAGTTCGATGGAATAGATTGTTCAACATATACTGCGGATTCATTATTACTCGTTGGATACCAATTTTCGTGGATTTCGTTGGAACAGACGAACCACGAAATTAAATCTTCAACGAATACCAAATTTTCTATAGGCTTGTATGCTGATTGCTCCAAAACCACGAAATTAAATACCCACGAACATATAAGTTTTCCTCAATCCACGAAAATTGGTATCCACGAAAATAAATGAATCCACAGTATTCACCAAATTTTGAATTATTTAGTGAGAGAACATAAGCTTTATAACAGAGGTAAAGTTAAAGTATATAGCTAACTTCTTCTCTTTCTTCCTAAGAAGTTCATGTATGAAGTCAGCCTCATACTTATAAAGAAACAAGGTAAACTAAACACTCGTGTACAAGGTTTGTCCTGAAAAATTTTCGTACTTATTTTAAGCTTTAATTTTTTATGATATGCCAAAGATTTGCCCAAATATGTATGCGTCTACTTTGTAATTTACAAGTACCACTATGCCATTTTGTTAGATGTGTTTCTGTTGGTATTCATTTGATAAATTAATAAAGTTGAGAATTGAATTTTGGAATGTATCAAAGAGACAACTCGACCAAAGTGCAGAAAACAGCCGAAGGAAATCCCGCAACCGACGGCGTGCTTCAACTGGCACTTAAACATAAGTATGCACTTGACCAGTAAAAATGGACGTCATACTAAACTCAGAAATATATAAAAGACACAAAAATTTAAAACCATACAAGACTAACAAAGCCCTGAGGCTCCTGACTTGGGACAGGCACATACATGTGGCGGGGTTGAACATGGTTTTGCTTTTTAAACCGATTTTTAAAGTGTATTCATATGTTTACTGTTACACCACTATTTCATGTTAGGGTAGGTAGGAGACTAATTCAGGGTAGGTAGGAGACTAATTCTGTATGTGGGTCTCTGCCAAAGTCAGGAACCTTTAATTCAGCGGTAGTCGTTATTGTTGTGCTGCATACTAGCTTTTTATTCATTATTTTTAACTTAAATTAGACTATTAGTTTTCTCAGTTGAACGGCCTTAGATTTGTCATGTCGGGCCTTTTATAGCTGGCTATGCGGTATGGGATTCGATCATTGATAAAGGCCTATATTTTCATTTATCTATGTGTCAGTTTGTCTTTTGTGGAGACTTATCTCAATGGCTATCATGCCACATCTTGTAAGTATATGTATAATAGGACAAAAAAAATCAGCATATCATAATTATAGTAAAAGGTTGAAATCTTTAAGAGAGTAAACAGATAAATCGTGTACTTCATTCACAGAAAAGTAATTTCTGGAAAACTCAACGAAAATTCAATCCTGATAAAATTAACAGCCTTATTACATGTACTCGCACGCAGCGTAAAATAAAGACATTTTAGCTCGATAAGTGTAGTAGAAATTTTTTAATAGCATTATCAATATAAAATGCCAATGAGACAATTCTCCACAAGAGATCGAAATGATTCAGAAATTAACAACTACAGGTCACCGTACGCCCCGCACCAATAAGCAAAACCCACACCGCATAGTGAGTTCGTTTTCGTTTTATGAGTTCGAATAATCATTTGATATCTTTCGCTTTTCTCTTTAAGAAGAAACAGCAAACCTATATTAATATTATAGTCATTGGTAGTAGAAACGGGGGGAGAAGAAACCGAATGGAGGTTATACAGAAATCTGATATTTTGTTTCACACAGCGGCAAGTATTTCATTAATCTCTAAGACGTCCTGAAAATTTAAAAAAAAGAACCAAATCATTTAAAAATGCAATTTATTAAAATATGCAGTTTTTGAAACTAAAGTGGTGTACAAAAGTTGAAAACGAACTTGATAATGCCATGGCAAAAAACTTTAAACTTTATAGGGATAAGAAAACACTGTTCCACAAATTGCGTCGTAGATTTATACTTCGCATATTTATAAAGTATAGAAGATGTAAACAATTTACTGGATTTAAGAAGGTGAAAGGAGTTTATATCTAAATTAAAAAAAGCAACATGCATGTATATTCCATTAACAAAAAATTGCACAGAAAGTGAGCATAGTAACTATCTTTATCATTATTTGAACTTGCAATTCATTAAAACAGTTGAAATAAAAGACACATGTTTCCTTGTTGGTCACCATTAAGTACACTATCGATCGTATTCCAAGTCAAACATTGAACTTCCATTCTCCAGTCGCATTCCACCAAGAAGCAATAGCAATATATGATACATTTAATGGATTTGGATCGGTCCAGTTATACACTTTATTACTTTCCATGTGTTTCACTTCAATATGACCGTCATCTATTTGTATTTTGAAAGCGTTATAGGAGTAACAGTCTACCAGCGACGGTGCCCATTCCGACAGTACCTGAGAAGAAAACTTTCCTCTGCGCATAATCATTTTTGTATTTTTTTCGCCACCAATGACAACTTCATACAATGGTCCGGTATCAGTCTTTTCACTCATCAGTGCAATATGAGCTCCCCTGCATGTTTTGACTTCAAAAACTATAGATGAGTTCTCAACAAAGGATAATCCAGCATCAAAAAGAGGCAAATATTCATAATCATTTCTAGTAAAAAACTGTAAAGGACCACCTGAAAAATAAGAGAAAAACAGAATTAAAATGAAATCAGACAGAAGACTCATGTTTTGTTTTATGGAACTGTTTCTATATTCGCATTGAAGAGGGATAGAACGTGATATTAAAGTTAGTTCCCAAAATAAATCTTTATTTGTAATGATACCTGATTTGGACAGTCAGAATACAAAAACATAAAGAAAACTTAACTTGTTTGTGCGAATCCCGCTAAATAGGGGAAGACATGATGAAGATTAAATATTTAAATATAACAAATTCCATTTAATCAATATAGAAGAGGAGCGAAATATAGCAAGGAAACTGTCAAAATTATAGATAGAAAACAAACTGACAAACAGCACACAAGACACAACATAGAAAACAAAAGACTAAGCAACATGAACTCCACAAAAAAACTAGGGATTCTCTCAGTTGCTCTGGAGAGCTGAACAGATTCTGCTTCACATGTGACACCCGTTGTGTTGCTCATGTTTTTAAAAAGTTAAAAGTTTAATTCGCTATTTTACTTTCGTTAAAAAGGAACTCTTGAAGTTGTCATCCACATTTATGAATTTCATGTTATTATTACTTTAACATATCCATGATGTCTGAAAATAAATAATACTGCAACATTAAGAATGCATAATTAATCTCACCACATTTGATCAACGAAGACACACCATTTTCCTTTCTCGCCATCTTATCAGAGGAGAATAAACAACAGTCTAATTCACGTCGAATTTCAATTGCGGCACATCCATAACTACTCTTTATTGCGCATAACATTGCGCACTCGAGATGCCCATCTGTATTCATTGTAGTGCATGCCAATGGTATTTCTTTATCAGCAATCAAGCCGTACTGCATATGTTTATATCCTTTAATTTCTGCACTTGCAGCTGAAATGACATGACCAGTGCCTTATATATAACTGTTGACGTTAAAAAAAACAAAAATGGCAACTTCAAACGGAATATGCAAAACAAAGCGGAAGAATGTCTATGAATATTCCACAAGATGAGAAGAGTTACTTGATATCAGCTATACTATATAAATTAATAAATAAACAGCCGTGGTTAAACGATGATTTGCAATTCGAAAAATGCTAACCGAAAACTCATATCAGATAGTAAATAATAAAACGGCTCCAAACAACACATATGAAACTAAACAAACGGTCACTCAAAAATCAATTTTCAAGCTTGTAAAAATAACTGATAATCAAGTACGATAAATACCAACCAATGACAATAAGTGAGTGACAGGCTTCTGACTTAGGAAAGGCACATTGAGAATGTATCTGGATAAAAACTGTTTGACAGCTCCCGACCCTCCTCTCACAATGGACTTCGGTGTAACATCATATCACAAAAACAGTGTTAAATAATTTTGAAAGGTTTCGTCTCATCAAATCAGCACAAAGGTGTAACTAAACTAATATACATGTAAATGACAACAGGCACAAAGTTCCCATCTACGAATACTCTCAGTTACTAAAATATAATATATTTCTCAATTCATTTTCCGTTTCAAATCTCAACTTAAGAATATTAAACAGTTCTACCCCAAATGTCTATATATAGAAACCAATATCGGTTGAAATAATTATACATGACACTATAATTGCAGACATTATAAATTGGTAGGACCGAAGAAGAAAATTTAATTATCCTACTGCAATGTTTTAACATTAAAAATAAGTTTTTCCCCATGATATGGAATGGATCTCAGTTATCTCTATAAAAAACCATGATGTCCTTTGTTATTCGAATGTGATGTCCTGTGTATAGTCAGATTTCTACAAGAACACTATTTTTGTTTTATTTTCTATAAAACACAATTGTAGACGTTTACAGTAAATAAATTTCGTCAAATCGTCACCATCTTTGAATATTTTTTTTAGTTTGGAATGATAACCGTGTACACGGTACGTGGTTACGTGTTTTTTGTTTGACCTTCACCGTGTAAGTACGATTGAGGCCCGATAACTGAAAGTAAAACATATAACAAGAGTAACAAAGTAAGAATACCCGATATTTAACAACCAAAACGACGACAAAAAAAAAGTCGGTGAAAAAAGAATAATCAAAGCGTCGTTGACAGACCTATTAAAGTGAGATAAAGAGAACGAACCAATCGACATATACAGAACTAATTAGCATAAACAGAGCAATCAAAGCTGACTGAACAGAGCAATAAAACAACGTCGACTGAACAACCAAATCGGGGTTATCAGAACAACCATAATAGCATAAACAGAAATGTGTGGCCATGGAATGCTATCTGCTTTTTGGTAGGGTTGTTGTCTCTTTGACATATTCTCCATTTCCGTTCTATATTTTATTATTGTCTGAACGTCGTGCAACTAAAAATCAAACAACACTAGCAAAAAACTAAAGGAATGTAAACATGAGAACTAAAGCGGCGTGAATAGAACAACTAAAGCGGCTTTAACAAAATAACCAAAGAGGCGTTAACAATAAAAGCGATTTACACAGCACAACCAAACGGCTTTATGAGAACAAACAAAGCGGTGTAAATAGTAAAACTGAACAGCGTAAACAGTCCAACCGAACCGCGTTAACAGAACAACCAAAGAGGTGTAAACAGAACAGCGAAAACGACGTAAACAACTAAAGTGGCATACACAGAACCACCAAAAGCGGCTTTAACACAACAATTGAACAGCGTACACAGAACTAACATCAGGACATTAACAGAGATAAAAAAGGCACCTTTTCGTGAGGAAGTTTGAATATCGTTATTTCATATAAAGAAACATAATTCTATGATCTGTAATCAATTCCCTTTGTTTTACTGATGCTGAAGATCTGTAAAACCTGAACCTTTTGCATGATTGATATAATCCAAAATAAAGGTATAATAATTCCACCACAATGTAAATATGGATGAATACTTTTAATTCTACAGCTGTGAACTGTATTTATTGATTATTTTTAGATGTTATACTATATACTTGTAACATACCAACTGAAAATGCTAAATACATCCAACTTATAAATATGATCTTCTTTTTGCCCATGTTTGGTAAACGAATGTTAAAATTCCTGTCGATATATGTATGGACAACAAGACACTAATAATTAATGCGACAAATCAGAGTCTATTACAATAAAATGCGAGTTTGCTTTTTTAGTTACAAAATTAAAACTGGTCAGGTGAAAGTTATAGTCCTCAAGAGGAATAGAATGACCTAAATGTATTGGGTTGCCAAAGGAAAAAGAAATAAACACACATTTTGTTATTGTCAGCAGCTAAAGTCTAATGAATAATTCATTTTTATTCATAATACTCCTAATGGCACTAAGTTTTATAGCAAATCATCTAAAACATAGTTAAGCTGTTAATGGGCAAAGTAAAAGTTTCTAATCACAAATATTCATTGATTTTTATTAATTTTCTTATATTTTTATTTTGACAAGTCAAGCCTGTTCAAATTGATACTTACAATTCTGTTTTTATGAACCTCTTTTGGTGGTTCTATGAAACAGAGACCAAAACACCAATACATAAACTTTCAAACTATCAAAACTTTGAGTACTTGCGCACTCCATAATAAGGTTTTCATTAAATTTATGGCTACTTTAGGTATGATTTGCTAAACAATATAATTATCCACGAGAGACTAATGACGTCTGTTGATTGAACATGTCAAGGTAAAAAAGACATTCGTTTTAATCTGAAATAACATGGCCAAAGGTTTGAAACGTACATATGTCATTGACACCACATCAGACACCTGAGATAGTAGCATTATAACGGACGACTTAATTTGCTTTGTATCAAAGTAAAGTTAAAACCATCGGGACATTTCGGATGAAACTTGATACAGCATATTAAAAACAATTGTAATCGAATATATCCAAAAATAGGAATGAACGAAAGTGTATATCAATAAAAGCCTATTACAAGAGATTGAAATTTCTTTTGAAATTGAAATAAATCAACGTCACATGCATAATTCATGCAATAAATTGTTTTACCTGGTGTTTATATATTTTCTATGTCATCATATCATGACGGAAATGAAGGAATAAAGATTGTAAGTAATGAACTTGTGCCAGCATTAATCAGAAATAGATAAAAGGCAGTTGTTTCAGCATGGATAGGAGATGATATTTTTCAGTCTGATGAGTAATTTGTAATAACATTTGTGAATGTGCCTTAGTTCTACGTCAACTTACAATACATGAATTGAAAACAAAATAATTTATGGGTGATGAACGAGGAATTTCAGCACTAAAGACATGAATTGTACTTTTCTTTAAATATATATTGTTGTTTTTCATATATGAGCATTTTGATTCAGATATATTACATCAATCTACTCTTTTCAGTATCAACATGTGTTTTGGAAAAAGGTTAAATGTTTTCATTAAACTTATGATTAAGATCATTTCTCATTATAAGTTGATGACCTGTCTTTATACGCTTTCATAATGTTGGTATGATATTTCAATCTATTGAAGATGATTCTAGGATGAAAACATACATTATATTCATAATTACTCAGAATATCAGCACAACAATGTTGAATATTCAATTTTGTGAAACAATTATCATTGTTGACTCCTGTCAAAATCTTAGCTTGTCTTTCTGTGTTTTTCCGTAAAACACACAAACAGAGTTTGCGTCTCTTATTATCAAGTTTATCTAGATACAGTGGCTATCAGTGACATTTCTTTTCGCTTGTACACTCCTGTATTTCCGGTTTACATAATATGTTGTCATTTTCACTTATTATATCAGATTCTTATTCATAAAATATTATATTTTTCACGATTCCTTCTGTGTGATGTACCCGTTAAATACCACACACTATATATTTGTTCGGCTATAGAAAGTTATATTTCAGAAAAAAAATATTCTCTTTTTTTGTTAGTGCCAAAACGTAGGCCACAGCACAACAGTTATGATAAGTATACTATTTTTAAAGAGTAAATTATAGACAACATAGACGTTTTTCATTTAGTTTTAGAATCGATGTTTACCTTAAGTAATAGAGACAGATCATTACACCGAGCCAACCATTCTTTCAAGTAAAAGAATATGTAAATATTGTATAGTCTGTTAAGAGCATATGTACGATACAGGTACAGGGGATGTAATGCCATTGCTAAAGTAGAATATTATTGTCCACGACGTCTAACTGGCATATAGAGAAAACATGCAAGTTATACATTTTGATCTTTCATTCTGATTTAACATTAAAACAAGTTCATGGACCACTCTTTATATTGATTATGCATGAAGCTAATAAGTGCCAATTTTAAGGAACAAATTACATTTGTTTTTTCTCAAATAAGATAAACATACAGAAACTGATGCCGTTCTTTGACTAAATCATGAAAATGTGCTAAATACCAACAATTTCAAAGAAGTCTTATTCATATTTAAAGCATACTTTTAAAGAGAAGATATTCCAATTCTAGATTATTTAAAAAAATCAACATGCGTTTCTCTTTTAAAACAGAAACGTTTGGTATGTATTTCCAAAGGATAAAAAATTTCAAGTAATCGACATTTTCGGTAAATATCTAAATTTCAACCCCATTTAGATTTTAAAAGTTTTACATGAAGGTGACTTTTATATTACATTATTGTATTCAATAGATAAAAAATAGCTAGCATGCAAACTTTCGCACAAAATTCACACTGGGATTAAAACTGTACAGTATGTTTTTCAAGTCTCGGTTTGTATGAACTGAACATAATGTAACAGTCAGAAAGAATATCCGAAAATAAAACTAATACACATACATATTTATAAAAAATAACTGACAACTCCCGCGTTCAATTCTTCTCCCCTAAAAAAAGCAAGCTAGTTTTTAAATCTAGTTTTATTAACTAGTACTTGTATTTGAGATTGCGAAGCGTTCGGGACATTCAAAAAAGTTTAAATGCCCAAGTGTTTGATAGCATTAACCAACATCAACTAATATGAAGGCGTACACCATTTATAGGTATTACATAAGAATACATACTTATATAGCAATATTTTTTTTCTACATAAATAAATTGTAGGCCAATGTTTGTTAAAATATAGTATTGCATTCGCACATTGACTTAAAATATGAATTGAACTGAATACCAATTAAAACTACCTACATTAAAACAAACAATAACAACAAAATGCAATGCTTGAGTTTACTTTTAAATTTGTAAGTTGATGTATGATGTACTGTTCGTTCAATGAATTAATTTGATCGTCCGTAACATCTCCATAAATGATTTAAGTTGTTTCAACATGTTTAAGATCTTTAACAAGTGTATTGTCAAAAAAGTAAACACAATTAACCATAGGAGAAGACATTAACAGCATTGGTAAACTTTAATTAATATTGTTAATTCCGATTGTTATTATGTTTGATATTAAAATAACCGTTTAAGATTTTAAACTTATGTCAAAGATGTTTCATTTGTCTAGAAAAGATAAACTGTATATAGACTAATCATCAATATTTGTGATTAACATTTAACAATGTATACCTACATTTTTTACAACAACATTTCCAAATAACTGTAGCAAATATAAGTACTAATAGCATCACACATCCGACTACGATTCCTGCTATTTCTCTGCCAGCGATAACAAAAGCATAAGAATACCTTTTCATGCTGGGTCGATGCCACTGCTGGTGGAGATCCCCCCCCCCCCCCACGAGGGTATCACAAGCCCAGTACTCAGCACTTTTTGTGCTGACATGAATTACCATTGATATTGTTATATTTATAAATTAACTGTTTACAATTTTTTTTTGAAATACTAAGGCTTTTCTACCTCAGGCATAGATTACCCTAGCTGTATTTGGCAACACTTTTAGGAATTTTGAATCTCAGTGCTCTTCAACTTCGCACTTTATTTGGCTTCTTTTTTTTTTTTTTTTTTTTTAATTTTTTTGGATTCGAGCGTCACTGATGAGTCTTTTGTAGACGAAACGCGCGTCTGGCGTTTATATAAAATTTCGTCCTGGTATCTATGATGAGTTTATTATTGTAAAACTTTAATAGGAATACATGTTCATACTTGTAAACTATACAAGGAATACATGTATCATAACCATATCTAAGCTATTGAACAAGTCTAAAATGTTTAATTCATCTTCAGTACTGTAACAGCTATCACTGTTACTCCGAGAATGAATCGTGATGGGATGTACTCCTAACAATATTTAGAAGTGTTCCCCTTCTGATATACAGATCTTTTTACTTCAAGTTATACGAGTTAACAAGTGTGAAAAAAATGTCATATGCATTTTACGCCCCCGTTATTATCGTTTTTATTTTCTGTTTATGTTCATTGAAATACTAAGGTGCACATATGAAGGAACATTAGCTATGATAACATGGATAAAGTAGTTGGTTTGTTTTTCTTTACATTTTTTTTCTTCACATTTTCAAGATATCATATACATTTAAAAAGTTACTTTTAAAAACTAATTAGATTATCTGATAAACTAATTAATGTAATTGACATATCTTATAACTCGTATTCTTTATTATTATGAGGCTGATTTCAAAAAGTACTTCTTAGGAAAAATGATAAGAAGTTAGAAATATCCTTTAACTTTACGTTCCGCTATCTAGATTTTTTCTCAATAAAGACAAAATTTGATGACTATGTTGAACGAATCTATCCGTTCGAACTAGAACTGAAGGATAATACTGATACAGGTAAATCTGCCTCATATCATGACCTACATCTAAAAATTGACAATGAGGGTCGGTTGAAAACAAAACATTCCGACAACAGAGATGATTTCAGCTTCCCAATTGTGAACTTTCGATTTGTATGTAGCAACATTCCAGCATACGGAGTATATTTCTCCCAATTGATACAATATTCCCGGGCTTGTGTTTCCTATCATGATTTCCTTGATAAAGGATGTTCTGCTAACAAGGAAGCTATTAAACCAAGAGTTCCAAATGGTTGAAATAATCCCTGCGCAAATTTTACGGACGCCTTCACGAGTTGGTTGACGGTATGGAATAACCGTTTCACAGATGATATCGGGTAAGTTTCTGATGTCGTAACTACAATACCTTCACTTTTCACGAATGCGACCTACCGAATTAGACTCTAATTACATAAGCAACACGAAGAGTGCCACATGCTGAGCAGGATTTGCTTACCGTTTCGGAGTCTTGCTTAGTCTTCAGTTTTCTATGTTGTGTCTTCTGTACTATTATTTGTTTGTTTGTCTTTTTATTTTAAGCCATGGCGTTGTCAGTTTATTTTCAATCTATGAGTTTGACTGTCCCTCTGGTATCTTTCGTCCCTCCTCTAGTAGAAGACAGTTGAAACACGATGGAGCAAACTTGAATATAATCGTTAACTTTCTAGAGCTACAGCCTTGATCATATATGCGCACGAGACAAAAATGACATCAGCCTTATCTACAATTGATAGTCCTTATACAAAACAGGAGATTTTTTTTTCTCACACCTTTCCTATTTTTGTGGTATTTTCACCCTGGTATTGTACTAAATTATAATCCTGGTACCTCTGATAACTATTGACGTAACACAAGGCTTCAAGAGAATTTCAGTTATATAATTTGTTTTAACTTTTAACAATATGCGTTATTCATGTACATTCAGTAGACATTTTGAAAAAAATAATTGACTTTTTATTTTCTTATATATGTTTATTTCATAAGTATGAGTAAGCAGATATTTTACTTATTTTTCTATCTATTTTAAACGACCATGAACATGTATTAGATTTTGTGTTTATTTCACAATTAATTTACGTTTAAAACTTCAATTTTTAATATTTAATATTTCTGACAATTTAATGAACTGTTCATCAGTAGAAATTAAGAGTATGGTTGGGTACATACTTAGTTATGTCTTTTGTCAGTAGTTATAAATAACTCTGTAATTAGTTTTTGAATTTTCATTTCAGAATTAATTGCTCAATTAACATATTAAAGCACAAATCCTTTATATCACAAATGTTATTTTATTACATTTCTATTTTTTAATAATTTTTGTATAGATTGACTTTTATTTTGAAATGATGCATGTCTCTTCAATAACAATGAAATGAATCAACGCGAAGCATAACGGTTATCAATGGTTTACAGCATGCCATTTAATATATAATAACACATTACATAAACATTTATACGGTGTGCTTATTTAACGTAGCACAATACACATGATACAACGATTTTTGTATTTCCAATCTCCAACCTTAAAAATGCCGTTACCTTCTTAGGAATGTATATAAATTAATAAAAGAGGTTTTCATAGATAGATAAAAGATTCATCTTTACAATAAATACAATATTATTAAGAATGCATGTAAATTAATAAAAGAGGTATATATAAATTGCCAAAATCTTGATCAGTTCACTTGAATGAATCTAGCTCTTTCACCTCTTCAACTATACAGGAAATTTTAACGAAGTCTTCATCAACACAGCAGGAGCTACAATTTAACAATTGTATGTCCTCGTACGGCCTTCAACAATGAGCAAAGCCCATACCGCATAGTCAGCTATTAAAAGCCCCGAAATTACAATGTAAAACAATTCAGACGAGAAAACTAACGGCCTGATTTATATACAAAAAATGAACGAAAAACAAATATGTGACACGTAAACAAACGACAACCACTAAAATATACAGGATCCTGATTCTAGACAGGCACATATTTACAAAATGTTGAAGGGTTAAAAATGTTACAGGGATCCTGACCACCCTCCCCTAACCTGGGACAGTGGTGCAACAGTACACAATACGAACGAACTATAAAAATCCGTTGACAAAGGCTAAACTCATCAGTGGTTTAAAGTACAAATACTACAAATACACATGGACAAGGCCGGATACACGTACATCCCAACAACAGTTACTGACAGCTAGTTCAAAGTCTATTATTAATCAGTACACACCCAACACCCAATGGGTTTAGTGTAAAGACGACATAAACAAAACATGACCTTGTGCAAAGTCAAGATACAGGTACCAACAAATTGTAGATCTATGAATGTGTATATAACTGGAATATTAAGTCTACTTTTAATTTACTGATAACTTCAAAATCAAATCTTTATATCTATGGCACAGTTTTGTAAAGGTTTTTTTTAATCTGAATAAAATTAGTTATGATATCCAATGGATTTGTGACAAGGATGTAAACTAGGATATGTTTTATGAAAATTTCAGCGTTGAATCTATTCATATTCTATCTCTCTTCTTTACTGGACTTTTCCCCTTCACATTTTATATATGAATTAGTTAGACCCGTCATTGTTGATCCCTTTATAGCCTAATGTGTAAGATGAACCAATGATGGTTTAATTTAATTTACTAGATTATGTCTTGGATAAAGAAATGTCTTATTTTGGAACTCATATTTATATACATATAGCACGTTTAAAAAAACCCAAACAAAAGGCAAAATGGCGCCTTTTTTATCCGGAGTTTTTTTAAATGATTGAAATATTGCACAATATGACAGCAGCCAACCGATACAAATATTAGTTATTTTTATGATAAAATTTGCAACAGACTGGTATTAAATATAGTGTCGTATTGATTTGATAAGTATCCCACAGCTTTAGTAGAAAAAAGAAAAGTATTTTGGAGATATTGCGTATAGAGACAGTGATGTAAAATGACGATGACCATAGCTACGTCTACACCGAGAATATATCATTGTTGATAGATAATGAGTGTTACAAATCACAAATGAGAAATATAAAGTGGTTTAGATAACAAAATATATCATAATTCAGGACGGAATCAGTTTTCTTTGACTTGATGACAGGTTATATACAATAAACATGGAAGCGCAGCATCATCCTAAGGGCACGTTTTTTGCTGAAAATAATAGAAAAGAAATTTGTCAGCCACGTCTTCAACGTTTTTCATTTAATGTTATGTACATCAATCTAACCGTTACTTTTACATTGTTAATTGTTTTGCATATGTTATTTTTAGGTCTTTTATAGATTAATACACGGTATTGATTTTGCTCATTGTCAAAGGAAGTTCGGGTACCTTAAGGTGCTAACATTTTACGTAATTTGGTCTATGATTGAGAACATGATTTTTAAAGGTATAACATTTGATAAGAATTTAATTTAGACGGCAACTCAACTACACAATAAAAACCAAAAGGACGTTTACACGTCAACGCATTGGCTTATTAATTAGGTAGCTTTTTTAATGATAGGTCCTTTATGTGTTTTGACTTAGACGTATGTTTTGTTTTTGCTTATTGATGACGGCTGCACGGTTTAATTTAATTGTTATCATCCGCTGTCTTTGAACTCTGGTAGACATTGGCAAGTTTTTATTCAAGATAAGGCTTTAATCTTTTTCCTTTTTCTGCCCTTTCTATGACTTAAGTTGATTTTGATTTTGTTTTGTCCGAGCATTAACCTTAGTTTTTTCTAGTATTGTCTGTTCAATGACTTCATTTGATTACTCATATGTTGTCCATGCAATGACATAATGCCTGGCATGATTCATTGGACCTTGACCTCATTTGCATGTTTCATTCGTCAATGCTTTTTTATTTTGGTTAAGCCTGTTTCACACACGCTATAATCAATATAAGCAATAGGTTTACCATATTTGGTGTATAGAAAAATTGTACGGTGTCTTTCTTGTTAGGTATTTATGACCTTGGCCTCATGTTCGTTAAATATATTAAGTTTATGTGATAGTTGTAAGCTTTATATTTAGGACTATCAACATAATATCAGATGTTAGTAAAGATTGCGAGACATTTTAGCGTGTGCACTCCTGTCTTGTATCTGCCTGGTCATGAGTTTTGTCAATACAATTCCTTTAGTTTATTTTTTAGTGTTTAGTAAAATTGAGAATTGAAATAGGGAATGTGTCAAAGAGACAACAACCCGACCAAGGAGCATTACACAGCGGTAGACCACAAATTGGCCTGCAATACAAGTTGATTTATCTTGCACTATGCGTGGAATGATTTGTTATAATAAGTTGACATAAACTATCATCACGAATGATATACGATGAATACAGATCTTAAACACATTTACTGACACAGTACGTAGTGCACAAAATTAACCATGAGAGATGACATTAACAGCAAAAGGGAACTAAAATTGTTACTGTTAAATTGAATTTGCTAAACTAAGTATGTTATATACATGTAACAAAATAACCGTGAATACTTCATATATGAATTTTTATATAATGCCATAGGGGTTACATTCAACCAATATACGATTGTCATTAAACAGATGTGAATATACCTACATTTCTTACAATAAAATTTCCAAATAACTATAGCAATTACAACTGTAAGTACTAATAGCACCACACATCCGAGTACGATTCCTGCTATTTCTCTACAAGTGAAAAAACATGAAATAATTGTTAATACTTAACCATTACTTAGTATAATTAAAAACCAATTGTTCAGAGAACAATTGAAGGTCTTTCCACATCAAAGGAATTTTGAAAAGTAGCTAGTTACTTTATACATTGTACTGATGTGATACATAAGTAGTTTCGATATACGTTTGAATGAAATAAAGGAGATAATTTGCTACTTATTGTGAAGTGAATTTCTTCCAGTCTCATATGATAGCTTCTTGCACACTAATTCCAAAAATATATAGTTTCTATATCATTTTGCCTCAAAATCAGGAGATAATTGGCAACTTCCGGTTGATCAAATGTCATTTCGAGTCTTGAGTGATAAGTTAATGAATTCAGATAACAAAATGTATGAATTTTGAGTACTTTTTCATTAAAAAAAAGTGCAAAAATAGCTACTTCTGGTTTTTTCAAGGTCACTTCCGGTTGACATTTTTCAAGGTCATATGTCACCCAACATTTTGTTAAAGATCATATGGCCTTATAATGAACCAAGAGGAAGAAATAATCAATTAACCTTTTAATTGAATATTTCAGGAACAGTAACTCCTATAATATGCTATTTGATTGTTTCAGACCAAATGTAACATATCTTCATTACAATAAAGCAAACATTGTCCACTTGTTCGTTTATATATATCTTTAAAAGTGTTTGAGAAAATGAAAAAATAAGCAAAATTCTAAGATTTAACAGAAAAGTGGAAAGACCTAATTATGCTGAAAGAAAACAAATACCAGATTAATAAGACATAATAAATATACTATGAATAAAAGGTGATTTGACATTTTTTTTCTCAGGTACTTCTATAAAGAAAGTATTCCTGCCTTTTTTTAACCACATTTATTGACATAAACTCTGAGCAGATTTGTCACTAAATCTCAGTTCTTCATTGTTCAGAGTTTTATTATAACGTCAAATCTTGCATTTTTCTTGCGTCATGATGAAGGCAATAAAACAAGTTTCGTTAAACAAAAAAAATAACGGGCTTTATAAGATCAGTAAAAAGGAAAGCTAAAATTTGTTTCATATCGTATAGTATAATACGGATTCCAAAACGATATTTCTAGTGTTTGACAGTTCGATTTTACATATCTGTAACTTCTGCTATCAATTATATTTAGCTAAACAACACATTAACGTAATTTAAAGATAACAATTACACACATAACATGCATTACGCATAGATAAATTTGCTCTCTCCGTTAGCCCCCATTGTGAATAAAGATTTTGTCACTCCTACTTGTAACAGCCGGAATGGGATCTCTAATTACAATGTACAATACGAGAATTGGCAAACAGACTATACAAATTTGGGAATTAAATTTTACGAAGAATCTTTTGAATGATATGTCCAGGTTACTCTAATTTGTGAATTTGTTCTTGATAGAAGGGCAATTGTTCAAATATAACAGTATTGAACCTTAAACCATCCTATACATAGTTGCATTTGAATATAGATTATAGGCTATTGAAAGCACCATGGAAACACTTCTCGTTTGCAAATTATATATTTAAATATGTAAGAGAAAGACAAAAACAAAAAAAAATGTTGAACCTACCCTTCGGACAAGCTGTCAGTTTTATCCTGATCTGCAATTTAAGAATCATTATTTTAAATTTAATGAAAATGTAGATGTATAATCAATTATTTTGATCTATCAAAGCTAATGATTAATATATCAAAAGATTGAAAGCAAATTGTTTTGAAGGGAAGATGTAATATCAATACATTTCGAACACATGACTCAGACTATAAGCAGTTAAATCTTGTATATTATTTTTTTTCTCAATCATTAATGAAATGCAAATAGTGAAATAACTCGCTTTTAGCAGCCAGAATGGTTCAATTTTGTCAAAATAAGCTAAAAAACATTGATTATGAATTATTTACTTGCAAGTGAATGATTCAACCTCATTGAATTCGTATGCGTGTGAACATCAATGTAACCCTTATCTTGAGATGAATAACACGTGAATCGTATGTGTTAAGTTATTTTAGGAAAAGAATGTCAACATTGAAAGTGAAACAAAGGCAAATCATGTGATTGACTGATTCGATTCTCCAACAAATCATTCTAATACAGGTAAAATTGATGATAAACATTTATTTTTCATCTATTTTTTTAAATTAAATAGACCTAGAAAAATCCAACAGCAAGAGTTTTGATTAAAATATTTATATCTATATGTATGCTTACATCGCTTATATGGTCATCGGATGATAGGTCAACTCGATAGTTAGTTAGATGGCGTCTAGACTAAAATACACACGAGACGAAGCTACGTGTTTCATGCCCGTCCTCTTTTAACTGTTTATTGTAGACTTTTGATAGTTTGGATAAATGTTTTACATTGTTATAAAATCAAATATGAGAATTTGATCAAAATCGGTGAACATGGAACTGACAGCAAGTGCCCCATTAAGATCAAAAAGAAAGAAAAAAAGAAAGAAAAAGAGTCGCTATTTTCATGTAACCCCCCCAAAAAAAACCCATTTTTTTTGGATCTTCGTTTGTATTATCACTCAGTATATCTTACACAACTTTTTTCCTGACGATCAGATTTATGATATATAAATAAATTGTTTACCACACAATGTTTCTGTATGATTTGGATCACAAGTGCAAGTGAATAGAGAGAGAGAGAAATTATTTATTTAAAATAACGTTAAGCTGATAAAAAAAATCAGTTTTTGCATGAAAATTTCGGTCCAGCAATATACTAATGACCATCAAATTGAAGAGTAAATCATGAATAACAGGATTGAAAATTTATATTTGTAGTTATATTGTCAAGACGCGCGTTTCGTCTCAAAAATACTTTGTCTTTTGCTTTTGGTTTTTCTTTTGCGTTGTCAGTTTATTTTCGATTTACGAGTTTGACTGTCCCTCTAGTATCTCTCGCCCCTCTTTTATCAAGATAGCACGACCTAGTTTTAGTCCAGTCGATTTGCGCTGGGCGGCCATTATGAAATCATGTAAAAAAATTAAGAAAAATTATAAGAAAAAATTTGAAAAATATATTACTTAACCGATTGTGATGACCTTTCGTTTTTCTTATGACAAAGAATATCAAAAGAGGACTATTAAAGTATTTAGTGGTCATCTTGAAAGGTGGCCATTTCGGAAAGGTAAATGTCCTATATATCATTATTCGCTTTCCTAAATCGTTATTTAAATTAATACTAAGTTTTATATGCATTAACAACTAGTTTTGCTGGTCATTTATTTATGACTGTTGCTATACATATACATGTAGGATATATATACCAAGTGCTCAAATAAGGCATGCATATGTTAACAAAATAAATGTATCTAAATAAATACGTAAATTCTTTTAATTGCAGTTTAGCATGGAGGGCTAAATTGCTTTTTTACCACCAAAAAATTTGTATATACAATATGAGTTATGAGCACTGTATCTTGAAAAGGAAAAAATACGTAGGTATTTAAATCACTGGAGTTGAAAAATCTCATTAATAAATAGACTGGAAAGAATTCCGTAACGCCAAGTGAGGACACGTTAGGATTTACAATGCAGAGCAAATACAAAAAGAGCAGACATAGACATTTGATCTGGTAATAAGTCATTGTTTGTAAGCATACAACTGTTCCAAGTTGACGAAGGCCATGTAATGGGAGAATCACAAGACAAAAGGTACCAATCCTGTCAAAGCAAATCTTTAGATCAAAATATATTTTGTCAGGAAAAACGAAAAAAAGTCTAAGATGAGTCACGGATTGAAGATAACAGTAAAATAACCAGCCACACTTGTGATGAATCAACAAGAACAATGATTGCAGGAATTATTTTTCTTTCTATGTGATGAGGTATCTGACTATCATCCTGAAGCATCAACAACTATGGTCTACAATAGAGTATGTGACTGACACTTGGCTTACTAACCATTGTTCGTTTTGCCAGACTCAGTGCTGGGGATTAATATGTCAGGAGCAGGTATCATGCTAAATGTTTGTTAAAACTGCACGACAAGACAATTAGATAGAATTCGAGAAAGAAAGTCAAGAATCTGTTATCCATGGAATGGGGCTTTCCATAATGATAGATAACAGTCTGGAACAGGTATTGTTTTAATATTAGAAATTGATGATATTGGTTAATTGTACAGTAACCGTTGTAAACATGAGTTGTCATTGAAGGAATAATTAATACAACACTTCTGAAAAATTTAATACTAGCTGCAATAAATGATATGCAAGCACACATGAAAGGTTGACCCATTCTCCGGATTTTCAACGAATATGTTTGGGAAGTTCTGAAACAGGCATTGTTTTTAAGTCGTGCTGCTGAAGGCCTCTTCATAGCCAATGAAACTACAATAGTTTGAAGAGTTAGGCTTGCTACAATAAAAAGGTATACAGGGACATACAATGTAGGCTTTCAAAATGAATCAGTTCAACAATCTTTGAGACATCTTACTCTCTATCTGAGGACTGAAAAGTTGCAGTTGTATCCTTTCGACGACGACTTGCACAATTGAACTATTTTAGCCGAGAAATTGGAAGTGCTGTCTGCGACTAAACGATATTACTGGACTGTTTTTCGATGTTTGGCCAACCTGTATCATTCTTACTTATTTCTGTTTCGTGTTAACAGCTGTTATTGAGTGTCCATGTAAAGCTATTCTTAGTAACAAGCATATATATATATTATCTGCCATGGCTATGGTGATGCCTTCATTTTTACCCTTTTATTATCATGTCTGTTTCAGAGCTTAATGAATACTTTTGTTGAAAATCAAGAGAACTAATTTATCTTGCGTGTATGCTTGCAGCTATACTGTGGCAGCTACATTTCAATTTTGTTAGATGCGTTGTATCAGTTCTTCCTTCCATGATAACTTCAAGTTGTTTCAAGCGTTTACTGTACAATTTAAAGTGATCTGCAAGCTTGGAGATTCCTCTTCCAGACTGTGTGCCGTAAATGTATTTTATTATTTTGGAAAGCACAACTCCAAGGATAAAATATTCACGGCTTTCTTTCTGTGTCTTTTATTCTAATATTTTGCTATCTTATCAAGTTTTATCAATCATCAAGAAGGATACTAGTGATTTGATATCTCCAGTTCTTATTTTAGCTTAGGGAATGTGTATTGTAGTACAGGTGCACAGTCATGCACTAATTTTTTTCAATTTGAAAATTGTCGACGTATCATGAAGATCTTCAGATACATCAACACAGAAATATTACATTGCAGTCATTGTTTTTGTTGATTCAGTACCACTTTACAGTGTCTTGTTACTTATTGTTTTCTTTTAATTGGCAACTAATCTTCAACATCAAAAGTATGTTTTCCCTTTTACTGATGAAATATTTTGAGGTCTGAAAATTTGTTTGACAGGATTTGTGTCATAGTGATTCTGCAATCCCATAGCCTTCATTCAACTGTTTCAAATTGAGCTAAAGGAAAGTCATTCAAGACCCAACATCTTCGTATGCTTGTATCAAAAGAGTGATTGCCAGCTCAAATGTCTATGTCTGTTCTCTTTGTATCTGCTTGGCATTGCAAACCCTCACATGCCCTCTCTTGCCGTTTCACACATTTCTTTCAGTTTTTTCGCCCATTATGTTCTTCTGATATTTAGCTCCAATGTTTTCGAAATCTACATTTTTGATCTTTACAACAACAACTTTCGGTAATAAATTATATCAGATATTCGTAATTTCTGTTTTAAAAACTTACTTAGGCAAACGTGTAAGTACCAGAAATTGTGATACAGATATCTTTCGTTTGTAAACTTGTGCATGCCTTATCTGACAACGTTGTGAATATCCAATATAAATAAGTAAAAAAAGTATCAATGCAAACAGTGAATTAATAAGAATAGCGAATAATGATATTTTGAAAATTCATGTTTTCAAAATGGCCACCATTCATGATGGTTACAAAAAAAAAACCCAATAAAAATGAAGTCCTAAATAAAGGCAACAGTAGTATACCGCTGTTCAAACTCATAAATCCATGGACAAAAAATAAAATCGGGGTAACAAACTAAAACTGAGGGAAACGCATTAAATATAAGAGGAGAACAACGACACAACACTACAATGTAACACACACAGAAACAGACCAAGCATCAGACAAAATCCCACGAGAAAAACAAATATAACATCAAAACCAAATACATGAATTTGGGATAGACAAGTACCGTGACACGTCTTATCGCAATGTGAATTTACACTCAAGTACACAGTCCTTGTCATCTGTGATGAATATACCATATGGCTATATAATACCTTCCTGCAGCAAGCGCGTAACTAATAGGTCAAAGTGAACACGGTTGTCAAGGAATTGCAAATGTGTATAGACAGTATTGAGTTGTATTACTCTGTGTAAATGTGGAGAACAATGTGATAAAATATGATCGACTGGGTGTGATTTGACAAAACATGTACAGTTCATTTGTTGTGAGATATTTTCAGCGTCAATTGAGAACATTTGAGCAGTTAATGTTCTTATAACGTTACTTGTATAATATGAAACCCATTATGCCTGCAACCAAGTTCTTGAATTGTTATCAAAGGTACCAGGATTATATTTTAATACGCCAGACGCGCGTTTCGTCTACATAAGACTCATCACTGACGCCCAGATCAAAATAGTTATAAAGCCAAACAAGTACAAAGTTGAAGAGCATTGAGGACCCAAAAATTCCAAAAAGTTGTGCCAAATACGGCTAAGGTAATTTATTCCTGGGATAAGAAAATCCTTAGTTTTTCGAAAAATTCTAAATTTTGTAACAGGAAATTTATATAAATGACCATATAATTGATATTCATGTCAACACCAAAGTGCTGACTACTGGGCTAGTGATACCCTCGGGGACGAAACGTCCACCAGGAGTGGCATCGACACAGTGGTGTAAATTGTTATCAAAGGTACCAGGATTATAATTTAATACGCCAGACGCGCGTTTCGTCTACATAAGACTCATCAGTGACGCTCAGATCAAAATAGTTATAAAGCCAAACAAGTACAAAGTTGAAAAGCATTGAGGACCCAAAAATTCCAAAAAGTTGTGCCAAATACGGCTAAGGTAATCTATTCCTGGGATAAGAAAATCCGTAGTTTTTCTAAAAATTCAAAATTTTGTAACAGGAAATTTATATAAATGACCATATAATTGCTATTCATGTCAAAACCGAAGTGCTGACTACTGGGCTGGTGATACCCTCGGGGACGAAACGTTCACCAGCAGTGGCATCGACCCAGTTGTGTTAATTGTTATCAAAGGTACCAGGATTATTGAAAATTGTTTCAAATGAACAATATGAACAAAACAAATTATCCTTTAATCAGCCAACTATTATAAATGACAGGTATACAAATATTTTCTTGCTTTTTTGTACTTGTAAAATGTAATTATCCGCTTATTCTATGTTGAACAAGGGGTGACACGAATATTGCTTTTAGCGTAAAAGTTCATTTTATGATCCTCTTCGTAGTCCACGTTTTAACTATGTCAATTACTTTTGAACATTAGAGACACTGCTTCAGATTTCAACAACAAAAGTTTCATGTCTTGTGTGTGAACTTTTGGATAAAAACAATAAATGTACATTGTCGGAAAATATAAAGTAACTTGTACCTGCTACGAAACAGAATAATAACTCGGGAAGGGGGATAGGCTCGCCTTTTGTGCTGTTTATATAGCTCACACAAATATATTTGTATATCTTCGACAATGCATCTTTTCTTTTTAAATTTTAATAGAATAATGACTACCTATTTTGGCTGAAACAATTCACGATTTTTCAAGATGTCCGCCATTCATTATGTGTAATATTTCCAAAAATTGTGTTCAACAAGACAATTAGAATCAGCACTGTTATTCTAATAACCAGGTTTCACGTGAATGTCTTCTCTAATATCCTTTTCATGATATTTTTATATTAATTTATAGAGATCAAACGGCCGCCATTTTAAAATGACCGCCTCTTCCGCCAATTTCGACTTTCAGAGTGGGTCCATAGCATAAAATGTTGTCCATGATATAAGTTTTCATTATGAAACTTATGTACATGTACTTTTTTTTGAAGAAAATTCTTTGATTTGTTCATTTAAGAAGAAGTTTACTTTATTTTCATTGCTTCCTTCCAGGAAACAATTCCCCGACATATTTCCCGTATGCAAAGTGACCTCCGTGTGACCCATCTCGTAAAAACCCGGTGATCGCAATATGCATGGATGTCCTTAAAATAAACTATTATCTGATTGTACATGTAAAACACGTGCTCAATATCCATGATTTTTTGTTGATTATTGACAAATAGGTGACAATCGTTAAACTTCGGCTTCAAAACACGAACTTTAATTACCTGCCATATTTTCACAACAACACTGACCGATTGAAAACAAAAATGACGATTATACGAAATTTATGCGAATTTTTTTTTATAAAATCGTGCACAGAAGACTAAGCTTATGATTTTTGTATGCATTGGTTCAAGAATTTGAATACCATTATTTTTCACCGGTCACTCGTTTATTATGACTTTAAAATGGATTTTCCAAGCATAATCTATAGATAATCTGACAAAGTGTGAAAAAAAGTCTGGTGATCCATATTTTTTTTATATTTTTGGGAAAAAATTGTGTTAAAACTATTATATAGTGATTTTGAATATAAGGAATATGAACTAATATTGTGACTGCAATATTGCCAAAATTTGTATAAATTGTTTATTAAAAAGACCCACATTTATGTGAACTAAAAGAAATCAATGAGATTTACTTTTGAAATAATATATGAGAAGATAGATTTTGAAATATGCTTTGAGAAAATAAAAAAAAGGGTGTGACCGAGCTTGCTTTCTTGCTACAAATTCAAAATGAAATTTCCCTATCATTCCAGTATACAAATTTTACAATGAGAGTTGTCTGCCCTAAAAAGGACAAATTGAAAAGAAAATGATTCTATAAACACTAATATCTGGTTTTGTTGAAAACATTTTTTACAGTGCAATGAACAAGCTTTTTTCTTTATACAAATAAGCAGTCGTACAAATGAATTGCAAATATGTCTCAAAATGTGCAGATTTAGGAAAAGAACTAGACCGATTATGTACTGATATTGAACAGTCCAAGATGGCTGTATACAGTGAATCTATCTTTACGTCGTTCCTGGGTCTACTGTTTTCTGACGAGCAGAGCATGAATATATGTTGTGTGTCGTATATGAACAGCCACAATGCATAGGATTGTACTTTAGCAAGGTAATATAGACTTCAGAAATTAACCATTAACTTTTGTAAATTTATAATAAAAAAATACTTTAATACGATTTTTAGTGATTATTGACGGACAAAAAGGTTTTGAAAATGAATTTGACTTCACATAATTTGCAAGGTTACGTAGCCAGGTTCAACCTACTATTTTTTTCTTAAAAAGGGTACTGTACCAAGTAAGGAACATGGCAGTTGTTGTCTTACAGTTCGTTTCTGTCTGTGTTCATTGTCGTTTTTTTCTGTTGTACTTAAGTATTTCTGTTGTTTTGTTGCTTTCCTCTCATAGTTGATATGTTTTGTTTAGTGTATAGTGTTAAGTGTTGTTTTGTTGCTTTCCTTTTCCTCTTATAGTTGATATGTTTTGATAAGTGTTAGTTTGTAACTCGGATTTGTTTTCTCTCAATCCATTTGTGACTTTCGAACAGCGGTATACTATTGTTGTCTTTATAAATCATGTATCATGCAAGCTGATATTCTTTATCTACCAGAACTGTAAAATATTTTACGAACAATGTTGAGATAGCAATATTTTGTACTCACCGACAACCAATTTGAAGATCAAGAATAATAAAAATAAAACAAATATTTTTAACTATACAGCCTTTCATAATTATTCATAAAATATTATATTTTGCACGATACCTGTGCCCTTTTCACAAACAATCTTAAGTGTAAAATTAATCTTACGATACACATGTTTAGTTTAGTTGATAAGGAATATTTAAGACTTCCGATAAATTTTGCACGTAAGATTTGTCTGTGAAAAGGGCTACTGCTGTGTGAAGTTTACGTTTCATAACACACATCATTAATTTTGTGGCTTTAGAAAGTTATACTTTCGGAAAATTCATTCAACTTCTTGTCAATATCAATACGTAGACAAAACATCTATATTTAACAGAGCAAAAAATGTATACTATTGTAAAAGTGTAAATTACAGACAGCATTGACGTGTTTCATTTAATTTTAGAATCGATGTTTACCTTTAGCAATAGAGACAGATTATTACACCAGGCAAACCGCTCTTCCAAGTGACAAACTATATAAATATTGTACAGTTAATTGTGAAGAAGTCTGTTAAGGGCATACGTACGATACAGGTACAGGGAATGTAATGACGTTGCTAAAGTAGAATGTAATTGTTCACGACGTCTTACTAACATATCAGTCAAACAGTTCACAACGTCTAACTTACATATCGGAAAAACACGCATTTTCGACATATTTTGATCCTTCATCATGATTTAACATTAAAAGGGGTTCATGGACCACTCTTTTCAACAATTAACATTTGGATTGACTATGCATGAAGGTTATTTGTGCAAATTGTTATAAACAAATAACAGATGTATTTTTTTAAAATAAGATAAACATACAGAAAATGATGCCGTTCTTTGAAAATGTGATAAATACCAATAATTTTGAAAGAAGTTTTACATGTTTTACACACATTTAAAGCATACTTTGGTAGAGAAGATTCAGTTTCAGATGGTTTATCAAATACCAACTTGCGTTTCTCTTTTAAATAAAAACGTTAAGTGTGTATTTCAAAAAGATAAAAAAAATGTTAAAGTAGCCGACATTTTCGGTAAATGTGTAAAAATTCGATCCATTTTATTTCTAAAACATTTGTAAAAGTAGTAAGTGAAGATTAATAGATAAACAATAGCTAGCATGAAAAGTTTAGTGCACAATTCCCCGTGGGATAAAACCACTGTATAGTATGACTTTCAAGTCTCGGTTTGTGTAAACTTATTATAATGTGACATTCAGAAAAATGAAACAATACCCTTAAATATTTGTAAACAAACTGACAACTCCCATGTTCACTTGACCTGAAATATCATATAAAAGCAAGTTTTTTTTTTTTTAAATCTGACTTTACTAGTATAAAGTAACATCACTAGTATCAGTATATGATATTTCAAAGCCTTCTGGAAAATTGAAAAAAAAGTTAAACTTGCAAGCTTCAATACGAGTATAATGTTACACAACACATTATACCATGATTACGGCATGTGTGATATTGACGAAAAGGATACACAATCACTTGTACTATTCAATTCAAATGCTCATGGCTTCCTGAGTGCCATGGTTTAAGGTTTGATAGCATTAAACTTCATGTATTTATATTAAGGCGTGATCCTGTCATGGTGTTTACACACGAATACTTACTCATATAGCAATAGTGATTTTTCTACATACATAAATTGTAGGCCATCATGAAGATTAATTTATGAGTGACCTTTTTTTAATATCTCACAGTTAACTCTTTGTCATGTTGGTTATGGTACATTTAATAAGTCAAAAACACAAAACTACAATCTACGAGGAAAATTCATAACAGAAAGTCCCTAATCAAATGGCAATATCAATAGCTCATACATATTAAACGAATCAATAGCAATTTTCATACTCCTGACTTGATTCAGACATTTTCCTATGTAGAACATGGGGTTTTAAACCTGGTTTGATAGCTAGCTTAACCTTTTACTTGAATGCCAATCGCATGAAATTCCGTTATTTTGACAAAGTGGTGTAATCAAGACAATCATACAGGTTAAAAAAGGTCAGAATAGAGGCACAGCAGTTATCGTTGTTTTATAATCTTCATCACTATAGAAACTAACAAATATCTAAACCAATAAATTTAAAAAAGCACATGAAGCACATAGACAAAGTATTGTAAACAATGAAAGAAAAAAGAAAAAAAAAATACAGGATGTATCTTAAAAAGAAAATATGACATTCCGCACATTGACTTAACAGATGATTCCAACTGTAGGCTAAATATAACTAGCAATACATTAAAAAAAAAAAAAAAAAACCTCAGCCATAAATTCACGACAGAGGCGAAATTTACCGAATGGAAATTCAAAGGTATAAGTCAAAACAAAAAGACAATAATGTCATAAAAAAACCCACGATTAACGACGAAAAGAAAGAGAAACAGTACACAAAAGATAACACCGAATACTAAATAAAATTGAGAAAGGAAATGGGGAATGTGTCAAAGCGACAACAAGCCGACCATAGAGCAGACAACAGTCGAAGGCCACCAATGGGTCTTCAATGTAGCGAGAAACTCCCGCACCCGAAGGCGTCCTTCAGCTGGCCCCTTAATAATATGTATACTATTACAGTAATAATGGACGTCATACTTAACTCCGAATTATACACAAGAAACTAAAATTCAAAATCAAACAAGACTAACAAAGGCCAGAGGCTCCTGACTTGGGACAGGCGCAAAATTGCGGCGGGGTTGAACTTGTTTATGAGATCTCAACCCTCCCCCTATAACTCTAACCAATGTAGAAAAGTAAACGCATAACAATACGCACATTAAAATTTAGTTCAAGAGAAGTCCGAGTCCGATGTCAGAAGATGTAACAAAAGAAAATAAATAAAATGACAATAAAACATAAATAACAACAGACTACTAGCAGTCAACTGACATGCCAGCTCCAGACCTCAATTAAACTGATTGAAAGATTATGTCTTCATCATATGAATATCAGGCACAATCCTACCCGTTAGGGGTTTAGTATCATACTTTCATAAAATATATGAGAAGAACATAATCCGTGTCATGCCTACAACTGTTTTTTTAAATAAATGTGTTTAGTTCCAATGCAAAGACCCTATAAGTGAATCAATGTTAAAACCAAGATATGCAATCTTTAATGACCTGACAACGGTATCGTAACTATATCCCTTCTTAATAAGTCTGTTTAAAGGTTTTGTAAGCTTTTGAGGTGAATACTGACATTTTTGTGCTTTGTAAAGAATATTACCATAAAATATTGGATATGAAATACCTGAACGTAGAAGATGTCTGCATGTTGAGTTATATTTACGAATTATTTCCTTATGAATTTCTCTCGCTAAAATCTAATACGTTGTTACATACACGAGCTAATCGTACAAGTTGAGATATATAAAGTCTGAGCAAGTCGAACCCCACAGTCAAAATCGGGTTGTTATTATGTGCTCCAGTATGTTACGCAGATCTTGATAAATATATGACAATCGTCGTGTTGTTCATCAAACTACAAATCCCGTGATTATTCTAATATGGTAATATACATTGAAGACGGGATTGTGATCAAATCAGTTTCAACACATCCATGGTCATCTGTGGCACATATATTCCATTATAGCAGATCAAATCGTAATGGCGTCCGTAAATTTTTGTAGAACAAATTACATCTTTTCCACTTGGGACTCATGATACAATATCTTCTCGTAATCATTTAATGCTTAATCGTAATAATGCTTAATCGATATCGTAATAATGCTTAATCATCATAATGATTAATCGTAATAATGCTTAATCATAATAATGCTTAATCATTATAATGCTTACTCATAATACTTAATCATAATGCTTAATCATCATAATGCTTAATCATAATAATGCTTTATCATAATAATGCTTAATCATAATAATGCTTTATCATAGTAATGCTTAATCATAATTATGCTTATATATCGTGTGCGTATACTGATCGAGAGAAAGCACCTTGCCATGTTATTTTCACTAAAATCTTTTTTATAGTTTTTTTCGTCTTGTTTTTTTGTGTTGATCCGTTTACATGTTTTAGAGTTTAGTGTGACCCCTATTTCCCTTACTTATTATACACTTTACTAAGTAGCTGAATCCCGTCTCTTTTTCGTCCGAATTTTATATCCGCGCCGAAGACTTATTTGTGGTATTGATTTATGTTGTGTTTTTTTCATTAGTTCATTACCCGTACTTTTAATTTTTGATTTATTATTATGCATCAATTACAAACGAATGTCACTAGTGCGGAGAATTTTGTTTCAGCCTTTGTGAACACGAACTTCAAATGTATTTTTAATAGCAATAACGCAATAAATAGTATGCTTTTTTTTTCTCATAAAATGGTATTCAAATTAGTTGTTTTTGAAGTACTTATACAATTTGTGGCAATGAAAGCTTGTTTTCCAAAATATTTATTTGAAGTTTTACTTAGAATCACGATGCATGTATCTACAACGCCTACAATGATTAATATACCATTCAGATATGACGTTATTTACAAATTACATCTTATATATGTATAAAATAAGGTAGATCTGACTATTAAAGCGCTATAGATATAATAATTTTAGATTTTAAACATCATGATAATTTAATACAATATGCAATATTCTCATGTTAGGAAAAACGTTTTGGTCGTAGATGTAAGATTAACTCATAAAACATATATCTTTTTTTTCTATAAAAAAAAGAAAAGAAAGAAAATCCACAGAAAAAGAGCAGCAATATTTGTAATCGAATGTCAAACGAAAATTTTATTTTATTCTGTTAAATAACCAAATTCCTAAATTCTAACATGTCTAATGTATAAAATTATAAATAGATTTACACTTGATAATTTCTAATTTACATTTGGTTGATTAAATGAAGTTAACACTACATTTTACGATCAATCTCTGATAATACCATATTTTTACAACTACCAAATAGAAATGGTACAAGAAGCTTTGATTTATTCTGCAATCCTATCAAACATGTGAAACAATAAAGTGATTTACCATTCCGAATAAAGCAAGATACCATACATTAAAGAGTTATTCCAGCATCATATTATTAGCAATAATATTTATAAAATATTATGGTATCGTCACATTTTTTTATGGTAGAATAACCTCATCTGATATCTATGGCGGAAGTACATGTGATACATCCTCATTCTTTCAATATTCAAGCTGTGGGATGGTCATGCTCCCCGTATTGTCGACAAAGTAATCATATTCTTATACTTTTACTTACATTTGCCTTGGTGGCAATACAGCCTTGGTGGGTTTAAGACCTTGGTGGTCATTTATATATGCCTAGGTGGCAATAGACCAAGGTGGTCATTTATATATGCCTTGGTGGCAATATACCTAGGTGGTCATTTATATAGGGTTGTTGGCACAAGACCTAGGATGTCATTTTTAAATTTTTTATATATTTTCGGCAAAGTTGTGAAGAATCAAGTCGAAATACAATTGTCAATGTTCCTGATTAGGAAGTAAAGGGTGAGTTTGATTCAACAACAGTAAAGACAGAGACAAACCAGCATGGTTAGTACTTGGAGGTGAAGTCCCTTTGATTACAACAAGTTATTCAAATAATGACAATGTTCATTTTGATATGAGTTCATTGCCTTAACGCAACTTTTAAAAGTTTGTATGTGGTCAAATTCATGAGAATTTATTGAACTATGAAACTATTTATAAAGAACTGTGTACACGTATCTTGAAATATTAAGTAGATTTGTAAAGTAATTAAAAAATAATATTTAATAAAAGTGTTGAAGACATTTTTGTTTGGAGTATTGGGAATACTTCTAGACAAGTATTCCTTAAGGTAAAACCTCGCTAGTGATGTAATTTGAGATTGGCCTGCAAATATACTGTATGGACTATAGAGTTTTCTATGCCCATTACTTAACACGAACTTGATGCAAGATTATCAATCACTGAGGATATGGGTATAACCTCATTGGTTGCTATCTTTGGCGGAAGTACACGTGATACATCCTCATTCTTTCAATATCCAAGTGGTGGTTGGTTTAAGGGCTATGTTTGGTCAGGCAATACATATTGACTGTTATGGGTTGATGTGGTTTTTGATAAGTTACCCCTCTCCCTACCATACGTATTAAAATGTGGATATGTTTTTATATTTATATTTTGATATTGGTAGTACATGTATGCATTGGATGGAGCTAGCATGTCAGTTAACTGCTAGTAGTCTGTTGTTATTTATGTATTATTGTCATTTGTTTATTTTCGTTTGTTACATCTTCTGACATCGGACTCGGACTTCTCTTGAACTGAATTTTAATGTGTGAATTGTTATGCGTTTAATTTTCTACATTGACTAGAGGTATAGGGGGAGGGTTGAGATCTCACAAACAAGTTCAACCCCGCTGCAATTTTGCGCCTGTCCCAAGTCAGGAGCCTCTGGCCTTTGTTGGTCTTGTATGATTTTTAATTTTAGTTTCTTGTGTATAATTCGGAGTTTAGTATGACGTCCATTTTCACTGAACTACTATGCATATTTTAAGGGGCCAGCTGAAGGACGCCTACGGATGCGGGAGTTTCTCGCTACATTGAAGACCCATTGGTTTCCTTCGGCTGTTGACTGCTCTATGGTCGGCTTGTTGTCGCTTTGACACATTCCCCATTTCCTTTTTCAATTTTATTTTGGGTTAATGAGCACGAGACATTAGGAAAAAAAATGACCATAGGATCATGCTGACGAAACACACATTCGCTTTGGCAATTTTCAAGGGTAAGTGGATTCGTATGTTTGTGCTTGCTATTTCATTACAATGGTAAAAACAGATTATATATTTCAGATGACAATAATGTTTATTATAATTAATGCTTCATTTTATGAGCTCCAGAGTAGTTATATAAGAAACAACTGCTCACTATATCTAGTGTGCTCTTACGCATACCATAGTAGTCCACATTTTGCTTTCTGAAACGTATAATTATTATCTTGTATCCGGTTCTCTCCTCGAGAGTTTTCTATGCCCATAACTTAATATGAACTGGAATTCAAGATTATATCAATCAATGAGGATATGTTGTATTATGTTCACTGTTGAAACGAATTAACAATCTGTAATTTTCTATTGAATTGGTAGTATTTTCTATGTAGTTGTATTAGATAAAGGCAACAGTAATATACCGCTGTTCAAAACTCATAAATCCATGGACAAAAAACAAAATCGGGGTAACAAACTAAAACCGAGGGAAACGCATTAAATATAAGAGGAGAACAACGACACAACACTAAAATGTAACACACACACAGAAACGGACCAAGCATCAGACAAAATCCCACGAGAATAACAAATATAACACCAAAACCAAATACATGAATTTGGGATAGACAAGTACCGTGACACGTATTAGGTTATCAGAAAATGTAAGAAAAGTTTTTAAATGAGTTATCCTCTTTCATCATAGATATAATAATTATATTATTATCATTATCATTTTTATACAAAAATATACATGGAGTTTATAGTTCACGTAGTTTTTTTTTATCAGAATGTTGGTTTATCTCAATAAGCCTATAGAAATGTAGAGGCGAACCAACTGTTACTAAAAATTAACGTGCCTTAATATTAAACATGTTATTTCATTTACAGAAGTATACTCTTACAATAGAAAATACACAAAATAAAATTAATAACTGACCAATATTAGATTAAAAAAATAAGCAGCACATTCTATCTGTCACCCCCTTTTTTAAACTTATATATGTTACAGTAAATAGGTGAAATTAGGAATTACACGTAATTTCTAAACATTTCAGTAAAGGCCTGTAATAACTAGTCAGTTTAGTAATTACAAGTATTTACTAGTTGTTTTAGTAATAACTGGTATTCACTGATTTTTTTTGTCATTTTTACAGCTATTTACTAACTTTATATTTTTGTTTAAAAATTCAAGACGTAATTCAAGATATCAAATTAGAAAGTAAAGGGGTGGGGATTTTTAGGGCTTTCTTCAGTATAAAGGATTATAAGGCACTTTAAAAGTGCGTAGTGTTTTTAATTGAAACTTTAAAATGTTGCTTAATAAATTTTGAAACTCCCTAAAAATCATCAGTATGCAAACCAATGATATCAATCCAAAATTGAGAAATACATTTTTGAGAAATTTATAGGCAACTTAGCCAGCTCTTTTTAAGACAGACATTAGATTATGCAAATGATCTTGATAATTCTTCAAATCTCATAAATTTGTTAAATTAAAATCTCCATCAGGCATACTTTGCATATCAACTTGGCCAATGACATGACTTAAATTCCTTTTACAAAATAGGTTTTAGTACGACTTCTTTTGTCAGACATTTGCGATGAAGAGGACATTCTTCACAAACAAATTTATACAAATTGATGGCGTTAAAAATCACATTTTCATATTTCTGTGTTTCTCTTTTTATGAGTTTTTCAAAATCTCCAAACTGAAGCTTATGTACCTGCAACACAATTTTAGCATCGTTTCTACCTGTATAAGAATGATCGTTTTGTGGATTGAATAAGTCAGCTAAATGTTCCATCCCTTTTCTTTTACTTTCAATGTTGACGTTCTTTTCATTTTCGTCGAGCCTGCGACTTTTGTCGCAAAAGCAAGACATAGCGAACCATCATTAATTCCGTCGCCAGGGGCATCCACAAATATTCACTCTGTGGTTAAAGTCTTTTTTAAATTTTGATAATTTTCTAAAATTATCCTGGATTTCTAATAAACTTGAACAGTAGCTTGTTTATAATCAAAAGATCAATTTCAAGAAGAAAAAATTGTAAAAAAAAAAGATTTCTCCGTATTTTAATTATAAATGAACTTAGTTTTATGCCAGTTAATATTACATTCAAACTGTGGTTAAATGTTTTTAAACTTTGATAACTTTCTCAAAGTGTCCTGGTTTTCTACCAAACTGGGACAGAAGCTTGCTTATGATTATAAGATAATATCTAGAAGTTATGTAAAGTTTGTAAAAAAAAATTTTTTTTTCGTAAATTACTTATAAACGGACTACATGTAGTTTGTTTATTCAAATTACATATCAAACATACACTCTGAAGTTAAAGTTTCTAAAACATTTAATAGATTTCATAAACCATCCTGATTTTTTAACAAATTTGGACAGAAGCTTCTTACAGAACTAGACATAGCATATAGAGGAATTTTTTCTTCCTATTTTTGTTGGGCCTGTGACTCACAGCAATAGTAGACGAGACACTCGGTTGTGCGGAAACCTCATAATTTTATATCTGAATACATCGGTAAACCATCTCCAGTTAGGGATTGAATTGAAGGTCAAATGAATATATATTCAATTAGGTCCAATTATTAGCTTGAAAGTGCTCAACTCATCAACCATATTTCTCAGCTTATTTAACATAGAAGAAACCGATAGGCTGTTGAAAGTGAAATATAATTTCACTAAATCATTTTAATTAATGATTTAACAACAACAAAAATCATACATAATTTTAATCTCGTAGCTAATAAACCTATAGCAAAAAGGTACATTTAAGGCTGCTCCCTTTTTTAAGAATACTCACTGATATTCTAGTAAGTACTACCATTAATTTTGATCAGAAGACCATATTACAACATTGTTTTTCAGTAAGTAAATAGGTGTAAAAATTCATTTTGAAATTAGTAATTACTGGTAATTACTGGGCCGGTTTAGAAATTACTTGTATTTACTAAGTGCATCGGGAATTACATGTAATTCCTAAACATTTCAGTAAAGGCCTGTAATAACTAGTCAGTTTAGTAATTACAAGTATTTACTAGTTGTTTTAGTAATAACTGGTATTCACTGATTTTTTTTGTCATTTTTACAGCTATTTACTAACTTTATATTTTTGTTTAAAAATTCAAGACGTAATTCAAGATATCAAATTAGAAAGTAAAGGGGTGGGGATTTTTAGGGCTTTCTTCAGTATAAAGGATTATAAGGCACTTTAAAAGTGCGTAGTGTTTTTAATTGAAACTTTAAAATGTTGCTTAATAAATTTTGAAACTCCCTAAAAATCATCAGTATGCAAACCAATGATATCAATCCAAAATTGAGAAATACATTTTTGAGAAATTTATAGGCAACTTAGCCAGCTCTTTTTAAGACAGACATTAGATTATGCAAATGATCTTGATAATTCTTCAAATCTCATAAATTTGTTAAATTAAAATCTCCATCAGGCATACTTTGCATATCAACTTGGCCAATGACATGACTTAAATTCCTTTTACAAAATAGGTTTTAGTACGACTTCTTTTGTCAGACATTTGCGATGAAGAGGACATTCTTCACAAACAAATTTATACAAATTGATGGCGTTAAAAATCACATTTTCATATTTCTGTGTTTCTCTTTTTATGAGTTTTTCAAAATCTCCAAACTGAAGCTTATGTACCTGCAACACAATTTTAGCATCGTTTCTACCTGTATAAGAATGATCGTTTTGTGGATTGAATAAGTCAGCTAAATGTTCCATCCCTTTTCTTTTACTTTCAATGTTGACGTTCTTTTCATTTTCGTCGAGCCTGCGACTTTTGTCGCAAAAGCAAGACATAGCGAACCATCATTAATTCCGTCGCCAGGGGCATCCACAAATATTCACTCTGTGGTTAAAGTCTTTTTTAAATTTTGATAATTTTCTAAAATTATCCTGGATTTCTAATAAACTTGAACAGTAGCTTGTTTATAATCAAAAGATCAATTTCAAGAAGAAAAAATTGTAAAAAAAAAAGATTTCTCCGTATTTTAATTATAAATGAACTTAGTTTTATGCCAGTTAATATTACATTCAAACTGTGGTTAAATGTTTTTAAACTTTGATAACTTTCTCAAAGTGTCCTGGTTTTCTACCAAACTGGGACAGAAGCTTGCTTATGATTATAAGATAATATCTAGAAGTTATGTAAAGTTTGTAAAAAAAAATGTTTTTTTCGTAAATTACTTATAAACGGACTACATGTAGTTTGTTTATTCAAATTACATATCAAACATACACTCTGAAGTTAAAGTTTCTAAAACATTTAATAGATTTCATAAACCATCCTGATTTTTTAACAAATTTGGACAGAAGCTTCTTACAGAACTAGACATAGCATATAGAGGAATTTTTTCTTCCTATTTTTGTTGGGCCTGTGACTCACAGCAATAGTAGACGAGACACTCGGTTGTGCGGAAACCTCATAATTTTATATCTGAATACATCGGTAAACCATCTCCAGTTAGGGATTGAATTGAAGGTCAAATGAATATATATTCAATTAGGTCCAATTATTAGCTTGAAAGTGCTCAACTTATCAACCATATTTCTCAGCTTATTTAACATAGAAGAAACCGATAGGCTGTTGAAAGTGAAATATAATTTCACTAAATCATTTTAATTAATGATTTAACAACAACAAAAATCATACATAATTTTAATCTCGTAGCTAATAAACCTATAGCAAAAAGGTACATTTAAGGCTGCTCCCTTTTTTAAGAATACTCACTGATATTCTAGTAAGTACTACCATTAATTTTGATCAGAAGACCATATTACAACATTGTTTTTCAGTAAGTAAATAGGTGTAAAAATTCATTTTGAAATTAGTAATTACTGGTAATTACTGGGCCGGTTTAGAAATTACTTGTATTTACTAAGTGCATCGGGAATTACATGTAATTCCTAAATTTTAGTAATTACATGTAATTCCTAATTTCACCTATTTACTGTAACATATACATGTATGCTTTCTGAGGGGAAACCAGGAACTATCAGTTGCACTTAGTTGATTATTGGATATCATGGTTAATAATCTTAACGAAAAAGGCAAACATGATTTCATTTGCATCGCAACTATGCGTTAAGCCATCACTATCAATGGGAATATACTCCCATAAGAAGTTGACAGTGTAAGCTAAAGGTTATCAGTTATTACTTGACTAGCCATCTAATATTTGAAATTGAACGTGAACATGTGCATTCAGTTGATTTGTTTTTTAAGTGGTCTTTATTGAGGTTCTACAACTCGTGATTGTAGATAAAACAATTTGTTCGTAATAGGTGCTGTACACGTATTTGAGATGTCTTATAACATATACAAAGAGTGTTATGTATGATTGTACTGCTTTATGATAACGGCCATTGTCTCAATTTGTGGCATATAAAACAAAATTGTTAGCAAAAGTGAGTTTTAATTTTTTCCGATGTTTTTTTCTAAGATGACTGCCGGTGTAATATATCTGTAAAACAATATCGAATTCGATAGATCTAGGTTGTATTAAAAATTATTAACATCTGTGTCTCGAATTAAGTTTGGAAAGTGGTAGTGGCTATTGTGCCGTGTTGATTTGATGAGTTATGCAACGACTTTTGAAACAAAGAAGTAATATATATAAAGATATTTTGTAAAGAGGAAGAAATGTATTATGGCAATGACCATACATGTAGCTACATGTACGTCACAATGAGAGTAAACCTTTTTTGATTGAAAACATTTGTATTGAATTAGAAATGGGTTACTAAAACATTAAGAAGTTTATATAACTATCATTATTTCATAGTTTAGGACGGAATCAGTTTTCTTTGATTTGATGACTGGTTATATTTAATAATGACGAAATTAAGGTATCATCACATTGGAATGGTTTTAGCTGAAAATAAAACAAAAGAAATTTGTTAGCCAATGCATATTTGTTTTCCTGTTAATGTTCTGTACATAAATCAAGATGGTATAACATTGGAATAAAAGTCAATTTAGACAGCGTTAGCACAATAAAAACATACAGAACGTATAGAAGTAAACGTTCGATGTATGGTCTAGTCAGGTGCAATCATACATTTCCTTTGAACTCTGGTATAAAGCGGAAATCATACCACAACTTAATTTCATATACAATTTTAATCCTAGATACGGTTTTCATTTTATTTTATCTTGTACTGTCCTTTTTATGACTTTATTGTCCGTGCGTTGATTTAAATAGCTTTAGATTGACCTTGCGATGATAACTATCTGCGCTATTCCTTGAGTGCATTTTGTTATTGCCCGTGTTACATTGATTGATCTTGCACTGTTGATGCATTGACTTTAAATAAGATTTTTTTCTTTTATCATCCTAAAAATGTGCAATGCCTGTGCAATGAATGTGCAATGCATGAACAATGCATGTGCAATGCCTGTGCAATTAATGTGCAATGTATGAACAATGCATGTGCAATGCCTGTGCAATTCCTATGTAATGTATGTGCAATGCATGTGCATTGCAATAGAAATGTTTGTGTAATGCCTTCAGTTTACCTTTAGTTTTGTAAGTTGATTTATCTTGGACTGTCCATTCAATGACTTGAGTTGTTCTGTCAAAAAAAATCTCCTTGAACGATTTAAGTTGCTTTAACATGTTTAAGATCTTTAACAAGTCTATTGTTGAAACAGTACACAAAATTAATCACGGGAGAAGACATTAACAGCATTGTTAAACTTAAATTGATAGTGTTAATTCGGATTGTTAGTATGTTTGATATCAAAATAACCGTAAACACTTCATAAGTGGATTTAAAACTTGTTAAAGGTGTTTCATTTGTCTAGAAAATATTAACTGTATATTCACTAATAATCAATATTGATGATTAACATTTAACAATGTATACCTACATTTTTGTCGAGCCTTCGACTTTAGTCGAAAAAGCGAGACTAAGCGATCCTACATTCCGTCGTCGTCGGCGTCGTCGGCGGCGTCAACAAATATTCACTCTGTGGTTAAAGTTTTTGAAATTTTAATAACTTTCTTAAACTATACTGGATTTCTACCAAACTTTGACAGAAGCTTGTTTATGATCATAAGATAGTATCCAGAAGTAAATTTTGTAAAAATAAAATTCCATTTTTTCCGTATTTTACTATAAATGGACTTAGTTTTTTCTGCGGGGAAACAAAACATTCACTCTGTGGTTAAAGTTTTTAGAATTTTAATAACTTTCTCAAACTATCCTGGGTTTGTACCAAACTTGGACAGAAGCTTGTTTATGATCATAAGATAATATCCAGAAGTAAATTTTGTAAAAATAAAATTCCATTTTTTCCGTATTTTACTTATAAATGGACTTAGTTTTTTCTGCGGGGAAACATTACATTCACTCTGTGGTTAAAGTTTTTAGAATTTTAATAACTTTCTTTAACTATCCTGGGTTTGTACCAAACTTGGACAGAAGCTTGTTTATGATCATAAGATAGTATCCAGAAGAAAATTTTGTAAAAATAAAATTCAATTTTTTCCGTATTTTACTTATAAATGGACTTAGTTTTTTCTGCAGGGAACCATTACATTCACTCTGTGGTTAAAGTTTTTAAAATTTAAATAACTTTCTTAAACTATCCTGGGTTTGTACCAAACTTGGAAATAACCTTATTTATGATCATAAGATTGTATCCAGAAGTAAAGTTTGTAAAAAGATTACTCTGTTTTTTTCTGTAATTTACTTTCAAATGGACTTAGATTTTCTTACAATCATAAAATAGTAACAAGAGGAATATTTTTATTGATTTTTTTCCTCATTGTTGTTGAGCCTGTGATTTACAGCAAAAATAGGCGAGACACTGGGTTCCGCGGAACCCTTACAAATTTTTTACAACAACATTTCCAAATAACTATAGCAATTACAACTACAAGTACTAATAGCACCACACATCCAACTACGATTCCTGCTATTTCTCTGCAAGTGAAAAAAAATTAAGAATACTTGTTCATGCTCGTAAAACTGTATTATGAATACTTGCTCATACTTGTAAAACTATACAAGAAATTTATCTTCATACTTGTAAAACTATTCAAGGAATACATGTTCATTTAGTAAACTATACTAGGAATACTTGTTCATACTTGTACAACTATACTAGAAATGCATGTTCAAGATTAATGTAGACATTACGAACAAGGCTATAATGTTTGTTGATGTTGAACAAAGAGAACACAGACTGTTTGAAGATCAGTTAAAAAAAAGATAAAATTTGCTTCATACTCTATAGTATAAAACGAAGTTTTTTTATGGTTGTGGCCAGTTATCTTTTTCTTGCATGAATTTATATTTCTCAAATCACACTGCACAAAAAGTGATACGAAAAAGTGATACGAAAATCGGAATTAATCTGATTGGCTTATACAGCATCACTAAACGATATCACAGCATTTCCATTAGCTATTCGTTAGATCATTGATTACTTTCAAAGTTAACGACGATGTACATTTCGTCTATGGTAACGGACATGTGTGATTTCGTCAATACCGACCGTGCAAGGCCTATATAGCCAGTCACGGTCGTTAAAAACTCGGATTTGTTTGTTGTACAAACCACCCACACTTTTCACCTGACAATGTTCTTTTTGTCAAATTTTATTGCATTCTGAAGCGTGCAAAAACTCTTTAAATGTCTAAATTTGACACTGGAAAAGGACATATGACGTCATACTGATTGTGCAAAAGATTTGTGGATTTTTTAATTCAACACAATGAGAGTGTTGACAATAAGAGAAATCTGTTTAACAACATGTGAGAATTGGATATTTCTTGATATCAACTCTAGTTATTTAATCTAAATAGTACCAATAAATTCGCAGATTGCGCGTTTATTATTTTTTGAAATTGAATAACACGAGTTGATATCAAGCAATATCCCTTTCTTACTCGTTATGAAAACTATTATTGTATTTCGTGGTGTACGACATTTCCGATGTTTGACAGTTCGATATACATATATTTAACGTAAGGCGAGCTTTGCTTTAAATACTTTATTGTCACGAGCGGAGGAATATCATAGACGTTAAATCTATATTAACTAAATCTGCTAAGTCACTCCTTTATCTAAGAAACAATGCATGAAATCCATTGATTTATTGGAAATTTATAATATTCGAATTATATCCTTAAAGTAAGCGAGACAGAAAATTAATGAATGTCATGGTCCAAATCATGTGTAAATTGACTACACATCTATGGATTTCAAGAAATATTTTGGTCCTAATAGACATGTTCACCATAAGCCGATATCGAAACTGAAACCGATACCGAAACCGAAACCGAAACCAAAAAAAGTAGTAAGGTAAATGGTAAATGTTAATAATGTTTAATTAACTCAACCCATTTACTCCATTTTATTGTTTGAAATTTAAAACACTAGATTGAAAGTTTATTCAATTAAAAAAATAACATGAATCTATCAAAACAGTCAAATTTAATTCAACGAGGCAAACATTTTTTTCATTTTATTATAATTGTATGACTACTGTTAATCTGTATCAGATGAAGGGGGAGGGGGGGGGGGGGGGGGTCCAAAAAGCTTGATGGTGTTTCGGCAAAATTACTTTCAACAGTATGTTATACATTTTCATGTTTTTCTCTCTCCTTTTCCTTTTCTTTTCTTTTTCCGGAACACGTTTGATTTTCCCTCTTGATATGCTTGGTTCTTCAATATTGATCATCAATTTTAAGCAAAGTATTTCATAGTTTAAATTGTTATAAAAAAAAAAAAATGACTTTAGCACATTTGTGATACATATACATTTTTTTACAGTAGCATTTTATGTTGTTCAAAGAATTGCTTATTATCTATTTGTTCTTGGTGTTAGCAAACATTTTATTTCATAAAGCTATCCATGAAATTTGGCCAATTCTTCATCAAGCTTTCCTATCATTGATAACAAATCCGTCAGCTAAAAATTGGGAATCTACGAAGGGTGATTGGCCAGAATTGGAAGAAGCTGTTGGATCTATTGATGGCACCTACCATATAATAAATCGTCAACCACAAACTGGGCATGGTTTTATAGTGGACATTGTCGTATACACTATATTCATGTACACAATAGTAATAAGAGACACAGGACAGAAAATAAGATACATCAACTATGGTTTCTAGATCATAACAATGACGCGATGACTTCCAAATCGATGGATGCGATCGGTCCACCCGATGTTTTACCGTTTTCATGTGATTGTTACTTACTTGTCGATATCATATATCCAGAATGAGGACGTCAAAATCAATGCATCGTAAAAAGATAGCCCCGCTCTCTACAGGCTAAGAACCCTTGCAACATATCTCATGCGTTGCGTGTTGCAAGGAGAAATTCTATTTTTGTTCAACTTAGTCTGAAATATTAGTGACAGCAAAAATACAGAACTTCAACCCGGATGGCCTTCAACTTCCTATTGTAATACTTCTTTTAATACTTGTTATTGTTTCTCTCGGAAACAAGCTTGTACTTTCTGTTAACTTCACGTTATGTTGAGTAAGCGATTTCCAAATAATAATCCTTATGCACTTAGTTGTGTGACGCCTACTACTTTTGATTGTATGACGTCTTCCAAAAATTCCACGGTTGTCAGTCGGAGTCAATGTAGAGCAATCTCAGTCGATGTTTAAGGGATATTTGAAATTATTTATTCTGAACATTAAAAGAGTATTAAATTAGTATAGGAATAATCATAATAATGTATTTGAAGAGTTGCCTCCGTCAATTTTGGATTTGGAATCGACGGTCAACAATATCTATTCTACTGGATCCATTCACGTGTTAATAGTAAATCTGCATTTGAGATCTCGATGGAAAAACTTCTCGTTTGCAAATAATACATTTAAAAAAGTGAGAGAAAGAAAGAAAAATCAATTTTAAACATACCCGTCGGACAAGCTGTCAGTTGAGTCAGTTATCTTCTGATCTGCAATTTGAGAAACCTTAGTTCGAAGTTGTTTATGAAAATGTAGATGTTTAATCAATTAAGTTAATCTATCCAAGTAAATAATCATTTAGTTATTATATTAAACGTTTCAGACTATAAGTTGTGTTGATCTAAATGGAAATAAAAAAAAAAATCGTTATTTTCATGAAAGCTATAAAATTTATATTATTTTATCTACGTATATATTGTCACTCAGTATATTTTTCTTTACAATCAAGTTTATGATTTATTTAAAAGAAATACCTTACCACACAATATTCCTGTATAATTTGGAGAACACGTGCAAAAGAATGTGGCTTTGCCAGAAGGTGCATAACAAGTGGCGCCGTTTGAACAAGGAGTAGTATCACATGGAGCTGAAATACATTAATATATACAATAAACGTAACCGATATGCATACATTTTTTTCAACGAAAAGTCAAAGTAATGAGTATTGAAATATTCTATTTAATACGTACATGATTAAGCAAATTATTTTGAACAACGTTGAGCTAATAAAAATACTGTTTTCTTACATGGAGGTTTTCGCCCAGCACATACTAATGACAGCCAAATTGATGTTTTATACATTTTCAGCACTGTAATAACTATCAACGTGATTGAAAAGGTATGAAGAAGCGTGACATGCAGTATTGTAAATAACTCTCTATTCTGCATGGTTTGTTGTTTTATGTTGAAGTGTATTTAAAAATTCAATGGGTAATATGTATAAAATATTACTATATTACTGTCTTTTCTATGAGGTAAATGTGTGGTTTTATTGACTTTTGAAAATCTTTTGAGAGAGATTAAGAGATAAATAGGACATTTAACATTATTCCTAATGTGTACTGTATACATGTGCACATTATACTGAATGTGCATTTTATAAGGTCTTTCGAAGATCTTTTGTTTATGATCAAATTATTTTTTCTGTTTAATTTAATAGTTACATTTGTAACCATGAATTAGCTTTCATAATGAAGAGACCTAAGGTATTTGATTTGCGATATGTGTCTTATAGAGTGTAAGTGAGATAAAAACCATCAAATAATTAATCGTCGTGTTTCAGGCTTATTTGTGGAAAAGCGACTTGGTTTGTTCGTACATATAACCCTCTATCAATTAAACAATCCTCTTTATAGTTTAGAAATATAATCATAAATAAGAGGTTTGTCACTTTTCAACTTCTAACATTAAACTAAATACCAGAATACATTAAAGTGGTGTTTTAAAAATGACCTTGACAATAGCTACATTTAAGATTATCTTTGTGACACCAAAATAGAGATCAACACAAAAAACTACCGGTCTAGTCTTACTCTCATTTGCACCCCCCCCCCCCCCAAAAAAAAAAATAATTAAAAAAAAAACGAACTCCGAGGGAAATGCTAAACAGAAAGTCTCTTAGGATATGGCAAGATGAATAGGTCACAAATTTAACGAATTGATAACAACTGTCATATTCCTAAATGGGTGACTTGCAGCACACAGCGTGCATCTATTGATATACTTAAAAGATTGATGATTTATTAAATGGTCAAGTTTAGATATGTAGTATTGACTACAATCCTCTATAACAACTGGGCGCATACTAGTTATTTATTGCTAACTGTTTCTGAACATTTGGATTACACTACGTTGTTCACTACTTCAATTCAGTATTAACATTCACAATTTATAAGATCGTAAGTGAATTCTAAAACATATACTATACTTCAAAGTTAATGACTATTATTAAAAAAGAATTAAAATTGCATATTATATTAAGTATGTATTAAAAAAAAAAAGACTTTAAATATAAACTGTTACAGTCGTTAAACATTTGAAAAAAAATGATTGGTTTTTGAAATCAAGACTGGGGAAAATATCTGGTAGTCATAATTGTGAACAATACAAAAATAAGTATATTCGTTTTATCGAAAAAAAAACATCGTTATAGAATAAGTAACTGTGGTCAAGCATTGCAATTCAATCGTGAATGAAATAAGAGGTAAATGATAGCGACCATATTAACAAGACTAGTGTTATTCGGTATAATGAGATAAACTATCGTGGAAAATACGTAACCGTAGTCGAGCTTTAATTATAATAGGATCGTGAAAGATCTGGTTTCGGATCTTGATAGATATTGTACATGTATTCTTATCGTGAAAGCAATGCAATATAATTCTACTTATGTAACATCCATTCTGTTATCATTCTGCGGAATTATAAGGAAAAAAACAGTCTTTTTTTTGAAAAATACAAAATGCAACAGATATATGTAAAGTTAAACAAATAACAAAGTACACGTTGTATCTACAATTGTATCATGTATATAACATGTGTATTTAAAAATGATTTCTTTTATCGTCAAATAGTGCAGAATACTGTCAATGATATATTATTGAAAAGTTTAAGATATTTTTGAAAGTAGGATCTTATTGTATTGTATTCTTATTTGATCATGAACGATTAGTCACAATCATGAACGATAAGTCACAATAATGAACGATTAGTCACAATCATGAACGATAAGTCACAATAATGAACGATTAGTCACAATCATGAACGATAAGTCACAATCATGAACGATTAGCCACAATTAACGCGTTGTTTTGATATGAAAGTGGCTGTGGGCCTGCCCTTTTCCCTGGTAGACACGCTCGGTGAAAGAAGAAAGAAAAAGAAAGGCAAATGTACATTCAAGTGTGTAAATCGGATATAAACAGATAATGCAAAAAAGGAGCAAAATACCAAAAGTAAAACAAAGTATACAACAACATATAAAACTAAAGACTGATCACCAAAAAGCGGCTGCAATCTCAGTAAGAACATATGCATTTAACAATGTATTAACTGAATGTATTCTCCTCCTAACATGTATGAATCTTATGCCACATTTAACTCATAACAAGAAGGTACAGAAAACCCGAGGGAATAACAAATCAGCTGAACGCTTTAATAAAAAGATATAGGGAAGCTTTTCTATGATTAAGTAAGTGTTTGTCAATCTTTTAATATCCAATGTAATTTGTGCCGTTCTCCAAATGGTTTAATTTTTTAGAAATATCATTTTATTTTAGGTAAAAAAAATACATGTTTGTTGTACATTGTTTGATAATAAAAAATGTTTGATATCCAATACTATATCAAACTTAATTTTGACTTACATGATTCGGTGAATAATGTTAAAGAATGTTATAATTGTATAAATAAAGTTTACTTGATAAATATATGTACTTATGTTCCTTACATGAAACACCATTCGTTACGGCATTCGGTAGTAATGTCAGCCAAACTAAAGCTATTAAACTAGTCCAAAATGTGTTATTCATCTTCAGTACTGAGACATCTATCACCGTCACAAAGAGAATTGATCGTGATGAGATGTACTCCTAACAATATTCTTAAGTGTTCTTCTTCTGAGATACAGAACTTATACTTCAAGTTATACGAGTCAACAAGTGTGAAGAAACGTCATATGCAATTTTACGCCCCATTATCATGATTTATTATTTTCTGTTTATGTTCAATGAAATAGTACGGTGCACACATGAAGGGACATTAGCTAGGATAAAGCAGTTTGTAAATTTTTCTTTATATTTTTTCTTCACATTTTCAAGATAATATATTCATTTAAAGAGATACCTCTAAAAACTAATAAGATGATATGATAAACTAACTCATGTAATTGACATATCTTATAAATCAAATAAGACATCATATAGCTATATATATTTATCATATGTTTAGTAGTAAATACAGTAATATTGCATATTTGATAAATAGCCTGCTGTTTAATCCATATCGCGCAACTTTGATGCGCACCCTTTATAAGATACCCTTTATCACACCCCTACCCTTTATCGCATACCCTTTATCACACCACTACCCTTTATCACATCCCTACTTTTTTTCTTTTTTTTTTACTTAAAGTCAGTTTTGTTATTTTTTTGTTTAAGATAAATTTTCCTCAAAATAGGTTAATTTTTTGAATGACGTCATTGTTTGGTATGTGACGTCACGAACGTCAAGTTTTCATATTGTATGTGACGTCACGAACGTCAAGTTTTCATATTGTATGTGACGTCACGAACGTCAAGTTTTCGTATTTTTTGGCACACTAAATGCAACTATAAAAAAACAAAACACACAAATAAGTATAATTAAAAACCAATTGTTCAGAGAACCATTGATGGTCTTTCCACCAGTAAGGATCTTTTTTATATGAAAATATTAAAATTCGGTTTTAAATGTCAATTTTAGCGTCAAATGACAGCTTATTGGACGCTGATTCCAAAAATATATGGTTTCTATACAAAAAGATATACATAAGGGAGATCATTTTTTACTTCCGGTTTAAAAGATGTTATTTCCGGTATGTTTTGATAGTTTACTTGACACTGATTCCAAAAATAGATGGTTCTATATACTTTTACAAAAAATGGCTACTTCCGGTTTACAAAAGGTCACTTCCGGTTGGCTTTTTCAAAGTCACATAGCTTGCAACCTTTTGCCAAAAGTCCCATGGCTTTATCATGTATATATAAGAGGAAAAAGCAAAGGTCAAAATCTAGAACGTTAAATTTACCTATGACCTTGAGCTAAATTTCAAGGTCATCAACCAAGGACCTCAAATCAAAAGACTCTAGGCCTCTACTTTATATTGTTAATGAGTTATATTACCATACAACTAATATTAGATATAAAAGGGGGCAAAACTCGCATTAAATGTTACGTACCCTTTTAAGTAAAATTTACATGTGACGACATGTCGCAACTAACAATTGTGTGAAAATATTTTGTCGATATCTTGTATGATTTCTGAAAATAAGAGATAACAAGCCAAAATCAAAAGTTTGAACATGACCTTGACCTTTGACCTTGACCTCATTTTCATACTTTTTGAGCAAGGGCCTCAAATCAAAAGACCCTAGGCCTCTATCACTTATGGTTTTCCAGTTACAAATTTATTTCACTTATTTCAATACAAAAGGGGAAATTACTCTCATATGGGGTCTTCGTAAAGCTTCGGTCAAAATAAAACGTAACATCCTGAGGATATAACGAGCAATTTGGAAAAATAAATTTGTCGCTTTCTTTTACGGTTACGGAGGAGATCTGATAACAAGAAAAACAGTGTTTGGGGAGATAACTCTTACAAAGAAAAGTGTTCGGTTAAACAGGGTGAGTTTCAAAAGCGTATAGACTGTATGATCTCATATACAAAAAAACTAAGCGACATCTTTTGAAACATTTTTACACCGCAAGAAAAAAATTAGGTGGAAGAAAAAAAAAATAATCAGAACAAAATCAATAGGTCTTTCCACACGAAAGGTGGAAAGACCTAATAATAAACAAAATATTTTTAAAACAACAGCACGCAAATTGTAAGGTAACCCAGGTGCTTCAGATAAGTAATTGAGCAGTTCTTTTACGGCCTCTGAAACAAGACAAAAGTAGAACTGAAGGTAACCCAGTGCTATGGATCAGAAAACAGTTCATATAATATAATACTGTTCTGTTGAAATATATGATTAAGCGTATAATACATGGCAAAATCCGTATCACATGCCGTATCACCCTCGACCAATATCATCCCTCGGGCCTAAAGGCTCTTGGGCTGATATTGATGTCTCGGGATGATACGACATATGATACGGATTTTGCCATGTGTTAAACTCTCTCTCTCTCTATATATATATATATATATCAATTAAGATATTTTATATATCAAATAAGATATCGTAGTAAACAGTGTTATAAACCCATTTGGTTGTCAAATATATGATTTATGTTACAAGATATGATATTTACATAAAAATGAACCTTATTTAGTAAGACAAAGATTCCCCGCCCCCCCCCCCCCCCCCCCCTTTGATGTTATAGGAATGATTACGCGCTCACAACCCAAATATATTCTTTATAATTATTTCTATCAGGATCCGTTTAACACACTTTTTCCTGTTTGTAACTGTATACCATATTTTTTTTCTATGTGTTACTTTGGGCATTTATTCGGCTACATTTTAGTTTACAATTTGGTCCTGGTGATATATTAATTTTGCGAACAAACTCATAAACAACTCTAAGTGTGTAATTAAGTACGTCTTCATAGGACATTGATCAATGTCTCTAAAAAAAGAAATAATGACATTTAGAGGCTTTGGAATTTAAAAAGCTAAACTAAAATCTGGCTCAAGCTGACATGAAAATCATTGATTGATATGATCATTTTGTTTTTTAATTTACTGTTTTTTTTTACTATCGATGCTCTTTAACTTTGTAATTGGTTTAGCGTTTAAAACGTTTCATAATTGTCTGTTCGACTTTCTCTTTTGTAGCCATGGTGTTTTCAGCTTTAATATCCCTTAAATATCCTTTGTCCTCTCTTGTTGAAGCTTTATATGATACGTAAATAAAGACCCAATGGTATTAACCACATTGCATATAGTGTGAGTGCCAATGAGACCACTCTCCATCCAAATAACAATTTATAAAAGTAAACCATTATAGGTCAATGTACGGCCGTCAACACGGAGCCTTGGCTCACACCGAACAACAAGCTATAAAGAGCGCCACAATTACTATTGTAAAACCATTCAAACGGGAAAACCAACAGTCTAATCTATATAAAAAAAACGAGAAACGAGAAACATGTTTTTTTGTTTACTGTTCATGCCAAGCTATATATTACAACCATACCGAAGTTGTTGACGTCTTTAGAGTTTGTATACCTCTGAAATAGCTATAAGACAAATACGTACAGACGTGGTACTTTCATGTATTCCATAAGCTAGGAATATCAGCCTTTTGTATTTTGGGGTATTTCATTCTACTGTTCACTGTTCTTTTTTCCAGTAGTATCTACTCATGTTGACTATTTTAGCACACATTGAGTACATTACACAGAGTGAGTCGATTTGTCTATAACAATGTATTATTTGTGGTTTGTGGTTTGTGGTTTACATAATTTGTCTTTTGATTGAGTGAAGCCACTTCAATTAATATTTTATAGTGTGTCTTTCTATGTTGTAATGTTACACTATTGTTTCAATAAGGATGAAGATTTGGTACCGCTGCACTTGTTTTCACCTGTTTTTAGTCAGGAATCTGACCTTCAGTAGTTGTCGATTGTTGGTGTGGTTCATAAGTATTTCTCGTTTATTATATCGATCAGAAAGTTGGTTTTCGAAAGGTTTTACACTTTGTCTAGTTATTTTAGAGCCCTTTATAGCCTGATGTTCGGTGTTGGCCAAAGCTCCGTGTTGAAGACTGGACTTTGACCTATAATGGTTTACTTTTATCAATTGACTTGGATTGACAAAGAGTTGTCTTATTGGCATTTATACCCCATCTTCTTCTATCTATAAACACAGACACAGAAGACTTAATTTTGATTCGACATACCTCAACACGTTAGCTGTGATGACCTTTTATCAAATTTGACAACATATGCCAAAAAAAACAAACTCCCCAAATTACAACAAAGCATCATACAACAATAAAATATGAATAAAACCAATCAACAAACAGAAATTTAGATTTCTCTAAATCTTATCAAAAAATGTATATAAATATATGTATAATTCCGCGTGAAAACCAAGGAACATTATTTTATTGAACTGTACGAGCCGACATTAAATAGGAAGTGAAATTCGGTCCGTGGATAAGATTCCGTAATGTATACAAACTACCACAAGACGTTACTATTAGGTAGAACCGTAGGAGATGCGATGAAAGCGCTAACAAAAACAATGTTCGATTTATAATGTGATTTTTTGTGTTTTTTTAATCTTTAAACTATCTATATTCATATACACATTTTAATATAACTGTTTGACCAAGAACACCATAATCCCGTGTGGCAATCGCCTGTATGGATCAACTGACATCATCTAAGCATCGGTCACTATTGAAAACTTTATAAGTGCTAGATATCGAAGCAATTGTTTTAAAGTGTAATCTAAAATGTTAGATAAATATTCTAAAATGGAAAGACTCTGAATATGATGATAATCAAACAAAAAAAGAGATACAGAAATTAGATTATGATAATTAGGACTTACAGATCATATAGAACAACCAGATGTCACACTTTTCAAAGTCTGAGTCAAGAGTGTTTAAATTGAGAAATGAAAAGGTTCGCTCGATAGACTGTTCCATAGTGAAGCTGCAGAATATTTAAACGATTTGTTCGTAAAAATAAATACGTTATCTTTATTTTTGATCAAATACATTATTATCTAGAAGAGTATTTTGTAGATATAATTAGATTTAATTACTGGATTTGTAATTACATAAGTTACACGACGGGTGCCACATGTGGAGCAGGATCTGTTCACCCTTCCGGAGTACCTCGGATTATCACCAGTTTTTGGTGGGGTTCGTGTTGCTTAGTCTTTAGTTTTCTATGTTGTGTCTTCTGTACTATTATGTGTCTGTTTGTCTTTCTTAATTAGCCATGGCGTTGTAAGTTTATTTTCAATCTATGAGTTTGACTGTACCTCTGGTATATTTCGTCCCTCCTCTAGTAGAAGACTGTTGAAACACAATGGAGCAAAATGATAATAATCGTAAACTTTCTAGATCCACAGTCTTGATTATATATGCGCATGAGAAGAAACGAGAGCAGCCTTATCTACAATTTATAGTCATTATACAAAACACCTTTTCTATTTTTTTGGTATTTTTTCCCTCGTATTGACTTTACATAATACTTCATAAGAGTTTCACTTATATCATTTGTTTTAACTATTACCATAATGCGTTATTTATGTACATTCAGTAGACCATTTAAAAAGTACAAAATTTTATTGGCCCTTTTATTTTCTTATATATGTATATTTCATAAGTATGAGTAAGCATATATTTTACTGATTTTTTTATCTATTTTAAACAACCATGAACATTTATTAGTTTTTATGTTTATTTCAGAATAAATTTACATTTAAAACTTCAAAGTCAATATCTTAGCTTTCTAACAGTTTAATCATTGTTAATGAACTGTTCATTAGTAGATATAAAGAGTATGGTTGGGTAAATACTTAGATGTCTTTTGTCAGGAATTATAAATAACTCTTTAATTTCAATGTATCTATATTTTCATTTACTAAAGTACAAACCCTTTATAGCACAAATTTAATTTTTTTTTTTTTTTTTTTTTTATATAATTTTACTTTTATTTTGTTATCATGCATGTCTCTTCCAAATGAATCATGCGAGGCATAACGGTTATCAATCGTTTACAGCATGACATATAATAAAATTAACGGTACAAAATTTTCTTGCACCAGATGCATATATATATATATAATATAATAAATACAGACATATAATGTAAACATTTATACGGTGTGCTTATTAAAAACCAATCTATAGAGCAAAGAATAATTTTACATCATCATGAAACACTTAACCTGAAAACCAACATCATAATTCAAATGAATGCAGGGACTCTAACTTTCCATTTTCAATAAACATGTAAAACTCTTTATCATTTGAGTGTACTCAGGGATGTAATATTAGTTATCTTGGTGTAATCAGGGGTGTACAGAATTTTACACCGTTGTTGAAAATTCATACACCCTGAGGCGCAGCCGAATGGGTGTATGAATTTTCAACAACGGTGTAAAATTCCGTACACCCCTGATTACACCAAGATAACGAATTTATTTCTTATGAACAATTCCTTTACTCATTTTGAAACCAGGACGTAAAATTGTAAAAATGGTAATGAAAAATTTCAAGCGTACTATTATTTCAATGTCCATGTTGCAGCACATTGTCAAATACGTTTTTACTTTATTTTTGGGAAAATTCAGAACATTTTTGTGTTCTTTTGAGTTTACAAAAAACAAAATATTTTTTAAAAGATTTAAATTTTTTTTTTTAGCATTTTCTTCTTATTATTTTTTTTTTTAATTTTGTTTTTTTTTAATTTATTTTGGGAAAATTTTATTTTTTATTTTTTTTTTGGCAAAATTTCATATATTTTTTTTAATTTTGGCAAAATTTTATTTATCCCCGGGTGAACAAGGGTAGGGTGTTATTTACACCGGGGTAGTCAACCAATCAGATTGCAGTATTTTTGCTGCATAAGAAATAATGAATTTTACATCCGATTTGAAAGCAAATACACCCTGAGGCACAGCCTGAGATCTGTGCATTTTCAACTCAGGTGTGAAATTTCTTTTATCCTTGATGACACCAAGACAATATTCATGAAGATTTCCCTATTCATTTTGAATACATTTTATTAACCAACTTTCTTCGCCACTATGTTAGCAGCAGACGTAATTATATAAATGTATGTCCCATTTAATGACTACGCAAGTAGAAACCGCCCTTTATCTTTTTTTGTTTTTTGTTGTTTACGTTTTGGAATGTAGTACACTTATTGTTGAATGTTGTTATCAAGGCACTTTATGAGAATATACCATTTATTTTGCTCCCAATAGTTAGATGTGACTTTTTTTTTATCTCATGGTGTACACTGTTTGTGTTTATTATTTATAGATAACATTGAATAAAGAAAATCACGTAGATACTGAACTGCGAGGAAAATCAAAACGGAAAGTCCCAAAATAAAATCTGAAACACATCAATCGAATGGATATTTTATATATGTTACAGTGAATTTGTATAATCAGTGATTATGTAGAATCCCTGATATTTTCAGGGATTATGTAGAATCACTGGCCAGTTTAGGGATTATATATAATCACTAAAATTTTCAGGGATTATTATAAAAGTCAATTAAAGTATGCTATAAAATCATATTAAAACAACATTACACTGTATAAACATAAATTGTAAAATGTTAAGAACAAGATATCAAAATGATAACCCCAATTTAAACTAGAGGCTCTAAAGAGCCTGTGTCGCTCACCTTGGTCTATGTGAATATTAAACAAAGGAAGCAGATGGATTCATGACAAAATTGTGTTTTAGTAATGGTGATGTGTTAGTACATCTTACTTTACTGAACATTCTTGCTGCTTACAATTATCTCTCTCTATAATGAACTTTGCTCAGTAGTTTCAACTTTTATGAAAATTGTTAAAAATTGAATATAAAGGACAATAACTCCTTAGGGGTCAATTGACCATTTTTGTAAAAGTTAACAGACGACGACGGACGACGACGACGGACGACGGACGCAAAGTGATGAGAAAATCTCACATGGCCCTTCGGGTCAGGTGAGCTAAAAATGTTAGGCACAACATATTAAAATGTTAAACACAACTTATTAAAATGTTAAACACAACATATTAAAATAAAATGCTTCATATCTATTTTTACCACAATATCCTTATTTAAAAAAAAAAACTTTCCTTCACATATTGAATCAAATATTATGACCCGCCTAAGAGAAATAAAGTGTTCAGTAAAAACATCTGTAGGTACCCCCCCCCCCCCCCCAAAAAAAAGGGGGAATTAGCAAACTCCAACTGGTCCGGGCAAGATACCATGTCTTATTTTTTGCCAGGCGATATCCTTTTTCAGACTTTTGGTGAACAATTACCATTATATTTTTTGGGATTCCCTTTCCTTTTTTACCCTGTGGAATTGCTTCCGCTAAAATTTTGTTCTAATTGTCAATCCTTAAATTTTCTACACATTTAGGTGTGTAAGTTCTCTCTGTTTGAATTTCTTGTTCATTTGAACAAAAAAAAAAAAACAAAAAAAAAAACAGATGTTCATAATCTTCTTTACCATTTTTTTTTACATGTACCACAAATAAAATGCTCCTTGGATTTACAAATAGAACATGCATATCTATTTAACGCTGGCTTTTAATAAACAAACACAACATGTAAAGTTATCGCTAAAAAGAGGGAATCTTAATATTATTAATTTTGTCTTCAACTTTATCTTGAAACCCTGTGTTGGTTATATCTTTAAGATCATCCTCTGTGTTTAACAGCAAAATTATTTCATTTGGCAAGGAATATGAAAGTAAAAAATCATAATTTGTCTATATTTTTTTTTATCAAACAAAGGATCCTTAAATTATTCATATTCCCTGAAATTATATTAGGGAATTTGTGGAATAATAGGTAAAGTTTTCAGTGATTATGTAAAATCACTGGTCACTTTCAGGGATTATATATAATTACTAATGATTTTAGTGATTCTACATATTCCCTGAAAAATCAGGGATTCTACATAATCCCTGTTTATACAAATTCACTGTAACATATATACCAATCCGATTGTAAGATTGTGACGTTAAAAGTAAAAATATTAATAAGAATTTAAATATAAACATTTAAGTTTGTAAATAAATAAATAATTCTATGAATGAATTAATAAATAAACAAATGAATAAAAAAATTATATATAAATATACTAAATAAATAAATGATTTGGAAAATACATTGAAGGTATAAAAAGTCATGAGAATTCCGAATGCAATTAGGAACATAACAGAAAATAACCGCAAGTCTCCGAATAAAAAGGTAAAGTAGGTCAAAGACGCTAAAATTATTTTATAACATTAAACATTTTAGCATCGACGGTAAAGGAAGCTATAAAGTATTTATCTTCTCATTTTAATTATTTTGATAAGGAAACTAGATAAAAATAAAGCATCGTATAGATTTTTAAAACAAACCGAAGTATACAGTATATCGAACATCCTTTTATTTAATTCAGTCATTTTGTTTTCTTTTTTTTCCCTTTACTCATCCCTTATTTAGTACGTAAATATGTCTAGACAGTGGTGGATCCAGAACTTTTCCTAAGGGGGGCCCGCTTCAGTCATGCTTCAATGATTCCCTATATAATCAACCAAATTTTTCCCACGAAGGACCCCCCCCCCCCCCCCCCCCCTGGATCCGCTCTTGGTTCCATCTTGGTTCTATTCTAGATCATTCTAATGTTCCCGTTGAACGTAACAGAAAATAACCGCAAGTCTCCGAATAAAAAGGTAAAGTAGGTCAAAGACGCTAAAATTATTTTATAACATTAAACATTTTAGCATCGACGGTAAAGGAAGCTATAAGGTATTTATTTTCTCATTTTAATTATTTTGATAAGAAAACTAGATAAAAATAAAGCATCGTATATATTTTTAAAACAAACCGAAGTATACAGTACATCGAACATCTTTTTATTTAATTCAGTCATGCTGTTTTCTTTTTTTTTTCCTTTACTCATCCCTTATTTACGTAAATATGTCTAGACAGTGGCGGATCCAGAACTTTTCCTAAGGGGGCCCGCTTCATTCATGCTTCAATGATTCCCTATATAATCAACCAAATTTCCACCACAAAGGGTTTGGGGGGCGCCCCCCTGGATCCACCTATGCTAGAAGTTTTAAAACCACCCAATTAGGACATGTTGTTTATATGGCTAACGATATGTGCATCTAGCCACTTGACCAGTTGACGACTTGCATATATATTTGATTGCACATTTATTATCAAGTTCGACTGAATTTATTTAATGGATTTTTAATAATGTCAGATTTGAAAGAAATACATGTGAAGTATATGTTAGAAATCTTTTTGTTCAAAACAGAATGTTAAAAGACATATAAAGGAAAGTTATGATCAATAAGTTGGTAAGCTTTAATTAGTTGGAAAAAAAGTTATAAATATAATAAAATGTATAATTATGTACAATAAATTGGCAAAATTGATACTCATGCAGTCGTTGTGAAGGGCATGCATATAATCATTCGGCCAAAAATAAAGAAATCAAGATTAAGATTGAATATTATTTTTATAATAAAATTAATTGTACATGTGTTAATGACAGCGCTAGTGGGATATGTATCACCAGCACAATAGTAAGAACTTCTGTGTTGGCGACATGATTTAGGAACATAAAGAGTTACACTAGTCCGTCTGTCCCGAATGTCCCATAAAAACGGGTTCTGCTCTTTTTACTTTAGTTTGCCTCAATCAAATACTTCAAAACCTAAACACAATATATAAAAGGAGCTGATGCATGAGTGCCAATGAGAACTCTCCACAAGAGACTAAATGACACAGAAATTAACAATTATACAATGTAGCCTAGGTCACCAACACGGTCTTCAACAATGGGCAAGGTTCATACCGCAAAGTCAGCTTTTAAAGGCACCGACATGACAATGTAAAACAATTCAAACGAGAAAACAAACGGTATAAGTTATGTACAAAAAATAAACGAAAAACAAAATAGGCACGTGCATATAAAATAAGGCGGGGTTAAACATGTTAGCGGGATCCCAACCCTCCCCCGTATGTGGCATGAGTGCCAATAAGAACTCTCCACAAAAGACCAGATCACACAAACACTAAAAACTATGGGTCATATGCAGCTTTCAACAATGAGCAAAGTCAATACCGCATATAGTTATCAATAAAAGGCACTGAAATGACATTGTAAAACAATATTCAAACGAGAAAATAAACGAACAAATTTATGTAAAAAAAATGAACGAAAAACAAGTATGTAACACATAAAAAACGACATTCATTGAATTACAGGCTCCTGACTTACCACAAGCACATACATACCGAATAAGGCGGGGTTGAACAAGTAAGCGGGATCCCCACCTCAACACAAAATCAAATTTGAAATTTTTAAGTGTCACTTTTACCGTTCAAGAGTTATCATGTCCCTTTAAAAAATATAAGAAGTGCTGACTATTTCGTTTCCTTTGTCTTAAATAAGGAGGCCCCTCATGGGGGGGTCCTAGTAATCACATAATCACCATTTTTTTGCCAATATAATCACATAATCATTAAATATTTGCTTATCTTTAGTAATCAAATTATCATAAACTAAAAATACAGTCCTAGGTAATCAAATAATCATGAAATATTTGGCTTAATAATCAAATAATCATTAAAAAAACGGCCAAGTAATCACATAATCAAAAACCCCATGAGGGCCCTCAATAAGTCTGACTCAATCAAATGTTATGAACCTTATACGCGATTCACATTACCCCATAACACAGATCTGTGAAGCTCAATATTGGGTCACGATGGCGTCACTGTTCATGTTTTTTTTATATGTAAAAAGTTGTGGTACGATTACCAATGATACAAATGTCAACCCGGAGCCTTGAGATAGGAAAACTGCTAAATCTATTGTTTCTGTTCTTTAACTTTAATTTGCCTCAGCCAAATGTTTTGAAACTTATTCACAATGCTTATGGTCACAAAACGGTCAAAATTACGCGAATCCTGCATCTATATGTGGAAGTTTACTCATTTTTTCACAAGCAGGGGCATCTGTGATTAATAGACATATTCTACATTTACTTCAGTAATCAGCTTATTTTCTTCCATTGAATTCTTTTTTAAATAAACTGAACTTGCACATTTTTTTTCAGGATCTCGGTGCAGTTTGGTAACAGACAGTGATATCAAGTTAAATGTGACCAACTTAACAAAGTGTTTCACTAGATTGAGCTCTCTGTCTAAGTGTACTTTAATGGTTCTTAGCATTGAGTTCAGTTTATTGATATGCGTATACCTTCTGTGTGAATTTTTATGATGTAAAAGCAGACTATTCATACCTACATGTCCATGAAATGAAATCTAAGGTAAAATGATTGAAACATTTTGCATTATCTATCACAGCTGGCAGAACATGATGCTACTGAAGCAGTAAATTTTCTTACTTGATATTCACGGAAATTAAAGGATTTAGTTTCATCTGAACCAAACATTCTAAAAAATTGAGAATGGAAATGTGGAATGTGTAAAAGAGACAGTAACAATGTCAAAAGAGCAGAAAGCAGTCAAAGGCCACTTATGAGTCCTCATAGCTGACTATGCGGTATGGGCTTTGCTCATTGTTGAAGGCCGTACGGGGACCTATAGTTGTTAAAGTCTGTGTCATTTTAGTCTTTTGTGGATAGTTGTCTCATTGGCAACCATACCACATCTTCTTTTTTATATCTTCAACAAAGCGAGAAAATCCCTCTTCCAGAGGCGGGCTTCAGATGGCCCTTAACAAAATGTGTACCAGTTCAAACTTCAAATTATAAAATCAACTTACAATTAAAAATATACAAGACTAACAAAAACCAGAGACTCCTGACTTGATGTCAAGGTAATCATACCAAGAGACACATCCAATATGCAAAGGTCAAGAGTCAAAAAGTCATAGTCTGGTCAAGAGATTCTTGTGAAAAAAAAAGGATTTTGATAAAAGGGTCATTGTGGTACACTAAACTAACAATATATCTTATGTATCTAATATATCTTAGAAGATGTGGTACGAATGCCAATCATACAGTTAATTCTCCATTTAATTCAAACAAAATATACAAGTTTTACATTGAGGACAAAGGTCAAGCTCACATGAAGTTTCTCGTGCCAATAGACTCATATAGAAAACCTAGGGCAGAGACAGAAACACAAGACATATAATAACTAAACTCAATTGAATGGAACTTGTATTGCAGGTCACTACAATTGCCTTCAACAAAGAATATAAACTCTCGCAACAAAGCAAGATTAACCCCGTCTTTCACTAAAGTTTGAGCAGGATTCTTTGCAACGATTATCTTAACACATATAATTGAGAATCGAGTCGTGCAGTTATGTCAAGAAATTAAAACGGTAAGATTAAACATTAAAACAGTAAAAACTAGCCTAAGGGTTTACCATTAATTTTTAACCCAACCATATGATAGTACTATGGTAAACTTATGGATACACATGATACAGTCATGAAATTGAATATTTGAAATAGTACGACCAGAACAATACAAGACAGAGTTGTAAACAAAAGAAAGTAATGATGCATATCGAATTTTTAATTCCAATGCACAAATTAGGAACCGTAGTTTTCATTCAATTTATTTATCTAAAATGTACGCTTGGGTTAAACAATGGAAATTAACACTGTATATTTATATAAACGATCAATCTTGTAAATAAATAAATAAATAAATAAATAAATAAATAAATAAATAAATAAATAAACAAATAAATAAATAAATAAATAAATATAAAAGCGGATCAGTTTAATTTTCTGTGATGCCTCAACAAAATTCCTTTCTAGATGTTATCTTTCGCGGATCCTCCTTTAGTTTTTAAAGTTTCTAATTGTTTAGGAACTTTCAATGATTTATACAACGACTCATTCGTTCGTTGAGTCTTTATGTAGGTTTCGCCTTTAATAAATAAATAAACATGGTGTACCATCATAATGATCATATTTAAAGGTTGTTCAAAACTATAATAAGCCGACAGTAATGTCGACAGTAATGAATATCCTCAAGACTAGAACTTTTTTGACTATAAGATACGAAAATGAAAGGGTCATTGAGTAAACGAGAATGATAATTCATTAAATATCTTTTTTATTCAACTTTCGCGACCTCAACATGTGTTGTCATTTTCTGTTTTCTTTTCTAAGTTTTTTCAAAAACTTTTCAGTTGTAGTGCGGTCGAAAGGTTGCAGAGGGATACATTTACTATTTCAATTATCCTTCATATCATTAGATAAAATAATTGATGGACAGATATACCGACAGATAAACTAACACATAATAGAACAGATAAATAAATAAATAAAAAGCAACAAAAAATGGAGTCCCTAATTCTTACTTTCTGATTATGTTATTCAAAGCCTTTTCATAAATGGCTGAATTTTAATCAAAAATGTATCAATGCAAGGTTATTCTGTCAGCACGTCCAGAAACCGGCCTGATGTGTCTGATTGGTAAGAGATTTGGGTATCGACATATTACATTTATATGACATCACCAATCATTTGTATCGGTGAACAAATATTAATACCCAGCCAACAAAGCTTAATATACTAAAAGAAAAAAAGAAGAGATTTCGACCTTTTAAAAACTTGATCAAATCAGAAATATGGTAATTTATTGGATATCGTCGAAAATGAAACCTCAACAATCTTACTTGAATTGAGATAAGATATAACTTGAAATTGTTTTAATTATATTCACGTAAACTTTTCACTTGATAGCAAAAAAGAGTGTCAACTTAAGTTTAAAAGATAAACTTCATACTATGTATATAAAAGGCTAATATGAACAAATATATTTGTATCGTAAACTTATCAAACAGCGGAATCAAGACATACAATTAAAGAATGAAGCATCTGTTTTGGACCTGTTTTCTGTTTCTTGTGTTTGTCTGTACATGTTCCGGACACGTTAAATGATTTTATTTTCAGGCATTTCACTTTATACTTCTATTTAAGTATCAACATTTTTAAAACTTTACGTACTCTCTTGGATTTTTTTTTATTAAACCACAAACTTGTCAATCCTTTACAAAATATTATCAACGGTACATGAATATTATTCATAAATATAATTCAACGTATTGACATCGTACACATTCTATATTGCAAATATTATCTGTAATGATTACTTAGTATATATTGTACAACGTACAGTCATGTCGTCAGTAACTTATAGAACTAACCAGTACTTGACACAGACTAAGACTAAGAAGAGATATAATAACGATATTGTGGTCAAGACATTTAATTATCATTTGTTTTAACTTGTATTGATTTACGTGTAAGAGTTTGTATTGGAAATACACACATATATTCTTAAATCAGTTGTTTGCATGATACGGTTTATTTTCTATTCGTATAATGTATTGTTACTTGCTACTTAAATTCTTAGCGAAGATATGGTGATTGATTTTCAAATAATGAAGACATAATCTCTCCATCAGTTTAGATGGCACTGACATGTCAATAAAAGCTTGTAGTTATTTGTTTTTAAAGGCTTTTGCATAATTCTACGTTATTTGGTCTCTGTTATAATATTGTTTTATCAGCAATCATAGTAATGTGTTTATTAGCTACGTATTGGACAACATGGGGCCACGAAAAAAATGTCAATCAAATCAATGTTATGTCTTTTTGCCGGCATCACGAATGTTCAAGTCATTGATGTTAAATGGCAATAGCACACTTTAATTCTATTTTCAGTCGAATGCAAATACATTCTTTTGGTGTGTTTGAACATTTGATTTTCAAATAATTGCCATTTGATGGTAGGCAGAATTCCCGTTTTTAATTTTGCTCTGAGTTCGAGTTTTTTTTTTATTAATCTTTTTTCTTATATCTATCAAGACTGTTTTTTTTTTTTTTTTTTTTTTTTTTTTTATACTTTTCACTATATGCTTTTAGAGTAGTAGGACCGCCAGGAGCGAAGGGAGACCCAGGAGATACGGGTAAGTTGCATGTACTATTTAAACTGTATATTGTCTCAAGTTCCAGATTTTCAATCAAAATTTGATACAGGAATGGGAGTTTGCATATAAAAGAAAAACATTATAAGATTAAAAATTTCTAAACATTAATATTATAACAAGTGTATATTATTTTTGTTTCATTTTAAATGTTTTTAAAGTGGCATTTTAAGGATACGAAACCCTGGAGTAGTGCATTTTCTGAAGGAATCTACATGGAATTTTACCATTTTGAATTTTAGCCAGCAAAAACGTACGGTGGCCTTATCTATTTTTGGTATTCTCAAAGTATTTTATAAAAGCTATCTGCTCGGTTTTTTTTTATTTTACAATTATATTATTTAGTTAAGATTCTAATCACATAATGATGTTTTTTTTTCTCTGTATAATCCATTAAAAAATGTGTCAAAAACTGTTAATTGAGAAAATGCGCGGAGACCTATCATTTTTATTATATTCTTGAACATATATCAATAAAAACTCCATTTTGGCAAAGAATGAACAATTTCTATCATTTTTAATTTAGACACCTACAATATACCACCTTAACTTGAGTTTTACTTTTTTCCTAAAGCTGTATGGAGATCTGTTATTGCGAGCATTCACGTTTGTTTTGGTCTCTGGTGGATTACTGTTTCATTTGCAAATATAATGCCAATTGTAATATGTAAATTTAAGACTTATCAAACCACAAAGGACATAATATGAATCAGCAATCAAATCCAATTCCTATTGATTTGTTGCCAGCTGGAATGTTTTTATACTCCAAATTTTAACGTCAATGACATTTTTTAATTGAAGTTGCAATCAAACATATTGTATTAAATACAATTTTTAAAGAAAATATCAGTTCTAATAATTATATCTTTACAATTTAAGGACCAACATGACCAAAAGGGACCACGGGGGATAAAGGTAAGTACAACAACTCACATCATATAAAATATTTTTTGTAACCTTCAATCTCAGTTGCTTTTGAATAACCAGGAGTTCCTACTCCACCTTTGGCACCTGTAGCGTGGCTATAAAAGCCGGCAATCAGTCAACATGAGTTGGTGAAATTTTGAGAAAAAAAGACGGGAACATTGTTAAGACATATGGAACATATCGGTTATCGTCTGTGAAACAGATATTCAAAAAGATCACCCAACACATGATTGCGTTGGTTAAAATAACCACCCGTAACCCGTAACATAAGAAACGTGAGCAGCAACCATCTAACAAGAACAGCTTGATTGGAGAAACACGCCTTAAGACAAAATACTTGTATCTTCGTTGGCCATTCTTTTCTACAAAATAAATCTGGGCTAGCTCTTTCAATTTGTCTTCGTGTCTGGAAAGGGGAATACTTGTGTAAAGTGTGGAAAAGGTTTTTGATGTTCTTGCTTTACACATTTTTTAGATAGTATGTACCATGAAAGATCCTGGGAGTTTTTAAGTATCCACGTTTGGTTCACGCAAACTATAGAGTATTTTGTTTCGAAAATATGCATGGAGTTAGGTTTGATTGCCGATAAAATTGATGTACATGAGATATAAAAACTACTTGTAGGAAATATTACAAATAATTCCATAAAAATACACATGGGAGTAGTCGATAACTAGTTGAAAAACTTGTGTCAGATCCATTTGTCCTTTTAAACAATATAGTATGTTGAACTATTAAATATACGTATATCAGATATGACAGGTTTCTATCATGAAGTTTATAGATTGCACTTGTGTAAACCTTGTATATAACACCGATGACTTGAAATGTAGCTGAACCAAATATCAAAAGACGTTTGAATTCAAAACCAAGAGAGAAAAAAACATATTTTATTATCACAATATTTTATTTTATAACCTAAAACGACAAACACATCTTAAAGCTGTGTCCATTTTATTAACACAAAGAGGTAACCCTGTCCTGTGCATTTGTTTTTTAGAGCCTATTTGAACCAAATTCAATTTTGTATGGGTTCGTCCCAATCAGATAAGTCATTTAAGGCCAATATGTTCTACTTCAAACCCGTGATAAAAAAAGTTTTTGGATCCAAATGAACAGGCTTTTCTTTTATTTAGATACATAGCATTTTAATATTGTTTATCGCATAATTAATTCGACCATAATTTATCATTGTATCGATTTGAGTTTGAATGTCTCTCTGGTACCTTTTCCCTGGTAATAAGTCTTATTCGGTTGCACAAAGTCGCGAAAAGGAATTTTGAACTAGAAAAAGAGGGGTGAAAGATAACAGAGAGACATTCAGACTAATAAATCGAAAAACGCCAGGACTAAAAACAAAAAAAGACCAACAGATAAACAAAAGCATACAAAACACAACAGAACAATAATACTAAGCAACATGAACCGCAGATCCTGCTCTATATGTGGCACCTGTCGTGTTGCTCGGGTGTGTACACACCCGGTAATACGTCTAATTCGGTAGAACACAGTCGCGAAAATGAAATGTGATAGAAGGTATGAATAAGGAACATATCAACTGTCATCTGGAAAACGGCTATCCAATAACGGTCAACCAACTCGTGATGACATCCGTTAAATTTACCAATGGATAATTTAAGCTTCACCATTTGGAACTCTTGGTTTCATAATTTTATGTGAGCAGCAACCCTTTATAAGTAACTTAATGTATCTGGTAGAAGAACAAAACATAACGAAAACGATACAAAATTAGTGTCATTAATTTCGCCTAGAGTTTTCAAACAGAAACTTTGAAATGCTAATAATTGAAATAATCAGTTTATAAAAGTGTCAATTCCATTGTCAAAAGTTAAATAAAAAAATGCAAGACTCCGAGGAAAATTCAAAGAGTGAGAAAGTCACTAATCAAATGGCAAAATCAAAAGCTCAAACACATCAAACGAATGGATTACAACTTTCATATTCCCGACTTTGAACATGCATTTTCATATGTACAAAATGATGGATAAAACCTGGATTTATAGTAGCAAAATATCTCACTAACCCTTATCCTGGCGTATGCTGAGAAACTGTATATTAGAGAGCATTGGTCTCCGGACGTTTGAAAGTACAAAACTTGTTTTTCGGATCAAGCAACATGTCACATACCCTCGTTTCGTGTTTTTGCAATACAATTATATCATTGCTATTTACAATACTAGTAATTGATCTGCAACTCCACTATTGGAACGAATTATGTAAAAGGTGCACCTCGGACACGTGTATTTGTTTGGTAAATACATTGCGGTATTTTGCTATATGTGAAATTATGTTCGTTAACTTTCTTCTTAATTGTACTATTCCAACTGTTATATTTAGATTTTAAAGTATGGTCCTCCATCGGACATATGTCGGACATCTTAAAGGCTTTTAATAAAAAATAAAACATTATATTGTTTTGATGTTTGAAATAATTAGATAACTATCCAAGTCTTGTTGGATGAGAGTCATTCAATCTGATGCCGAAAAAATAGAGAGCAAACGTTAGTGGCATCGCAACAGCATTTTTAGACAACAGGTTGCTGTTTAGAATGTATTGCCTAAGTGTTCCGATGGTTGGTGAAAATATAGACCTGCATCCGACCTACTCTGCTAAACTTAGCTTACCCATTGCTAAGATTTGTGAATCGGTATCGTCCTTATTATGCCTGACATATTTTACAACTGTGGTAGGCAAACAATGTTCAACTTTTGTTTGCTTTTTGGTTTAATGAATGAAATCATACATGTTATAAATCTTTGTCGTTAACTGCAGTGAATACAACGGGTAATAACTACAAAGGTCACCATTGTTTACTTTTTAAACTAGTATATAAGCTGCATCGGATAGAAACCAACCTTATGCAAATGAATATAACAAAGAAGATATGGTATGATTGCCAATGAGACAACTCTCCACAAGAGACTAAAATGACAAATATATTAACAACTGTAGGTCACCGTACGACCTTTATAACAATGAGCATGTATACGTATATATCAACACAACTCTTGACCTGTTTCAGATTTAACAAATATCTATTGAAAGTCTGTTACTTTTAGAAAATTAAATTGTAAAAAGAAAATCTATAAAACAGACCAAAATTCATATTTTATTTCGTATTTACGTATTCCTAAATCATTCAAAATCGTATAAACGTACATGTTTACAGGCACTTCCACAATATCTTTTTATATCCCACGCAGCTTATATTTTGTTTAAATTTGCATACTTAGTGCATTTCTAACCTTTTCATCTAACTAGTACCCAGTCATATAATATTTTCGTCATTTTTTAAAATATGTTATTCTAAGTTTGACGACTTTATTTTGATATGATGATGTTAAAGAAGCCACACCTACTAAATACTTTAATTATATACGAACTCAGCACATTTATTTATGTTAAATACGCTTTACTGTTTTTCAATAATGTAGGACAATCAACTTGTTTATCAACTTGTCAACGCGACAGGTTTAATGTTGTGTTCGAACTAGTATACAAGAATGTATAGATTGTAAGAAGTCGTTTTGGTGTAGTACATACATATATTTGGTACAGTGTTGTCAAACAGAAGTTTGCCTCTTTAATTAAATGCTCTTTTGAACAATCTGATTGCAAAGTCATTTGCTGGAACTCATAACATGCTATCTTGTTTAATGAGAAAGGTAACTGGCTGTAGATTTGATGAATTAATTAACATACGTGTTACCGTGCTGTTATGAAGCAATTTGTATGACAAACACAATACATAACTTGAAATTTGTTTACATCAATTTTACAACACTACAACACTTACCATTATTTTGATGATACTATTTATTAAATTATCAAATAACTTTGGAAATATACTGACACATTGTTGAAGGCCGTACGGGGGCTTATAGTTGCTAATTTCTGTGTTTTTTTGTCTCTTGTGGATATTGTCTCATTGGCAATCATAACACACCTTCTTTTTTACAACTTAAATCCTATCAAAACGTTCTAACTAACTGTATTTGTTTGCACCTGTCCTATGACAGGAAACTTTATCAGCGACCTTTTGTGATCGAAAATAAACGAAAAACAAATATTAAACACAGCAACAAACAACCACTGGTTAAAACATGTTACGGGACCCCACACTTAGCCTAATTTTGAAGTATGTTGTTTAACATGTTTTACCCCGCCACATTCTGTAAGTATGTGTCTGTCAAAAGTGTGAGCTTGTAATACAGTGGTTGTTTGTTGAGGTGTTTAATATTTGTTTTTCGTTCATTTTGTTAACATAAATTATGCTGTTAGTTTTATCCTTTGAATTGTTTTACATTTGTCATTTCAGTTTCTTTTACAGGTGACTGCGATATTGGCCTTGTTTATAAGGTGATCTATAATTGATATATCTGTGTCATTTTTTCTCATCGGCAATCATACCACATCGTCTTGTTTACCCTAGGTATATATCAAGTCCGAAAATAAACTGACAATGTCAGGGCAATATACAAAGACATAGACAATTAAAGATCAATTGTTCAGAGAAAAATTGAAGGTATTTCCACCAGTAAGGATCTATTTTGATATGAATGTATATAAATTTGGTATTGAATGGCAATGCAAGCGTCAAATGCCAGCTTATTGTACGTTGATTTAAAAAATATATGGTTTTCATACAAAAAAAATAAAAAAGAGAGACATGTTTTACTTCCGGTTTGAAAAATGTCACTTCCGGTATTGTTTGATACTTTCCTAAAAAAATACGGTTTTATTTACTTTTACATTAATTTAGTTAAAAAAAGCTACTTCCCGTTTAGTAAAGGTCTCTTTCTGTTATTTTTTCAAGGTCAAATGGCTTGCAACCTAATGCAAAAAGTCCCATGACCTTATCATGTATACACATGCATGGGTATAAAGCAAAGGTTAAACTATAGAACTTCGATTCAATCTTTGACCTTGATTCCAATTACAAGGTCATGAAATAAGGGCCTTAAATCAAAGACCCTAGGTCTTAATTATATATAATAAATTAGTTAATTCACCATACGAGTAATTTTTAATATAAAAGGGGAGACAAATCCCATTCAATGCCTCTATACCCTTTCAACTTAAATTTACGTGTTATGATATGTCGGAACAAACAATTCTGTAATAAAAATTGTCGATGTCTTATATGATTTCTAGAGCTACTTATAACAAGCCAAAATTTTGAAAATGACCTTGACCTTATTTTCATTTTTATGGACCAAGGACCTCAAATCGAAAGACCCTAGGGATCGATCAATTATAGTTTTCCAGTTAGAAATACATTTTACTGGTATCAAATACAAAAGGGGAAATAACTCATATGAAATCTGTATACGGCTTCGGTCAAAATAAAACAGAACATCCTGCGGATATAACGAGCAATTTGGAAAAAGTAATAATCGGAAGAAAAAGAAAACTTTCAACGGAAAAGTGGAAAGACCTTATAATCAGAAAAAAAAACAATAGGTTTTTCCACGGAAAAGTGGAAAGACCATAAAAATGAGGAAAAACAGAGGTACATGTATACAACACACAAAACTAAAAACTTAAAACGAGAAACACGATCTAAAGCCAAAATTTTGACATTGTTTCGTAATTATATATTACACTATCAACTCTTAAATGAAGTTTTAGAACGTTTATGTTAACGACCTGGTAAAACAATTTTAATGTTCAAATCGTGTCAGCATATTTTCGTAATGAATATGTATAATTACGTTGACACATAGATTTGTCAATAAAAACATGTAAAGGTTCAAAAAAGGGACATTGTGTTTTCAAGTTTGTGATTCCATCCCTTCGGCCAATATCAGGTTACGCTTTCCGTCAAGGTAGTTAATCGTAACGCTCTTGACACATTAAAATGAATTACTTGACACGTATTTCTTTTTTAGTATGATGCAAAAAATTAAATAATTGAACATCACATAACGGTTTTGACCATAACTATATCTCGAACTCAACTAAGAACAATATCCATATCAAATTTTGTACTGAAATTACTACTTCAAAAGATAATAGTTTTTATGATTCTGTATTGCTTTTCAACCACCAGTGCTTTTTTTAATTGAGAAATGTTTTCCCTCCTCTGCATTTTCTTGGGTATGACTACATTAAATGATACTACGTGACAAGTATATGATGTGTGTTGCCGATCAGTCTCATTTTGTTTGGTATGACATTACCATGCCGTCATTTTTTCTTTAATTATATGAATCTAAATATTTGAAATTTTACGACAATCTTTCTCCATCGGATATCCTTGGGTTATGCAAGCAAGTCTAACACTATCATTCATGTGTTCGTCATTTTAAATGTATACTACTAAGGTTAGCAAACAGTTTTCCTCATCGAAGATTTGTTTTATATGCTGCTCGCATGATATTTTTGTAACAATGCCTACACTGTATCTAATACCCTAGGTCACTTAATCAGAAATATAAAAGTTAATTGTTGAATAATGTTTTCTACCTCTGCCCCACGATTCACCTTTGGTTGTAGCTAAGTAAACGATAAAAATTGGCAAAATGTTTGGAAACCTTCAGATCAGCTAATGATTGTCTGTCGAAAAGGATGAAACTTTTTATAAGCATGCCATTACATAAAATGCTATCAAATGCGCATTATTTATAATTGAAAAAATATATGTTTCTCCCAATATTCTTTTTTTTGTATCTACGTTTTTTCTTAGATACAAACTTGAATCTCGGTACGCTTGTTTTTTCATCTTAATCCATATAAAAAAGAAGATATGGTATGATTGCCAATGAGACAACTATCCACAAAAGTCCAAAATGACTTGCCGTCACTTCAAATTTCATTATATACGTGGTCAATTATGGGTTGAAAATATAAGATAATAATGTTTCTCTCAAATTCTTATCTGTCGGTGTTTTTTTAAATAAGTACATATTTCATTCATGGTCACTACCTAAAAAAGTACAATGGTGTTGATAAAAATATTACACCATCCTAGGCCATTTTCATTCTTACATGAAGTATATTACAAATCGTTACCAAATTCCAGGTCGATTCCGACAATGCTACCGATGGTATACGTCACATGTTACCTGTGACCTATTATATTGTACATAAAATATACCTCTAACCTCGGTAAGGCGCACCACCAAACGGTGTATGTTGGATCTGCAATAGACATAGGTCATTATAATACGTGAACGTCTTCATTTTAAAGAGATTGACACTAAAAATTTATTTATTGACCGAAAAAAGTAGTTCAGTCACCGATTCGCGATGTTACAGGAGTGTTCCAGTGCTTTTGTAAAATTAAATCATTGTTGACCTTTAGGACAAGTTTTAATGTTCAAACTACGCACAATTTATACGCAGCTGCTACTTGGCAACCCGACTTTAAGTTGTATAAATAAGTAACAAAGCCATAATTGTAATAACCGCTGTTTTATCCAGATCACCTTTTCTAAGAGAAATTCAGACGACCTCTTTCAATTGTTGATCGTCTAACGATTCCAGGCATGCATATACTATTTCAAGGAGTTGTTTGCGCTGCTGTGTTAGCAAGTGTACTAGCAGTAGTTAATCCTGACCAAGGTAAAGAAACATTACGATCTTATTTAAAGTTTTACAGAAATTGGAGATATGCTTACTTTGTGCTTATAGATTTTAAAGAGGATCTTCATAGCGTAATGTTTGCAATGACGTAATTTCATCTTTGTTAATTAAACTTTGCGACATCTTATTAATCAATACAAATTTTTGTTTTGTTAAAAGTTTAAAACATTTGAATTTAAAAAGCTGCAAGTATCAAATGTATGAAAACATTGATTAGAAAATAAAATACAGTTTGTCTCAAATAAAGGATTTATAGGTCCGGATCCAATTTGCAGAATTATTCATTAGTAATCTTTCACCAAAACGTCAACATTGTTGTTGCTTTTTTAATTTCGATAATGATAAACAAATACCCATCCTTTTTTATCCTATTTTTATATATTATTCTAAACATCGGATTTAAATTTAAACGATACAACAAACATTAACGTCAAGTTCGTGTGTTAGAAGTCAAAAATCTAACTGCAGATCGTGCCGTTTTGTAAATGCAAATGCGCGTTTTAAAAGTTGTCAGATTGATGGGCAAATCAATTTAAGTTGAATTTCATTATACAAAAAACATTAGAGAATCAGTGATATTTAAGCAATATCAAAACTAGAATACTTTCGCAATATCAAAACTAGAATACTTTCGCAATATCAAAACTATGATCGTTTAGTAATAGTAAAACTAGTAAACTTTGAGAAATATCAATACTAGGATATTTAAGTAAAATAAGACTAGTATCTTTTAGCAATATCAAAATTAGGATATTTTTAGTAAAGCCAAAACAAGGATAATTACTAGTAAACAAACATAACATTTGATTGTTTTATGATTGTTTTTATCATGGCATTATATGTTCTATATTTTCTAGGGGAAAAAGGAGAAAAGGGTGACCCAGGAAACACTGGTATGTATCAACAGTTTTGTAAGAAAATTGTGTCTATTTGTAAAGTGTATTTTGTAAATGCAAATACGCGTTTTAAAAGTTGTCAGATTGATGGGCAAATCACTTTAAGTTGCATTTCATTATACAAATAACTTTAGAGAATCAGGGATATTTCAGCAATATCAAAACTAGAATACCTTAGCAATATCAAAACTTTGATCGTTTAGAAATATTAAAACTATGATCTTTGAGCAATATTAAAACTAGGATATTTTAGTAATATAAGTCTAGTATCTTTTAGCAATATCAAAATTAGGATATTTTAGTAATACCAAAACAAGAATATGTACTAGTAAACAAACTAACCACTTGATTGTTTTATGATTGGTATTGTCATGGCCTTATGTTTTTTATATTTTCTAGGGGGAAAAGGAGAAAAGGGTGATCCAGGAAACACTGGTATGTATCAACTTTTTTGTAACCAAATTGTGTCCATTTGTACAGTTTATTTTGTAAATGCAAATACACGTTTTAAAAGTTGTCAGATTGATGGGCAAATCACTTTAAGTTGCATTTCATTATACAAATAACATTAGAGAATCAGGGATATTTAAGCAATATCAAAAATAGAATACTTTCGCAATATCAAAACTATGATCGTTTAGTAATAGTAAAACTAGTAAACTTTGAGAAATATCAATACTAGGATATTTAAGTAAAATAAGACTAGTATCTTTTAGCAATATCAAAATTAGGATATTTTTAGTAAAGCCAAAACATGGATAATTACTAGTAAACAAACATAACATTTGATTGTTTTATAATTGTTTTTATCATGGCATTATATGTTCTATATTTTCTAGGGGGAAAAGGAGAAAAGGGTGACCTAGGAAACACTGGTATGTATCAACAGTTTTGTAAGAAAATTGTGTCTATTTGTAAAGTGTATTTTGTAAATGCAAATACGCGTTTTAAAAGTTGTAAGATTGATGGGCAAATCACTTTAAGTTGCATTTCATTATACAAATAACTTTAGAGAATCAGGAATATTTCAGCAATATCAAACTAGATTACCTTAGCAATATCAAAACTTTGATCGTTTATTAATATTAAAACTATGATCTTTGAGCAATATTAAAACTAGGATATTTTAGTAATATAAGTCTAGTATCTTTTAGCAATATCAAAATGAGGATATTTTAGTGATACCAAAACAAGGATATGTACTGGTAAACAAACTAACCACATGATTGTTTTATGATTGGTATTGTCATGGCCTTATATTTTCTATATTTTCTAGGGAGAAAAGGAGAAAAGGGTGACCCAGGAAACACTGGTATGTATCAACAGTTTTGTAAGAAAATTGTGTCCATTTGTAAAGTGTATTTTGTAAATGCAAATACTCGTTTTAAAAGTTGTCAGATTGATGGGCAAATCACTTTAAGTTGCATTTGTTGCAATGTTGACTGCTGTACCCCTATTTTTGACATTTTTACCTATTATGTCTGTTTGTTTTGTTCACGCATCGGTGACTATATAATGGAATTTGATGCGACTGTCATACAAGTGAGAGGTTTAGCTAGCTATAAAACCAGGTTCAATCCACCATTTTCTACATTTGAAAATGCCTGTACCAAGTCAGGAATATGACAGTTCTTGTCCATTCGTTTTTGATGCGTTTTGTTATTTGATTTTGCCATGTGATTATGGACTTTCCGAATTGATTTTCCTCTGAGTTCAGTATTTTTGTGATTTTACTTTTCATTATACAAATAACTTTAGAGAATCAGGGATATTTAAGCAATATCAAAACTAGAGTACCTTGGCAATATCAAAACTAAGATCGTTTAGTAATAGTAAAACTAGTAAACTTTGGGAAATATCAATACTAGGATATTTAAGTAAAATAAGACTAGTATCTTTTAGCAATATCAAAATGAGGATATTTTAGTAATACCAAAACAAGGATATGTACTGGTAAACAAACTAACCACTTGATTGTTTTATGATTGGTATTGTCATGGCCTTATATTTTCTATATTTTCTAGGGGGAAAAGGAGAAAAGGGTGATCCAGGAAACACTGGTATGTATCAATTTTTTTGTAACCAAGTTGTGTCCATTTGTACAGTTTATTTTGTAAATTCAAATACACGTTTTAAAAGTTGTCAGATTGATGGGCAAATCACTTTAAGTTGCATTTCATTATACAAATAACTTTAGAGAATCAGGGATATTTAAGCAATATCAAAACTAGAATACCTTGGCAATATCAAAACTAAGATCGTTTAGTAATAGTAAAACTAGTAAACTTTGAGAAATATCAATACTAGGATATTTAAGTAAAATAAGACTAGTATCTTTTAGCAATATCAAAATTAGGATATTTTTAGTAAAGCCAAAACAAGGATAATTACTAGTAAACAAACATAACATTTGATTGTTTTATGATTGTTTTTATCATGGCATTATATGTTCTATATTTTCTAGGGGGAAAAGGAGAAAAGGGTGACCTAGGAAACACTGGTATGTATCAACAGTTTTGTAAGAAAATTGTGTCTATTTGTAAAGTGTATTTTGTAAATGCAAATACGCGTTTTAAAAGTTGTCAGATTGATGGGCAAATCACTTTAAGTTGCATTTCATTATACAAATAACTTTAGAAAATCAGGAATATTTCAGCAATATCAAAACTAGAATACCTTAGCAATATCAAAACTTTGATCGTTTATTAATATTAAAACTATGATCTTTGAGCAATATTAAAACTAGGATATTTTAGTAATATAAGTCTAGTATCTTTTAGCAATATCAAAATGAGGATATTTTAGTAATACCAAAACAAGGATATGTACTGGTAAACAAATTAACCACTTGATTGTTTTATGATTGGTATTGACATTGCCTTATATTTTCTATATTTTCTAGGGGGAAAAGGAGAAAAGGGTGACCTAGGAAACACTGGTATGTATCAACAGTTTGTAAGAAAATTGTGTCTATTTGTAAAGTGTATTTTGTAAATGCAAATACGCGTTTTAAAAGTTGTCAGATTGATGGGCAAATCACTTTAAGTTGCATTTCATTATACAAATAACTTTAGAAAATCAGGAATATTTCAGCAATATCAAAACTAGAATACCTTAGCAATATCAAAACTTTGATCGTTTATTAATATTAAAACTATGATCTTTGAGCAATATTAAAACTAGGATATTTTAGTAATATAAGTCTAGTATCTTTTAGCAATATCAAAATGAGGATATTTTAGTAATACCAAAACAAGGATATGTACTGGTAAACAAACTAACCACTTGATTGTTTTATGATTGGTATTGACATGGCCTTATATTTTCTATATTTTCTAGGGGGAAAAGGAGAAAAGGGTGACCCAGGAAACACTGGTATGTATCAACAGTTTTGTAAGAAAATTGTGTCCATTTGTAAAGTGTATTTTGTAAATGCAAATACGCGTTTTAAAAGTTGTCAGATTGATGGGCAAATCACTTTAAGTTGCATTTCATTATACAAATAACTTTAGAGAATCAGGCTTATTTCAGCAATATCAAAACTAGAATACCTTAGCAATATCAAAACTTTGATCGGTTAGTAATATTAAAACTATGATCTTTGAGCAATATTAAAATTAGGATCTTTAAGCAATATCAAAACTAAGATCTTTAAGCAATATCAAAACTAGGATCTTTAAGCAATATCAAAACTAGAATAACCAAGCAATATCAAAATTAAGAATCTTTAGGAATATTAAAACTATTAAACTTTAGCAATATCAAAACCATGATCTTTTAGTAATATCAAAATTAGTATCTTTTAGTAATATCAAAACTATGATTTTTTAGTAATATCAAAACTATGATATTTTAGTAATGCATAAACAAGGCTATTTACTAGTTAACAAACATTACATTGGATTATTTATATGATTGGTATTTTCATGGCCTTATCTTTTTTGTAATTCCAGGAGAAAAAGGAGAACCAGGAAACAATGGAAACAATGGTATGTATCAACAGTTATGTAAGAAAATTGTGTCAAATTTGTAAAGTTTATTTTGTAAATGCAAATGCGCGTTTTAAAAGTTGTCAGAATAATGGGAAAACCAATTTTAGTTGCATTTCATTATACAAATAACTTTGGAGAATCAGTAATATTTAAGCAATATCAAAACTAGAGTACCTTAGCAATATCAAAACTTTGATCGTTTATTAATATTAAAACTATGATCTTTGAGCAATATTAAAACTAGGATATTTTAATAATATAAGACTAGTATCTTTTAGCAATATCAAAATTAGGACATTTTAGTAATACCAAAAGAAGGATATTTTCTAGTAAACAAACTAACCACTTGATTGCTTTATGATTGGTATTGTCATGGCCTTATATTTTCTATATTTTCTAGGAGGAAAAGGAGAAAAGGGTGATCCAGGAAACACTGGTATGTATCAAATTTTTTGTAACCAAATTGTGTCCATTTGTACAGTTTATTTTGTAAATGCAAATACGCGTTTTAAAAGTTGTCAGATTGATGGGCAAATCACTTTTAGTTGCATTTCATTATACAGATAACATAAGAGGATCAGGGATATTTAAGCAATATCAAAACTAGAATAACCAAGCAATATCAGAACTAGGATCTTTAGGAATATTAAAACTAGTAAACTTTAGCAATATCAAAACCATGATCTTTTAGTAATATCAAAACTATGATTTTTTAGTAATATCAAAACTAGGATATTTTAGTAATTCCTAAACAAGGATATTTACTAGTAAAAAAACATAACATTGGATTGTTTATATGATTGGTATTTTCATGGCCTTATATTTTTTATATTTTCCAGGAGAAAAAGGAGAACCAGGAAACAATGGAAACAATGGTATGTATCAACAGTTTTGTAAGAAAATTGTGTCCATTTGTAAAGTTTATTTTGTAAATGCAAATGCACGTTTTAAAAGTTATCAGATTGATGGGCAAATCACTTTAAGTTGCATTTCATTAAACTAATAACTTTAGAGTATCAGGGATTTTTAAGCAATATCAAAACGAGAATACCTTAGCAATATCAAAACTATGATCGTTTAGTAATATTAAAACTAGAAAACTTTGAGCAATATCAAAACTAGGATATTTTAGTAATATAAGACTAGTATCTTCTAGCAATATCATACTTAGTATATTTTAAGTAATGCCAAAACAAGGATATTTACTAGTAAACAAATATAATACTGGATTGTTTTATAATTGGTATTGTCATTGCCTTATATTTTCTATATTTTCTAGGGGGAAAAGGAGAAAAGGGTGACCCAGGAAACACTGGTATGTATGAACTTTTTTGTAAGCAAATTGGGTCCATTTGTACAGTTTATTTTGTAATTCCAAATGCACGTTTTGTCACATTAATAGGCAAATCACTTTAAGTTGCATTTCAATATACAGGTAACATTAGAGAATCATGTATTTTTAAGCAATATCAAAACTAGAATACTTTCGCAATATCATAACTAAGATTCTTTAGTAATCTTTAGTTATATCAAAACTAGTAAACTTAAGCAATATCAAAACCATGATATTTTAGTTATATCAAAACTAGTATCTTTTAGTAATATCAAAACTAGGATATTTTAGTAATGCCTAAACATGCTAAACAAGGATATTTACTAGTAAACAAACATAACATTGGATTGTTTTATGATTGGTATTTTCATGGCCTTATATTTTCTATATTTTCCAGGAGAAAAAGGAGAACCAGGAAACAATGGAAACAATGGTATGTATCAACAGTTTTGTAAGAAAATTGTGTCCATTTGTAAAGTGTATTTTGTAAATGCAAATGCACATTTAAACGGATGTTTGATTGATGGGCAAATCAATTTAATTTGCATTTCATTAAACAAATAACTTTAGAAAATCAGGGATATTTAAGCAATATCAAAACTAGAATACCTTAGCAATATCAAAACTATGATCGTTTAGTAATATTAAAACTATGATATTTTAGTTATATAGGACTAGTATCTTTCAGCAATATCAAAATTAGGATATTTTAGTTATACCAAAACAATGATATTTACTAATAAACAAACTAACCACTTGATTGTTTTATGATCGGTATTGTCATGGCCTTATATTTTCTATGTTTTCTAGGAGGAAAAGGAGAAAAGGGTGATCCAGGAAACACTGGTATGTATGAAATTTTTTGTAACCAAATTGTGTCCATTTGTACAGTTTATTTTGTAAATGCAAATACGCGTTTTAAAAGTTGTCAGATTGATGGGCAAATCACTTTGAGTCTCATTTCATGATATAGATAACATTAGAGAATCAGGTATCTTTAAGCAATATCAAAACTAGGATACTTTCGCCATATCAAAACTAAGATTCTTTTGTAATATCAAAACTAGTGAATTTTAGCAATATCAAAACCATGATTTTTAGCAATATCAAAACTAGGATATTTTAGTTTACCAAAACAAGAATATTTACTAGTAAACAAACTAACCACTTGATTGTTTTATGTTTGGTTTTGTCATGGCCTTATATTTTCTATATTTTTTAGGAGGAAAAGGAGAACAGGGTGACCCAGGAAACCCTGGTATGTATTAACTTTTTTGTAACAAAATTGTGTCCATTTCTTACATAAATTCATTATAGCTAATATTGATGTTGCAGCCGTAATTGGGAACGTCTTTTTGCAAAAATACGAGTGCATTCTTGAGTAAGAAAAGGTGTCCTTTCTCTAGGTCAAAATAGAATACAATGTATTAAAGAGAATCAGGTCGACTCTGTATTCAAGATTACAAAAGCTGAAAAATTATTTATTCCACCGAATACTGAAATTATCACTTCAGGTGTTATAAAGAGAGACGCCAGTAGCTTAATGAATGCTATGACAGAATCATTGCCCTCAACACATACTTATAATATATTATTGCAAAAGCAGTGGTAGATCCAAGTTGCGGACAAAAATTACATAACAGTACATGATTCATATCCTTTAATTTGCATTGATGATGCATTAGATGCTCTAGGAGGTTGCAAATGGCTGAGCGTCATGGACCTTTCTAGTGGTTATTGCCAAGTAGAAATGGACGAAAAAAAGATAAGGAAAAAACGTATGTATCCGTTTAAAACCTTTGATAACATTTTGTAATAGCTGTTCACATATTTTCAAGACGCATACAAATGTTTATATACACGACGATTATGGTACACATTTTACAACTTTAATTCATACCAATGTTAGGTTCTTGAAAATAAAATTTCTATTTAAAGTATTATAAGGATGACATTATATCATTTCTGACTTGTAGGAGGACCAGGACCTCAAGGACCTCAAGGACCTCAAGGAAAGGATGGTATGTTTCAAAAAACGTGTTTATCAAATGCATTATAGTTACAATTATTCGTATTCGCTCACAAGGCACAAATAAATCATATAAAAATGAATACGTTTTATCAACATTTTGATCAAACTTTTCGTTCACTTAAAAAAAAATAATAATTAAAAAAATTGTTTTTAACAACCCCACCAATATTACACTTTCGTAATTGGTGTCACAATGTGTTTTCGTGGATATTTAACATAGTGATTTTATCAACGTTGATACACAACCCTTACTAAAGTGTGTTTCTTAAAACGATAATTTCGTTGTTCATAATTTCCCGCGAAATCAACCATCCCATTCCTATGAATACAAATGAATCAATAAAAGATAGTTATCTGAAATATTGGTAGAAAATAAGAATATGATACCTGTCAAACCACTATAACAAGTAAAAGTTAAAGATATATTTAAACAGATTGTTTTATAGTATTGTAATTATACTGTCATATCTTATCTTACTTTCAGGAGCAGACGGAGCCGCTGGTATGTATCATCTTCCGTTCATACCAATTGAAGCCTGTTTGCACTGTATCGGTTATGCTTGCAAATAAACATTTAACTTTTGTGTGGTTAAAGAAACTACTTGCAATTATATTTTAACATCATTGTTATAATAACAAACCTTTTGAAACATGGCTTACAAATCATCTCTTTAATTCCGTAGATAACATTTTAGCATAATTGTTCAATTTTCAAGCCACATACAAACATTTGATAATTGAAGCCATAATATATTTTCGTGGATATTTAAAATAGTGATTTTGTCAACGTTTGTTTACAAGCCTTAAACATGTGTATTTCTTTGAACAATAAAATTCGCGGTTCAAGTATTCCCTCGAAATCAACCATACCATCATTGCAAATACAAATGATATAATAGAAGATAGTTATCTGAAATGTTGAAAGAATAGAAGAATATGATACCTGTCGACCACTTATATAAGTAAAACGATAGTTTTTATATTATTGTACTTATTTGTTATTGTTTGGTTTTTTTTTTTTTTTTTTGTATTTTTGGTTCCTTTATTTCACCCCTATCAATATATACTAGTGTAATGAAACGCTTGATATTTTGAAACTGAGAAGCGAACTTCCTAAACAACAGCTATTTGATTTATTTCACAGGAAAAGATGGGAAAGACGGTAAGTATGCTTTATCGTGATAATAAAAACAAATAATCTGATCTTAATAATCGATTTAATTTCAAGTAATTAAATATATGCAAAAATACATAAAACTGAATTATGGGAATATATACCTGCACGCATGTAATCACAGCCGAAAACAGCTGAACGATTGACCCACACACAATTAAGGATCAAACCATTAATCAAAGTAACAGTACTAGTATTACAATAAAACTGACCGTTTACAATGAAGGTAGCTACAAGTATTTGCAAACACAAAAATTGAAAAAAATTACATCATTTCATGGAATAAAAAACATGTCAAACAAACACACATTTTACTTCCGTTCACATCATTGTTTGCCTCTTTTTTTCATGTAATTGTTTATGGGTTCATAGTTGCATGTAATTACTGTTATTATTGTTTCAATCTATGTTATAAAAGTTGAATAGACTTATATTTAAAATGAAATCTAAATCAACATGGTATGATAGTTATCAAAGGAACCAGTTATGAGTTATACACAATTAAAATACTTTCAATATGTAGGTAGAAAGGAAGATAAACGCATTATGTATTGCATTAGTTTCTAGGAAGGTTTTAAGTTCTGAAATTTTTTTTTTTTTTTCAAATATTGATTTTAAAAAAGAAGATGTTGTGTGATTGTAAATGAGATAATATTGAAAAAATTAGGATTACAGTAGACAAAATTATCTTGTGATTTCTATTAATGATTTTTAGAAACTATTGATGTATGCATGTAAATATAAATATCTTAAAACCAATTCACAAACATATAAATTTGGAGTTTTCTCATGTAAGGAATGTAAAATACAGCTTGTTAAATACATTTAAAACAATTATAATCGTTACTTTATAGGTTGCATTTCTGTAAATATTGGCAATGCAATTTCCCATAGAAACTCCTTTTAAGGCATAAACTGTACCACTTTTACAATGAAGTTTTGAATAAAATCTTATCCTAGAATTGAAAGTTCATATGCACTACAATTTTATTCAAAGGTCAAAACATAGGGCTGTGCGGCATATTTTCAACGTGTATATGCCCTGAACTTCTCACAGTCTAAACTAACACTAATTTTCTTCTTAACAACCCGAACCTCGAATAAAAGGTTACCACAGATTTCAATATAAAAATTATGCACATGTATATTTACTGGTAACATTCCCAAGATATGTCTCTATGAGATGGAACACAGAGATCATAACTGGGAACCAGTATGTTAACAAAATTATTTTTTCTTTGAATATTCTAAATTTCCCGAAAAGAGTTGGTTTGAGAAACAGCTGTATTTACAAAGTGCAACCTATAGGTGGATATATATTAAATATTACTGTGTAATGCATTTGATCATTTTATACTACAGGAAAATTGGTAGTTGTCAAGAAGAAGGTTGTACAGAAAAACCTCAATCTGAATGTTCACTTGTTTGTGAAAAAGGGAAAACTAAGAATTGGAAGAATAGGTATATACATACGGTAACACATTATACAACACACAATGACCATCGACGCGTCAATGTGTTAACCTATTCAATATATATTTGTATGTTTCTGATCTACAAATATTTTATACAGCCTTATTTAATACTGTAAGACACATCAACGATATAAAAAATCTATATTATAATGTTGTAATCCGTTTTTGTCGTTTAGAAACTAAAAACATTGGAAAATATAAAACTGAGGCCACATTGGGTCATACGTCACCTTTGTTGCGCTTTTTTTTATAAAATGTTAGTATATGAATCATCACTTAAATTTGTAATATACAAAACAAAACAGAGCAGTAACAGAAACAAAAACATACATATTGTTTTTATCTTTTATATTAGTTATCAAATTCAAATAAAACTTAAAACAGATGTTTTGTAAAAGTATTCTTTAAATAATAGATGAAGTCATAAATATATAATCCTTATTCCGATTATGTTAGTACAAATTATGTTTTTTTTTTCTTTTTTTCTTCAGAACGAGCCAAAATACAAAGCGCTGTGAAAGATTACGTTAGTCATCATATACCTCAATACAACAAACCTTACTACAATGACAAAAGTAATGGAGGATATCACAGCTTACAGCAGACCAATACAAAAAAGAGTGATCCTAATGAGTACAATTCCCGTTACAATAAGAATACTAGAAGACAACAGGCAGATAAGAATGGTGCTGCTTATTTAAGGAAATGGTCACATAGAAAATCCGGCGCTCGAAAAAATGGTCACGGTGTGGCACATAGAAAACGGTCTTATTATCAACAAGGATAATCACAGTTCAACGGAAAAGCCACCATAACTGCATATGCATGATTTTAAAAAGTTCCTTTTACAAGGACTGATATTTTTTGTTTCAATATACTATCATTCATGTCACAAAATATTCATCATGTTAAAGTTCTGATCATTTTCGGTAATGTAAGCATTCAATTTGAGGATTCAACTCCATATGCAGACATCGAAAGGTACAAAGACTAACATTTTTAATTTAATATTCTATCAGTTATGTCATGAAATATTTATCATTGTTTCTCAAACATTCAACATGTTAAAGTTGTGTCCATTATCTTTAACTTAATAAATCATCCGAAATTATATTGTTTGATTAATATATAAATGGGAGTTTAAAGAAGAACCAGTGACCTATGTGCATTCTGTAAAGGAAGAGTGTAGCGCACCCAAATAATTTTTCTGTCTGGTTAAGAGTGAATAAGGTGAAAAAAAAGAGCCGAAAGGTATTAAAGAGAATTAATTTTGTAAGTCGAAAAAAAAAAACTGACAATCGCATGGCTTCAAACAACAGTACACAAAAAAAAAAAAAAAAAAAAGGGATTATTTGTTTGCAAAAGGATTGTCAGGAGGTTTAGATTTGAAACAGATTAACAAAAAATAACAATGATACATGATGGAAACACAAATTATATGCATGTTCGCGTATTTCGGTCGAGCTGGACATAGATTTTTCCCAATGTTGACTCATCATAGAAACAGAGATTAAAATTGTGTACGCCTGACAGACTTTTAATCTCCGCTGACTCTACATTACCGTCGATTAAAAACAAGTTTCTATACTTTTCACAAGTATAGTGCAGACGTTTACCCAAAGGAGCATACTTTAAATATAAATAGTAATAACTGTCCTTTACCAGATTTAGATATTTCGGTTTTATACGGGAAACACGAACTTACGACATAAAAGCTGATTTTTGGTCCCTTACTTTTTAATTTTTGTTATTTTATTTTCTGACTGGTTATGTTCTATGGCACCATCTTACGGTGTTTATATATATGACATCGCGTTCACTTTGCCCGTGTCTGTTGTGACGTTTTGGATTTCAATGAACGTAATCTATTCATTACTGGTAAATTATTCCATATATATACGGATTTGTTTTTGCAGATTGGTTAAATTAATTCAAACAGGAAAGCACATCCTCGTTTTACAGAGATATTCCTTATTCAGCCTGGAATTTATGAAACGATCCGGGTAACTTTATCGATCCTTTAAATGAACTTATTCTAAAAGGTTAACAATTCATCACTGAAATTAGATGTTTAAATATTTTTTTTTTATTGTATTGATATTGGTTTTCGTCGTCAGTAAACTATAAGCCAACTTAATAGTATTGTTATATACATTTACATATGCCAATGTATGGCTCTTCATTCTGTATATACCTGTATCTTGGCATTGCACAAGATCATGTGTTTTTTTTTCTTCTATAGACTGTTTATGTATACTAAATCTATTGGATGTTGGATATGTGCTGATTGATAGTTAAGTCTTAGAAACGTATTTTTTTAATTAATTTTTATTGTCTTTCAGCTAGTTCTCAGTAGCTGCGAGTACTCTCAGATCTGTACTATTTCCACGTCTATTCTGTGTTTTGTGCATGTGTAGCCTTTTTCAACTGTTGTTTATAGACTTCTTATGTTCTACTGTTACAACTCTGATCAAATTTGGGTTATTTTGGGCACCCGTTAATATGTTAACCCCGTCACATTCTGTGTGTACCTGTCCCAAGTCAGGAGCCAGTAATTTAGTTGTTGTCTTTGTTACGATTTTAAAAATGTGTTCTTTGTTTAATTATTTTGCACACTTTTCTCGCTTGGTGTAATTTAATTGTCATTTCTAGGCTTTTAGTAGCTGACTATACGGTACGGGCTTTGCTCATTGTCGAAGGCCGTACGGAGACCTATAATTTTAAATTTTAGTTTCATTCGTTATTTTGTCGAGTCTTACCACATCTTCTTTTTTTAATTTTAAAAGTACGAAACGAAAATGCATTGAGGAAAGAAAATTTCAAAAAAAATTATTGCCAAATACAGGAAAGGTAACGTATTCAAGTGGTTGAAAATCTATTGGAATTTTGATTTAGTCTGTGATGGATGTACACATAACGTATAACACTACGTTTGCACCAACACATTCGAATTTGTTTTGTGCCTGTCCTAATTTAAGTATGTGTAATTCACTGGTTCTCGTTTGTTAATGTTTATCATATTTATTTTGTACATAAATCAAGACATTATTTGTCTTATCGTGAATTGAAAAAAAGACGCCAACAATATAAGAGTTGTATCAAGGGTTCTGACGTATGGAGAGCGTTTCACTATAATCCCAAACGATGCAAGATTTAACGTCCCCTTAATAACCATACGTGGCTGCGTACTTTTTCATCCCGCACAGCTATATATTCATGCCCAAATTTAGGAAGGGTTTATAGTGCCTATTGAAAAATTACCAACGTTACCAGATTTCTATGTCACAGTCAACTTCTAAGGAATGAGCTGATAAAAGGTTAACAAATTATTTGTTAAAGAACATTTTCAGGTGTGCCATTTCGGATGTGCAAGACAAACAAAATATGCCGATTTTTAGCGCATGGTAGATAATTTAGATGACTTTTGTATCAGTAAATGTCGTTTGTTATATCTCACTATGTTTCGTTTTTGGTTAAATATTTGTAAAAGGAAGATGCGTTTTGACAGGTTTTTTTTAAATTAATAACACTTTCATTGACGTGGCATGGCTTAATGTTTAACAAATATAAGGAGAGCCGTGGTGCAGTGGTAAGCGCATCGGACTACTAACACAAAGGTTCCTGGTTCGATCCCCGGGGAGAAATTTTCTTGACACCATTTGCGAGTATGGTTTAGAGAAACGATGATAATCCGTCGTAAGGGGACGATAAATGACTAATCCGTGTTAAGAGAAAACCATACCTCTTGCACGTATGAAACACCCGTGTAGATTTCAAAAATACAGGTTAATTCAGTTACAAGGTAGCAATTGCACTCGCAAAGTGGAAAGGGATTAATATTAGTTCCAATAACGTGTTTTCCAATCCACTATACATAAATATGTTTAAACTGAACATAAGGCTAATGTTGAAGACAGTTTACATGGTATAAGCGTTTTTCGCGAAATATTTTGCTTGTTAATTTAAAATTAATATTCTTTTTTTTAAATAATGGCAGATTTAATGATTTATTAATTGTTGATTACTTAACGTCCAGTTGCAAATAGCTCATGTCCATTCAGGTTGAATATGTATGATAGGTAGATCTTTTAATATAAGCCGTCTGGTTTGAATGTCGGCAGAAATGTGTACTGCTACTTGAAAATTAGGTTTGATTGAGTAAGATCAGAATTTTTGCATTGCTAAAAGGCAACTTATTGACCCATTAAAGAGTTGTTGTAACGGTTCTTAACGAACAGAGAGCATGCCATTCACTCTACAAAATTGGATTTGGTGTCCCCTTATTCCAGACGTGGCTCCGTACTTGTTACACTCCATCCTGCAGATTCAAATGGACACCCTCATTTTGGGAAGGGTTTTGATGGTGGTTGGGAGTACACCAATTTGACCATATTTCTATTTCCAGGTCACATTTGGCAGGAGACATATTAAAGTTGCCAAGTTAAATACAATAGAAAGTGTTCAAATGAACCATTTCGGATACAAAAGATAATCAAAATATAATAATTTTTAAGCGTATTATTTATGATATTTGGATCATATCTTATTTTCGTATGTTAATCTTAGCTCTATATTCTATTATTTGAATAAACGGTTGTGAGTGGCAGATCCATTTTATTGTTTCTTTTAAATTTATCACAAATTCCATTGCCTTTGGAAGGCTTAGTGTTTGGCGAACACGTGTCTACAATTGAAGACAGTATGCTTGTGAAATTTTGCGGTATTTTTGTCGTGGACGCCCTGACTACAAAACATTTTTGATTTCAATTTAGTTTAAACATATTTTATTTGCTGAATTAAAGCAAAATGGATTAGACACTTATGCAGTCTTCTCCATAATACAATATGAAATTACAATAATAGTATAATGTAATGGGCATGCATATAAAGCAAACAGTTTATAGAATATAATACTAGCTTTCATACATTGTAGGTGAAATAGAGGAGAGAGAGAGAGAAAAAAAGAGAAAAACAAAATTTGAAAAGTCATATATGATTCTGTGACGATGACGTGTGTACTGATGATGTCGATGATGTTCCGTGCAAGTAACAATAACGCTCTATCAAGGCATTAGAAATCTGTTTGAAATAGCACAGAAACACTTAGCAGAAAAAGCAACAAACGCTATGTTTAATATGTTGAAAGCAGGCCGCATACATAATCTTTCTATTCAATGTCACTTAGATCTTTTCGACAAAGTTGTGAAACCCATACTTTTGTATGGATGTGAAATTTGGGGGCATGGTAATGTTGAAATTATAGAAAGAATCCATCTGAAATTCCGTAAACTCCTTTTGAAACTGAAAAATTCCACACCTAACTATATGGTATACGGTGAACTCGGTATATATCCTTTGGACATTGATATTAAATTTAAAAAAGTGTCTTATTGGTGTAAATTATTATCTGCTAAAGAGACTAAGCTATCTTCTATCGCATATAAACTATTAAAAACACTATTTACTGTTAATAATGTATGTACTTTTTTTGTGAGTAAAGTTAAAAATATATTGGATGAATGTGGTTTTTCAAATATTTGGATTTCTCAATGTTTTGGTAATGATATATGTTTAAAAAATGCACTTAAGTTGCGATTACATGACCAATATAAACAGTTGTTGAATACACAACTACAAGAGTCTACAAAAGCAGTAAATTATAGAATTTTTAAGTTAGAATTAAATTTTGAAAAATATTTCGATATCTTGGATATGCACGAAAGTATTATTTTATGTAGATATAGAACCATAAACCACAGACTCCCAATAGAGACAGGGAGGTGGAATAATGTTAATAGAAATGATAGAAAATGTCATCTTTGTAATATTGGTAGCATAGGAGACGACTTGCACTATCTGCTAGAATGTCCATTTTTTAACGACAGCAGAAAATTATACCTTAATAAGTACTATTTGGCTCGTGTTTATACAGTAAAATTTGGAAAACTGATGAGCAAACTAAACAAAAAGTCAGATATAAAAAGATTATGTAAGCTTATAAAGTGTATAAATAAACATGTGGGTCCTCCTGGCTAAAATGTATATTATTTTGAAACCACTGTATTTTATATATGTTTTGTAAATAGATGCACATTCATGTACTTATTTTGCACTCTCTCTGTACCTATGTATCTGAAATGGTTATGAGAATAAAGATATTGGACCTTTTTATAAAATTTTGAACATGTTTGAAAATTTGGATATTTGTTCATTCGAAAGTTCTAAGTGTCCGCAAATTAATAGTTTTGTATCTAAAACAAAGTTTTCGGATAGTCAGTTTAGATTATTAAATAAGGTTTTTCTACATGATGTGTATTTTGGACAAACAAAGAAGTAATAGTGATTTCATTAAACAAACAATTGAAAAAAAAAACACTTGACAGATTGAATGAATTATTGATTGTTTTGATTGCTGATTGCTTAACGTTTATTTGCAAATAGTTCATGCATATCCAGGTTGAGATCAAACAAAAAACGAATTATGATACATGTAAGTAGATTCTGAATTTCTTTGGTTATTTAGCAAAACTAACTGTTACCAACTGATATCCATTCACATCCCAACCGCTCTTTCTATATGATAGACCGACTCGGTAGTTCGTCATTGCTAGGGATTATGGTGCAGTCCTAATAAATATCTATTGGATAGAACTACAACGTGAGGGTTTGATAATTTCTAAGGTAAGCATTTTTAAAGGTCAAACATTTCGTCCATAACACGGGAACCTAGTCAAATTTGATAAAATACGCATTGGGGTCAACCACTTTCCAACCATTACCGCGGTAGAACAATGTACCTTATGGCTAGGCATTATATACGCTGTCCCAATAAACAGCAATGGAATAGTTCTACAACGCGAGGGTAACGAATTTCTATGGTAAGCATTCATAAAGCCCGAAAAATTCGTCCGTAACACGGGAAATAGTGTCAATTTTATAAAATAAAATACGCATTGGGGTAACCCACTTTCCAACTCATTGCCTCGGTAGTTTTTTATGAAAAGGGATTATAGACTCTGCCCTAATAAATAGCTATTGAATAATAATACGACGTGAGGGTAATTAATTTCTGGGTAAGCATTCTTATAGGCCGAAAATCTCGTCAGTAACACGGAAAAAAGTCAAACTTAATTAAATACGCATTGGGGTCACCCACTTTCCAACCCATTGACTCGGTAGTTCGGCATTGCTAGGGATTATAGATGCATAGCTATTGGATAGTACTAAAACTTGAAGGTTGATAATTTCTAGGGTAAGCATTCTTAAAGGCCGAAAGCTGTCTCTAACACGGAAAAATTTAATAAAATACGCATTTGGATCACCCTCTTTCCAACCCTTTGCCTCTGTAGTACTTGATGACTAGGGATCATTAACACTGTCCTAACAAATAGCTAAATAATAGTTCTAGAACATTAGGGTTAATACACTATGGGGTAATCATTCTTTAAAGGCAACACGAACAATAAGTCACATTTGATAAAATACGCATTGGGGACACCTACTTTCAGACCCATTTTCTCGGGACTACTTCATGGCTAGGGATTATAGACGCTGCCCTGGTAAATAGCTATTGAATAGTTCTAAAACGTGAGAATAAATAATGTTTTGGGTAATCATTCTTGAAAACCTAAAATTTCGTCCGTAACACGGAAAAAAGTTAAATTTGATAAAATACGCATTGAGGACACTCATTTCCGACCCGTTGTCTCGGTAGTTCTTAATTCCTAGGGATTATACATTTTGTAGACGCTGTCCTAGTAAATAGCTTTTAGATAGAACTACATCGAGAGGGTAAAGAATATCTGGGGTAAGCATTTTTAAAGGCCAAAAATGTCGTCTGATTTATTGAAATAAAGACAAATTCGAGAAAATAAGCATTAGGGACTGTCACAGTAGGGATTTATTAGAGAAAAGTCTATAATTCCTATTCATACATAAAATATTTTAATAGTAAATGCTAATAACATAACTGTAAATTATATATGACTTAGAAATCTGCAAACCAAAGTTAGAATTTGATTAATGGGATATGAACATCTTCTAGTACATAAATATTGGTTTCGAACAAAAAAGTCAAAATCTATGATATTAAAGAAAAATAAAATTGTTGATGAAGTAGTTTTCCAAACACAATTGCGGGATGACGAATTGCAGAATAGCTTATTTTCAAACAGAGAATTGCATGATAGCTTATTTTCATAGAGAGAATTGTAGGATTAAAATAGCTGGTTAGCTTGACACACAAAACCACGTGAATTTCTTACGGCGATTCTAAGTTGAGACGAGTAGTTTTAGCATTTAAATATAAGTGTCTATACCCCCGGAATGTGCAACACACAGTCACGAGGATAATGACACAAATATTCACAAGATACCAGAATTTAACAACTATAGGTCACCGTACGGCCTTCAAAATAAACAAGTCCCACACCGCATAGTTAGCTATTAAAGGCTCCAAAATGACAAATGTAAAACAATTCAAACGAGAAAACTAACGCCTAATTTATGCACAAAATAATTCACGAAAAACAAATATACAATTAAAGACAATTGAAATACAAATATGACTTTAAATTTTGACTTCCGACACATGTAGGTTTGGCTTGTGATAAACGTGACGATTTCAGTTTCGTTAGTCTCAATTTTCGATGGTACATGTACCAATGTTTGTTGTTTTAAGAAACACATGCATTTTCAACGATAGATGTTCATGTGTTTTAATGTAAATTCTGAAACAAGTCTATGATCAGTCTATGACAAATGTAAAACAATTCAAACGAAAAAACTAATGACATAATTTATGTACAAAATAATGAACAAAAAACAAATATGTAACATAGCAACAAATGACAAACACGGAATTACAGGCTTTTGACTTTGAACAGGTACATACTGATTGTGGCGGGGGATTGTTAGTGGGCGCACAGACCTCTCACATAACAATATAAAAATCAGTTGAACAAGGCTTGATGCATCATATGGATACATCTGGAAATACATCTACTAAACACACGTAGCGGACGTGGCCGGGTACTTGTGCATTCGATCAACAACAAAAAGACACTACGAGACAGATCTGAGAGTACTCGAAGTTGCTAAAAGATAGTTTAAATCTAATAACAACTAATAAAATCATGCTTCTAAGAATCTACTGTTTCATCGATGTTATATGGTATGTTGAAAACACTGAAACGAAGACTAGTTATCTCCCTTGCAATTTCTGTCCCCCCTATCCAAAATACCCTCATTTTTCAGTGGCAGTCCATAGTTTCCCAACCTTCATTCCAGGTGGCCTCTATGACTACTAGACCTACCTATTGTGTGTATTTTTAACTTAATTTCTTCCTGGACATGCATGAAATATTTGCCACTGGAATTTGAGGAACCAACAATCAATCAAAATCTACAAACGTGTATATTCGTTCATCGTGTGTTTATTTACGTTATTTGGTTGAGTTAAGCCTTCCAATTGATATTCTATCGTGTTGTTCTATGTTGTGATGTTATACTATTGTTTCAGAAAAAGGTAGAAGGTTTGGTACCATTAAAACGTTTAATCCCGCTGCAAATGTTTGCACCTTTCCTTAGTCAGAAATCTGATGTACAGTAGTTGTCGTTTGTTTATATAATTTATACGTGTTTCCCGTTTTTTATATAGATTAGGCCGTTGGTTTTCCCGTTTGAATGGTTTTACATTAGTAATTTTGGAGCCCTTTAGAGCTTGTTGTTTGGTGTAAGCCAAGGCTCCGTGTTGAAGACCGTATATTGACCTATAATGGTTGACCTTTACAAATTGTTATTTGGATAGAGAGTTGTCTCATTGACACTTTTGATCAGAGACAGAAAGAGAAAGGACCGGGATCCAGTATATTGGAGAAGAGACCTTAGGATCGATTTTTCAAAGCATTTAAAACTGATCAATACAATCAAATTTTACATGGAAAATGTTCCAACTCAAACAGTAGGAAATTGGCAATGTATTTGATTAAAAAAAAAGATGGTCCATTAGAAAACTGCGCTCGAGTCCGAGTCTTGTTAAACATGTCTTTTCTCTTCTACAGCCTAAACGAAGATACACAGGTTTTGTTAGAAAGATACGTCTTAAAACCACAATTCGATTTGATTTAAACAAATTTCGTCTGGAATATTAGACCAAAAGTTAGTAACGACTGGTAGAATTAACATCAGGTAATAGTTTGTTCTGTGTAATGTAGCCTGTTTTGATGACCACCTAATCCTGTGGCCATGTAGATCTAGCAAAAGTATGGTGTGGGAAAGAAAGATAATCAGGACATTATCTGTCAAACATTTGGTATAATTTTAACAATTTATGTTTATTACGCCGACACTGGAAATCTTTCCAACCAGTTCCAATTGTACAGCAACTCTCCCGGTGTTATCGCAGTACCATCGGTTTCTGTGACAATGCTTGCTGCTTCTAGCTGTATTTTTTTAAAAAGATTTTGATAAATGATCAGAGATATTACTATATTCTAAGACTGGTAGTATAAAAAATACTTTAATAGTTTCTAAATTCTTCTTTTATAGTTTATACTTTTAGATTTCGGAATAAGGCTTATCGTTAAATAGCGATATCAATAACTCTTTTATTCCAGCTTCATCTATAATAAAAAATGCTTGTTCGACCTAACTTTTTATATGATATTAATATTTATACGAAATGTTGTGGTGCTCTGTTGACATGGGCATTATTTCTGTTTTGTTACGATTGAAATTGACAAGACATTGGTTAGAACAATTAAGTATATTCTCAATATCTTTATTTCGCGTTTTCTGTCGCATCATATTCGTTACATACCATAATATATATTGAAGGGTCGTCAGCAAAAAGTTTAATATCACAATTTATGATTGACCGTGTCACCTGTATGATTAAGAAATATAATAGGACACACGATAGGCCCTTGTCGTACCACATCTAATACATGATCAGTGTTGGACGTATCTCTCCCCTAATAACAACATGTAGCCTTCTTGTCAACGAGTTGAAATAGCTTTCAAACAAAAGTAGCTATTCTCCATTAAGTCCGATTATTAAAGCTTATATACTATAGCTATAGTTTTGCCAAAATCAGTCGAATTCTCGACTTATGTTGCAGGAAATGTCCTTACCTCTATTCAAACTAGACTGGAATTTTGTCGATAAACAATTCCTGATAATGAGGTTAAACAGTCATGTATTTTAAAATGCACCTCTCCTTTTTCTTACCAATGTAAGGAAAAATTTGGGCCATCTTGTTCTTATAGACAGGTTTAATGATGTGGTCATTTTTATAAATTTCCTGTTTACAAAACATTGAATTTTACGAAAAACTAAGGATTTTCTTATCCCAGGCATAGATTACCTTAGCCGTATTTGGCACAACTTTTTGGAATTTTGGATCCTCAATGCTCTTCAACTTTGTACTTGTTTGGCTTTATAAATATTTTGAAATGAGCGTCACTGATGAGTCTTATGTAGACGAAACGCGCGTCTGGCGTACTAAATTATAATCCTGGTACCTTTGATAACTATTAACATTTGCTAGCTTCCACATATCTGGAAACATCCCTGTCAGTAGGGATCGATTATATGTATTTAATTACTACTTCAAGACAGTTGCTGCAGTCTTCGTTTCGCGTCTTGTTTAGGTCTTGGTTGATACACATGTTTTGTTTTGTTCTTTGTCTTTTTCGGGCGACTTTAGAATTTCTACTATTATGTCGTGCTTTTGTCACCTTCCAATGATTTGACGCGGTTTACTGTCCCTAAATTTCACTGTACATTGGCTTACATTAATGTCATCGACGTTTATTATAACATGAGTAACACGACGGGTGTCACATGTGGAGCAGATCTGCTTACCCTTCCGGAGCACCTGAGATCACCCCAGTTTTTGGTTGGGTTCGTGTTGCTTATTCTTTCGTTTTCTATGGTACTATTGTTTGTCTGTTTGTCTATTACATTTTTAGCCATGGCGTTGTCAGTTTATTTTCTATGTATGAGTTTGACTGTCCCTCTGTTATCTTTTTTTTTATGTTTCCTCCTAGTTGTTCAACTGTTTCTGTAGTGTTTTGTCCTCTTGAAAAAGGTACAAAAAAATGTATACCACTGAAACGGAGAAGACATTTTTAGCTCACCTGGCCCGAAGGGCCTCCGTCGTCATCCGTCGTCTGTAAACTTTTACAAATATCTTCTACTCTGAAACTACTGGGCCAAACTTAACTAAACATGGCCAAAATCATTATTAGGGTATCTAGTTTAAAAATTGTGTCCGATGTCCCGGCCAACCAACCATGATGGCCGCCATGGCTAAAAATAGAACATAGGGGTAAAATGCAGTTTTTGGCTTATAACTCAAAAACCAAAGCATTTAGAGCAAATCTGACACGAGGTAAAATTGTTTATCAGGTCAAAATCTATCTGCCATGAAATTTTCAGATGAATCGGACAACCTGTTGTTAGGTTGGTGTCCCTGAATTGGTAATTTTAAGGAAATTTTGCTGTTTTTTGGTTATTATCATGAATATTATTATAGATAGAGATAAACTGTAAACAGCAAAAATGTTCAGCAAAGTAAGATTTACAAATAAGTCAACATAACCGAAATGATCAGTTGACCCCTTTAGGAATTATTGCCCTTTATAGTAAATTTTTAACCATTTTTCATAAATCTTAGTTATCTTTTACAAAAATCTTCTTCTCTGAAACAACTGGGCCAAATTGAACTAAACTTGGCCACTATCATCATTGGGGTATCTAGTTTAAAAATTGTATCCGGTGACCCCGAGTTATTTTTTTTTCCCTGTATAGTCAATTTTTAACAATTTTTACTAACATTTTCCACTGAAACTACTGGGCCAAGTTCATTATAGATAGAGATAATTGTAAGCAGCAAGAATGTTCAGTAAAGTAAGATGTACAAACACATCACTATCACCCAAACACATTTTTGTCATGAATCTATCTGCGTCCTTTGTATCTATCTGCGTCCTTTGTTTATGCCCGCGTCACACTGTCCCGATTTTTATATACGATGGACACCCGAATGCGAAAATTGTAAGTTCGTACGAAGTTGGTCCCGATTTTGTTAAAATACCAAAAAGTGACCGAAGCAAGTACGATGAATAACGAAGTCTATACGATGGTGCCGAAATTATATACGATAGCAAAAGATGGACATACGAAGGTTAACCGAAGACGGGTTTTGAAGCTTCATATCTCAGCCGAAGCCTACACGATGGATCACGAAGCATACACGATTGATTACGATGATGGCACGATGGCCATACGATGTCTAAAAGACGTCGTGTACAGCTTACGATGCATTCCGTCTTCTCTGGAAATTAAACAAGATAAATAAAGGTAAAATACATGTAATAATATGTACATAATACAAGTATACAAACGATCTAAAAATGCGTTCTACCTGTTTTGAACTTTTTTATGATACGAACAGAATTTCGACAACATATCGTTTCTGTACAAGTCTGCCATGCATGGCGGGAAATCGATCTTTTTGTCTAATTCTTATAAAACTTAGTCTATTATTCCCTCGCCTACTACATGTAAGTTACGTGTAGATAAATTTGTTATGGACACTCTAGAACCAAAATGCTCAAAACTTGGTATGGTGTTTCTCGTTAAGAATATCTTAAACGCTATTAACTTTAAAGGTCAAGGTCACAGTGGCAGTTGTAATACAAGGCAATATCACACTTGTGGACACTCTAAAACCAATATGCTTCAAAAGATTTTAACCACATTTGGTATATTGTTCCTCCTTGTAATGATCTGACATTTTTTACGTTCAAGGCCAAAGGTCAAGGTCATGCAGATGGACTTGTTTTTTCTCCTTGAAATAGCATAATACACAGGATATTGGTTGCTCATTTTTTTACCTGCTGGTTCTAAAGACAATATTAAAGGTATTTCCAGTTACTGAATGTTTTGGTTGATTTCTAAAAAAATAGTTTATGTATCAAATATGCATATTCAATTTACCATTTTCTGCATGTGTCATATACAAATATAGTGTCCATATTTGTCCCCAATATGTTACATACGAGGGGGTGCCACGCTCGGCATTGCCTTGTTTGAACTGTAAAATGTGTGCACTAGTCTGAATAATCACCCATAATTATGCCCATGTTTACTGATCTATCTTAAAGGTAAGGTAATCAGTTCGTTGATTTCTTTTATTCAAAAAGAGCTCTTTCCAGGAGAATATCATAATAATATAGACAAAAGGAAGGATGTGGGGAAAGCAACAAATGCGGAAAAATATGATATATAGAAAACAAAATGGTTTGGAGTAAAAATTCGTGTGACAACAACTCAGACGATACATAAAAAATCAGAATAATGAAGAAAAAGTTTGTTTCCCTATATACGTGTACCTGCAGTGTTGGTGTACGAGGCGCGTTTATGATTTTCATTATGTTACTTGATATGAAAAATTGACAAAAAAATAATATTTTACTTGTAAAGGTTAATCCTGAGCCTGTAAAAGCTGCTCTTCTTGTTCCATTTGAATTCATAGAAACAACGCTGTCGCCTTTCTTGTTCTCATAGAATCATATGATATGAGCTCCATGTTTTGTGAACTGTCGTATTATACTGACCAGTGCATATCGCGCATGGCACTTTAAATGTATTTTAGCGCGAAAAGTAACTTACATTTAGCTGGATTTATTGCCGTCGTAGTTCCATCTTGTCGCCTTCGTACTTTTATTCGATGGCAACACGACGGGATTACGAGGTCTTCACGTAGTCGTGTTGCCATCGTAAGACCTTCGGGTATCTTCGTGATTTATTCGTGTAGACATCGTAATGTCAAAACTGCCCGATGGAAACGATGGAAACACGAATGCAATACGATGTTCAAAGATGCATTTCCGGTGACATTACGATGGTGAGGATGGTGATACGAACTCAATACGAACCCTCAACATCGGACTCACATTCGGGGATTTTTTAACTTCCCGAAGTTGTCCCCGAAGGCTTGAAAAAGTGACCGATGGTTCTACGATGGTTAAAGATGGCACTACGAATAGCCCGATCTGGATACGATCAGTCCCGATTTTCAAAATTTCAATAATCGTGTTGCCATCGGCGTAAAAATCGGGACAGTGTGACGCGGGCATTAATATTCACATAGACCAAGGTGAGCGACACAGGCTCTTTAGAACCTCTAGTCATACTGCTGTTATAGATCGTCAATTTCTTTTTGTAGTTATTTTTTCTTTCTATGTAGCTCGTTTCAATGGTTAATTTGTATTGTAATGGTTGATTATGTTATTTTTCTCTGATCTTGCTTATCCCGTCTATAAGATGTTTCTGTTTTTCATTCACAAACCTTTCGACTGTCTTCTCGATATTGTCTTTCAGTAAGTGTTTCAGCTATCCTTACTATATCAACATCAGTGAGTTATACTTTAGGTAGCAAGTCTGATGCAACACTCATTTTGTTTTTCCACTAGAATTGTATTTTGCTTTTTCTATGTCGCTGTCAGTAACACACAATCAAGATTCGGAACCTGATTCACGGTTTGTCCATTCCCGCCTGTCCACATCACACGTTCATGTCCTTTGCGACGTCCACAGTTTTGTTTTAAATGTGTAATGGGATTTTTTGCTTCAGTTTCACTGGAGTCGCCTCCCTCTCTACTCGGTTGTAAAACAATCACTATATATCACTGGGGTAAAACTGATGACCGTAACTGCATTCACGGTCATCATACGATGGCGGATGAAAAATTAGGTCAGTTTCTGTATTGCCTGTTAAAGGGTTTCTACATCATTTTCTATACGAAGCACACATTGGAACGATGTAATTTTATAAAAGATCCACACGGAAATTACAAATTACTTCCGAGAAATGTGTATGAAACAGGAAATTGGATTTTAAAAAATCGCTGAGATGACCGTAAATCATAATCGAGATGACCGTAACAAGATCAGCGATTCATAACAAGGGTGACCGTAATTGACTTAAAGATGACTGTTATCTGTAAAGGATGACGGTTACTTTTTAAAGATGATCGTCAATTCTAAGAAATATCCATATTTGTATTCATAGCTGCTTCTTAAAATAAAATACAGCTACACATCTGGAGACAATTATCATTTATTAATACATAATATTCAAGCGGTGTAATGGAGGTAATCAAACATATATATAACAGTATTCTCAATTATTATTGAATTACCTCCCTTAGACTGCTTTTAAATTGTCTAAATTGCCTTTAACTAGAAAAAATCTTGTTTACCCCCTTTTGGCCCAGTTCGCTAAATGACTTGAGCCATAACCCCCTTAACCATCCCTTTGTAGTATGGAAACTTATGGTAGAATTTCAGAAAGATATATACACTTCAACACAAGTTTATGACTAGAAACTACAAAAATGCTCATATGGGCCCTTTTTTTGGCCCCAACTTATTGAAACCCCCTTGGAGCAAGAACCCCAAAACTCAATTCCAGCCTAAAGGAATCTTTATATTATAATTTCAGAGAGATCCATACACTTAAACACAAGGTAATGTCTGTGAACTAAAAAACAATGCTTCTTTTTGGCCCCTTATTCCTAAATGTTCGGGAAAATTAATCCCAAACTGAATCCCGGCCTCCTCTTTGTTATATGGAACCTTGTGATACAATGTTGGAGAGATCCATACAGTTATACACAAGTTATTGCCTGGAAACTAGAAAAATGCTTGTTTTGGACCCTTTTTCCTACACTGTTGCCCCTGAACCCTTAAATTAAGTGCAGAATAACGATATGCTCAGAATGTTTATGTACCACTTATAAGCGATAAAATGTTATCATTTAAAATATGAGAACTTTGTTTAGTAATTTCATGTCACAAGATGATATAAGTGAAAATATTATAACATCAAAGATGCTTAGAGTTTTGTTTGTGTTAATTAAATGTGTGGTTTTAACTATTGCTTTGAGCAGATAATATAATACATTTGAGTTACCTAAATTTCTTCTTTTGATTAAAACTAATTCAATTTTATTTGTAATGATTTAATGTAAAGGCCTCAACAGAAGTCTTTTCTTAGAATTTAAATATATTCAGAATTAAAAAAAAAACTTAAACTTTTGTTTTTGTGAAATAACAATGCAGTTATTGTCTTATTTAGATACACATTATAAGCCGAATTTCAAGGAAAAGATACAAAATTTTTGTACGCGTTGCCTAAAATGCGAATTTTTCTTCTCATATTTGGAATAATGCAACGTCAACTGCAGTCAGTCGTTAAAAATGAAGTAATTTGGTATAAAATTTGAATATTTGAAGGATACATATGCATTACCTTTTATTTTTGTTGAACAAGAATGCAATGAATTCTTCATTTTAATGGACATTATTGACTGCCATTAGATTTTTGTACTTTTTATAGTTTAGGATTGGTTGTTTTTCATAGAATTAAAAGATTATGAGAGAAAATATACTAAAATGTTGGTCGCCTTGTTTAAAATTACCAAAATTATACTTCTTTTAATAAAAAATAATGCTTTTTTATTTGTGATTAGTTATTTCAAGATCCTTAGGATAAGTTTGTTTTTTTAGATTTTAAATATTTTTTTATATATAATAAATCAGAATCAAAATCCTTAAACAATTGTTTTTGTGGAATGAGAATGCAGTTATTGTTTTATTGTAATACAAATTAGAAGCCGCCATAAGATTTTAGTACCTTTTTGTACATCACGATTGGTTGTTTTTCATAAAATATGTTGAATTTGAAGGAAAAGAATTGCCTAAAATGCGAATATTTAAGTAGTTTTGTATAAAATATGAATATTTGAAGGATAATTATGCATAACCTTTTGTTTTTGTTGATCAAGAATGCAAGGATTTCTTCATTTTAATGGAAAGTATTGACTGCCATTGGATTTTTGTACTTTTTATAGTTTAAGATTGGTTGTTCTTTCATAGAATTAAAAGATTATGAGAGAAAATATACTTAAATGTCGTTTGCCTTGTTTAAAATTGCCAAAATATACTTCTTTTAATAAAAAATGATGCTTTTTCATTTGTGATTAGTTATTTCAAGATCCTCAGAATAAGTTTGTTTTTAGATTTTAGATATAATCAGAATTAAAATACTTAAAAAATTGTTTTGTGGAATAAGAATGCAGTTATTGTCTTATTTGAATACAAATTATAAGCCGCTATAAGATTTTAGTACCTTTTTGTACATCACGATTGGTTGCTTTCATAAAATATTCTGAATTTAAAGAAAAACATGCACAATTTTTGTACCCGTTGTCTAAAGTGCAAATATTTCTTCTCATATTTGAAATGATGCAACGTCAATTGAAATCAGTCATTAAAAATGACTTTTGAGTAGTAGTTTTGTATAAAATGTGAATATTTGAAGGATAATTATGCATAACCTTTTGTTTTTGTTGATCAAGAATGCAATAATTTCTTCATTTTAATGAAAATCATTGACTGCCATTGGATTTTTGTACTTTTTATAGTTTAGGATTGGTTGTTTTTACAAAGAATAAAAGATTATGAGAGAAAATATACTAAAATGTTGGTCGCTTTCCTAAATATTGCCAAAATTATACTTCTTTTAATAAAAAATGATGCTTTTCTATTTGTGATTACTTATTTTCAGTTCCTCAAGAAAAGTTTATTTTAGATTTTAGATATAATCAGAATAAAATTACTTAAACAATTGTTTTTGTGGAATGAGAATGCAGTTATTGTCTTATTTGAATACAAATTATAAGCCGCTATAAGATTTTAGTACCTTTTTGTACATCACGATTGGTTGTTTTGCATAAAATATGCTGAATTTTAAGGAAATGATACAAAATGTTTGTACGCGTTGCCTAAAATGCAAACATTTCTTCTTATATTTAAAATAATTCAATGTAAATTGCAATCAGTCTGTATAAATGTCTTTATATAATGATATAAGTAATTTCGAATAAAATTGGAATAATTGAAGGATAAATATGCATAAACTTTTGTTCTTGTTTAACATTGACAATAATAAAAATTGTTTACATTATTATTTTCTTTAAAGAAACACCCTTCCATTGTTAGTTTTGTTTTCTTTAAAAAGTTATATTTTAATGTTTGTTCAATTTCTGTTTATAGGAATAGATGGAATAGACGGTAAGTAAATGATGAAATGGATACATTTATTCTTATTTTGCTTTTCAAGACATTCAAGATGTTACACACATTGACGTTGATTGCAGTAAACTTTTAATATTGTCTTAAGATTAGCCATTACTGTTTCACCACTGATATTGTGTTATGATTTATTAAACAGTTACGGAAATATAAGTGTAAAAGAGGGACGAAAGATACCGGAGGGACAGTCAAACTCATAAATCGACAATAAACTGACATCGCCATGGCTAAAAATGAAAAGGACAAACAGACAAACAATAGTACACATAACACAACATAGAAAACTAATGAATAAACAACACGAACCCAACTAAAAACTAGGGGTGATCTCAGGTGCTCCAGAAGGGTAAGCAGATCCTGCTCTACATGTGGCACCCGTCGTGTTGCTTATGAGATAACAAATCCGGTAAATAGTCTAATTCGGTAGGTCACGTTTATGACAGGGAAGGGGACTGCAGTTAGGACGTAAGGAACATATCTGATATCATTTGTGAAACGATTATTCCATAACGGTCAACCAACTCGTGATGGCGTCCGTAAAATCTACGAAGAGATGATTTCAACTTCACCATTTGGAACTCTTGATTTTATAGCTTCCTTGTGAGCAACAACCCTCTATCAAGAAAATCATGATAGCAAATGCAAACACGGGAATATCGTATCAATTGGGAGATATATACACCGTATGCAGGTGCTGCTGGAATGTTGCTTCTTAGAAATGGAAAGTTCACAATTATAAAGCTGAAATCAACTCTTTTGTCGAAAAGTTTTGTTTTCAATCGACCCTCATTGTCAATTTCTAGATGTAACATGTATGGTAACGAAATTAAACAATAACTGTTTTACACAAACACATGACTAAGTTTACCATCCTTTTATTCATAGTTACTAGTTTGTCGCTATGTATTACCTCATTCAGTAATATGACAGATGTTTTCCATTTATTTGATGTGTTTTAGCGTTTGATTTTGCCATTGATAATGGACTGTCGGTAATGAATTTTTAAGGTAAAATATTCACATTAATCGTTGGCAAATTGCATGTGTTAAACAATTCGTCAGGCTTATGGTCTGTTACTCACTTGGTTGATATTTATCATTTAACGATTTAACAAATAAGGAATTTGTGATTTCTAAATATAGCATTGTAAAGTCAGCTTTTACGGATACTTGTTAAACATTATCCTTTTTTTTAAACACGCTCTTTCAATGTTTCTTCTTTAAAAGTTATATTGTCATGTTTATTCAATTTCTGTTTACAGGGACAGATGGACAAGACGGTAAGTAATTGATAAAGTTGATACTGATTTTATTCTTTGGATGAAATAATATTTTTCAATTTGTAGTGTTCTCTTCCGTTCATTCACTGAAATATATGTATCTTAGTTCAGATTGTGTTTGTGGTGAAGTACGGTTTTAAATGATAATAAATTTTAATACAGTTATATAATTTTGTTTTCTTAACCTTATTTTCAACCAATATGGTTTGATTGTATAAAAGAAATGAATCCTTTGTAATGCATTTTGCTGCTCATAAATGTCATAGTGGTCTTAAATAACGACAACAAAAAACAAAGATATAATGGAAATTTTCTATAAAAAAGAAGATGTGTAATGATTGCCAATGACAAAACTCACACAAGAGACCAAATGGCACAGAAATTAACAGCTAAAGGTCACCGTACTAATCTATCTAGAAGCAGAATAATTGTATATCCTAATTTTACACTTTGTTGAACTTTAATCTAATGACTTATAATGAATTTAACTAGGTCAAAAATGATTCTAGTAAGATTTTAGTCTGAATGTAAAAGGGCTTACTCTTACCTTTAAGCAACGCTTTATTGCTATGTATACAGTCCAATTTCAGTCATGGCAATTATTTTTTGACGTGGATAAAGGGAAAACAAACATTTTATCAATAGATAATAGCAAATATATGTTGCGTTTGTTTTTATTTCGTCATACTATTTTTTTATTTGTTTAAAAATAGGATTTACAAGAAAATGTTTTATAATAATATTCACAACTGAAAATATTTTATTTTGATTTTGCAGGATGAAAAGGAGACAAAGGAGACAAAGGAGACAAGGGAGATTCAGGTAATGACTTAAGTACAGGTCCATGTAAGAATCAGGCAAACAGTGATAAGCCCATGTTGACAAAATGATCAAATTTCATATTCTAGATGTGAACATACCTTATGAGAATTTGAAAATGAAATTCTTTTTTAAAAAAAACCAAACATTGTGTTAAAAAAAATCATTTAAAAATTTCCCCTTGAAGGCCCGTGAAAATGAGCAAAGAAAAACTACAAAAAGGCACGTTATTAAAGTAATTTATCTTGCTTTAATAATCTATTTTTTTGTTGCTAGTATATATTTTATATAGAGTTCGAATGTATAGTGATTTGAAAACAGAGTGACAATTGATTTCAAATATTTTCTTCCTTAGCAACCGTTACCATGGAAACGTGATCAAAAAGCATTTTAGAAAAATGCAAATTTCATCTAATTTCATTTTATATGTTTTAGTATACACACTTTTATTATATATTTCCTTGTAGTAGAAGCCCTATAGAATAAATCTAAATAAAAAAAAGTTCGGAAATATTTTGCTGCTGTAGGTGGTAGCACCATCAAAATCCTCGAATTTTAAGTTTTTTTAATGTTATTTATGATTTTTACGCTCCATGTTGATACAATTTAAGTGAAATATTCACTATTGTCATGCCAATTCCTATACATATGATATACCAGGGTTTAAAGGCTTAATGTTCTGCATTTTGAGTGAAACAATATATAGCATGTTTGTGTATGATTGGGGAGGAGGGTCGCTTAAACTATATATATATATTTACAAGGGGAAAACATGTGATTTACATTAGTAATTAGCCAAAGCCCACAATGATTGTGTTGTTACCTTGCAATCATCAATGGGATCTGAATTGATATAAATGAATGATTTGATTTCTGAGAACCAAATGATTTTCTCAATATATTGATCCCCATCTCACATCCCACTTTAGTGAAGAAATTTTAGCCAACGATTACTATGTTTTGTGTCTCTCGCACTGATTTTTAAAAAAATTTTAAGATGTGATAAACAGGTTCTCCTGCAAAATATTTGTTCAGCGGTACAAGCAGTAAAATAAAAATAAAAAAAGTGTCTGTGGCACAAAGGTGCCCCCTTTTTTCCCTCAATATGTAAATATGCAAGAGTCAATGTACTTATACAGCATTTTTCCCTTTAGAACAGGACATATCTAGTGAACTAACATGTATAAAGTGACACCACCCTTATTTGTATAACAATAATTTTGAACTTAAATTCAATGTTTACTACAAGGAAGAGAGATTAGAGATAATGGAAGAAAAGAATAAAAAGAAAGATAGATAATAAGTTGTTCAAATGTTTAATTTTCCAAAAACTAAATAATTATATGGTCATGATGGTACAAGCACAATTATTTTCACATATTATAATAATGCTTTGTTTTAATTGTTCAAATAAGTATCATAAGTTTCTATTCAAAAGAGTGATTGCTTTGTACTTAAATAATAGGCGACAAATACTTTTATGTTTGTTCCATTAAAGGTTGCAAATCTTATGACACAGCCAACTATTGTGCAATAAAACAGCATTTAATCAGAACTGTTTAAATGACAAGAGAATACTCTGGATGAGTCTTCATCATTTTCTATTTTTGTTTCTGGTCCTTCATGGAGATTACATGTAACTGTAGGAACTGTTTTAGGTGTTTTGATTTTTCCAGTTATATTAACAGGTAAATCAAATCCTGATATTACCACACATTATTCTGATTTATTTTCCTGCCGTTTACCAAAACCCATTTGGTCTCTGGATTCATTAGGAATAGATTTTACTTTGCCGATGTTGTAGGCTTTCTTCAGTAGTATTCCATCTTCTTCAACTGGCAGATCATTAAAATCATTTATTCCTTTCAACTTGTGTGTCATCAGTGTTGTGAGGTGTCATTAACACATTCAGAGACTTGACATCCAGCAACACTTGTGAAAAGAAATAATAATGAGGGGAATTATACACCGATTCAGAGGTCATGTTTTCAACTTCAACAAAATGTGTGTACATAGGTCGATATGATATTTTGAAGAAAAAAAAACTCTTTTAAACTACAGGCTCCAAGGAGCCTGTGTTTCTCACATGATATTTTTATTTACAATTGATGCATGGAATAATGCAACCGTTATACTTTTGCTCTAGTTTCAGAGATAAATGTTTGGACAAGTTTTTTCCCTATGATCTATTTTTAGCCATGTCTGTCATGTTGGTAGACACATTTTTAAAAACTAAATACTCTTATTATGTTTATTTGGGGCCAAGTTTATTTTAAATTGTCTCAGTTGTTTCAGGAGAGGACTTTTGTAAAAGATTGCAAAAATTTACGAAAAATCATAATATTTGACTATAAAGGGCAATTACTCCTTATGAAGTCAATTGACCATTTTGATCCTTTACACTTATTTGTAGCGCTTACTTTGCTGACCATTATTGCTGTTTACAGTTTATCTCTATCTATACCATTATTCAAATAAATAACCAAAAACAACAAAATTTCCTTAAAATGCAGGGGCAGCAACCTAACAAGTTTGTCGGACTGATTTAAGGACAAATATATCTTAGCCTAATGAACATTTCTGCCTATGTCAAATTTGCTCTAAATGCTTTAGTTTCAGAGATATAAGCCAAATTCTACATTTTACCCCTATTTTCTATTTTTAGCCATGGTGGCCATCTTGGTTTGTTAGCCGGGTCATTGGACACATTTTTTAAATTAAATACCCCAATGATAATTGTGGCCAAGTTTGGTAAAATTTGGCTCATTAGTTTCAGTGGAGAAGATTTTTGTAAAAGTTCACAGACCACGAAATTGGACGCCAAGTGATGAAAAAGCTCACTTGGCCCTGAGGGCCATGTGAGCTAGAAAAGTAAAATAGAAGTTGCAGTGCATGATAAGCTGTTTGCACTATCATTTCAAGTGTTCAGTTTAAAGTTTGATATCCTGATCTGGTATTATATTGAGACAGATAACATTATAAGGAAATTATGCACTAAATTTCAAACTATTCTGACTTTTTACCTTAACAAAAACCTTTACCCTAAAAAAAAAACTGTTTTAGTGTTGATTAGTTTTTTTATGATATTGTTCTAATTTGGCATACTATTTGATTATATCACATCATCAAGATCATTTGTACTAAGTTTCTATTGATGTTACTTAAAACTTAAATCAAACTATTTTTTTTATCAAATTGAAGAACCTTAGTGAGCACGCTCAAATACCCCTTGTCCCCGCATTGTCATTGGAGAAATATAATAAGTGTAAGTAAAAAAAAAATTGTGCAAGAAAAAAAAATTATATCATAATTTACTATTGATATACACATCTGCATAGTATGTCCTTATTATCTACATATAAGTTTCTTAAAATTCTGTTGTGTGGTTTCAGAGGAGTTGCGATGACAAACTGTTAAAGTAGTACATTACTGCAAATAAGTATCTAAATATCTAAAAAGGTTTCCTGAAAGTCTGTTGTGTGGTTTGAGAGAAGTTGCAATGACGAAAAACAGGACTGGCTGACTGACAGACGGACAGACAGTCGGGTCAAAAACATTATACCCTATGCAACTTTGTTGTGTGGGTTATAATAAGGAACAGACAGACAAACAGTCAAGCAGATGGACACACACACCAGAAAAAATTATGTCAATTTAATATCACACATGGGGCTTCAAGCAACAAGCCATGGATCATTTTAACCAATGCTTTAATTTTTTCTATTTAATATGGGTTGCGTATGTGTATCATGTCAGATTTATTTGTGAAATGAAGTTTACTTCTGAGAAACAGACTGTCTCTTAAATTGTGTATTGAACCGGATTTGCTTATTTTAACATGGCACATTTAGTTCACAGTGGGTTTGTGTTGTAATTATGTTTTCTGTTTGAACAATGTACATTTTGTTAATTTACCTGTTCTGGAGTCATGCCCAGTTTTTATATCAGCTGCTGTTACAATGTTTTTTCCACTTGCAACCCAACTTTTCATCTTTTTGCGCCTATTTACCATCTTTGAATCACAATACGACTTTCCTGCATGGGCCTCAGGGTAGCAATATCCCTGAATATTGATCCCTATGAAATAAAAGATATTCAATACTTTGCCATAAATTCTGAAATCTCTTCAATTTAAATATACACAAAATAACTGATTTTTATGTTAAGTATTGTGTATAAGTTTCATTACATTAGAATACGGCAAACTACAGAAAGAGGAAGAAAACTAAAAATTTAGCAATTTTACCATTTGTAAATTCTACAAAAAAAATGGGGGGAGGCTTTACCCAAGACCCCCTTTGAAAGTTGCATAGGCTGATGCAACAATGTACAGTGTGCCCTACAAATAACCAAACTAATATACATGTAGTTTCCTCAAAGACAATTGCAACATTTCACAAACTTTATTCCTAATTGCATGGGCCCCTTCACCTAAACACTAGGAAAATCACTGTATAGAAAAGGATGGTTAGCAATGAGCAAAAGATTTACTGCATAGTCAGATATAAATGGCCCTGAAATACTGACTGTGACATTTTTCATATTCTGCATCATACAGTTTGTACTTATCTTTTTAAAATTTATCAAAAAAAATCTATACATTTATATCCAGAAATAATAACTTGCCTATTATTGTTGTATTCAAAACACATGAAACATTGATAGAAAATTTAAGAAAAAAACATAATTGACAGAACCAACCAATTCTAGAACATTTGGTGAATGAGCGAAACAACAAACGGCTGAACGGTTTTATGGTCTAAACGTCTCAAAGGCACCACAAGTTGTTGCATAAATTATATACTTTATGTACATGTAATCATTTGCACTTTGTAATATTTTACCAAAAAATATATATAATAAATTCAATTGCAAAGTAAATCTTAAAAGGTTTCTATCCCATTGGGGAAATTTGTCCCAACCTAGTTTTGACTAGTTTTTAAGCCTTAGAGGACTCAGAACATATGGTACTACATGTACTTTGTGGATGGATGCAGTTTCAATAGTTTGAAGTTAGTTTCAGGTTTGTGTTCACTGTGTTCACGTTTTTTTTTTCTTAGTTTTTTTACCTGGATAAGTTGAATATCATTATCTGAATTTTTCCTAATGTTTTTAAGGAGCTACCATTTGATTTTTATTGGGGGCTAGGATGATATTTGAAAAAGGCAGGGCAAGAGTTTTGGTTATAAAAAAACTGCCAAAACTAAAGGCAGGATGACAATTTATGTAAAAAAAAGGATAACCCAATTAATATTGGCAGGACCAAATAGATAGAGTGAAAAATGCAAGACAGAGATTACATTGTACAACTAAAAAAATTACAGGACAAAATTTTTCATCCTACATGTCAAGACCGTTCATTCTTTTGCTCAACTTGATTTTTTTAAGACAGCTTCAAAACAGGTTTTATTTATGTTAATCATATACAATTGTGACTGAAATTGGCTTCCTAAAGCAATATTGTAGAATTCTTCTGAAAGAACAAGATAAGGTAACGAATTCAAAATGTATATTTGGTATGATTTCAAATAAAACAGGTTCCTCCTCCAACTATCCAGTTTAAATCTTAAGAAAGTTTTGATGCTTTCCTGAAGTGGGCCTTCCACTTTTATTTTACCCTACATATATCAGAATAAGATTTATAATTACTTCCAAAATCTTTATAACCTCTTGAGGAAATACTTTCTCGCTTATATTTCTTAATTATATAAGACAGGAATTAAATGTCACCTTATTGTGTATAGTTTTGTGAAACAGTTATCAACATACAATGTATTGGCATAATGTAAAATTAAACATTATTGATATAATTTTTTTTTTCAGATCTCAACATTGACCAGTAAAGAGAATCCAGAACTTAAAACCAAACTGAAGAAACTTAATGAAGATATTGGGACATTGAGGACCACCATTGAAGAGGTAATTATTCATTGCGTCAAATTTGTAAAATGTTCTTGCATGTCTTGGGAGCATCTGTATATGTATAGTAAGCTTTACCATATAAATTTGAATGGGGAATTCAAGTTAAGATAAAACACACAGAATTTGTCACCATTCATGTTCAGTATTGTAAAATGACGTAAACTATTATAAGAAAGAAGATGACCTTCAGACAAAGGAAGGTGATGAGGATATGGCTAAACAGGTCCAACCAGATGTAGTGCAGATAGATCGTTACCAAGGGGAGGTAATAGAACTAGACAAGAAAAATAACATCACAGCAGTCAACATTGTCTGGTGGTAGTAAGTTTTCATCAATTATTCATTTAATATTATTTGTTTTTATGAGAAACATTAACAAAAGTTACAATAATATTTTGGACAGCCAATACCACCAATTTAGTTTGGAAAATGTGCATGAAAATTTTAAAAAAAGCCAACAGAATATAGGGGTCAATGTGCTTGTTTTCGAGATATTAGCAATTGGAATTTATGCAGGAAAATGTTTTCTCTTGATTTTTCATAGCTTTATCATTGACTAGTTTAAGTTCTCAAAAACTATTAAAAAATAGATAAGATTTTATAAGACTTTTACAAATGGCTTATAATTATACATGTAAAAGATTTATAAAAATAAAATGGGGGTCCATGGGCAACATGTTTTAAGGCATTTAAATGGATAAAACCAGAGGATTTCAAAATTTGACAAAATTTCAAAAACATGACAAGCAAACATCCTTAAGAAATTCTAGAAGGACGACCAAAAAACCATAATAAATCACCCTAAGATCTACCATCAGTGCACAATTTCTTCAAAATTAAAACCTTTAAATATGTATACAATGATGACTCCTATATATGTTCCTGATAGGGAAACTGCAGAAATTATTTTCTGAAACTGTTACTACATGGATATTATTTTTTTATAGGTTCACACAGAACATTACAGGATGTTATTGATGAGAAAGAAGATCATCAGATGAAAGTGTGAGTATATAATAAAGTTCATAATGTCAAGTTCTTGATTGAAGACACCCAAAATGTTCTTATCCGGTTCATTTCAGAATTAGTTATTGGGGATGACTTTTGATAATGTCTTTGTTCCAGTCTGGACCATCTGCTGACAAAATCTACTGGTCCGACACAAATTCTACTGGTCTCGGACCACCGGACCAGCGCCAATTTCGACCCTTGGTTCCAGACCAAGAATACAGAAATTTTCCACACAATTTAGAAAAATTTGAGATGACTTAAAAGTTGGTGCTCTTTTTCCAAATAATTGAAATCACACTGGTTTGTTTTGTTTCTGACTTAACAATTCAACTTTCCATAGGAACTCCTTTAAATTTATGGTAAAAGCTGTACCACTTTTACTATGAAGTTTTGTACAAGAGTCATAACCTAGAAGGGAAAGTTCATATGCACTTCAGAACATAGGGCTGTGCAGCATTTGTATGCCCCATTTATGGGCATAATGTTTTCTGGTCTGCGTGTTCATCCGTCCGTTCGTTCGTTCATTATGTTTTCTGATTTGTGCGTCTGTGTTTTCGTTTATTTATTTGTTCATTTGTACGTTCCTCCGTCATTCTGTCCCGCTTCAGGTTAAAGTTTTTGGTTCATTTAGTTTTTGATGAAGTTGAAGTCAAATCAACTTAAAACTTAGTACACATGTTCCCTATGGTATGATCTTTCTAATTTCTATGCCAAATCAGAGTTTTATCCCCATTTTCACAGTCCACTGAAAATAGAAAATGATAGAACGGATGGGCATCCGTGTACTTTGGACACATTCTTGTTTAAAAAATGTATGTGCCTTGAATTTCTAAGAGTTTAAACTTATGCTAAAATCCTGTACTAACCTTACCTTCACTTTGGGTCTTCCTCAAAATTCAAGGTGGCTGCTATCCATGTACATTTATACTGGTAAAATTCCAAAGTTATGTTTCTATGATATGAGACTTAGAGATGATATCTGGTAACCAGTAGGTAAACGAAACAAAATATCTATGAATATTATATATCTCCCCAATGGAGGTGTGGTTTGTTTAACAGCTGTATTTACAAAGTGCAATCCTAAGTAATATTTTGTTTTCTGAACATAATTATTTCGTTTCTCTCTTGTTGAACAAAAATGCACACAAATGTTTGTTTTTAATTAGTTCCTTAAAGGATTATAGGGAGTCAATGTCAACTAGATACAAACACAACCTCTCAATTTCACCAAAAAGATATTTGATTACAGTAAACATTGATATATGATAAAATCATTTTCTTTTTTAGAGATACCATTACGAAGAACTTGGATAGGAAAAGACAAAAGATTAATGATCATTCTGATGAGTTGGCGCGTTTGAAAAGTCAATTTGAAATTAATACATTGAAGGAAGTAAAGCTTCAGATTGACAGTGATTTACAACAGAGATACAAATTAGAAGAAGAAAAAGCCACACTTCTGAGTGAAAGTGACCAGATACAGAGAGAAATTCAGGTACTATGTGGTCTTGATAGATAAATTAGTGAGATTTTTGGAATATCTGCATACAGATATTGATTTTGTATCACATATCAGAATTTGAGTTATGATTATTGTAATACCAAATTACAAAAATCTCTCAATAGTAATTGATTTTACAATATTTTAAAATACTTTCACTTTTTTCCTTCTAAATAAAATCACTTGCAAAGCCAGAAATGTTTGGCTATATACTGTTTAGTGCATTGAAAATTGTCCTAACAGGAAAAGTACATTATCAGGATTTAAAAGTTGAAAAATTCTTTGTTTCACCAGATATATTGTACCATTATAGTGGTAATCACATTCAATGTTGATGATATTGAACATTGATTCCCCAAAAAAAGTTGGTCAAACATTTCCAATCCAGCAAACAATGTTCCTATCTGGAGACTAAGAGCAATGATTTGTATGCATGTTCAATAAATTATAGTGAACTACATTTTCTGACCATTTGCACAGCACCCTTTGATGTGCAGAATGTAAGTGTAGTTGAGTTTGTGATTAAACTAAACCACATTAAAAAAAAAAGATTCTTAGTAAAGTTGAAAATTATCAAAATGCATAGTTGATGTCTTGATCAGTGTTGTTTGAAGTAAGAATGACAATTTTGTTGTAGATACACATGCAAGTTTCTAAGTTATATAATGATAATAATAGATTAATTGTTATATTGCAGGAAGCCAGTGAACAGATTAGACCTCTACAGGTTAGTTATGTACGGTTTGGCTATTAGACTAGTGTTGTTTGTTTCAGTAATTGTTTTTATAGCTCACCTGAGAAAAATTCATTCATTGGGCTCTCCTTTATTTTTCACTTAAAGCTTCTCTGAAACTGAACAATTGGCAGCAATCATCATTGGGTATCCAATTTAAAAAAAGTTTGATGATCCTGCATGTCAAACAACATGACTGACATAACTAAAAATAGAACATATGAGTATAATGCAAGTTTTACCTATCATCTTGATATAAACCATATAAGATTGATTGAAACTTTTAAGTAATAAATTATCATGATGAAATATCTACAAATAAATCTACATGGAGGAAATCCATAATTGACTCTTTTTAGAGTTATTACCCTTAGATGACAATTTTTAGAAAAAAAAGATCCAGACATGAATCACAACTTCACCAATATTTCTGAAATCGTTGATTAATTCTTACAGAAATACTTGCTGTCAAAAGACGATTTTTGTCATTTTTTTGTGTTCTTGCCTACTATTATGTAGATAGGGTCAAAAACTGCCAGACAACTCCTTAAAGAAGTTATTGCATTGAAGCAATGATTTAAGCTAAGTTTGGCATTTTTGGGCTGATAGATCAAGATTTGTCTTCAGTCTTAATATTAAAAAATATGTTGTAATTGATGGTATTGCATAACATATCTAAAGGTTAAGAATAAACACGAATGCGGCCACTTCCATTTTAAACATAAACTATCTATAAAATTATGTTTTATGGCATATTTGAGTTTTGATATACTAGTGTTACCACTTGGCCAGTTGAGACCAAATTATGTCTGAATTCTCCTTAGTGTGTTTACTGTCAACATTTCAATAGGATGCATGGTCTGATTACTTGAGCAAAATCGTGAAATACAAAAACCAGGAATATAGATTTTTAATTGGTCAACAAAAAGTTGGTATTTATGAAAAACAAATGAATCCACAAATATATTTTATGTTTTGTTATTTCAGACAACAGAATTAGCCATCACTGACTTATAGAAGTACTATAAAGCTTTAGGTACGTTAGTTTGGTTTATACAAATATTTATGAGTTCTTTCTGATATAACAATATTACCACTTCATATAAAAATGAGACAACTATCAACCAGAGTTCAAATAAAGTGTATTTAGGCAATTTTAAGCAACTGTACAAATGTCCCCAATTTGAAAAATGTGATACAAGTCTAACAAGAAAACTAACGGAATAATTTGTAACAAAATAATTTTCATGAAACAAATATTGCAGACATGAACCAATAACAACTATTGAAATATAGGCTACTGACTGGGGACAGGCACATAAAGAATGTAGCAGGGTTATACATGTTTGTGAACTTCAACCTTTACCCTAACTTAGCCATTTTAAACCAATTTATGTGCGACTTCCCCCTAGGTTGTTTACTCCCAACATTATGTCTAATAACTTTCTTTCATTCACAACATTACATGACGGTCATTACAAAATAAAGAATAAATTTAAAATTGACATGCCTTACAGCTTGCAATGTTACTGTCTATTAAGAAAAATGTGACACAAATTATTCTTCAGTACTTTATGCAAAAAATGCAATTTCTTTGATGTTGACAACTGCGCTTATTCTTCTAAAGACATACTCTATGGAAAATTTGAAGCCAGGTTATTCTTTTAAACATTACTTGACAATTAACGTATGTTATAATTTTTTCATACAATTTGTTGATCATGTGAAATGCTAATGATAACAGATATCAGCATTTTTAACTAATGCACGGAAAGTTAGTCTAGATTAGTTTAAAAAATGTATATGATGTATTGAAATATAAAAACAATTTATTTTATTTCAATTCCAGAGCTATTATGAGATACCACAGTTTAAAAATGGAGGAAATAAATAAAATCATCAGAGAATTATGGAGAAATACCTACAGAGGCAATGGTAATTCTGTAAATAGATAATGAGTGTAATTTTAAGTTGCTGACATCAAATGAGGGTGATAATAGGGGTCCCTTCATAACGGTAAAAATTCTTGCCAAATGACGTAAACATTAATATTTAGTGCATGACGATAAAATGTGCTCTTTCTTTTAGTCGATAAAAAAATCAATTGATTTTGACAAAAGACGATAACATTGTTCCATTATAACATTAACGATAATTATCAAAATATCTGTTAAATCAAGGTAACATTTTAATCAATTTGACCCTTATGGTAGCCGAAAATAACTATTTCATGCCTGACGGCAAAGGACATTACTATCCTCTCAAATGACACATGATTGTCATTTTATATGGTACTTGTAAAACAACATAAAAGAGAGACAGAAGACTTTTGCGCATTTTTATACAAACTGCAAACAATTTTGCGGTCGTATATTGGTATCATGTCGTCGTCTTTGTCAGCGTCGTCCGAAGACAGATTGGTTCCGGATAATAACTTTAGTATAAGGCCACACCAATTTAATTTCTTGTTCTACAGATTTTTGGACAAAAAAATTGGGGAGAGCGAGCGATTTGAAAATTTTAATAAACAATAATTTGCAATTTTTTTATGCAAAGCTTGAAAGGTAAAGGCGAGCGATTATAATATTTTTTTGTAAACATAAAATAGTAGGTTTGATTTATCACTTGTACTTGGACATTTCTTTAATTTATGATACATTTTTTCCCTGTTCACCAAGAAATGATTGTATAATTAAATCTGGTCTATGTATGTGTGACTGACAATGAGACGATTCTCCATCTTAGTCATAATCAAGTTGGGAACAACCCCTTAATGTTATACATGTGAATATCCCTTTTAGGAGGGTCAATATAAGTTATAAAATATTTCTTTGTTATTCAAATCTTTTATTGTTAATTAATTAAAAGAAAGTCTTGTTAAGAACTCTTGAAGAAATGTATTTACAAACAATGCTAAAGTATTAAAGTATAGAATCCTTTTCTGTTTGTCTGGATGTCAAACAAACATTTCTGTCACACAATTCTTCAACACAATGTACAGGAGGACTCATTATCTAGTCAGTACTTTGGCAGTTATAGTTATAACATTAACAAACTTTCCGAACTGTCAAGACACCTACTTCTAATTTTTTGGAACTCTAAATTTTTGCAGAATAAAATGATTTCTTATCTGGTCAATCAATCTTGATAGTGAGTATAAATGCAATGTGTGAAAATTATCGTTTTAGCAGACACATACATCATAATTTTTAGAACCACAAGTCAAAGTTTCTGTTCGCTTTTTAGATTTAACAGCTCCTACATGTTTTGTATTTGAGATATAAAAACTTTCAATTTAAAATTCATTATGTATCCTGTAGATATTCACTATCATGTAGATTTGATATTATAAAAAACAGAAAATTACTAAGCATCTCTTTTAATTTTCAGAAAGACAATAATACCAAAGTGAAACAGATTAACCAAAAGTTGAGCCAAGTAGATGCCTCAGCTGGAAAACTAGAACAACTCACAAGGGAACTCGAGAGAGCAGTAAGTTCATCATCTATCTAAAGAACAACTCACAAAGGAACTCAAGAGAGCTGTAAGTTCATAATCTATCTAAAAAACAACTAACAAGAGAACTCAAGAGAGCGGTAAGTTCATTATCTATCTAAAGAACGACTCACAAGGGAACTCAAGAGAACATAAGTTCATTGTCTATCTAAAGAACAACTCACAATGGACCTCAAGAGAGCAGTAAGTTCATTATCTATCTAAAGAACAACTCATAAGGGAACTCAAGAGAGCAGTAAGTTCATTATCTATCTAAAGAACAACTCATAAAGGAACTCAAGAGAGCAGTAAGTTTATTATCTATCTAAAGAACAACTCACAAGGGAACTCAAGAGAGCTGTAAGTTCATTATCTATCTAAAGAACAACTCACAAGGGAACTCAAGAGAGCAGTAAGTTCATTATCTATCTAAAAAACAACTCACAAGGGAACTCAAGAGAGCAGTAAGTTTATTATATATCTAAAGAACAACTCACAAAGGAACTCAAAAGAGCTGTAAGTCCATTCTCTATCTAATGAACAACTCACAAGGGAACTCAAGAGAGCAGTAAGTTTATTATCTATCTAAAGAACAACTCACAAGGGAATTCAAGAGAGCGGTAAGTTAATTATCTATCTAATGAACAACTTTCAAGGAAACCCAAGAGAGCAGTAAGTTAATTATCTATCTAATGAACAACTCACAAGGGAACTCAATAGAGCTGTAAGTTCATTATCTAAAGAAGAACTCACAAGGGAACTCAATAGAGCTGTAAGTTCATATCTAAAGAACAACTCTCAAGGGAACTCAAGAGAGCAGTACGTTCATTATCTATCTAAAGAACAATTCACAAGGGAACTCAAGAGAGCAGTAAGTTCATTATCTATCTTAAGAACAACTCACAAGGGAACTCAAGAGAGCTGTAAGTTCATTATCTAAAGAACAACTCACAAGGGAACTCAAGAGAGCAGTACGTTCATAATCTATCTAAAGAACAACTCACAAGGGCGCTCAAGAGTAGTAAGTTCATTATCTATCTTAAGAACAACTCACAAGGGAACTCAAGAGAGCTGTAAATTCATTATCTAAAGAACAACTCACAAAGGAACTCAAGAGAGCAGTAAGTTCATTGTCTATCTAAAGAACAACTCACAATGGACCTCAAGAGAGCAGTAAGTTCATAATCTATCTAAAGAACAACTCACAAGGGAACTAAAGAGAGCTGTAAGTTCATTATCTATCTAAAGAACAACTCTCAAGGGAACTCAAGAGTAGTAAGTTCATTATCTATCTAAAGAACAACTCACAAGGGAACTCAAGAGAGCTGTAAGTTCATTATCTATCTAAAGAACAACTTACAAGAGAACTCAAGAGAGCAGTAAGTTCATTATCTATCTAAAAAACAACTCACAAGGGAACTCAAGAGAGCAGTAAGTTTATTATATATCTAAAGAACAACTCACAAAGGAACTCAAAAGAGCTGTAAGTCCATTCTCTATCTAATGAACAACTCACAAGGGAACTCAAGAGAGCAGTAAGTTTATTCTCTATCTAAAGAACAACTCACAAGGGAACTTAAGAGAGCGGTAAGTTCATTAACTATCTAAAGAACAACTCACAAGGAAACCCAAGAGAGAAGTAAGTTCATTATCTATCTAATGAACAACTCACAAAGGAACTCAATAGAGCTGTAAGTTCATTATCTAAAGAAGAACTCACAAGGGAATTCAAGAGAGCTGTAAGTTCATATCGAAAAAATAACTCACAAAGGAACTCAAGAGAGCAGTAAGTTCATTATCTATCTAAAGAACAATTCACAAGGGAACTCAAGAGAGCAGTAAGTTCATTATCTAAAGAACAACTCACAAAGGAACTCAAGAGAGCAGTAAGTTCATTGTCTATCTAAAGAACAACTCACAATGGACCTCAAGAGAGCAGTAAGTTCATAATCTATCTAAAGAACAACTCACAAGGGAACTAAAGAGAGCTGTAAGTTCATTATCTATCTAAAGAACAACTCTCAAGGGAACTCAAGAGTAGTAAGTTCATTATCTATCTAAAGAACAACTCACAAGGGAACTCAAGAGAGCTGTAAGTTCATTATCTATCTAAAGAACAACTTACAAGAGAACTCAAGAGAGCAGTAAGTTCATTATCTATCTAAAAAACAACTCACAAGGGAACTCAAGAGAGCAGTAAGTTTATTATATATCTAAAGAACAACTCACAAAGGAACTCAAGAGAGCTGTAAGTCCATTCTCTATCTAATGAACAACTCACAAGGGAACTCAAGAGAGCAGTAAGTTTATTCTCTATCTAAAGAACAACTCACAAGGGAACTTAAGAGAGCGGTAAGTTCATTAACTATCTAAAGAACAACTCACAAGGAAACCCAAGAGAGAAGTAAGTTCATTATCTATCTAATGAACAACTCACAAAGGAACTCAATAGAGCTGTAAGTTCATTTTCTAAAGAAGAACTCACAAGGGAATTCAAGAGAGCTGTAAGTTCATATCGAAAGAATAACTCACAAAGGAACTCAAGAGAGCAGTAAGTTCATTATCTAAAGAACAATTCACAAGGGAACTCAAGAGAGCAGTAAGTTCATTATCTATCTTAAGAACAACTCACAAGGGAACTCAAGGGAGCTGTAAGTTCATTGTCTATCTAAAGAACAACTCACAATGGACCTCAACAGAGCAGTAAGTTCATAATTTATCTAAAGAACAACTCACAAGGGAACTCAAGAGAGCTGTAAGTTCATTATCTAAAAAACAACTCACAAAGGAACTCAAGAGAGCAGTAAGTTCATTATCTATCTAAAGAACAACTTACAAGGGAACTCAAGAGAGCAGTAAGTTTATTATATATCTAAAGAACAACTCTCAAAGGAACTGAAGAGAGCTGTAAGTCCATTCTCTATCTAATGAACAATTCACAAGGGAACTCAAGAGAGCGGATATTTCATTAACTATCTAAAGAACAACTCACAAGGAAACCCAAGAGAGCAGTAAGTTCATTATCTATCTAATGAACAACTCACAAGGGAACTCAATAGAGCTGTAAGTTCATATCTAAAGAATAACTCACAAGGCAACTCAAGAGAGCAGTACGTTCATTATCTATCTAAAGAACAATTCACAAGGAAACTCAAAAGAGCTGTAAGTCCATTCTCTATCTAATGAACAACTCACAAGGGAACTCAAGAGAGCAGTAAGTTTATTATCTATCTAAAGAACAACTCACAAGGGAATTCAAGAGAGCGGTAAGTTCATTAACTATCTAAAGAACAACTCACAAGGAAACCCAAGAGAGCAGTAAGTTAATTATCTATCTAATGAACAACTCACAAGGGAACTCAATAGAGCTGTAAGTTCATTATCTAAAGAAGAACTCACAAGGGAACTCAATAGAGCTGTAAGTTCATATCTAAAGAACAACTCTCAAGGGAACTCAAGAGAGCAGTACGTTCATTATCTATCTAAAGAACAATTCACAAGGGAACTCAAGAGAGCAGTAAGTTCATTATCTATCTTAAGAACAACTCACAAGGGAACTCAAGAGAGCTGTAAGTTCATTATCTAAAGAACAACTCACAAGGGAACTCAAGAGAGCAGTACGTTCATTATCTATCTAAAGAACAACTCACAAGGGAGCTCAAGAGTAGTAAGTTCATTATCTATCTTAAGAACAACTCACAAGGGAACTCAAGAGAGCTGTAAATTCATTATCTAAAGAACAACTCACTAAGAAACTCAAGAGAGCAGTAAGTTCATTGTCTATCTAAAGAACAACTCACAATGGACCTCAAGAGAGCAGTAAGTTCATAATCTATCTAAAGAACAACTCACAATGGACCTCAAGAGAGCAGTAAGTTCATAATCTATCTAAAGAACAACTCACAAGGGAACTAAAGAGAGCTGTAAGTTCATTATCTATCTAAAGAACAACTCTCAAGGGAACTCAAGAGTAGTAAGTTCATTATCTATCTAAAGAACAACTCACAAGGGAACTCAAGAGAGCTGTAAGTTCATTATCTATCTAAAGAACAACTTACAAGGGAACTCAAGAGAGCAGTAAGTTCATTATCTATCTAAAAGACAACTCACAAGGGAACTCAAGAGAGCAGTAAGTTTATTATATATCTAAAGAACAACTCACAAAGGAACTCAAAAGAGCTGTAAGTCCATTCTCTATCTAATGAACAACTCACAAGGGAACTCAAGAGAGCAGTAAGTTTATTCTCTATCTAAAGAACAACTCACAAGGGAACTTAAGAGAGCGGTAAGTTCATTAACTTTCTAAAGAACAACTCACAAGGAAACCCAAGAGAGAAGTAAGTTCATTATCTATCTAATGAACAACTCACAAAGGAACTCAATAGAGCTGTAAGTTCATTATCTAAAGAAGAACTCACAAGGGAATTCAAGAGAGCTGTAAGTTCATATCTAAAAAATAACTCACAAAGGAACTCAAGAGAGCAGTAAGTTCATTATCTATCTAAAGAACAATTCACAAGGGAACTCAAGAGAGCAGTAAGTTCATTATCTATCTTAAGAACAACTCACAAGGGAACTCAAGGGAGCTGTAAGTTCATTGTCTATCTAAAGAACAACTCACAATGGACCTCAAGAGAGCAGTAAGTTCATAATCTATCTAAAGAACAACTCACAAGGGAACTCAAGAGAGCTGTAAGTTCATTATCTAAAAAACAACTCACAAAGGAACTCAAGAGAGCAGTAAGTTCATTATCTATCTAAAGAACAATTCACAAGGAAACTCAAGAGAGCAGTAAGTTCATTATCTATCTTAAGAACAACTCACAAGGGAACTCAAGAGAGCTGTAAGTTCATTATCTAAAGAACAACTCACAAGGGAACTCAAGAGAGCAGTAAGTTCATTGTCTATCTAAAGAACAACTCACAATGGACCTCAAGAGAGCAGTAAGTTTATAATCTATCTAAAGAACAACTCACAAGGGAACTCAAGAGAGCTGTAAGTTCATTATCTATCTAAAGAACAACTCACAGGGGAACACAAGAGCAGTAAGTTCATTATCTATCTAAAGAACAACTCACAAGGGAACTCAAGAGAGCGGTAAGTCTGTTATTTATCTAAGGAACAACTCAGAAGGGAACTGGAGAGAGTTGTAAGATCATTATTTGTCCAAAGACATTATATATATGATTTATGTTAATATGTTTGTACAAAGGTGTGGCTTGATATAAGTACTCCAATGTTACATATTAATGTTAAAGGATCTTTAGTGTTAGTTCTTGATATTCTTTTGTTTTGTCCTTACATGAGAAACTAGACAGTTGCAACTTGTAGTGCAGGATCTGCTAGCTCTACCGGGACACGTACTATCCCATCCCTCAATTTTTGTTGGAGAGTATGATGCATAGTCTATTTTTCTGTGTTGTGTAATGAAAATTTTTTTGGGGGAGAAGGTTTTGACTTAATAATTTTATATCAACTATCATTGTGGAAGGTGAAAAATGTATTATTCATATTTTTTAACCCATACAGAGTGGAAGTAAAAGAATCTCTCTGTTTGTTGTATTTATGTACAAAAAGTTTTAGAACTTTTTTATGCCCCATTAAGGATGTTTGCTGCTCAGTTTTAAAATAAATAACTTTCCATAAAACTAGTATATATTAATAGGGGATTCATTGAGGATTCAAAAAAGCCCAAAAAATATAGGGGTCAATGTGCTTGTTTTCTAGATATTAGCCATTGGAAATTTGGCGGGAAAATGTTCTCTCTTGATTTTTCTTAGCTTTATCATTGACCAGTTAAAGTTCTCAAAAACTATAAAGAAATAAATAAATTTTATAAAACTTTTACAAACGGCTTATAATCATACATGTAAAAGATTTATGAAAAGAAAAATGGGGGTTCATGGGCAAATTCTTTTAAGGCATTCAAATTGATAAAACCAGAGGATTTCGAAGATCTGACAAAAATTCCAAAACATGACAAGCAAACATCCTAAAGGGGTATTATGCTTTTCTGTTTGTGCATCCTTTCTTACATTCGTTCATCAGTCTCTTCGTACCTTTTGTGATCGTTTGTCCAGCTTCAGGTCTAAGTTTTGGTCAAGGTAGATTTTGATGAAGTTGAAGTACTATCAACTTGAAACTTAGTACACATGTCCCCTATGATATTATCTTTCTGATTTTAATGTCAAATAAGAGTTTTTATTCAAATTACATGGTCCACTGAACATAGAAAATGATAGTGTGTGTGGGGCAGTCATGTACTATATACAAAATCTTGTGTAACGTGTAACCCGTGCAAATTCGTAACACTTGTTCAGTTATACTTCAATCTATTGATTAGATATTAAGTATTTTATCATATTTAAGAAAATTGCATGAAATCATGTGGGTTTCATTCTTTTGTCTAAATCGCATGAATCATTTGTTCAGATTATAGAATGGCAAATAAACTTAAAGAAGGTACTTATGATAATTTATTTCAGTATAAGATTATGTTTCATGCATAAGATTTGGAATTGATTGTAGGAACATGTCTTGAAGTCCACAAAAATACAGTAGACATTCCCAAACTTTCATTATAAGACTATATATTGATTGTAGGAGCATGACGTGGAAGTCCATAGAAGGTACAGTAGACATTCCCAAACTTTAATTTTAAGATTATATATTGATTGTAGGAACATGACTTGAAGTCCACAGAAGGTACAGTAGACATTCCCAAACATCCATTATAAGATTATATTTTGATTGTAGGAACATGACTTGAAGTCCATAGAAGGAACAGTAGACATTCCCAAACTTTCATTATAAGATTACGTATTGATTGTAGGAAGTCCACAGAAGGTTCATACGCATTCCCAAAATTTCATTATAAGATTTCGTATTGATTGTAGGAACATGACTTGAAGTCCACAGAAGGAACAGTAGGCATTCCCAAACTTAAACAAGAGATTGATCAGCTAGCTAAAGATAAACTAGAACTGGATGCCAAAATAAGTCAACTGAGGTAAGTAATTGTAAATTTACATAAGAAAAGGTGAGTGAATTATAGGAGCAAGTAAAAGAAAAGAGGAGAAAAATTGATGAATGGTTAACAACATTTCAGCTATAAAAAAAACTACATTGTGACAAAAGTGACAAAAATTTGATAAAATAAAAGGATTACATAAATTTAGAAATGATATTTAAAAAAAGTTTTACATTTCCAATTAATGCTGAGGAAGAATACACTATATACATTTACTAAATTTTATCATCGGTATAAGGACATCATTCGTAAATATAGCTCAACATGCAGACTTCTTATACGTTCAGGTATTTCACATCCAATCTTTTATGGAAATATTCTTTATAAAGCACAAAGGTGTCAGTATTCACCTCAAAAACTAATAAAACCTTTGAATAGACTTATTAAGAAGGGATATAGTTACGATACTGTTGTCAGGTCATTAAAGATTGCATATTTTGGCGTTAATATTGATTCACTTATAGGGTCTTTGCATCGAAACAAAACACATTTATTCAAAAACCAGTTGTTGGCATGACACGGGTTATGTTCTTCTCATATATGTTATGATGGTATGATACTAAACCCCTAACGGGAAGGATTGTGCCTGATGTTCATATGATGAAATCATAATCTTTCAGTCAGTTCAATTGAAGTCTGGAGCTGGTATGTCAGTTAACTGCTAGTAGTCTGTTGTTATTTATGTATTATTGTCATTTTGTTTATTTTCTTTGGTTACATCTTCTGACATTAGACTCGGACTTCTCTTGAACTGAATTTTAATGTGCGTATAAATATGCGTTTACTTTTCTACATTGGCTAGAGGTATAGGGGGGGGTTGAGATCTCACAAACATGTTTAACCCCGCCGCATTTTTGCGCCTGTCCTAAGTCAGAAGCCTCTGGCCTTTGTTAATCTTGTATTATTTTAATTTTAGTTTCTTGTGTACAATTTGGAAATTAGTATGGCGTTCATTATCACTGAACTAGTATATATTTGTTTAGGGTCCAGCTGAAGGACGCCTCCGGGTGCGGGAATATCTCGCTACATTGAAGACCTGTTGGTGACCTTCTGCTGTTGTGTTTTTTTCTATGGTCGGGTTGTTGTCTCTTTGGCACATCCCCCATTTCCATTCTCAATTTTATATCGCTTCTATGATTTGGAAATATGTTCTGTTTGAACTTTCGATGTCATACAACAATCACTTTTTCATTGTGGCGTCATAAATTTCTAAATTCTTTATGACGTCAAAATTTTACGGGAATTTTTGTGATTTCTACTGTTGATTTTTAAATTTTTTTCTGCTATAGCAGATTTGTAACTTTCTAAATTTCTTTTCATTAAAACGCAAAAACGTACATATCAGTACAAAATATGTGATAATTAAAGCTAACATCAACATTTCATATACAGTAAAATAGAACTTTCATGTATTGCATACATTTATTATTGCAATTTTTTAAGAATAGATAAAAATGTAAAACATTTTACTGAATTTTTATTTCAGTTCTGAGATGAATAGATTGCATTTACAGTCTAGTGCCCAGGTTCAAATTGATGTTCTAAAGAAAGACAAGGGTCAAAAGAAGAAAATATTAGGAGATTGTAATTTTAGATTTCTTATTTCTATATTTGGTTCCACATTTTAAATAATGAATATTAGTACATTGTAACATTTACTGTAGATATTTGGAGTTTATGAAGAGTTTTTCTGGATTTACTCTCTCTAGGATCTCTTAGCCTACAATTTGAAAACTAAGGATGTAGAAATACCTGTGGTTATATATGACAAAAAAGGTTCTTAAATTGATACAAACTAAACTTTCAGATACTGTAATCTGGTGTTTATATATTTAGGGGTAAAGGACATAAGCATATATTATAATGCTCAATTAAATGAAGTTGGTAATGAAAAAACCTGTTCATAACCATAAGAGAAAGATTATGTTCAATACTTTTTTAAGAGGAATCCCAAACAATTAGAAATGAAAATAAATTCTTTAAAAGAAATGCACTGAATTGAAATTCATTTTAAGTAAACTAAATGTGGATGTTTATTATATAAAGTTTAAGATATAAAGGGACATAAGTCTTTTGAAATCTTGCTTAACTTGACATATGAAAATGTTTATTTGAAGAAAAGCCAAACAAGAGGATACTACTAGTTATTTACTTGGACACATGCCCATTACTAACATCAGGACACAAATAGATGATTATGTTGAATAAGTATTTGTCTAAGGACAAGATTATTAAAATAGGTAAGTACAGTGAAACCTGTCCAAACCGAACACCCATGGGACTTTGCGTTTTGTTTGGTTTTCACAGGTGTTCAGATTGTAGAGGTAAGGTAAACGGAAGTCGACACTAAAACAACTTATTGACAAGGGATAATAGGTGACACAACAAACAACAATTTATTTTCATGTTGATTTAGATGTAAATGTAAAAATATCAGGAGATGAAGATCTACGTATTGCTACATTTTTGTTAATAAATAAAAGGCCACTCCGTCAATCCGTTCTTCGTTGTGAAACTATAAATCATTCAATGATGTCCGACATTGAGCAATTTTGCTTTTTATAAAAAAAAATCATACGTTAATTTATTGACCAATTCGGATTCAAGTCACTGTCAAATGACGATCCGTAGTTTAATCGAGATCGTCATTGTACACATGAGTTCTCGGACTAAACTGGCCACCCGGTGATTGATACTTCGCTACAAGATAAGAGTGAAACAACAGCAGGATTCCAGTTTATTCTCGGACTTTATCGTTGCTAAATAGCTAATGGAAGTCTTTAGAAGCATCTGATTTATATGCAAATTATATATATAGGGCCTCAAAAGGGAATCCGGTATCCTGTAAACGTGATTCGAAAGCCATTGACCCTGTTGTGTTGCACGACTATCTAGTAAAAGGCTTTAAAACTCTTATTTAATTAAAACAGTTTAGCTACAGAATGGCAGTTACGATTTTGTGGCCGTAATTTTTTTAGTAACGTGCATTTAATTGATCTAACGGAAAGTTCCTTGCTTGCCATTATTGGCGATGGGGCAGTTGACCAGTTAAACGTTTCTTCACAAAAAAATCATTTGTCGCTGAATACATGGACACAAACGTGCTAATTATTGAATACATATTTACTAACGATCGAGCATTCAAAAAGCGTTCGGAATTCGTTGTTGACAGGCTTTGTTTTTTTCAGGTTAGATTAACATTAATTGATAGGGAACAGGGTTTGGTTTACCCAGGTTTCACTGTAAGACAAAAGTAGATTTTAAAGTACAAGGCTGTTACATACTTTCCAACTTTTATGCAGTGTTACATTGGGTTTATCAGTTATAGGGAAATATGTCTTCAACGGTCAATTTTACTTTACGGAGCATAGTTCTTGAGTGTGTAAAGTTTTCGATTAGTCTGACAGTCAGTCCATCCATCCATCAATCTTGTTTTTGTCATTATAAAACAACAGAATTCCATGAATCTTTGTAGATAATATGGACAGACTACTTGGAAATCTAGTGAGATTTTGTTTGCCTAATAACAATATTGGGGCGTGAGAGTACTTACAAAGATTCTTTATTTATGCCACCGCTGTAGTGGAAGGGGCATTATGTTTTACCCTTGTCCCTCTACCTATGTATGACCCATAATTGCTTTCCGTTATCTACCTTTAGTTTTCCTCAACCAAATGTTATGAAACTTATACACAATGCTTGATACCACAAAACGCAGATCAAGTTAGAATTTGGGTAGGGTCACTTTTACTTTTCTAGAGTTATGTCCCTTTACCAATGGAAAATTTGCTGAAATTTCATTTCAGTTTTTTAACTTTAGTTTGACTCAAATAAATGTTAGGAAACTAATATACAATGCTTGTTACCACAAAACATAGATCAATTTTAAGTTTCGGTGGCCTCACTTTTTCTGTTCTAGAGTTATGCCCCTTTCCAAATGGTAATTTTTGTTCTTGTTTTTGTATAACTTTTTAAATTATGCCTCAGGCAAATGTTATGAAACTTATACACAGTGTTTATTACTAGGAAAACTCTGATCAAGAATAAATTGGTGTATTTTCACTTTGTTGAATTATGTCTCCATAATCTAATATGCAGTGGGAGCATCATGTGTGTCCCATGGACACATTCCCCATTTTTATTTTTCTTATTTCAAATTCCTGAAGGGGCACATATTGCATTATTGTAATAATAATTTGTTTGCTTAAACACTGCAAGCCTTTTATTTTAAATGTTTATCACTTTAATAATTTTATAGTTCCAGTTCTATTTCTATAGAGAACTGCCAAAACATGTTGAGTGAATATACATCATTTATATCTTCCTCCATCATAAACATCAAGTACCGATTTTGTATAGATTTCATTCATAATAAAATAAAATAAAGATTTTGTATATAACATGGTGAATTTTTATTTCATGACCAATTTTTGTACAGGAAACAAACAGAGAGTGTGAAAAGTTTGAGACAGGAAGTACATCAAAGTAAAAATCAGCTGTCTACCAAAGAGACAGAGAAAAAGATGATCAGGTAATATTTTACTTACAAGACTAAGATGTCAGATAGTTTCTTTTATATGCTGAATCTGACAAAATTCATATGTAACTGTATCCCCTTTTTCATCATTTAGCAAACAATATGTGATAAATAGCACAAAAGATTACATGTACACATAGTTTGTATTTACATAGTTTACCAAATCAAGTAACATGAACATCATTCTAAAACTTTGTTCTTATAAGAGTTTTATCTAACAAAAAGAATGTATTTGATCAGGAATATTTTAGATTCATTTTAGAACACTTTTTAAGTTTTAGGTGGCCTACTGGCTGCAAATAAAAAAAAAATCAGTTTCGTTAACTGAAAATCAGAATAGTTTTATAATGCCTTAAAAAAAAGTTTTTAAAATTTAACTGCAACTGGATTTCCCTTTCAGTGAAACACTGAGAAAGAAGGAAGACGACTTGAAAAGTAAGTTATTCTATTTGTTTATTACACTTAAAATACTGGTAATATACTGACTTATCCTCTTCCATCAGTCATTGACCCCATGGGTGACTGGGGTAAGGAAATATGGTCACTTGGTCTTCTCCCGACCGGTAATAAAACGCTTGCCGAAGTGGGGCGTCTGTTTGACTGTGCGGGATGTATCAAGTTCGCAGTCACGTCCGGTCAGAAGCGGGACGTTAAATCCGATGCCTCGTGTAAAGAGAGTGCCACGCTCTTTGCACGTTAAGAACCCTTGCAACAACTCTTTGAGGGGTCCGTAGGTGGCCTGTTGCAACGCAAAATTTCTGTCCCTATCCAATATACCCTCATTTTCCGGTGGCAGTCCAAATTTCCCCGACCATCATCCCAGATGGCCTCTTTTTAATCAACCTACCTATTGTGTTTATTGTGAACTTGTTCTCGTCCTTAATATGCATGAAATATTTGCCCCTGGTCGTTAAGCAACCAACAATCAATCCATCTGTCATTCTTTATTCTATTACAAATTGGTGTTCCTAAAGTTTGATTGTAATAAGATTCACATGAGCATGCTTTACTGTGCTGCTTTTCACATTCATGCCTCATTAATTTCCTGTTTACTGAATACTTGTACATTCTTGAACATAATAGCCATGTGAGAAAGTCATTACATTTATCTGAGGAATTACAAATCAGAACTTCCTAAAATTTGGTAGTAAGCTTCATGTGCTGATGCTTTGCCATGAGTGATGTGTTTTCACATTTATTGTTCATGAACTTTCTTTTTGCTGAATACTTAAAGCAGGGGTATTATAATTAAGTGAATAATATCTTGCTGCTCGTCATGTTTGCAATATCTAAAATTTTAATTGAAATATTTTTCCCATGTCTACTTTGAGGTTGAGGTACACTTATGGGACTTAATTTATACGAAGTATTAATTATACTACTTCATTTGACAATTCTTCTATTTATCTAAAGACTTGGAAGAGAAGATCTTCAGTGTTTGTGGAAGCCAGAACTTTGATGATGGACTTCAAACATTTAAAGATAAAATGTCACAGACCCAAGAGTAAGTTCAAATAGTCAAAATATATGATCGATAATGGTTAATTTTACAAATTGTGACTTGGATGTAGTCTCGATGCACAAGAATTGTCGTTCTTACAGCCAACAATAACGTCTGGTGGCAATTGTTGAGATGTATGTTATATTCATGAGCCTCGAATACGATTTATAGATTTTTTTTCCTAATACGCGATTGGATGGTATTTTCATGTTGAATAATAAACTCCTCCCTTACTTCAATAACAACAACGTGAAGAGCGCGTGTATCATGCTGTATTATTTTAAAAAGGAGAGTTTTTATCTTTTATTTAGATGCATTTAGGAATGATTTGTGTTAAAAGTGATGAACAAAATATTTTCATTGAATGTGTAAAACTCCTGTATTTAGATAAAAGAAATTCAATCTTAAATAAGGATTCTATAAGTATTTCCATATAAATCCTTGGTTAAAAAATAATATATATTGTTTTTGGTGTAAAAGAAGCATTATAAATCTCGAACGCATTCTCAACCTCATCAAAAGATGAATGATTGAACCATTTATTTTAAAAAGCAAGTTTTTATTTCAGCTTATGGGTGGCACCACTCTCGTTTTTTTTAACGCGGAAAAATATATGGGCTGATTATATAGGGAATAACCACAGCAGACTGCATCGGCCCTTCTCAGTCAGTCTGTGATAATTTCTACATACGCCACTCATATATTGACATACACGCTTTGTGTATTATATCAACAAAATCGGAGTTTTAATAGGGTCGCGGTGGGGATGGTAAACAAATCACTGATTTGTCAGTATCAATACAATAGCGAATATTGCGTTTGTCTTGACAACAACTGATACTGCTTTTACTCCCCCCTTCCATTTCTTAAAGATGATTAATTTGTTGCCAGGAAAATAGTTAGTGCATGCATTTTCAAGAGGATGCAAGATGTATATGCCAAGCAGCTATATATATACCGATTGGTCATTATTGGTATCAAAATAATGTTTTACCTTTGATTTTTTTATTTTCTTTCTTTCAAATTTCAAGATATGTATACTTTGACTGTGACGTTAAACCAAGGAGTTGTATATTTACTATCCTTCTTGAAAATGCATGCACTATTTTCCTAACAAGTCAACAAATCAATCATCTTTCCAAAATGGAAAGGGCCTTAGTAAATAGTTAAAACCTCATAAATTTAATTATATTGACTTTATTTTGTTTTCAGTTTTGCTATTATCCTGACACGGTAGAAATTGGACATAACTGCTATACCTCAAAAACTTCATGGTGCTTTTTGGGGTATATAATTAAGTAAAAATAATTCGGCTGGGGAGGTGGGTTGCATTCGAAATTAATAAAATGAATATTTTTCACATCAACATATATTAATATTTAATAAAACACTTTGAATTCAATATTGTAAATCTTTCATTTTATACGGATTTTTTTCTAAATGCTAACATTGTCTCGTCTAATAGTTTCATCCGATGGTATAGGCCCCTCTCTATATCTTTGGGAAGAAAGAGGGGGGTATTTATCATCGCACGAAAAAGATGCAATTGTTGGTCCTTGTTGACGGCCTCACTGGTTTTGAGAAGAAAACAGCGCTGTCCATTTGTTTGTATATGCGTGTAGTGATTAACCCCCAAAAAATAGAGAAAAAGTAAAATATGACAATGATCGATGACCACGAAGGCAGAGTAGGGAATTCATAAACAAGATTAAATAAATTGGTTTGACCACTATGAAAACTAAACTTGAAATTGATAGAAAATGCAAGTTATTTGTAGTATATTCTAATTCATATGACATAGAAAAACGGGAAAATTTAGAAATTTTTAGGTGAAAAGTTTACGGATATTCACGGGAAAAAGGGCTTAACTATTGTTCGGTCCACAAATATCTATGAAATGACCTTTGTTAAAGTATTTTAGTCCACCGTACGACATTAATGAACAATGAGCAAAATTATTACCGTATAGTCTAAACCAGGCCTGACATAACCAAATGAATAAAAATTAAAAATGAAAAGACCAACGGAAGAATGAATGACAAAATAATTAACGAGAAAAAGGCATGCAGCTCACCTTAGCAAATGGCATACACAGTCGTGCTGTAGAATATTACATTTTTGCACACATAAGAGCAGGAGTCTGGACCATTCTTACTTTGGAGCATAAACATTCTGCAAGTCATATCATTATTGATAAGTTCAAAGATTAAATTAGTGAAAAGTGTTACTGTAACAAATAAGAAAACCACACCATTGTCATTTATTAGCCATTTTTATAGATGAAGATCAATGCATGGAAGTATGGTGCATGGACTTTGGAGGACTGCTCAGAATGTGAATTTGTATGAGACATTGTAAATGCAGTAGCGAATCCAGACCTCTTTTTTTTTCATAACGATGCATTTGAATCGAGACATCTGGGATCCACCCCTCTAATGTTCATCTATAAAACAGAGCAGTGCTTTTATTCATTTGGCATGAACTTGTTTTTATCCTCTAGGTGGATTTCTGTAATATTTCTTGTTGCACAGTCATCAATAGACTGTTAATGACATCTTTACACTTAAATCGATTGATCTAGCTGTCAGTAACTGCCAGTAAATATCATACAAGTTCAGTCCTAATCAACTGATTTTCATAGTTCAACTTCATATATGGAACTGTTAAATCATTGTCCCAGGTTAGAAGAGGGTTTAGCGCTGGCCAACATGTTTAAGCCCACCACACTATTGAGTTATGAATGTGCTTGTCCCAAGTCGAGAACCTGTACTTCAGTGGCTGTATATCATATTTGTATTTAATTCATTTTTAACATAAATCAGACTGTTAGTTTTTTCTCTGGAATTGTTTTACATTTTTATTTTGTGGCCTTTTATAACTCACTATGCAATGTTGGTGTTTCTCATTGTTGAAAGCAATATGGTCACATTTAGTTGTTATTAAGTTCCATGTTATTTAATCTCTAGTGGAAAGTCGTCTCATAACCGCATCTTCTTAACTGAATTATTGATGTATAAAAAAATGTATTGACAATTATATGTAAATGTTCACTGCAAAGACTGAATAATGAAAAAAATATATTTGTCAAGTTTGCTTCAAATAATATCTTCCTTACACCAATTTTAAGCAAATCTGCCATCTACATTCTAGGACTGTTTGACTTAAATTAGTTTATGCATGAACCCAGAAATGCAATCTTCATGTTTATATAAAAATTGCAAAAGACTCAGACCCTATCAGTATAATATAGCAACATGAAATAAAATATTCTGCACTGAATATCTTCTTTTGATCATAAATTATTTTTTTCAAGATTTGTAAAATAAGAAATTTCACCAAGAGAATGATGACTAAAACAAGCTGAAATGTGTTTCCTGCTTAAATGATTTATATTATTAGTCTAATAGATAAAAGTTTACTACAAGTTTAAAGATATTAATGATTCATAACAATGAGGTCAAGGTCTGACAGATAAACCAATCCTGACTGACTTGTACACCTTACAATCATTCCATAAACCAAATAGACATTTAGAGACATTTTGTTTCTAGTATCTTTGAGGAGGATCCACCATTTGAAAAGTTACACTGACTTATGAACCATGAATAAAAACAGATGATGCATGCCAGCCAGACATTTAAACTTTACAATCAATCTAAATAAAAGCATATTTGGGAATTATTATATTTCATTACATGTAGGTAAATGTGTGTCACTTTTATAAAAATTGTAAACTCAACACAGTTTTAATCATTTTATAGTTAATAACTTTTTTGTTTTGCACCATTGAAAATATCTACAGGTTTTTCTTGTTCAAAGAATTAACTGTCATCGTTGTATGAATTTCATCAATGCATCCAAATTTGATTAAATCATCATTCACAGCAAATTGCAAAAATCACTCTTAGTCCTGAATCTTCTCTCTTCTACTGTTGATAGTAGAACATTTGTAGAATTAGCAAGCAATAGTAGTGTAATGTAATCTTAAGGACTAGAGTTATAGCTCTGAAGAACATTGTAAATATCAGTTTCATGTACATGTATACACTTCATGAATGGTTCTCTGCATCTTATTTCCCTACAAAGATATGACACAAGTTCAGAAAACTGCTTTATTAATGGGAGACAAACATTATGTATTTAAAGAATTACTGCATGTGTTTACTATTTTAATTGTTTGGTATTTGACTGTAGGGAGCATTAGGTTTGATTAGACAGTTAAAAAAGTATCTTGATATGTTCCTTTGGTTATTCTTGTAGTTGAGTTGCTGTCTCATTGGCATATACCCACATCTCTTCAAACAGTGTAAGCTCCATGTAATGATCTTAAAACAGGTTCATACGAAAGCTTAATCAAAAAGGTTATTGTGTATGAATTAAGTGCTTTATTTCTTCTAATTAAAGAAATTATAAAAATGCATTGAACAAAGTTAAAACATTATATTTTTCTTAAAAAATATGTCTAAATAAAAAAGTTTAGACTTTAATTATGTTTTTCATGGAAACTTAAGACAAGACCATATACATATACATTAGTTTCTTAAAGCCTTACAATTTCAGCTTTTAAAGTCTTGAGGCATGGAAAGTCTCCTGTCCTTTGACAAATGAAATTATTCTCCTTTAGTTGTCCATAGAACCGTGGTAATTTTTCGCAACTCCATCATGTTAAAAAGAAGTGCTAGAAAGTACAATAATTATTTACATTATAATGGAATAATCATTAGTTAAAAACTATAAAATTGTGCGAGTAACTTTTTATCATTATAAAAGGTAAATTTTAATAAGTATACAATGAACAATGTCTCCAGATCGGTTTTAATTTGCAGGGTTGCAAAATAATGAATAAAAGCCCACGGCCATAATATTAATAGCAATTATGAATGAATGAAATTATATTCACTCATTGCCAAATATGGTTGTGGTTAGAATAAAAAAAAAAAAAAGATTACTACGGTAATATATCTTTAATTGATAAGATCATCATCATAATATCTGGCAATTTTATATGATCTGAAATACCAAAAAATCACTGTCCAAGGAGTTATGGGATGCATGCTTGCAGACTAGAGTTCTTGAAAATATTTTTCCCTGTTGGTCCCACAAGACTACCTGCTGGTCCTCACTATAATGATCTATAATTTCTATTGCAAAAAGTAACCAAAGTCATATATCAGTCCTTTAAAATATTTGATTGTCAAATCTTGAGACCACCACTTTATAGATGATTCTGTGCTTGATCACATTATAAATGATTAAATCAGCTTGTAAATGAAAGAAACTACATGTACATGTTGTTATGGAAATTCTATTGGTTATTTCAAAGTTAGTTTAAAATAAACAATTATAGAATCATCATATCATTAAACTTATCAAATAAAGGCAACATGCAGTTGTATACCGCCTTTTAAACAATTTCCATATTCAGCACTCATCACTTTGCTACATTCCATTTGTTTTAATTTCTCTCCAAGATGTGCAAAATTGATCTGAAATAAATATTTAATCTTTAAATGACAAAATTGTAACTTTATTATAAAGGGGACTGTTAGCAGTGGTACGAGTTTGCATTGGTACGAGTTTTTGTTAGTGGTACAAGTTGACGTTGGTACGAGTTTACAATGGTACAGGATAACTATAATTCACTGTAAATAACAAACAGACGTATCTACAAAAAAGTAATGCATGTACTTGAGTATGCAGTGCTTTATTTCTTTAAAGGTAGTTCTTATTAATGAAGTATTTGAAAGTAATTTCAGGCATGATAATTGCCACTTCCTCCGTTTGTTTTAATCTAGTTTTACCGCAAAGGAACGATAAGTCTAGAAACATTCCGAAAATATCTAACTTGTGTGTTATTGTACGAGTTTGCATTGGTACGAGTTTTTTTAAGTGGTACAAGTTGACGTGGGTACGAATTTACGATGGTACGGGATAACTATAATTCGTCTGAGATATGTCAATGCCGCGGCGTTATTTCTTTATTACATTCAGCGAGCTTTCGTACACATTTATTCTGATTACATACAGGATTATACTACCATAGGAATGGATTGAAACAGACTTAAACTACACTTCATGTCCGGCGGAACCGACTCGTCTGCCATTTGATATTATTGTTGTGCAGACTACGCGCCTTTTTTTTAAAAGAGGTAACCAAACAAGGGAGATAAACAATACGGTGAATGACGCGTTTCAATGATTTTATCTTAGTAAATAACATTTTTCAAATAAAAATTCCCAAACTTTTTATTCATTGAAAGAGAAGATATGTATATGTTATTTTTTTTTTAATAATTCGTCTTACTTATGATCTGTTATTTTTTATTTTACTCTGAATATGTAATATATGTAGTCATCTTAATAGTGAATTAATAGCGACATCAGCTTATCTGTAAGAAACTATAAAAAAACACTATAACAAAAATTGTTTGTTTTGCATAATCTCTTCCCTAATATCCATTCCGTTATGGTTTTCTTCTATAAACATTGTTTAAGGATGTTCACTTGTCATGTTTAAGAATTGTTGTCAGATGTTCGGAATCCTCTGGTTTTGTCCATTTGAATAGCTTAAAAACAAATTGCCCATTGACCCCAATTTTTCTTTTTATAAATCTTTTAAATGTAAATCTTTTATACATGTTTGTACAATTAAAGAATTAACAAAAATTGAACTTTTGATAAAATATAGCATTTTACACAGTTACAGTCAGCTCTGTAATAGACAATAATAGATTTGGTTTACGTTATCAATTTTCTTTTGAAACACGCCCTTTCCATGTTGTCCTATTTAGAAGTTATTTTATTTTTTAATGTTTGCTCAATTTTTGTTCATAGGAAATGACGGAACTAATGGAATCGACGGAAAAGATGGAAATGACGGAACTAATGGAATAGACGGAAAAGATGGAAATTATGGAACTAATGGAATAGCTGGAACTAATCGAATAGACGGAAAAGAAGGAAATGACGGAACTAATGGAATAGACGGAAAAGATGGAAATGACGGAACTAATGGAATAGACGTAACTAATGGAATAGACGGAAAAGATGAACATGACGGAACTAATGGAATAACATGAAACATGAAACTTAATTAAACGCCTATTTCTACATATACAATATGTATTCAATGGCGTTGTACATAAATGACATATAAAATACAAAAATACTATAAAATAAAATATGTATGTACAATACCAAAAATTGAAAATATATACTGTGATACACAAGACAAAAGTCAGAAAAGTTCAAAATAATTTTCGAAAAACAATGTTTTCAACCGACATTTAAAAGTATCCAAAGATTCAGAGTTTCTTACATTTGTACCTAGTTCATTCCACAATTTTGGCCCAATAGTACTAAAGCTTCTATCTGAAAAAGTTTTCTTTTTGTTATATGGGACTGCATAACAACCAATAGATGACTCTGACGACCTTAATGAACGTTTCGACACTTGAGGATTTAACAAATTGATCAAATATGACGGTGCATTACCTACATGACAGTTGTACATATATGTTAAGATTTTGAATGTAATTCTGGCTTTGATAGGAAGCCAGTGTAAGTCAAACAATGCCTGCTTGGCACTATCATACTTAGAACGGTTTAACACAAGTTTGGCACACATATTCTGTATACGTTGCAATTTATATAAATCAGTTTGTAAAATTCCAAGAAGTATAACATTGCAATAATCTAAATGTGATATAACCAAAGATAAGATCAATGTTTTAGTTGCTTCTTTCGATAGATAGGATCTTATGCACTTTATTTTGTAGTAGTTCATCATTGCTGTCTTACATTTTTTATTAAAATGGTCTTTGAAGTTTAGAGTCTCATCATGTTTTTGATTTATAACATCTCCACAAATTATTATTTCTTTTGTCTGACATTTAGAGAGTTGGTGTCGACTGCCAAAGAGAATAAACTCTGTTTTCGCATTGTTCATGGAATAGACGGTAAGTTGTAGTTGAAATGGGTATATGTATACTCATTATAATCAGTACATGTAGTATTCCTGATGAAATGCAGTTTAGAACATTATAATTATGTGAATCTTGTATACATGTATGTACAATTAAAGAATTAACAAAAGATGACCTTTTGGTACGGCAGGTACGGCAGTCGCCGTACCAATATTTTTGCCAATAATTTGCATGAAAATATTTCTAAAAACCTAAGGTTTTTGCATGGGAATAAAGAAAACAAGGTATTAAAAGATAATAATAAAGACAGAAGACTATTTGTGAGTCATAAGTAATTTGCTGCATACAATCATTAATACCGGTTCAGCAGAAATAAGAAGATGAGGTATGAGTGTAAATCAGACAACTCTCAATCCAATTTACAATGTGTAAAAAATTACGGTCTTTGGCTCACATCGAACAGCAAGCAATACAGAACCCCATAATGACAAAGTTAAACAGGAAATCAACGATAAAATATATATATAAAATAATGAGATATGAGAACACATATGAACCACATCAACAAACGACAACCAATGAAAAATAGGCTCCTGATACATAGAGCAGGTACAAACGAGTTATCGAACAAGACGGCCAAACCTGGTATTAATCAAAGTACGGTATTGATATGGCCCTGCAACAAAGTTGTCGGCACCAAATAGTTTTACCCTTGTCCGTCATTCCATCATTCCGCAACAAACTATCATACAGGCGTTTTCCTACGCCTTCAGATATTGGGCTGATTTTTGGTATGTGAGTTAACCATGATGAGTTACAGATTAGGTATAAGTTTCGTGCATCGCTAATTTTTACCGAAATTACGGGCTTTGGACATTGATAAATTGTTGAAAATCACAGTTATACGGGCTTTTTTTAAACGCCTTCAAATATTGGGCTGATTTTGTGTTAGTTCGAGAGTAATCTCGGACTAATTTTTGGTACGTGAGTTAACCATGATGAGTTACAGATCACGTTTTAATCAGGTTTTAAATTTTCGGGGCTTATTAAAGCTGACTACAGTTTATTTGTTCTTTTTCACATTCTGTGAAACCCTAATGTTACCTCAAGTATTTGACATTAAGTCTAAAAATTAGTTTTTTTGTTCATTATTGATCACTTTAACCTAATGCCAGTAAAAAGATGGAAATTTATCTATTTTTCTTTAAGAAGAGTTTAAATGTTATCTTAAGATTATCAGTTATTGTATTACTAGTGATCCTATTTAATGATTTATTAGTCAGTTGTTTCTCTACCTTGAATGTAATATGAACATGAAAGTAATTATACTGTAAGTGCTATGTATAACGTTTACATTCCTGTGACCTATAGATACAATATTTTCGTTATATATTCTACTCCTGAACTAAAACCAATGTTACAGTAATAAAAAGATAGACTTCATAGTTGACTGTTGCTAAACGTTAATTTGAATAATTAATAAGGTATGTAATTTTAATCTTATAGGAGTTGGAATACCCTGTAAGATAAACGTAATTATAATTGTTAAGAACAGAGGGGAAAAAATACAACAGTTTTGAATTCATTGTTATTTACGATGAGAGAATACATATCACGACGTTGCACTGTTTAAGACTGGTTTCTAGCAATGTAAAATGAAATCAGGTTGGGGCCAACTCAATTTTATTTCTTTTTTAACTTAACACCGCGCATTCAGTGGCGTAGAAACATCAGAAAGTTAATAATATGGCCATTGATTATGTAATCACTTATCGGTCTTGGCCAATAGTAAACACCCAGCATCCCTATTCTAATGATTTCAACATGTTTAAACGAAGAACAAGCTCGATTTAAATAAAAAGAAGGCGTTGGACCCTACCTGTCTTGGTAGATAAAATATTTAATATTAAACTGTCTATGCCAGTTTATGTCATAAACCAGATTATTTTCAATATAGAAAATAAAATAGGTAGATAATATGTATATATGCGTCTTTTGAATCACCAAAAACTAATTATATTCTAATCGCAGAACGTATTGCACCAATTTTCTCTATGTTAGAGACATGGTGTTAATAATGACACACTAATGAAGATGTCGTACTGAATATCACACTGCAAAATGCTCAAATTTAGCTTCTACATTAATGCGTCATAAAACAGTTATATGTATATTTGCCATCTAGAATAATATAGGAAGATAGCAAATACAAAGCTTAACAAACGTCTCTGATTTTTAAATTTTTTGGTCAGTTTTTACGAAATTGATTTAATATGACAACAATTGTATAGTCTTGCACAATTGCTTTCTATATCTGAATTCCATAACATTGTCTATAAATAAATCCTAAAATGACTGCTATTCAATTTCTTTCCACAGGAAACGATGGAAAAGACGGTAAATTAAAATGTGTAATAAATATATTTATGTATTCATGGTACAAGTGATCAAACACATATTTTCCCTCCATGAAAAAAATCCACAAATTACAAGCCTTATCCTAAAATTCAAAGTAATATATATTCAAAATTTTACTTTTAATCATTCGTGTTACTTATTATAATAATTATGTTATCATGTTCCCTCTTTCAATATTCACACTTTGTCTTCAACAAAGTTTAAGAGCGAAATCAGCCTATTATACCCTGTAAGATCCATCTTGTAGAGGCTATTTCATCCTCTTGAAGTGTTGGTTAGTAGATCAAGAAATGATCATCCTATTAATAGTGACCATAAGACCAATGTTATTCAAAATGTGTATAGTATGACTGTAAAATAAATGTTTGTTCAGTTCATACGAAATTGGTGATATAAAACAAAAACTGCATTGTTTTACACAACCTCTTTATTTTCGATGTCCTTTTATTCAAATTACTGTAAACTGCAATAAGATATTTTTTTCATAAAACACGATGGTAAAGAAAGTAAGATGAAGAGTGCTATACGTACTAAGGTGCATGTGTAGATGTGCTCTTTGACTTTAGAATTTCCAAAATGGCTGCCGTTACTCCAGGAGACGAGGGTGCCATTATTGCTCGCAATAACAATCTAGTTTTTATCCTTCTTCTATTGGAATGTCGTTTCTTCACCAGCAATTTAAATGACGGGTTTTAACTTACTTACATTTCAATCTACAGGAAAATTAGTAGTTGTCAAGGAGAAGGTAATACAGAAAAATGTCAATCTGAATGTCCACTTGTTTGTAGAAAAAGGCAAACTAAGAATAGGAAAAATAGGTAAATTCAGACGATTATTAATACAGTGATCATAATCTTAAACCTTTACTATGCAGTTCTTAATGCATTCACAGTGATTGGGATATATAAATATCTATATTTGTTGTTTTTGTAAACATTTTTACCATAGTGATCCCTGAGCCCATATTAAGATGACCTTGTATGATAATTGAAAAAGGTTTAAAAATCGTGTAAATGAAAAGAAGTAAACATGTTTAAACTATCCCAAACTCTTCAAAACTGTGTTGATAAGTAACATTGAAATATCCTTTTGAATGCATATTAGAAAATGTGATCATACGCTTCGACCTAGTATGAATCAACTTGAGTTTAATGTGTCTATCATGTCTATGTTTGCCTTCATGTTTATTTCTAATCACTACTCCTATGTATTCACAACAACATAATGAAAAAGAACACATATGTAATGTTTCACAAAATGTAAGTGATCGCGATGGATGTTATTTAAACTTCGTAAATGAAAGAGGTAGGAAAAATTTCCCTACAGCCATTTAAAACATTTTGATTCAATTTGCATTTACATTCAAATTTACATTGACGTTCCCTTGTCACCATCTTACGGTGTTTATATATCTCAACTTGTACGATTCGCTCGTGTATGTAACAATGTTTTCGATTTTAACGAGAGAAATTTATGTATTACTGAAAAATTATTACACCAGGGTTTTCGATATCACAAACTAGTCAAAACATTTACTAAATTTTATCATCGGTATAAAGACATCATTCGTAAATATAGCTCAACATGCAGACTTCTAATACGTTCAGGTATTTCACATCCAATTTTTTATGGTAATATTCTTTATAAAGCACAAAGGTGTCAGTATCCACCTCAGAAACTTACAAAACCTTTGAATAGACTTATTAAGAAGGGATATAATTACGATACTGTTGTCAAGTCATTAAAGATTGCATATTTTGGCGTTAATATTGAGTCACTGATAAGGTCTTTGCATCGGAACTAAACACATTTATTCTAAAAACAGTTGTTGGCATGACACTGGTTATGTTCTTCTCATATATGTTATGATGGTATGATACTAAACCCCTAACGGGAAGGATTGTGCCTGATGTTCATTTGATGAAATCATAATCTTTCAGTCAGTTTAATTGAAGTCTGGAGCTGGCATGTCAGTTAACTGCTAGTAGTCTGTTGTTATTTATGTATTATTGTCATTTTGTTTATTTTCTTTGGTTACATCTTCTGACATCAGACTCGGATTTCTCTTGAACTGAATTTTAATGTGCGTATTGTTATGCGTTTACTTTACTACATTGGTTAGAGGTATAGGGGGAGGGTTGAGATCTCACAAACATGTTTAACCCCGCCGCATTTTTGCGCCTGTCCCAAGTCAGGAGCCTCTGGCCTTTGTTAGTCTTGTATTATTTTAATTTTAGTTTCTTGTGTACAATTTGGAAATTAGTATGGCGTTCATTATCACTGGACTAGTATATATTTGTTTAGGGGCCAGCTGAAGGACGCCTCCGGGTGCGGGAATTTCTCGCTACATTGAAGACCTGTTGGTGACCTCTGCTGTTGTTTTTTATTTGGTCGGGTTGTTGTCTCTTTGACACATTCCCCATTTCCATTCTCAATTTTATACTTTTGAAATATGCAAAAATTGCCATTCTTCTTAGAAATCCTTTAGATATTGACCCACTCTGAATCAAGCAAAAGCAGTAGAAATTGGTTATTCCTCTCAAAAGGCGCAACGTGTAAACGGAAAGTGTGTAACATTGCTCTTCAACATATATAGAATTGTCTATTCATAAAGTGATAACGTAAATATGTTTTGCGATTTGTTATTGTATATTTTATTTGCCCTTCCCATTCTTTTTTAGAGACCAAGATAAAGTACAGAGCGCTGTGACAGATTACGTTAGTCAACATATTTCTCTTTACAACAAAGCTTACTATGATCACCAAAATAATGTAGGATATAATGACTTACAGCAAACGAACTCAGATCAGAGTAATTCTGATACTGGTTACGAAAATTACAATACTGGAAACGGTAATTACGATACCAGTCACGATGAAAATAATAGTAGTCATGACAGTGGTTCTGCGTACTTAAGGAAGTTGTTTAATGGAAAACCTGGTTCTCAATAAAAGTGCTACGTTGAGACTCGTGGAGAACAAGATAGTAATACTAATGCCATTCAATATGTTAAAGTTGTGTCCATTATCTATTACTTAATAAAGCATATACAATTCTGAACAGTTTGATTATTTTTTGATTGATGCATGAAAAACAAAAGTTATGTAATACTAATACCATCTAAAAGTTTAACTGTCTAACATTCGCTTGTTGACATAAGTTGTGTGTCGTTCACTGTATCGTATATCGCAATATATCGTTGTCTGTTCGTCCAACAGCACACGTCTTGCCTTTTCTGGTGTATTGTAAGACCAAAAATGTATTTGTACACCGTTAAAAAATCCTTATGCAAATGTTACACACTTTTAATCAAAACATCTATATAGTTGTGTTTATACGGAATACTGATTGGTGTCAACATGCTTTTTTTTCTTATTTATAACTTAGAATTTGCTTTCAACTAGCCTTCAGTTAGTTTTTCTGTCTGTGACAAATGTTTTGTGAGTTTTATGCCAATCTTATGAGTCACGTATGCTCAGGGCAATTCGCATATAATGCCGTGATTGTGTGCAGTTACACACTTGTACAAAATGAGTATTGTGTGCTTGCAAAGTTTTTAGACAGGCATTTTCTGTGTGTACTTATCCAATGCTAAGAGTTTGTAACTCCGTAGTTAGATGTGGTTTCTCTCGGTCATATATATTTGTAGCCGTCGTAAGTCATGCCGCTTTGGCATTTTTTAATCAGGTTTTAAATTGTCGGGGCTTATTAAAGCTGACTTTACTTTATTTGTTTTTTTTTTTTCACATTCTGTGAAACCCTAATGTTACCTCAAGTATTTGACATTCAATAGAATTAACTTAATAGTTGCAAACAATACCATATCTTCTGATGTTTATAAATAGTATTGTTGCTGAGAATTAAGATTAATCAACTAAAAATTATGCGACTTATGTCTTTAAAAATAGTTTTTTTTCTGCATTATTGATCACTTTAACTGCTTTGAATTCTCTAATGAATTATTTGGTTGGTTTGTTGGTCGTTTTGTGAATTTCTAAAACATAAAATCTTTTATTAACAAAACATAATATAGAAAACACAAGAATGAGCTGCACGGACCCACACAAAAAAATGAGTTTATCTCAGTTGCTTTTGAATGACCAGGAGTTCCTACTCCACCTTTGGCACCTGTAGCGTGGCTATATAGCCGGCAATCAGTCAAAATGAGATGGTGAAATTTTGAGAAAAAAAGACGGAAATATTGGTAAAACATATGGAACATACCGTTTATCTTCTGTGAAACGGATATTCAAAAAGATCACTGAACACATGATTGCGTCGGTTAAAATAACCAGCCGTAACTCTTGTTTTTTTTTTTTAAATGTGAGCAGCAACCATCTAACAAGAACAGCTTGATTCATGTGATTGGAGAAACACGCCTTTAGACAAGATACTTGTATCTTCGTTGGCCATTCTTTTCTACAAAATAAACCTGGGCTAGCTCTTTCAATTTATCTTCGTGTCTGGAAAGGGGAATACTTGTGTAAAGTGTGGAAAAGGTTTTTGATGTTCTTGCTTTACAAAATTTTTAGATAGTATGTACTATGAAAGACTCTTAGAGTTTTTAAGTATCTACGTTTGGTTCACGCCAACAATAGAGTATTTTGTTTCAAAAATATGAATGGATTTAGATTTGATTGCCGATAAAATTGATGTACATGAGATATAAAAACTACTTGTAGGAAATATTATAAATAATTACATAATACACATGGGAGTAGTCGATAACTAGTTGAAAAACTTGTGTCAGATCCATTTGTTCTTTTAAACAATATAGTATGTTGAACTATTAAATATACGTATATCAGATATGACAGGTTTCTATCATGAAGTTTATAGATTGCACTTGTGTAAACCCTGTATATAACACCGATGACTTGAAATGTAGCTGAATCAAATATCAAAAGACGTTTGAATCCAAAATCAAGAGAGAAAAACATATTTTATTATCACAATATTTTATTTTATAACCTAAAACGACAAACACATCTTAAAGCTGTGTCCATTTTATTAACACAAAGAGGTAACTCTGTCCTGTGCATTTGTTTTTTAGAGCCTATTCGAACCAAATTCAATTTTGTATGGGTTCGTCACAATCAGATAAGTCATTTAAGATTTAAGGCCAATATGTTCTACTTCAAACCCGTGATAAAAAAAGTTTTTGGATCCAAATGAACAGGCTTTTCTTTTATTTAGATACATAGCATTTTAATATAATTTTTTTTTGTTTATCGCATAATTAATTCGACCATAATTTATGATTGTATCAATTTGAGTTTGAATGTCTCTCTGGTATCTTTTGCCCGGTAATAAGTCTAATTTGGTAGCACAAAGTCGCGAAAAGGAATTTTGAACTAGTAAAAGAGGGGTGAAAGATACCAGAGAGACATTCAGACTCATAAATCGAAAAACGCCAGGACTAAAAACAAAAAAGACCAACAGATAAACAAAAGCATACAAAACACAACAGAATAATAAAACTAAGCAACATGAACCGCAGATCCTGCTCTATATGTGGCACCTGTCGTGTTGCTCGGGTGTGTACACACCCGGTAATACGTCTAATTCGGTAGAACACAATCGCGACAAGGAAATGTGATAGAAGGTATGAATAAGGAACATATCAACTGTCATCTGTAAAACGGCTATCCAATAACGGTCATCAACCAACTCGTGATGACACCCGTTAAATTTACCAATGAATGATTTAAGCTTCAACATTTGGAACTCTTGGTTTCATAATTCCATGTGAACAGCAACCCTTTATAAGAAACTAAATGTATCTGGTAGAAGAACAAAAAATAACGAAAACAGTACAAAATTTGTGTCATTAATTTCGCCAAGAGTTTTCAAACAGAAACTTTGAAATGCTAATAATTGAAATAATCAGTTTATAAAAGTGTCAATTCCATTGTCAAAAGTTAAATAAAAAAATGCAAGACTCCGAGGAAAATTCAAAGAGTGAGAAAGTCATATGTACAAAATGATGGATAAAACCTGGATTTATAGCTAGCAAAATATCTCACTAACCCTTATCCTGGCGTATGCTGAGAAACTGTATATTAGAGAGCATTCGTCTCCGGAAGTTTGAAAGTACAAAACTTGTTTTTCGGATCAAGCAACATGTCACATACCCTCGTTTCGTGTTTTTGCAATACAATTATATAATTGCTATTTACAATACTAGTAATCGATCTGCAACTTTACTATTGGAACGAATTATGTAAAAGGTACACCTAGCTAGGACACGTGTATTTGTTTGGTAAATACATTGCGTTATTTTGCTATATGTGAAATTATGTTCGTTAACTTTCTTTTTAATTGTACTATCTCAACTGTTATATTTAGATTTTAAAGTATGGTCCTCCATCGGACATATGTCGGACATCTTAAAGGCTTTTAATAAAAAAATAAAACATTATATTGTTTTGATGTTTGAAATAATTAGATAACTTCCCAAGTCTTGTTGGATGAGAGTCATTCAATCTGATGCCGGAAAAATAGAGAGCAAACGTTAGTGGCATCGCAACAGCATGTTTAGACAACAGGTTGCTGTTTAGAATGTATTGCCTAAGTGTTCCGATGGTTGGTGAAAATATAGACCTGCATCCGACCTACTCTGCTAAACTTAGCTTACCCATTGCTAAGATTTGTGAATCGGTATCGTCCTTATTATGCCTGACATATTTTACAACTGTGGTAGGCACTACATTTGCAACTTTTGTTTGCTTTTTGGTTTAATGAATGAAATCATACATGTTATAAATCTCTGTCGTTAACTGCAGTGAATACAACGGTAATAACTACAAAGGTCACCATTGTTTACTTTTTAAACTAGTATATGAGCTGCATCGGATAGACACCAACCTTATGCAAATGAATATAACAAAGAAGATATGGTATGATTGCCAATGAGACAACTCTCCACAAGAGACCAAAATGACAAATAAATTAACAACTGTAGGTCACCGTACGGCCTTTAACAATGAGCATGTATACATATATATAAACACAACTCTTGACCTGTTTCAGATTTAACAAATATCTATTGAAAGTCTGTTACTTTTAGAAAATTAAATTGTAAAAAGAAAATCTATAAAACAGACCAAAATTCATATTTTATTTCGTATTTACGTATTCCTAAATCAATCAAAATCGTATAAACGTACATGTTTACAGGCACTTCCACAATATCTTTTTATATCCCACGCAGCTTATATCTTGTTTAAATTTGCATACTTAGTGCATTTCTAACCTTTTCATTTAACTAGTACTCAGTCATATAATATTTTCGTCATTTTTTAAAATATGTTATTCTAAGTTTGACGACTTTATTTTGATATGATGATGTTAAAGAAGCCACACCTACTAAATACATTAATTATATACGAACTCAGCACATTTATATATGTTAAATACGCTTTACTGTTTTTCAATAATGTAGGACAATCAACTTGTTTATCAACTTGTCAACGCGACAGGTTTAATGTTGTGTTCGAACTCGTATACAAGAATGTATAGATTTTAAGAAGTCGTTTTGGTGTAGTACATACATACATTTGGTACAGTGTTGTCAAACAGAAGTTTGCCTCTTTAATTAAATGCTCTTTTGAACAATCTGATTGCAAAGTCATTTGCTGGAACTCATAACATGCTATCTTGTTTAATGAGAAAGGTAACTGGCTGTAGATTTGATGAATTAATTAACATACGTGTTACCGTGCTGTTATGAAGCAATTTGTATGACAAACACAATAAATAACTTGAAATTTGTTTACATCAATTTTACAACACTACAACACTTACCATTATTTTGATGATACTATTTATTAAATTATCAAATAACTTTGGAAATATACTGACACATTGTTGAAGGCCGTACGGGGGCTTATAGTTGCTAATTTCTGTGTTTTTTGTCTCTTGTGGATATTGTCTCATTGGCAATCATAACACACCTTCTTTTTGACAACTTAAATCCTATCAAAACGTTCTAACTAACTGTATTTGTTTGCACCTGTCCTATGACAGGAAACTTTGTCAGCGACCTTTTGTGATCGAAAATAAACGAAAAACAAATATTAAACACAGCAACAAACAACCACTGGTTAAAACATGTTAACGGGACCCCACACTTCGCCTAATTTTGGAAGTATGTTGTTTAACATGTTTTACCCCGCCACATTCTGTAAGTATGTATCTGTCCAAAGTTGTGAGCTTGTAATTCAGTGGTTGTTTGTTGCTGTGTTTAATATTTGTTTTTCGTTTATTTTGTTAACATACATTATGCTGTTAGTTTTATCCTTTGAATTGTTTTACATTTGTCATTTCAGTTCCTTTTACAGGTGACTGCGGTATGGGCCTTGTTTATACGGTGATCTATAATTGGTAATTTCTGAGTCATTTTTTCTCATCGGCAATCATACCGCATCGTCTTGTTTACCCGAGGTATATATCAAGTCCGAAAATAAACTGACAATATCAGGACAATATACAAAGACAGAGACAATTGAAAATCTTGACCTCATTTTCATTTTTATGGACCAAGGACCTAAAATCGAAAGACCCTAAGGATCTATCACTTATAGTTTTCCATTTAGAAATACATTTCACTTGTATCAAATACAAAAGGGGAAATAACTCATATGAAATCTTTTTAAGGCTTCGGTCAAAATAAAACAGAACATCCTGCGGATATAACGAGCAATTTGGAAAAAGGAATCGATTACTTATACGGTTGCGAAACCTTAGAGATAACAAGAAAAACAGTGCTCGGGGAGATAACTCTTTTAATGGGAAAGTACATGTATTCGGTTGAGCGGTGTCAGTTTCAAAAGCGTATAAACTGTTCGATGTCATATTCCAAAAATATAAGCGACATCTTGTGAAACAACTCAGCAACGAAAAAAAATTAGTCGGAAGAAAAAAAATAACTTAACAATAATAATAATTAGAAGAAAAAAAGAAAACTTTCCACGGAAAAGTGGAAAGACCATAAAAATGAAGAAAAAACAGAGGTATACATGTACAACGCACAAAACTAAAAAAACTTAAAATGAGAAACACGATCTAAAGCCGAAATTTTGTCATTGTTTCGTAATTATATATCACACTTTTAACTCTTAAATGAAGTTTTAGAACGTTTATGTTAACGACCTGGTAAAACAATTTTAATGTTCAAATCGTGTCAGCATATTTTCGTAATGAATATGTATAATTACGTTGACACATAGATTTGTCAATAAAAACATGGAAAGGTTCAGAAAAAGGACATTGTGTTTTCTAGTATGTGATTCCATCCCTTCGGCCAATATCAAGTTACGCTTTCCGTCAAGGTAGTTAACCGTAACGCTGTTGACACATTAAAATGATTTATTACATTGGTTGCAATAAATTACATTGATTTCCCAGTTAAATAAAAACCGATAATTTCACATGTGAAATAAACGTGGTTATTTCACTCTCTGACGTCATACAACAATAGGCGTTGTCAAGACGTCGATAACGTCGGATCAAAACAAATTGTAAATGCGTAGGAAAATAATATAGTCCCTTACATTTTCTACATTAATTTCATAAAAAAAGCCATTTGACAATGTAATAAAAAGTATAACTAATCGCCGTATTTGAATATCAAAAATAAGACAACTTGTGACCGAACGCCGCTATGGATTAAACTCGTGCTGCGATCTCGTTTAATCCATGCGTCGTTCGGTCACGCGTTGTCTTATTTTTTGATATTCAAATACGGCGATTAGTTATACTATAATTACTTGACACGTATTTCTTTTAGTATGATGCCAAAAAAAAAAAATAATTGAATATCACATAACGGTTTTGACCATATCTATATATCGAACTCAACAAAGAACAATATCCATATCAAATTTTGTACTGAAATTACTACTTCAAAAGTTAATAGTTTTTATTATTCTGTATTGAGAACAGTGCATTGAACCAATCGAACCATGCTTTTTTTAATTGAAAAATGTTTTCCCTCCTCTGCGTTTTCTTGGGTATGACCACATTAAATGATACTACGTGACAAGTATATGATGTGTCTTACCGATCAGTCTGATTTAGTTTGTTATTACATTACCATGCCGTCATTGTTTCTTTAACTATATGAATCTAAATATTTGATATCTTACGACAATCCTTCTCCATCGGATATCCTTGGGTTATGCAAGCAAGTCTAACACTATCATTTATGTATTCGTCATTTTAAATGTATACAACTAAGGTTAGCAAACAGTTTTCCTCATCGAAGATTGATTTTATTTGTTGCTCGCATGATATTTTTGCAACAATGCCGACACTGTATCTAATACCCTAGATCACTTTATCAGAAATATAAAAGTTAATTGTTGAATAATGTTTTCCTACCTCTGCCACACGATTCACCTTTGGTTGTAGCCAAGTAAACGATAAAAATTGGCAAAATGTTTGGAAACCTTCAGATCAGCTAATGATTGTCTGTCGAAAAGGATGAAACTTTTTATAAGCATGCCATTACCTAAAATGCTATCATATGCGCATTATTTATCTCCCAATATTCTTTTTTTTTTTCATCTACGTTTTTACTAAGATACAAACTTGAATCTCGGTTCGCTTGTTTTTTCATCTTAATCCATGCCGTCACTTCAAATTTCATTATATACGTGGTCAATTATGGGTTGAAAAGATAAGATAATAATGTTTCTCTCAAATTCTTATCTGTCGGTGTTTTTTTTTTAATAAGTACATATTTCATTCATGGTCACTAACTAAAAAAGTACAATGGTGTTGATAAAAATATTACACCATCCTAGGCCATTTTCATTCTGACATGAAGTATATTACCAATCGTTACCAAATTCTAGTTTGATTCCGACAATGCTACCGATGGTATACGTCACATGTTACCTGTGACCTATTATATTGTACAAAAAATATACATCTAACCTCGGTAAGGCGCACCACCAAACGGTGTATTTTGGATCTGCGATAGACATAGGTCATTATAATACGTGAACGTCTTCATTATAAAGAGATTGACACTAAACATTTATTTATTGACCGAAAAAAGTAATTCAGTCACCGATTCGCGATGTCACAGGAGTGTTCCAGTGCTTTTGTAAAATTAAATCATTGTTGACCTTTAGGACAAGTCTTAATGTTAAAACTACGCACAATTAAAACGCAGCTGCTACTTGTCAACCCGACTTTAAGTTGTATAAATAAGTAACAAAGCCATAATTGTAATGACCACTGTGTTATCCAGATCACCTTTTCTGAGAGAAATTCAGACGGCTTCTTTCAATTGTTGATCATCTGACGAGTCCTGGCATGCATATACTATTTCAAGGAGTTGTTTGCGCTGCTGTGTTAGCAAGTGTACTAGCAGTAGTTAATCCTGACCAAGGTAAAGAAACATTACGATCTTATTTAAAGAAAATATAAGATAGTTAAATGTTGTATCTGCAATTTTGAATGTTTGTTTAAATTCGAAGTTATATCAAAATTTTACAGAAATTGGAGATATGCTTACTTTGTGCTTATAGATTTTAAAGAAGATCTTCATAGCGTAATGTTTGCAATAAAGTAATTTCATCTTTGTTAATTAAACTTTGCGACATCTTACTAATCAATACAAATTTTTGTTTTGTTAAAAGTTTAAAACATTTGAATTTAAAAAGCTGCAAGAATCAAATGTAAGAAAACATTGATTAGAAAATAAAATACAGTTTGTCTCAAATAAAGGATTTATAGGTCCGGATCCAATTTGCAGAATTATTCATTAGTAATCATTCACCAAAACGTCAACATTGTTGTTGTTTTTTGAATTTCGATAATGATAAACGAATACACATCCTTTTTTATCCTATTTTTATATGTTATTCTAAACCTCGGATTTAAATTTAAACGATACAACGAACATTAACGTCAAGTTCGTGTGTTAGAGGTCAAAAATCTAACTGCAGATCGTGCCGTTTCTATCCAGTGTAGTAAAATTATGATCGTTAAGTCATTTTAACAGTCATTACTTAAACAAGTAACAATTAAAATTACCTATACAAGTAATGTTGAAAACGAGGCTACTTTAAATATTACTTATATAAGTAACTTTTCTGAATATTATTTTTATAGGTGTCCAATAATACAGATTTTACTAGTTTTATCAAATTTTCACAGTCATCTGGTTATTTTTCCCATCACATATAAAATCTAATCCTTCTGAAACACTAATTAACTTTCTGACGCACCCATCTTTCATATCGACGCTTCTGGATCAAAAATTGGTCTTTTGGGACTATTAATTTATCATTTTCCTCCAAAACCTTGAAAGTAGACTGATATAAATAGATAGATACTTATGAATTAATTAATAATTGCAGTTATTTATATTTGTAACCCAAATTAATTACATATGTTCCTTAAATAAGTGTTACTATTTCTTTCAAAAATGTATAAAATAACTTATTCAAGTAATATTTTTATCAATATTTTTAAAGTATTCCTTTATCTCTATACTCCTCTCAAATCTTATCAATTCTTTATTTTATGATATAAAATGATGTAAAATTTCATGAAAACTACATTTAGTCTATGCTTCTTATGAAATTTAAAATAACTCTATCAAATAATTTTATTATTTTCAAAAACAAAAATTACTTATACAAGTAACTTAAAAAAAATACTTGTTTAAGTAACGCCCCTGACTGTTTAAAATCAGGAACGTTGAGCAATATTAAAACTAGAATATTTTAGTAATAAAAGACTGTATCTTTTAGCAAAATCAAAATTAGGATATTTTAGTTATACCAAAACAAGGATATTTACTAGTAAACAAACTAACCACTTGATTGTTTTATGATTGGTATTGTCATGGTCTTATATTTTCTATATTTTCTAGGAGGAAAAGGAGAAAAGGGTGACCTAGGAAACACTGGTATGTATCAACTTTTTTGTAACCAAATTGTGTCCATTTGTACAGTAAATTTTGTAAATGCCAATACATATTTTAAAAGTTGTCAGACTGATGGGACAATCAATTTGAGTTGCATTTCATTATGCAGAAAACATTAAAGAATCAGGTATCTTAAAGCGATATCAAAACTGGAATACTTTCGCAATATCAAAACCATGATCTTTTAGTAATATCAAAACTAAGATTTAAGAGCAATATCAAATTCATGATCTTTTAGTAATATAAAAACTAGTATCTTTCAGTAATATCAAAACTAGGATAAGTTAGTAATACCTAAACAAAGATATTTCCAAGCAAACAAACATAATATTTGATTGCTTTATGATTGGTATTTTCATGGCCTTATTTTTTTTTTTTTTTTTTTATTTTCTAGGTGGAAAAGGAGAAAAGGGTGACCTTGGAAACACTGGTATGTATCAACAGTTTTGTGATCAATTGTGTCCATTTGTACAGTTTATTTTGTAATTACAACTGCACATTTTGTCACATTAATGGGCAAATCACTTTAAGTTGCATTTCAATAGACAAAGAATTTTAGAGAATCAGGGATATTTAAGCAATATCAAAACGAGAATACCTTAACAATATCAAAACTATGATAGTTTGGTAAAATTAAAACTAGTAAACTTTGAGCAATATCAAAACTAGGATATTTTAGTAATAAAAGACTAGTATCTTTTAGCAATATCAAACTTAAAATATTTTAGTAATACCAAAACAAGGATATTTACTAGTAAACAAACATAATATTTGATTGTTTTGTGATTGGCATTATCATGGCCTTATATTTTCTAGAGGGAAAAGGAGAAAAAGGTGACCCAGGAAAAATCTTGTTTAATAACTAATATTAAAATTAGGATCTTTGAGCAATATCAAATAGTTATCAATGCAAAGGTACCAGGATTCTAATTTATTACGCCAGACGCGCGTTTCGTCTACATTCATTTCATCATTGACGCTCATATCAAAATACACAAGTAAAAAGTTGAAAAGCATTGAGGATCCAAAATTCCAAAAGGTTGTGCCAAATACGGCTAATGTAATCTATGCCTGGGATAAGAAAATCCTTAGTTTTCTAAAAATTCAAAGTTTTGTCAACAGGAAATTTATAAAATTTACCACATTATTGATATTCACTAGAATACTTTCGCAATATCAAAACCATGATCTTTTAGTAATATGAAAACTAAGATTTAAGAGCAATATCAAATTTATGATCTTTTAGAAAAATACAAACTAGTATCTTTCATTAATATCAAAAATAGGATTAGTTAGTAATACCTAAACAAGCATATGTACTAGTAAACAAACATAACATTTGATTGCTTTATGATTGGTATTTTCATGGCCTTATTTTTTTTATTATTTTCTAGGTGGAAAAGGAGAAAAGGGTGACCCAGGAAACACTAGTATGTATCAACAGTTTTGTGAACAATGAAGTCCAGTTGTACAGTTTATTTTGTAAACGCAAATGCACCTTTTAAAAGTTGTCAGATTGATGCGCAAATCACTTTAAGTTGCATTTCGTTATACAAATAACTTTCGAGAATCAGGGATATTTAAGCAATATCAAAACGAGATCAAAACTATGATAATTAAGTAATATTAAAACTAGTAAACTTTGAGCTATATAAAAACTAGGATATTTTAGAAATATAAGACGAGTACATGCATCTTTTAGCAATATCAAAATAAGAATATTTCAGTTATACCAAAACAATGATATTTACTAGTAAACAAACATAACATTTGTTTGTTTTATGATTGGCATTATCATGGCCTTATATTTTCTGTATTTTTTAGAGGGAAAAGGAGAAAAGGGCGACCCAGGAAACACTGGTATGTATCAATAGTTTTGTAACCAAATTATGTTCATTTGTACACCTTATTTTTGTAATTGCAAATGCACGTTTTAAAAGTTGTCAGATTGATGGGCAAATCGATTTAAGTTGCGTTTCATAATACAGATAACTTTGGAGAGTCATGTATCTTTAAGCAATATCAAAACTAGAATACTTTCGCAATCTCAAAACCATGATCTTTTAGTAATATCAAAACTAAGATTTAAGAACAATATCAAATTTATTATCTTTTAGTAAAATACAGGCCAGCTAAAGGACGACTTCGGGTGCGGGAATGTCTCGCTACATTGAAGACCTGTTAGTGACCTTCTGCTGTTGTTTTTTCTATGGTCGGGTTGTTGTCTCTTTGACACATTCCCCATTTCCATTCTCAATTTTATTTTTTAGTATCTTTCATTAATATTAAAACTAGGATTAGTTAGTAATACCTAAATAAGGATATTTACTAGTAAACAAACATAACATTTGATTGCTTTATGATTTTCATGGCCTTATTTTTTCATTATTTTCTAGGTGGAAAAGGAGAAAAGGGTGATACAGGAAACACTAGTATGTATCAACAGTTTTGTGAACAATTGTGTCCATTTGTACAGTTTATTTTGTAAACGCAAATGCACCTTTTAAAAGTTGTCAGATTGATGCGCAAATCACTTCAAGTTGCATTTCCTTATACAAATAACTTTAGAGAATCAGGGATATTTAAGCAATATCAAAACGAGATCAAAACTATGATAATTTAGTAATATTAAAACTAGTAAACTTTGAGCAATATAAAAACTAGGATATTTTAGAAATATAAGACAAGTATCTTTAACAATATCAAAATAAGAATATTTCAGTTATACCAAAACAATGATATTTACTAGTAAACAAACATAACATTTGATTGTTTTATGATTGGCATTGTCATGGCCTTATATTTTCTGTATTTTTTAGAGGGAAAAGGAGAAAAGGGCGACCCAGGAAACACTGGTATGTCTCAACAGTTTTGTAACCAAATTATACACCTTATTTTTGTAATTGCAAATGCACGTTTTAAAAGTTGTCAGATTGATGGGCCAATCGATTTAAATTGCGTTTCATAATACAGATAACTTTGGAGAATCAAGTATCTTTAAGCAATATCAAAACTAGAATACTTTCGCAATCTCAAAACCTTGATCTTTTAGTAATATCAAAACTAAGATTTAAGAGCAATATCAAATTTATTATCTTTTAGTAAAATACAGGCCAGCTGAAGGACGCCTTCGGGTGCGGGAATGTCTCGCTACATTGAAGACCTGTTAGTGACCTTCTGCTGTTGTTTTTTCTATGGTCGGGTTGTTGTCTCTTTGACACATTCCCCATTTCCATTCTCAATTTTATTTTTTAGTATCTTTCATTAATATTAAAACTAGGATTAGTTAGTAATACCTAAACAAGGATATTTACTAGTAAACAAACATAACATTTGATTGCTTTATGATTTTCATGGCCTTATTTTTTCATTATTTTCTAGGTGGAAAAGGAGAAAAGGGTGATACAGGAAACACTAGTATGTATCAACAGTTTTGTGAACAATTGTGTCCATTTGTACAGTTTATTTTGTAAACGCAAATGCACCTTTTAAAAGTTGTCAGATTGATGCGCAAATCACTTCAAGTTGCATTTCCTTATACAAATAACGTTAGAGAATCAGGGATATTTAAGCAATATCAAAACGAGATCAAAACTATGATAATTTAGTAATATTAAAACTAGTAAACTTTGAGCAATATAAAAACTAGGATATTTTAGAAATATAAGACAAGTATCTTTAACAATATCAAAATAAGAATATTTCAGTTATACCAAAACAATGATATTTACTAGTAAATAAACATAACATTTGATTGTTTTATGATTGGCATTATCATGGCCTTATATTTTCTGTATTTTTTAGAGGGAAAAGGAGAAAAGGGCGACCCAGGAAACACTGGTATGTCTCAACAGTTTTGTAACCAAATTATACTCCTTATTTTTGTAATTGCAAATGCACGTTTTAAAAGTTGTTAGATTGATGGGCAAATCGATTTAAATTGCGTTTCATAATACAGATAACTTTGAAGAATCAGGTATCTTTAAGCAATATCAAAACTAGAATACTTTCGCAATATCAAAACCCTGATCTTTTAGTGATAGCAAAACTAGAATACTTTCGCAATATCAAAACCATGATCTTTTAGTAATATCAAAACTAAGATTTAAGAGCAATATCAAATTTATGATCTTTTAGTAAAATGCAAACTAGTATCTTTCATTAATATTAAAACTAGGATTAGTTAGTAATACCTAAACAAGCATATTTACTAGTAAACAAACATAACATTTGATTGCTTTATGATTTTCATGGCCTTATTTTTTCATTATTTTCTAGGTGGAAAAGGAGAAAAGGGTGACCCAGGAAACACTAGTATGTATCAACAGTTTTGTGAACAATTGTGTCCATTTGTACAGTTTATTTTGTAAACGCAAATGCACCTTTTAAAAGTTGTAAGATTGATGCGCAAATCACTTTAAATTGCATTTCGTTATACAAATAACTTTCGAGAATCAGGGATATTTAAGCAATATCAAAACGAGATCAAAACTATGATAAATTAGTAATATTAAAACTAGTAAACTTTGAGCTATATAAAAACTAGGGTATTTTAGAAATATAAGACGAGTATCTTTTAGCAATATAAAAATAAGAATATTTCAGTTATACCAAAACAATGATATTTACTAGTAAACAAACATAACATTTGATTGTTTTATGATTGGCATTATCATGGCCTTATATTTTCTTTTTTTTTCAGAGGGAAAAGGAGAAAAGGGCGACTCAGGAAACACTGGTATGTATCAATAGTTTTGTAACCAAATTATGTTCATTTGTACACCTTATTTTTGTAATTGCAAATGCACGTTTTAAAAGTGGTCAGATTGATGGGCAAATCGATTTAAATTGCGTTTCATAATACAGATAACTTTGGAGAATCAAGTATCTTTAAGCAATATCAAAACTAGAATACTTTTGCAATATCAAAACCCTGACCTTTTAGTAATATCAAAACTAAGATTTAAGAACAATATCAAAAATATCAAATTTATTATCTTTTAGTAAAATACAAACTAGTATCTTTCATTAATATTAAAACTAGGATTAGTTAGCAATACCTAAACAAGGATATTTACTAGTAAAGAAACATCACATTTGATTGCTTTATAATTTTCATGGCCTTATTTTTTCATTATTTTCTAGGTGGAAAAGGAGAAAAGGGTGACCCAGGAAACACTAGTATGTATCAACAGTTTTGTGAACAATTGTGTCCATTTGTACAGTTTATTTTGTAAACGCAAATGCACCTTTCAAAAGTTGTCAGATTGATGCGCAAATCACTTTAAGTTGCATTTCGTTATACAAATAACTTTCGAGAATCAGGGATATTTAAACAATACCAAAACGAGATCAAAACTATGATAATTTAGTAATATTAAAACTAGTAAACTTTGAGCTATATAAAAACTAGGGTATTTTAGAAATATAAGACGAGTATCTTTTAGCAATATCAAAATAAGAATATTTCAGTTATACCAAAACAATGATATTTACTAGTAAACAAACATAACATTTGATTGTTTTATGATTGGCATTATCATCGCCTTATATTTTCTTTTTTTTTTCAGAGGGAAAAGGAGAAAAGGGCGACCCAGGAAACACTGGTATGTATCAATAGTTTTGTAACCAAATTATGTTCATTTGTACACCTTATTTTTGTAATTGCAAATGCACGTTTTAAAAGTTGTCAGATTGATGGGCAAATCGATTTAAGTTGCGTTTCATAATACAGATAACTTTGGAGAGTCATGTATCTTTAAGCAATATCAAAACTAGAATACTTTCGCAATCTCAAAACCATGATCTTTTAGTAATATCAAAACTAAGATTTAAGAACAATATCAAATTTATTATCTTTTAGTAAAATACAGGCCAGCTAAAGGACGACTCCGGGTGCGGGAATGTCTCGCTACATTGAAGACCTGTTAGTGACCTTCTGCTGTTGTTTTTTCTATGGTCGGGTTGTTGTCTCTTTGACACATTCCCCATTTCCATTCTCAATTTTATTTTTTAGTATCTTTCATTAATATTAAAACTAGGATTAGTTAGTAATACCTAAATAAGGATATTTACTAGTAAACAAACATAACATTTGATTGCTTTATGATTTTCATGGCCTTATTTTTTCATTATTTTCCAGGTGGAAAAGGAGAAAAGGGTGATACAGGAAACACTAGTATGTATCAACAGTTTTGTGAACAATTGTGTCCATTTGTACAGTTTATTTTGTAAACGCAAATGCACCTTTTAAAAGTTGTCAGATTGATGCGCAAATCACTTCAAGTTGCATTTCCTTATACAAATAACTTTAGAGAATCAGGGATATTTAAGCAATATCAAAACGAGATCAAAACTATGATAATTTAGTAATATTAAAACTAGTAAACTTTGAGCAATATAAAAACTAGGATATTTTAGAAATATAAGACAAGTATCTTTAACAATATCAAAATAAGAATATTTCAGTTATACCAAAACAATGATATTTACTAGTAAACAAACATAACATTTGATTGTTTTATGATTGGCATTATCATGGCCTTATATTTTCTGTATTTTTTAGAGGGAAAAGGAGAAAAGGGCGACCCAGGAAACACTGGTATGTCTCAACAGTTTTGTAACCAAATTATACACCTTATTTTTGTAATTGCAAATGCACGTTTTAAAAGTTGTCAGATTGATGGGCCAATCGATTTAAATTGCGTTTCATAATACAGATAACTTTGGAGAATCAAGTATCTTTAAGCAATATCAAAACTAGAATACTTTCGCAATCTCAAAACCTTGATCTTTTAGTAATATCAAAACTAAGATTTAAGAGCAATATCAAATTTATTATCTTTTAGTAAAATACAGGCCAGCTGAAGGACGCCTTCGGGTGCGGGAATGTCTCGCTACATTGAAGACCTGTTAGTGACCTTCTGCTGTTGTTTTTTCTATGGTCGGGTTGTTGTCTCTTTGACACATTCCCCATTTCCATTCTCAATTTTATTTTTTAGTATCTTTCATTAATATTAAAACTAGGATTAGTTAGTAATACCTAAACAAGGATATTTACTAGTAAACAAACATAACATTTGATTGCTTTATGATTTTCATGGCCTTATTTTTTCATTATTTTCTAGGTGGAAAAGGAGAAAAGGGTGATACAGGAAACACTAGTATGTATCAACAGTTTTGTGAACAATTGTGTCCATTTGTACAGTTTATTTTGTAAACGCAAATGCACCTTTTAAAAGTTGTCAGATTGATGCGCAAATCACTTCAAGTTGCATTTCCTTATACAAATAACTTTAGAGAATCAGGGATATTTAAGCAATATCAAAACGAGATCAAAACTATGATAATTTAGTAATATTAAAACTAGTAAACTTTGAGCAATATAAAAACTAGGATATTTTAGAAATATAAGACAAGTATCTTTAACAATATCAAAATAAGAATATTTCAGTTATACCAAAACAATGATATTTACTAGTAAATAAACATAACATTTGATTGTTTTATGATTGGCATTATCATGGCCTTATATTTTCTGTATTTTTTAGAGGGAAAAGGAGAAAAGGGCGACCCAGGAAACACTGGTATGTCTCAACAGTTTTGTAACCAAATTATACTCCTTATTTTTGTAATTGCAAATGCACGTTTTAAAAGTTGTTAGATTGATGGGCAAATCGATTTAAATTGCGTTTCATAATACAGATAACTTTGAAGAATCAGGTATCTTTAAGCAATATCAAAACTAGAATACTTTCGCAATATCAAAACCCTGATCTTATAGTGATAGCAAAACTAGAATACTTTCGCAATATCAAAACCATGATCTTTTAGTAATATCAAAACTAAGATTTAAGAGCAATATCAAATTTATGATCTTTTAGTAAAATGCAAACTAGTATCTTTCATTAATATTAAAACTAGGATTAGTTAGTAATACCTAAACAAGCATATTTACTAGTAAACAAACATAACATTTGATTGCTTTATGATTTTCATGGCCTTATTTTTTCATTATTTTCTAGGTGGAAAAGGAGAAAAGGGTGACCCAGGAAACACTAGTATGTATCAACAGTTTTGTGAACAATTGTGTCCATTTGTACAGTTTATTTTGTAAACGCAAATGCACCTTTTAAAAGTTGTAAGATTGATGCGCAAATCACTTTAAGTTGCATTTCGTTATACAAATAACTTTCGAGAATCAGGGATATTTAAGCAATATCAAAACGAGATCAAAACTATGATAAATTAGTAATATTAAAACTAGTAAACTTTGAGCTATATAAAAACTAGGGTATTTTAGAAATATAAGACGAGTATCTTTTAGCAATATAAAAATAAGAATATTTCAGTTATACCAAAACAATGATATTTACTAGTAAACAAACATAACATTTGATTGTTTTATGATTGGCATTATCATGGCCTTATATTTTCTTTTTTTTTCAGAGGGAAAAGGAGAAAAGGGCGACCCAGGAAACACTGGTATGTATCAATAGTTTTGTAACCAAATTATGTTCATTTGTACACCTTATTTTTGTAATTGCAAATGCACGTTTTAAAAGTGGTCAGATTGATGGGCAAATCGATTTAAATTGCGTTTCATAATACAGATAACTTTGGAGAATCAAGTATCTTTAAGCAATATCAAAACTAGAATACTTTTGCAATATCAAAACCCTGACCTTTTAGTAATATCAAAACTAAGATTTAAGAACAATATCAAATTTATTATCTTTTAGTAAAATACAAACTAGTATCTTTCATTAATATTAAAACTAGGATTAGTTAGCAATACCTAAACAAGGATATTTACTAGTAAAGAAACATCACATTTGATTGCTTTATAATTTTCATGGCCTTATTTTTTCATTATTTTCTAGGTGGAAAAGGAGAAAAGGGTGACCCAGGAAACACTAGTATGTATCAACAGTTTTGTGAACAATTGTGTCCATTTGTACAGTTTATTTTGTAAACGCAAATGCACCTTTCAAAAGTTGTCAGATTGATGCGCAAATCACTTTAAGTTGCATTTCGTTATACAAATAACTTTCGAGAATCAGGGATATTTAAACAATACCAAAACGAGATCAAAACTATGATAATTTAGTAATATTAAAACTAGTAAACTTTGAGCTATATAAAAACTAGGGTATTTTAGAAATATAAGGCGAGTATCTTTTAGCAATATCAAAATAAGAATATTTCAGTTATACCAAAACAATGATATTTACTAGTAAACAAACATAACATTTGATTGTTTTATGATTGGCATTATCATCGCCTTATATTTTCTTTTTTTTTTCAGAGGGAAAAGGAGAAAAGGGCGACCCAGGAAACACTGGTATGTATCAATAGTTTTGTAACCAAATTATGTTCATTTGTACACCTTATTTTTGTAATTGCAAATGCACGTTTTAAAAGTTGTCAGATTGATGGGCAAATCGATTTAAGTTGCGTTTCATAATACAGATAACTTTGGAGAGTCATGTATCTTTAAGCAATATCAAAACTAGAATACTTTCGCAATCTCAAAACCATGATCTTTTAGTAATATCAAAACTAAGATTTAAGAACAATATCAAATTTATTATCTTTTAGTAAAATACAGGCCAGCTAAAGGACGACTCCGGGTGCGGGAATGTCTCGCTACATTGAAGACCTGTTAGTGACCTTCTACTGTTGTTTTTTCTATGGTCGGGTTGTTGTCTCTTTGACACATTCCCCATTTCCATTCTCAATTTTATTTTTTAGTATCTTTCATTAATATTAAAACTAGGATTAGTTAGTAATACCTAAATAAGGATATTTACTAGTAAACAAACATAACATTTGATTGCTTTATGATTTTCATGGCCTTATTTTTTCATTATTTTCCAGGTGGAAAAGGAGAAAAGGGTGATACAGGAAACACTAGTATGTATCAACAGTTTTGTGAACAATTGTGTCCATTTGTACAGTTTATTTTGTAAACGCAAATGCACCTTTTAAAAGTTGTCAGATTGATGCGCAAATCACTTCAAGTTGCATTTCCTTATACAAATAACTTTAGAGAATCAGGGATATTTAAGCAATATCAAAACGAGATCAAAACTATGATAATTTAGTAATATTAAAACTAGTAAACTTTGAGCAATATAAAAACTAGGATATTTTAGAAATATAAGACAAGTATCTTTAACAATATCAAAATAAGAATATTTCAGTTATACCAAAACAATGATATTTACTAGTAAACAAACATAACATTTGATTGTTTTATGATTGGCATTATCATGGCCTTATATTTTCTGTATTTTTTAGAGGGAAAAGGAGAAAAGGGCGACCCAGGAAACACTGGTATGTCTCAACAGTTTTGTAACCAAATTATACACCTTATTTTTGTAATTGCAAATGCACGTTTTAAAAGTTGTCAGATTGATGGGCCAATCGATTTAAATTGCGTTTCATAATACAGATAACTTTGGAGAATCAAGTATCTTTAAGCAATATCAAAACTAGAATACTTTCGCAATCTCAAAACCTTGATCTTTTAGTAATATCAAAACTAAGATTTAAGAGCAATATCAAATTTATGATCTTTTAGTAAAATGCAAACTAGTATCTTTCATTAATATTAAAACTAGGATTAGTTAGTAATACCTAAACAAGCATTATTACTAGTAAACAAACATAACATTTGATTGCTTTATGATTTTCATGGCCTTATTTTTTCATTATTTTCTAGGTGGAAAAGGAGAAAAGGGTGACCCAGGAAACACTAGTATGTATCAACAGTTTTGTGAACAATTGTGTCCATTTGTACAGTTTATTTTGTAAACACAAATGCACCTTTTAAAAGTTGTAAGATTGATGCGCAAATCACTTTAAGTTGCATTTCGTTATACAAATAACTTTCGAGAATCAGGGATATTTAAGCAATATCAAAACGAGATCAAAACTATGATAAATTAGTAATATTAAAACTAGTAAACTTTGAGCTATATAAAAACTAGGGTATTTTAGAAATATAAGACGAGTATCTTTTAGCAATATCAAAATAAGAATATTTCAGTTATACCAAAACAATGATATTTACTAGTAAACAAACATAACATTTGATTGTTTTATGATTGGCATTATCATGGCCTTATATTTTCTTTTCTTTTTTCAGAGGGAAAAGGAGAAAAGGGCGACCCAGGAAACACTGGTATGTATCAATAGTTTTGTAACCAAATTATGTTCATTTGTACACCTTATTTTTGTAATTGCAAATGCACGTTTTAAAAGTTGTCAGATTGATGGGCAAATCGATTTAAATTGCGTTTCATAATACAGATAACTTTGGAGAAACAAGTATCTTTAAGCAATATCAAAACTAGAATACTTTCGCAATCTCAAAACCATGATCTTTTAGTTATATCGAAACTAAGATTTAAGAACAATATCAAATTTATGATCTTTTAATAAAATACAAACTAGTATCTTTCATTAATATTAAAACTAGGATTAGTTAGTAATACCTAAACAAGGATATTTACTAGTAAACAAACATAACATTTGATTGCTTTATGATTTTCATGGCCTTATTTTTTCATTATTTTCTAGGTGGAAAAGGAGAAAAGGGTGACCCAGGAAACACTAGTATGTATCAACAGTTTTGTGAACAATTGTGTCCATTTGTACAGTTTATTTTGTAAACGCAAATGCACCTTTCAAAAGTTGTCAGATTGATGCGCAAATCACTTTAAGTTGCATTTCGTCATACAAATAACTTTAGAGAAGCAGGGATATTTTAAGCAATATCAAAACGAGATCAAAACTATGATAATTTAGTAATATTAAAACTAGTAAACTTTGAGCAGTATAAAAACTAGGGTATTTTAGAAATATAAGACGAGTATCTTTGAGCAATATCAAAAGAAAAATATTTCAGTTATACAAAAACAATGATATTTACTAGTAAACAAACATAACATTTGATTGTTTTATGATTGGCATCATCATGGCCATATATTTTCTGTATTTTTTAGAGGGAAAAGGAGAAAAAGGCGACCCAGGAAACACTGGTATGTATCAACAGTTTTGTAACCAAATTATGTTCATTTGTACACCTTATTTTTGTAATTGCAAATGCACGTTTAAAAACTTGTTAGATTGATGGGCAAATCGATTTAAGTTGCGTTTCATAATACAGATAACTTTGGGGAATCAAGTATCTTTAAGCAATACCAAAACTAGAATACTTTCGCAATATCAAAACCATGATCTTTTAGTAATATCAAAACTAAGATTTACGAGCAATATCAAATTTATAATCTTTTAGTAATATAAAAACTAGTATCTTTCAGTAATATCAAAACTAGGATCTTTTACTAATATGAAAACTAAGATTTAAGAGCAATATCAAATTTATGATCTTTTAGTTATATAAAAACTAGTATCTTTCAAAAACTAAGATACTTTCGCAATATCAAAACCATGATCTTTTAGTAATATCAAAAATAAGAATTAAGAGTAATATCAAATTTATGATTTTTTAGTAATATCAAAACTATAATACTTTCGCAATATCAAAACCTTCTAGTAATATCAAAACTAAGATTTAAGAGCAATATCAAATGTATGATCTTTTAGTTATATAAAAACTAGTATATTTCTGTAATATCAAAACTACGATAAGTTAGTAATACCTAAATAAGGATATTTACTAGTAAACAAAAATAACATTTGATTGCTTTATGATTGGTATTTTTATGGCCTTATGTTTTCTTTTTTTTTCTAGGTGGAAAAGGAGAAAAGGGTGACCCAGGAAACACTAGTATGTATCAACAGTTTTGTGAACAATTGTGTCCATTTGTACAGTTTATTTTGTTATTCCAAATGCACGATTTGTCACATTTATAGGCAAATCACTTGAAGTTGCATTTCAATATACAAATAATTTTAGAGAATCAGGGATATTTAAGCAATATCAAAACAAGATCAAAACTATGATAATTTAGTAATATTAAAACTAGTAAACTTTGAGCAATATAAAAACTAGGATATTTTAGAAATATAAGACGAGTATCTTTTAGCAATATCAAAATAAGAATATTTCAGTTATACCAAAACAATGATATTTACTAGTAAACAAACAACATTTGATTGTTTTGTGATTAGCATTATCAAGGCCTTATATTTTCTGTATTTTTTAGAGGGAAAAGGAGAAAAGGGCGACCCAGGAAACACTGGTATGTATCAACAGTTTTGTAACCACATTATGTTCATTTGTACACCTTATTTTTGTAATTGCAAATGCACGTTTTAAAAGTTGTCAGATTGATGGGCAAATCGATGTAAGTTGCGTTTCATAATACACATAACTTTGGGAAATCAAGTATCTTTAAGCAATACCAAAACTAGAATACTTTCGCAATATCAAAAACCATGATCTTTTAGTAATATCAAAACTAAGATTTAAGAGCAATATCAAATTTATGATCTTTTAGTAATATGAAAACTAGTATCTTTCAGTAATATCAAAACTAGGATTTTTTAGTAATATGAAAACTAAGATTTAAGAGCAATATCAAATTTATGATCTTTTAGTTATATAAAAACTAGTATCTTTCAAAAACTAAGATACTTTCGCAATATCAAAACCATGATCTTTTAGTGATATCAAAAGTAAGAATTAAGAGTAATATCAAATTGATGATTTTTTAGTTATATCAAAACTATAATACTTTCGCAATATCAAAAACTTGATTTTTCAGTAATATCAAAACTAGGATCTTTTAGTAATATGAAAACTAAGATTTAAGAGCAATATCAAATTGACGATCTTTTAGTTATATAAAAACTAGTATCTTAAAACCATGATCTTTTAGTAATATCAAAAGTAAGAATTAAGAGTAATATCAAATTTATGATTTTTTAGTAATATCAAAACTATAATACTTTCGAATATCAAAACCTTCTAGTAATATCAAAACTAAGATTTAAGAGCAATATCAAATGTATGATCTTTTAGTTATATAAAAACTAGTATATTTCTGTAATATCAAAACTACGATAAGTTAGTAATACCTAAACAAGGATATTTACTAGTAAACAAAAATAACATTTGATTGCTTTATGATTGGTATTTTTATGGCCTTATGTTTTCTTTTTTTTTTTTCTAGGTGGAAAAGGAGAAAAGGGTGACCCAGGAAACACTAGTATGTATCAACAGTTTTGTGAACAATTGTGTCCATTTGTACAGTTGATTTTGTAATTCCAAATGCACGTTTTGTCACATTAATAGGCAAATCACTTTAAGTTGCATTTCAATATACAAATAATTTTAGAGAATCAGGGATATTTAAGCAATATCAAAACGAGATCAAAACTATGATAATTTAGTTATATTAAAACTATTAAACTTTGAGCAGTATAAAAACTAGGATATTTTCGAAATATAAGACGAGTATCTTTGAGCAATATCAAAAGAAAAATATTTCAGTTATACCAAAACAATGATATTTACTAGTAAACAAACATAACATTTGATTGTTTTGATTGGCATTATCATGGCCTTATATTTTCTGTATTTTTTAGAGGGAAAAGGAGAAAAAGGCGACCCAGGAAACACTGGTATGTATCAACAGTTTTGTAACCAAATTATGTTCATTTGTATACCTTATTTTTGTAATTGCAAATGCACGTTTAAAAAGTTGTCAGATTGATGGGCAAATCGATTTAAGTTGCGTTTCATAATACACATAACTTTTGGGAATCAAGTTTCTTTAAGCAATACCAAAACTAGAATACTTTCGCAATATCAAAACCATGATCTTTTAGTAATATCAAAACTAAGATTTACGAGCAATATCAAATTTATGATCTTTTAGTAAATAAAAAACTAGTATCTTTCAGTAATATCAAAACTAGGATCTTTTAGTAATATGAAAACTAAGATTTAAGAGCAATATCAAATTTATGATCTTTTAGTTATATAAAAACTAGTATCTTTCAAAAACTAAGATACTTTCGCAATATCAAAACCATGATCTTTTAGTAATATCAAAAGTAAGAATTAAGAGTAATATCAAATTTATGATTTTTTAGTAATATCAAAACTATAATACTTTCGCAATATCAAAACTTTCTAGTAATATCAAAACTAAGATTTAAGAGCAATATCAAATGTATGATCTTTTAGTTATATAAAAACTAGTATATTTCTGTAATATCAAAACTACGATAAGTTAGTAATACCTAAACAAGGATATTTACTAGTAAACAAAAATAACATTTGATTGCTTTATGATTAGTATTTTTATGGCCTTATGTTTTCTTTTTTTTTCTAGGTGGAAAAGGAGAAAAGGGTGACCCAGGAAACACTAGTATGTATCAACAGTTTTGTGAACAATTGTGTCCATTTGTACAGTTTATTTTGTTATTCCAAATGCACAATTTGTCACATTTATAGGCAAATCACTTTAAGTTGCATTTCAATATACAAATAATTTTAGAGAATCAGGGATATTTGAGCAATATCAAAACATGATCAAAACTATGATAATTTACTAATATTAAAACTAGTAAACTTTGAGCAATATAAAAACTAGAATATTTTAGAAATATAAGACGAGTATCTTTTAGCAATATCAAAATAAGAATATTTCAGTTATACCAAAACAATGATATTTACTAGTAAACAAACAACATTTGATTGTTTTGTGATTAGCATTATCAAGGCCTTATATTTTCTGTATTTTTTAGAGGGAAAAGGAGAAAAGGGCGACCCAGGAAACACTGGTATGTATCAACAGTTTTATAACCAAATTATGTTCATTTGTACACCTTATTTTTGTAATTGCAAATGCACGTTTTAAAAGTTGTCAGATTGATGGGCAAATCGATGTAAGTTGCGTTTCATAATACACATAACTTTGGGGAAACAAGTATCTTTAAGCAATATCAAAACTAGAATACTTTCGCAATATCAAAAACCATGATCTTTTAGTAATATCAAAACTAAGATTTAAGAGCAATATCAAATTTATGATCTTTTAGTAATACAAAAACTAGTATCTTTCAGTAATATCAAAACTAGGATCTTTTAGTAATATGAAAACTAAGATTTAAGAGCAATATCAAATTTATGATCTTTTGGTTATATAAAAACTAGTATCTTTCAAAAACTAACATACTTTCGCAATATCAAAACCATGATCTTTTAGTAATATCAAAAGTAAGAATTAAGAGTAATATCAAATTTATGATTTTTTAATTATATCAAACTATAATACTTTCGCAATATCAAAACCTTGATCTTTTAGTAATATCAAAACTAAGATTTAAGAGCAATATCAAATAAATGATCTTTTAGTTATATAAAAACTAGTATACTTCAGTACTATCAAAACAAGGATCTTTTAGTAATATGATAACTAAGATTTAAGAGCAATATCAAATTCATGATCTTTTAGTTATATAAAAACTAGTATCTTTCAAAAACTAAGATACTTTCGCAATATCAAAACCATGATCTTTTAGTTATATCAAAAGTAAGAATTAAGAGTAATATCTAATTGATGATTTATTAGTTATATCAAACCTATAATACTTTCGCAATATCAAAAACTTGATCTTTCAGTAATATCAGAACTAAAATTTAAGAGCAATATCAAATGTATGATCTTTTATTTATATAAAAACTAGTATATTTCAGTAATATCAAAACTACGATAAGTTAGTAATACCTAAACAAGGATATTTACTAGTAAACAAAAATGACATTTGATTGCTTTATGATTGGTATTTTTATGGCCTCATGTTTTCTTTTTTTTCTAGGTGGAAAAGGAGAAAAGGGTGACCCAGGAAACACTAGTATGTATCAACAGTTTTGTGAACAATTGTGTCCATTTGTACAGTTTATTTTGTAATTCCAAATGCACGTTTTGTCACATTAATAGGCATATCACTTTAAGTTGCATTTCAATATACAAATAATTTTAGAGAATCAGGGATATTTAAGCAATATCAAAACGAGATCAAAACTATGATAATTTAGTTATATTAAAACTAGTAAACTTTGAGCAGTATAAAAACTAGAATATTTTAGAAATATAAGAAGAGTATCTTTTAGCAATATTAAAATAAGAATATTTCAGTTATACCAAAACAATGATATTTTCTAGTAAACAAACATAACATTTGATTGTTTTATGATTGGCATTATCATGGCCTTATATTTTCTTTTTTTTTTAGAGGGAAAAGGAGAAAAGGGCGACCCAGGAAACACTGGTATGTATCAATAATTTTATAACCAAATTATGTTCATTTGTACACCTTATTTTTGTAATTGCAAATGCACGTGTTAAAAGTTGTCAGATCGATTTAAGTTGCGTTTCATAATACAGATAACTTTGGAGAATCAAGTATCTTTAAACAATATCAAAACTAGAATACTTTCGCCATCTCAAAACCATGATCTTTTATTAATATCAAAACTAAGATTTAAGAACAATATCAAATTTATTATCTTTTAGCAAAATGCAAACTAGTATCTTTCATTAATATTAAAACTAGGATTAGTTAGCAATACCTAAACAAGGATATTTACTAGTAAACAAACATCACATTTGATTGCTTTATGAGTTTTTTGGCCTTATTTTGTCATTATTTTCTAGGTGGAAAAGGAGAAAAGGGTGACCCAGGAAACACTAGTATGTATCAACAGTTTTGTGAACAATTGTGTCCATTTGTACAGTTTATTTTGTAAACGCAAATGCACCTTTTAAAAGTTGTCAGATTGATGCGCAAATCACTTTAAGTTGCATTTCGTTATACAAATAACTTTAGAGAATCAGGGATATTTAAGCAATATCAAAACGAGATCAAAACTATGGTAATTTAGTTATATTAAAACTAGTAAATATTGAGCAATATAAAAACTAGGATATTTTAGGAATATAAGACGAGTATCTTTTATCAATATCAAAATAAAAATATTTCAGTTATACCAAAACAATGATATTTACTAGTAAACAAACATAACACTTGATTGTTTTATGCTTGGCATTATCATGGCCTTATATTTTCTGTATTTTTTAGAGGGAAAAGGAGAAAAAGGCGACCCAGGAAACACTGGTATGTATCAACAGTTTTGTAACCAAATTATGTTCATTTGTACACCTTAGTTTTGTAATTGCAAATGCACGTTTTAAAAGTTGTCAGATTGAGTGGCAAATCGATGTAAGTTGCGTTTCATAATATACATAACTTTGGGGAATCAATTATCTTTAAGCAATATCAAAACTAGAATACTTTCGCAATATCAAAAACCATGATCTTTTAGTAATATCAAAACTAAGATTTAAGAACAATATCAAATTAATTATCTTTTAGTAATATAAAAACTAGTATCTTTCAGTAATATCAAAACTAGGATCTTTTAGTAATATCAAAACTAAGATTTAAGAGCAATATCAAATTTATAATCTTTTAGTCATATAAAAACTAGTATTTTTCAGTAATATTAAAACTAGGATCTTTTAGTAATATGAAAACTAAGATTGAAGAGCAATATCAAATTTATGATCTTTTGGTTATATAAAAACTAGTATCTTTCAAAAACTAACATACTTTCGCAATATCAAAACCATGATCTTTTAGTAATATCAAAAGTAAGAATTAAGAGTAATATCAAATTTATGATTTTTTAGTTATATCAAAACTATAATACTTTCGCAATATCAAAACCTTGATCTTTTAGAAATATCAAAACTAAGATTTAAGAGCAATATCAAATGTATGATCTTTTAGTTATATAAAAACTAGTATACTTCAGTACTATCAAAACTAGGATCTTTTAGTAACATGATAACTAAGATTTAAGAGCAATATCAAATTTCTGATCTTTTAGTTATATAAAAACTAGTATCTTTCAAAAACTAAGATACTTTCGCAATATCAAAACCATGATCTTTTAGTTATATCAAAAGTAAGAATTAAGAGTAATATCAAATTGATGATTTTTTAGTTATATCAAAACTATGATACTTTCGCAATATCAAAAACTTGATTTTTTAGTAATATCAAAACTAAGATTTAAGAGCAATATCAAATGTATGATCTTTTATTTATATAAAAACTAGTATATTTCAGTAATATCAAAACTACGATAAGTTAGTAATACCTAAACAATGATATTAACTAGTAAACAAAAATGACATTTGATTGCTTTATGATTGGTATTTTTATGGCCTTATGTTTTCTTTTTTTTCTAGGTGGAAAAGGAGAAAAGGGTGACCCAGGAAACACTAGTATGTATCAACAGTTTTGTGAACAATTGTGTCCATTTGTACAGTTGATTTTGTAATTCCAAATGCACGTTTTGTCACATTAATAGGCAAATCACTTTAAGTTGCATTTCAATATACAAATAATTTTAGAGAATCAGGGATATTTAAGCAATATCAAAACGAGATCAAAACTATGATAATTTAGTAATATTAAAACTAGTAAACTTTGAGCAGTATAAAAACTAGGATATTTTAGAAATATAAGACGAGTATCTTTGAGCAATATCAAAAGAAAAATATTTCAGTTATACCAAAACAATGATATTTACTAGTAAACAAACATAACATTTGATTGTTTTATGATTGGCATTATCATGGCCTTATATTTTCTGTATTTTTTAGAGGGAAAAGGAGAAAAAGGCGACCCAGGAAACACTGGTATGTATCAACAGTTTTGTAACCAAATTATGTTCATTTGTACACCTTATTTTTGTAATTGCAAATGCACGTTTAAAAAGTTGTCAGATTGATGGGCAAATCGATTTAAGTTGCGTTTCATAATACAGATAACTTTGGGGAATCAAGTATCTTTAAGCAATACCAAAACTAGAATACTTTCGCAATATCAAAACCATGATCTTTTAGTAATATCAAAACTAAGATTTACGAGCAATATCAAATTTATGATCTTTTAGTAAATAAAAAACTAGTATCTTTCAGTAATATCAAAACTAGGATCTTTTAGTAATATGAAAACTAAGATTTAAGAGCAATATCAAATTTATGATCTTTTAGTTATATAAAAACTAGTATCTTTCAAAAACTAAGATACTTTCGGAATATCAAAACCATGATCTTTTAGTAATATCAAAAGTAAGAATTAAGAGTAATATCAAATTTATGATTTTTTAGTAATATCAAAACTATAATACTTTCGCAATATCAAAACCTTCTAGTAATATCAAAACTAAGATTTAAGAGCAATATCAAATGTATGATCTTTTAGTTATATAAAGACTAGTATATTTCTGTAATATCAAAACTACGATAAGTTAGTAATACCTAAACAAGGATATTTACTAGTAAACAAAAATAACATTTGATTGCTTTATGATTGGTATTTTTATGGCCTTATGTTTTCTTTTTTTTCTAGGTGGAAAAGGAGAAAAGGGTGACCCAGGAAACACTAGTATGTATCAACAGTTTTGTGAACAATTGTGTCCATTTGTACAGTTTATTTTGTTATTCCAAATGCACGTTTTGTCACATTTATAGGCAAATCACTTTAAGTTGCATTTCAATATACAAATAATTTTAGAGAATCAGGGATATTTAAGCAATATCAAAACGAGATCAAAACTATGATAATTTAGTAATATTAAAACTAGTAAACTTTGAGCAATATAAAAACTAGGATATTTTAAAAATATAAGACGAGTATCTTTTAGCAATATCAAAATAAGAATATTTCAGTTATACCAAAACAATGATATTTACTAGTACACAAACATAACATTTGATTGTTTTATGATTAGCATTATCATGGCCATATATTTTCTGTATTTTTTAGAGGGAAAAGGAGAAAAGGGTGACCCAGGAAACACTAGTATGTATTAACAGTTTTGTGAACAATTGTGTCCATTTGTACAGTTTATTTTGTTATTCCAAATGCACGATTTGTCACATTTATAGGCAAATCACTTTAAGTTGCATTTCAATATACAAATAATTTTAGAGAATCAGGGATACTGAAGCAATATCAAAACGAGATCAAAACTATGATAATTTAGTAATATTAAAACTAGTAAACTTTGAGCAATATAAAAACTAGGATATTTTAGAAATATAAGACGAGTATCTTTTAGCAATATCAAAATAAGAATATTTCAGTTATACCAAAACAATGATATTTACTAGTAAACAAACATAACATTTGATTGTTTTGTGATTAGCATTATCAAGGACTTATATTTTCTGTATTTTTTAGAGGGAAAAGGAGAAAAGGGCGACCCAGGAAACACTGGTATGTATCAACAGTTTTGTAACCAAATTATGTTCATTTGTACACCTTATTTTTGTAATTGCAAATGCACGTTTTAAAAGTTGTCAGATTGATGGGCAAATCGATGTAAGTTGCGTTTCATAATACACATAACTTTGGGGAATCAAGTATCTTTAAGCAATATCAAAACTAGAATACTTTCGCAATATCAAAAACCATGATCTTTTAGTAATATCAAAACTAAGATTTAAGAGCAATATCAAATTTATGATCTTTTAGTAATATAAAAACTAGTATTTTTAAGTAATATCAAAACTAGGATCTTTTAGTAATATGAAAACTAAGATTTAAGAGCAATATCAAATTTATGATCTTTTGGTTATATAAAAACTAGTATCTTTCAAAAACTAAGATACTTTCGCAATATCAAAACCATGATCTTTTAGTAATATCAAAAGTAAGAATTAAGAGTAATATCAAATTTATGATTTTTTAGTTATATCAAACTATAATACTTTCGCAATATCAAAACCTTGATCTTTTAGTAATATCAAAACTAAGATTTAAGAGCAATATCAAATGTATGATCTTTTAGTTATATAAAAACTAGTATACTTCAGTACTATCAAAACAAGGATCTTTTAGTAATATGATAACTAAGATTTAAGAGCAATATCAAATTTCTGATCTTTTAGTTATATAAAAACTAGTATCTTTCAAAAACTAAGATACTTTCGCAATATCAAAACCATGATCTTTTAGTTATATCAAAAGTAAGAATTAAGAGTAATATCAAATTGATGATTTATTAGTTATATCAAAACTATAATACTTTCGCAATATCAAAAACTTGATCTTTCAGTAATATCAAAACTAAGATTGAAGAGCAATATCAAATGTATGATCTTTTATTTATATAAAAACTAGTATATTTCAGTAATATCAAAACTACGATAAGTTAGTAATACCTAAACAAGGATATTTACTAGTAAACAAAAATGACATTTGATTGCTTTATGATTGGTATTTTTATGGCCTTATGTTTTCTTTTTTTTCTAGGTGGAAAAGGAGAAAAGGGTGACCCAGGAAACACTAGTATGTATCAACAGTTTTGTGAACAATTGTGTCCATTTGTACAGTTTATTTTGTAATTCCAAATGCACGTTTTGTCACATTAATAGGCAAATCACTTTAAGTTGCATTTCAATATACAAATAATTTTAGAGAATCAGGGATATTTAAGCAATATCAAAACGAGATCAAAACTATGATAATTTAGTTATATTAAAACTAGTAAACTTCGAGCAGTATAAAAACTAGAATATTTTAGAAATATAAGAAGAGTATCTTTTAGCAATATCAAAATAAAAATATTTCAGTTATACCAAAACAATGATATTTACTAGTAAACAAACATAACATTTGATTGTTTTATGATTGGCATTATCATGGCCTTATATTTTCTGTATTTTTTAGAGGGAAAAGGAGAAAAGGGTGACCCAGGAAACACTGGTATGTATTAACAGTTTTGTTACCAAATTATGTTCATTTGTACACCTTATTTTTGTAATTGCAAATGCACGTTTTAAAAGTTGTCAGATTGATGGGCAAATCGATTTAAGTTGCGTTTCATAATACAGATAACTTTGGAGAATCAAGTATCTTTGAGCAATATCAAAACTAGAATACTTTCACAATCTCAAAACCATAATCTTTTAGTAATATCAAAACTAAGATTTAAGAGCAATATCAAATTTATGATCTTTTAGTAATATAAAAACTAGTATCTTTCAGTAGTATCAACTAGGATATTTTAGTAATATAAAAACTAAGATTTAAGAGCAATATCAAATTTATGATCTTTTAGTTATATAAAAACTAGTGTCTTTCAAAAACTAAGATACTTTCGCAATATCAAAACCATGATCTTTTAGTAATATCAAAAGTAAGAATTAAGAGTAATATCAAATTTATGATTTTTTAGTAATATCAAAACTATAATACTTTCGCAATATTAAAACCATGATCTTTTAGTAATATTAAAACTAAAATTTAAAAGCAATATCAAATTTATGATCTTTTAGTAACATAAAAACAAGTATCTTTCAGCAATATCTAAACTAAGATAAGTTATTTATACCTAAACAAGAATATGTACTAGTAAACAAATATCACATTTGATTGCTTTATGATTGGTATTTTCATGGGAATTTTTTTTCATTATTTTCTAGGTGAAAAAGGAGAAAAGGGAGACCCAGGAAACACTGGTATGTATCAACAGTTTTGTGATCAATTGTGTCCATTTGTACAGTTTATTTTGTAAATTCAAATGCAGGTTTTAAAAGTTGTCAGATTGATGGGCAAATCACTTGAATATAAAAAGGAAGATGTGGTATGATTGCCAATGAGACAACTATCCACAAAAGACACCAAAATGACACAGACAAAAACAACTAAATGTCACCGAACGGCCTTCAACAAGGAGCAAAGCCCATACCGCATTTAAGCCCATACCGCATATGCACTTAAGTTGCATTTCAATATACAAATAACTTAAGAGAATCAGGGATATTTAAGCAATATCAAAACGAGAGAATACCTAAGCAATATCAATACTATGATCGTGTAGTAAAATTAAAACTAGTAAACTTTGAGCAATATCAAAACTAGGATATTAAAGTTATATAAGAATAGTATCTTTTAGCAATATCAAACTAAGGATATTTAAGTAATATCAAAACAAGGATATTGACTAGTAAACAAACATAACATTTGATTGTTTTATGATTGGTATCATCATGGCATCATATGTTCTATATTTTCTAGGGGGAAAAGGAGAAAAAGGTGACCCAGGAAACACTGGTATGTATCAACAGTTTTGTAACCAAATTATGTTCATTTGTACACCTTATTTTTGTAATTGCAAATACACGTTTTAAGCAATATCAAAACTAGAATACTTTCGCAATATCAAAACCATGATCTTTTAGTAATTTCAAAAGAATGATTTAAGAGCAATATCAAATTTATGATTTTTGAGTAATATTAAAACTAGAATACTTTCGCAATATCAAAACCCTGATCTTTTAATAATATCAAAACTAAGATTTAAGAGCAATATCAAATTTATGATCTTTTAGCAATATAAAAACTAGTATCCTTCAGTAATATCAAAACTAGGATAAATTAGTAATACCTAAACAAGGATATTTCCTAGTAAACAAACATAACATTTGATTGCTATATGATTAGTATTTTCATGGCCTTATGTTTTCTATATTTTCTAGGTGGAAAAGGAGAAAAGGGTGACCCAGGAAACACAAGTATGTATCAACAGTTTTGTGATCAATTGTGTCCATTTGTACAGTTTATTTTGTAAATGCACGTTTTAAAAGTTGTCACATTAATTGGTAAATCAATTTAAGTTGCATTTCAATATACAAATAACTTTAGAGAATCGGGGATATTTAAGCAATATCAAAACAAGAATACCTTAGCAATATCAAAACTATGATAGTTTGGTAAAATTAAAACTAGTAAACTTTGAGCAATATCAAAACTAGGATATTTTAGTAATAAAAGACCAGTATACTTTAACAATTTTTGTAATTGCAAATGCACGTTTTAAAAGTTGTCAGATTGATGAGTAAAATCGATTTAAGTTGCATTCCATTATACAGATAACTTAGGAGAATCAAATATCTTTAAGCAATACCAAAACTAGAATATTTTCGCAAGATCAAAACTAAGATTCTTTAGTAATATCAATCAAGGATCTTTTAGTAATATCAAAACTAGTATCTTTTAGAAATATAAAAACTAGGATATTTTAGTAATGCATAAACAAGGATATTTATTAGTAAACAAACATAACATTGGATTGTTTTATAATTGGTATTTTCATGGCCTTATATTTTCTATATTTTCCAGGAGAAAAAGGAGAACCAGGAAACAATGGAAACAATGGTATGTATCAACAGTTTTGTAAGAAAATTGTGTCCATTTGTAAAGTTTATTTTGTAAATACAAATGCACATTTAAAAAAATGACAGATTGATGGGCAAATAAATTTAAGGTGCATTTAATTATACAAATAACTTTAGAGAATCATGTATCTTTAAGCAATATCAAAACTCGAATACTTTCGAAATATTAAAACTAAGAATTTTTGAGTAATATCAAGACTAGTAAACTTTAGCAATATCAAAACCATGATCTTTTAGTAATATCAAAACTAGTATCTTTTAGTAATGCCTAAACAAGGATATTTACTAGTAAACAAACATAACATTGGATTGTTTTATGACTGGTATTTTCATGGCCTTATATTTTTTATATTTTCCAGGAGAAAAAGGAGAACCAGGAAACAATGGAATCAATGGTATGCATCAACAGTTTTGTACGAAAATTGTGTCCATTTGTAAAGTTCATTTAAGTTCAAAGGTTGTCAAATTGATGGGCAAATCAATCTAAGTTGCAGTTCATTATACAAGTAACTTTAGAGAATCAGGGATATTTAAGCAATTTCAAAACTAGAATACCTTAGCAATATCAAAACTATGATCGTTTAGTAATAATAAAACTTTGGGCAATATTAAAACTAGGATATTTTAGTTATATAAGACTAGTATCTTTTAGCAATATCAAAATTAGGACATTTTAGTAATACCAAAACAATGATATTTACTAGTAAACAAACTAACCACTTGATTGTTTTATGATTGGTATTGTCATTGCTTTATATTTTCTATATTTTCTAGGGGGAAAAGGAGAAAAGGGTGACCCAGGAAACACTGGTATGTATCAAATTTTTGTTACCAAATTGAATGCATTTATACAGTTTATTTTGTAAATGCAAATACGCGTTTTAAAAGTTGTCAGATCGATGAGCAAATCACTTTGAGTTGCATTTCATTATACAGATAACATTAGAAGAATCAAGTATCTTTAAGCTATATCAAAACTAGAATACTTTCGCAATATCAAAACAAAGATTCTTTAGTTATATCAAAACTAGCAAACTTTAGCAATATCAAAACCATGATCTTTTAGTAATATCAAAACTAGTATCTTTTAGTAAAGCCTTAACAAGGATAGTTACTAGTAAACAAACATACCATTGTATTGTTTTATGATTGGTATTTTCATGGCCTTATATTTTCTATATTTTCCAGGAGAAAAAGGAGAACCAGGAAACAATGGAAACAATGGTATGTATCAACAGTTTTGTAAGAAAATTGTCTCCATTTGTAAAGGATATTTTGTAAATGCAAATGCACATTTAAAAGGATGTCAGGTTGATGGGCAAATCAATTTAAGTTGCATTTCATTATACAAATAACTTTAGGAATCAGGGATATTTAAGCAAAATCAAAACTAGAATACCTCAGCAATATCAAAACTCTGATCGTTTAGTAATATTAAAACTAGGATCTTTGAGCAATATTAAAACTAGGATATTTTAGTAATTAAGACTAGTATCTTTTAGCAATATCAAAATTAGGATATTTTAGTAATACTAAAACAAGGATATGTACTAGTAAACAAACTAACCACTTGATTGTTTAATGATTGGTATTGTCATTGCCTTATATTTTCTATATTTTCTAGGGGGAAAAGGAGAAAAGGGTGACCCAGGAAACACTGGTATGTATCAACTTTTTTGTAACCAAATTGTGTCCATACAGTTTATTTTGTAAATGCAAATACACGTCTTAAAAGATGTCAGATTGATGGGTAAATCACTTTGAGTTACATTTCGTTATACGGATAACATTAGAGAATCAAGTATTTTTAAGCAATATCAAAACTAAAATACTTTCGCAAAATCAAAACTAAGATTCCTTAGTAATATACAAACTAGTAAACTTTAGCAATATCAAAACCATGATCTTTTAGCAATATCAAAACTAGTATCTTTTAGTAATATCAAAACTAAGATATTTTAATAATGCCTAAACAAGGATATTTACTAGTAAACAAACAAAACATTGGATTTTTTTATCATTGGTATTTTCATGGCACTATATTTTCTATATTTTCCAGGAGAGAAAGGGGAACCAGGAAACAATGGAAGCAATGGTATGTATCAACAGTTTTGTAAGAAAATTGTGTCCATTTGTAAAGTTTATTTTGTAAATGCAAATGCACATTTAAAAGGATGTCAGAATGATGGGCAAATAACTTTAAGTTGCATTTCATTATACAAATAACTTTAGAGAATCAGGGATATTTAAGCAATATCAAAAATAGAATACCTTAGCAATATCAAAACTTTGATCGTTTAGTAATATTAAAACTAAGATCTTTGAGCAATATTATAACTAAGATATTTTAGTAATATAAGACTAGTATCTTTTAGCAATATCAAAATTAGGATATTTTAGTAATACCAAAACAAGAATATTTGCTAGTAAACAAACTAACCACTTGATTGTTTTATGATTGGTATTGTCATGGCCTTATATTTTTGTATATTTTCTAGGGGGAAAAGGAGAAAATGGTGATCCAGGAAACACTGGTATGTATCAACTTTTTTGTAACCAAATTGTGTCCATTTGTACAGTTTATTTTGTAAATGCAAATACGCGTTTAAAAAGTTGTCAGATTGATGAGCAAATCACTTTAAGTTGCATTTCGTTATACAGATAACATTAGAGAATCAGGTATCTTTAAGCAATATCAAAACTCGAATACTTTCGCAATATTAAAACTAAGAATCTTTAGTAATATCAAAACTAGTAAACTTTCGCAATATCAAAACCATGATCTTTTAGTAATATCAAAACTAGTATCTTTTAGTAATATCAAAACTAGGATATTTTAGTAATGCCTAAACAAGGATATTTACTAGTAAACAAACAAAACATTGGATTTTTTTATGATTGGTATTTTCACGGCCTTATATTTTCTATATTTTCTAGGAGGAAAAGGAGAAAAGGGTGACCCAGGAAACACTGGTATGTATCAACTTTTTTGTAAATAGTGTCCATTTGTACAGTTTATTTTGTAAATGCAAATTCGTCTTTTAAAATTGTCAGATTGATGAGCAAATCACTTTGAGTTGCATTTCATTATACAGATAACATTAGAGAATCAGGTATCTTTAAGCAATATCAAAACTCGAATACTTTCGCAATATCAAAACTAAGAATCTTTAGTAATATCAAGACTAGTAAACTTTAGCAATATCAAAACCATGATCTTTTAGTAATATCAAAACTAGGATATTTTAGTAATGCCTAAACAAGGATATTTTCTAGTAAACAAACAAAACATTGGATTTTTTTATGATTGGTATTTTCATGGCCTTATATTTTCTATATTTTCCAGGAGAGAAAGGAGAACCAGGAAACAATGGAAACAATGGTATGTATCAACAGTTTTGTAAGAAATTTGAGTCCATTTGTAAAATTTACTTTGTAAATGCAAATGCACATTTAAAAGGATGTCAGATTGATGGGCAAATCAATTTAAGGTGCATTTCATTATACAAATAACTTTAGAGAATCAGGGATAGTTAAGCAATATCAAAATTAGAATACCTTAGCAATATCAAAACTTTAATCGATTAGTAATATTGAAACTAGGATCTTTAAGCAATATTAAAACTAGGATATTTTAGTAATTTAAGACTATTATCCTTTAGCAATATCAATATTAGGATATTTTAGTAATACCAAAACAAGAATATTTATCAGTAAACAAACTAACCACTTGATTGTTTTATGATTGGTATTGTCATGGCCTTATATTTTTTATATTTTCTAGGGGGAAAAGGAGTAAAGGGTGATCCAGGAAACACTGGTATGTATCAATATTTTTGTAACCAAATTGTGTCCATTTGTACAGTTTATTTTGTAAATGCAAATACGCGTTTTAAAAATTGTCAGATTAATGAGTAAATCACTTTGAGTTGCATTTCATTATACAGATAACATTAGAGAATCAGGTATCTTTAAGCAATATTAAAACTAGAATACCTTCGCAATGTTAAAACTAAGAATCTTTAGTAATATCAAGACTAGTAAACTTTAGTAATATCAAATAGTTATCAAAGGTACCAGTCTTATAATTTAGTACGCCAGACGCGCGTTTCGGCTACATAAGACTCATCAGTGACGCTCAAACTAAAATATTTATAAAGCCAATCAAGTACAAAGTTGAAGAGCATTGAGGATCCAAAATTCCAAAAAGCTTTGCCAAATACGGCTAAGGTAATCTATGCCTGGGATAAGAAAATCCTTTGTTTTTCGAAAAAGTCTAAAGTTTTGTAAACAGGAAATTTATAAAAATGATCACATTATTGATATTCATGTCAACACCGAAGTGTTGACTACTGGGCTGGTGATACCATTGGGGACGAAACGTCCACCAGCAGTGGCATCGACCCAGTGGTGTTAATAGTTATCAAAGGTCCCAGGATTATAATTTAGTACGCCAGACGCACGTTTCGTCTACATAAGACTCATCAGTGACGCTCAAATTAAAATATTTATAAAGCCAAACAAGTAAAACGTTGAAGAGCATTGAGGATCCAAAATTCCAAAAAGTTGTGCCAAATACGGCTAAGAAAATCTAAGCCTGGGATAAGAAAATCCTTTGTTTTTCGAAAAATGCAAAGTTTTGTAAACAGGAAATTTATAAAAATGACCACATTATTGATATTCATGTCAACACCGAAGTGTTGACTACTGGGCTGGTGATACCCTCGGGGACGAAACGTCCACCAGCAGTGGCATCGACCCAGTGGTGTAAATAGTTATCAAAGGTACCATGATTATAATTTAGTACGCCAGATATTTTAGTAATGCCTAAACAAGGATATTTACTAGTAAACAAACTAATCACTTGATTGTTGTATGATTGGTATTGTCATTGCCTTATATCTTTTATATTTTCTAGGGGGAAAAGGAGAAAAGGGTGATCCAGGAAACACTGGTATGTATCAACTTTTTTGTAACCAAATTGTGTCTATTTGTACAGTTTATTTTGTAAATGCAAATACGCGTTTTAAAAGTTGTCAGATTGTTGAGTAAATCACTTTGAGTTGCATTTCATTATACAGATAATATTAGAGAATCAGGTATTTTTAAGCAATATCAAAACTAAAATACTTTCGCAAAATCAAAACTAAGATTCCTTAGTAATATACAAACTAGTAAACTTTAGCAATATCAAAACCATGATCTTTTAGCAATATCAAAACTAGTATCTTTTAGTAATATCAAAACTAAGATATTTTAATAATGCCTAAACAAGGATATTTACTAGTAAACAAACAAAACATTGGATTTTTTTATCATTGGTATTTTCATGGCACTATATTTTCTATATTTTCCAGGAGAGAAAGGGGAACCAGGAAACAATGGAAGCAATGGTATGTATCAACAGTTTTGTAAGAAAATTGTGTCCATTTGTAAAGTTTATTTTGTAAATGCAAATGCACATTTAAAAGGATGTCAGAATGATGGGCAAATAACTTTAAGTTGCATTTCATTATACAAATAACTTTAGAGAATCAGGGATATTTAAGCAATATCAAAACTTTGATCGTTTACATCATGGTTTAGTAATATTAAAACTAGGATCTTTGAGCAATATTATAACTAAGATATTTTAGTAATATAAGACTAGTATCTTTTAGCAATATCAAAATTAGGATATTTTAGTAATACCAAAACAAGAATATTTGCTAGTAAACAAACTAACCACTTGATTGTTTTATGATTGGTATTGTCATGGCCTTATATTTTTTTTATATTTTCTAGGGGGAAAAGGAGAAAAAGGTGATCCAGGAAACACTGGTATGTATCAACTTTTTTGTAACCAAATTGTGTCTATTTGTACAGTTTATTTTGTAAATGCAAATACGCGTTTTAAAAGTTGTCAGATTGTTGAGTAAATCACTTTGAGTTGCATTTCATTATACAGATAATATTAGAGAATCAGGTATTTTTAAGCAATATCAAAACTAAAATACTTTCGCAAAATCAAAACTAAGATTCCTTAGTAATATACAAACTAGTAAACTTTAGCAATATCAAAACCATGATCTTTTAGCAATATCAAAACTAGTATCTTTTAGTAATATCAAAACTAAGATATTTTAATAATGCCTAAACAAGGATATTTACTAGTAAACAAACAAAACATTGGATTTTTTTATCATTGGTATTTTCATGGCACTATATTTTCTATATTTTCCAGGAGAGAAAGGGGAACCAGGAAACAATGGAAGCAATGGTATGTATCAACAGTTTTGTAAGAAAATTGTGTCCATTTGTAAAGTTTATTTTGTAAATGCAAATGCACATTTAAAAGGATGTCAGAATGATGGGCAAATAACTTTAAGTTGCATTTCATTATACAAATAACTTTAGAGAATCAGGGATATTTAAGCAATATCAAAACTTTGATCGTTTACATCATGGTTTAGTAATATTAAAACTAGGATCTTTGAGCAATATTATAACTAAGATATTTTAGTAATATAAGACTAGTATCTTTTAGCAATATCAAAATTAGGATATTTTAGTAATACCAAAACAAGAATATTTGCTAGTAAACAAACTAACCACTTGATTGTTTTATGATTGGTATTGTCATGGCCTTATATTTTTTTATATTTTCTAGGGGGAAAAGGAGAAAAAGGTGATCCAGGAAACACTGGTATGTATCAACTTTTTTGTAACCAAATTGTGTCCATTTGTACAGTTTATTTTGTAAATGCAAATATGCGTTTAAAAAGTTGTCAGATTGATGAGCAAATCACTTTAAGTTGCATTTCATTATACAGATAACTTTAGAGAATCAGGTATCTTTAAGCAATATCAAAACTAGAATAATATTGCAATATCAAAACGAAGAATCTTTAGTAATATCAAAACTAGTAAACTTAAGCAATATCAAAACCATGATATTTTAGTAATATCAAAACTAGGATATTTTAGTAATGCCTAAACAAGGATATTTACTAGTAAACAAACATAACATTGGATTGTTTTATGATTGGTATTTTCATGGCCTTATATTTTCTATATTTTCCAGGAGAAAAAGGAGAACCAGGAAAAAATGGAAGCAATGGTATGTATCAACAGTTTTGTAAGAAAATTGTGTTCATTTGTAAAGTTAATTAAGAATTGTGTAATTTAGTTTTCATATGTATAATATATAAGGCAAGACAACTGTGCTTCTAATAGTGGTTTAAAAAACAGAAACACAAATATATATATATATATATATATATATAATCCCTTAATATTTTCATTTTTCTTTTAAAATACGACATTTAAAGGTTTCTTTTATATTAATTATATTTTAATGTTTGCTCAATTTCTGTTCATAGGAAAAGATGGAACAAATGGAATAGACGGAAACGATGGAAATGACGGAAGTAATGGAATAGACGGAAAAGATGGAAATGACGGAACTAATGGAATAGACGGAAAAGATGGAAATGACGGAAAAGATGGAAATGACGGAACTAATGGAATAGACGGAAAAGATGGAAATGACGGAAAAGATGGAAATGACGGAACTAATGGAATAGACGGAAAAGATGGAACAAATGGAATAAACGGTAAGGATATGGATATATGTGTGCGTATTATAATCAGTGCATGTAATATTACGTGCAAAAACTGTTTGAATTTTATGTGAATGGTTTCAGGAAGACAGTAGTGGCCATCTTTATTACGCATGTTGTATGTTTGTCTGTCAATTTCATAAAAGATCCGCTCTATGAATTTCAAAATATATGTTTACCGACAAAACTAAGACATAAGTAATACGTATATTGTAAAATTACAATTTAAGTCTTCGATTCGTAATTGATAAACACTAAAATAATATTAACGCTTTATTGACTATTTATGTGTCTGAATACATTGCAAATAAATAAAACTTTCCCCAGATTGTGATTTTGATTGAATTATGTACTGAACAAATGTTTTTTCTATAGCAAAATATCATTGCATTTTAACTATAATCGTTTTTGCAACAAATAGTGCGGTTTGTTCGCACAAAAAAAAAATGAAAACTGTGATAGGCATTTTGCTTACAGTGTTGTCTTAAAATTTAATAAAAAGACATTAATAGTTATCATTTCTTGTCCACTAATGAACGGAATAATTTGTACTATAATGGGATCTCATTAACAGTCTGCATTCTCCATGCCTTCAACAATGTATCATTATCAAAATATAAAAAAAGGTTCGAAAGGAGACAAAGGAGATGCAGGTAAGGTCTCAATATTGAAGTGTATTTCTAAGTTAATCATCCTGTGAATACAATTTCTAAAATGTTATTCTACGATTTTACATTTCACATCTTTCGTCCACCTTAGTGCTTAGAGACAAATATTGACAGAACTGTGCAGTTTGTAAATATTCGTCACAGCGTAACGAATCAAATGGCACTATGTTAAGTTTAAATAATTTGTCTTATTTATGGTCTGTTATATCAATCTTCCTGTGAATATATGTAATTCATATCAAAATAACTATAACGAAAATTGTTTGTTTTGCATAATTTTTTCCCTAAAATTCATTTTGTTATGGTTTACTTCTATAAAAGAGGGACGAAAGATACATGTACTAGAGGGATATATATATATATATATAATCCCTTAATATTTTCATTTTTCTTTTAAAATAAGACATTTAAATGTTTCTTTTATATTAATTATATTTTAATGTTTGCTCAATTTCTGTTCATAGGAAAAGATGGAACAAATGGAATAGACGGAAACGATGGAAATGACGGAACTAATGGAATAGACGGAAAAGATGGAAATGACGGAACTAATGGAATAGACGGAAAAGATGGAACAAATGGAATAGACGGTAAGGATATGGATATATGTGTGCGTATTATAATCAGTGCATGTAATATTACGTGCAAAAACTGTTTTAATTTTATGTGAATGGTTTCAGGAAGACAGTAGTGGCCATCTTTATTACGCATGTTGTATGTTTGTCTGTCAATTTCATAAAAGATCCGCTCTATGAATTTCAAAATATATGTTTACCGACAAAACTAAGACATAAGTAATACGTATATTGTAAAATTACAATTTAAGTCTTCGATTCGTAATTGATAAACACTAAAATAATATTAACGCTTTATTGACTATTTATGTGTCTGAATACATTGCAAATAAATAAAACTTTCCCCAGATTGTGATTTTGATTGAATTATGTACTGAACAAATGTTTTTTTCTATAACAAAATATCATTGCATTTTAACTATAATCGTTTTTGCACCAAATAGTGCGGTTTGTTCGCACAAAAAAAAATGAAAACTGTGATAGGCATTTTGCTTACAGTGTTGTCTTAAAATTTAATAAAAAGACATTAATAGTTATCATTTCTTATCCACTAATGAACGGAATAATTTGTACTATAATGGGATCTCATTAACAGTCTGCATTCTCCATGCCTTCAACAATGTATCATTATCAAAATATAAAAAAAGGTTCGAAAGGAGACAAAGGAGATGCAGGTAAGGTCTCAATATTGAAGTGTATTTCTAAGTTAATCATCCTGTGAATACAATTTCTAAAATGTTATTCTACGATTTTACATTTCACATCTTTCGTCCACCTTAGTGCTTAGAGACAAATATTGACAGAACTGTGCAGTTTGTAAATATTCGTCACAGCGTAACGAATCAAATGGCACTATGTTAAGTTTTAATAATTTGTCTTATTTATGGTCTGTTATATCAATCTTCCTGTGAATATATGTAATTAATAAAAAATAACTATAACGAAAATTGTTTGTTTTGCATAATTTTTTTCCTAAAATTCATTTTGTTATGGTTTACTTCTATAAAAGAGGGACGAAAGATACATGTACTAGAGGGACATATATATATATATATATATATATAATCCCTTAATATTTTCATTTTTCTTTTAAAATAAGACATTTAAATGTTTCTTTTATATTAATTATATTTTAATGTTTGCTCAATTTCTGTTCATAGGAAAAGATGGAACAAATGGAATAGACGGAAACGATGGAAATGACGGAACTAATGGAATAGACGGAAAAGATGGAAATGACGGAACAAATGGAATAGACGGAAAAGATGGAACTAATGGAATAAACGGTAAGGATATGGATATATGTGTGCGTATTATAATCAGTGCATGTAATATTACGTGCAAAAACTGTTTGAATTTTATGTGAATGGTTTCAGGAAGACAGTAGTGGCCATCTTTATTACGCATGCTGTATGTTTGTCTGTCAATTTCATAAAAGATCCGCTCTGTGAATTTCAAAATATATGTTTACCGACAAAACTAAGACATAAGTAATACGTATATTGTAAAATTACAATTTAAGTCTTCGATTCGTAATTGATAAACACTAAAATAATATTAACGCTTTATTGACTATTTATGTGTCTGAATACATTGCAAATAAATAAAACTTTCCCCAGATTGTGATTTTGATTGAATTATGTACTGAACAAATGTTTTTTCTATAGCAAAATATCATTGCATTTTAACTATAATCGTTTTTACAACAAATAGTGCGGTTTGTTCGCACAAAAAAAAAATGAAAACTGTGATAGGCATTTTGCTTACAGTGTTGTCTTAAAATTTAATAAAAAGACATTAATAGTTATCATTTCTTATCCACTAATGAACGGAATAATTTGTACTATAATGGGATCTCATTAACAGTCTGCATTCTCCATGCCTTCAACAATGTATCATTATCAAAATATAAAAAAAAGGTTCGAAAGGAGACAAAGGAGATGCAGGTAAGGTCTCAATATTGAAGTGTATTTCTAAGTTAATCATCCTGTGAATACAATTTCTAAAATGTTATTCTACGATTTTACATTTCACATCTTTCGTCCACCTTAGTGCTTAGAGACAAATATTGACAGAACTGTGCAGTTTGTAAATATTCGTCACAGCGTAACGAATCAAATGGCACTATGTTAAGTTTTAATAATTTGTCTTATTTATGGTCTGTTATATCAATCTTCCTGTGAATATATGTAATTAATAAAAAATAACTATAACGAAAATTGTTTGTTTTGCATAATTTTTTTCCTAAAATTCATTTTGTTATGGTTTACTTCTATAAAAGAGGGACGAAAGATACATGTACTAGAGGGACATATATATATATATATATATATAATCCCTTAATATTTTCATTTTTCTTTTAAAATAAGACATTTAAATGTTTCTTTTATATTAATTATATTTTAATGTTTGCTCAATTTCTGTTCATAGGAAAAGATGGAACAAATGGAATAGACGGAAACGATGGAAATGACGGAACTAATGGAATAGACGGAAAAGATGGAAATGACGGAACAAATGGAATAGACGGAAAAGATGGAACTAATGGAATAAACGGTAAGGATATGGATATATGTGTGCGTATTATAATCAGTGCATGTAATATTACGTGCAAAAACTGTTTGAATTTTATGTGAATGGTTTCAGGAAGACAGTAGTGGCCATCTTTATTACGCATGCTGTATGTTTGTCTGTCAATTTCATAAAAGATCCGCTCTATGAATTTCAAAATATATGTTTACCGACAAAACTAAGACATAAGTAATACGTATATTGTAAAATTACAATTTAAGTCTTCGATTCGTAATTGATAAACACTAAAATAATATTAACGCTTTATTGACTATTTATGTGTCTGAATACATTGCAAATAAATAAAACTTTCCCCAGATTGTGATTTTGATTGAATTATGTACTGAACAAATGTTTTTTCTATAGCAAAATATCATTGCATTTTAACTATAATCGTTTTTCCAACAAATAGTGCGGTTTGTTCGCACAAAAAAAAATGAAAACTGTGATAGGCATTTTGCTTACAGTGTTGTCTTAAAATTTAATAAAAAGACATTAATAGTTATCATTTCTTATCCACTAATGAACGGAATAATTTGTACTATAATGGGATCTCATTAACAGTCTGCATTCTCCATGCCTTCAACAATGTATCATTATCAAAATATAAAAAAAGGTTCGAAAGGAGACAAAGGAGATGTAGGTAAGGTCTCAATATTGAAGTGTATTTCTAAGTTAATCATCCTGTGAATACAATTTCTAAAATGTTATTCTACGATTTTACATTTCACATCTTTCGTCCACCTTAGTGCTTAGAGACAAATATTGACAGAACTGTGCAGTTTGTAAATATTCGTCACAGCGTAACGAATCAAATGGCACTATGTTAAGTTTTAATAATTTGTCTTATTTATGGTCTGTTATATCAATCTTCCTGTGAATATATGTAATTAATAAAAAATAACTATAACGAAAATTGTTTGTTTTGCATAATTTTTTTCCTAAAATTCATTTTGTTATGGTTTACTTCTATAAAAGAGGGACGAAAGATACATGCACTAGAGGGATATATATATATATATAATCCCTTAATATTTTCATTTTTCTTTTAAAATAAGACATTTAAATGTTTCTTTTATATTAATTATATTTTAATGTTTGCTCAATTTCTGTTCATAGGAAAAGATGGAACAAATGGAATAGACGGAAACGATGGAAATGACGGAACTAATGGAATAGACGGAAAAGATGGAAATGACGGAACTAATGGAATAGACGGAAAAGATGGAAATGACGGAACTAATGGAATAGACGGAAAATATGGAAATGACGGAAAAGATGGAAATGACGGAACTAATGGAATAGACGGAAAAGATGGAACAAATGGAATAGACGGTAAGGATATGGATATATGTGTGCGTATTATAATCAGTGCATGTAATATTACGTGCAAAAACTGTTTGAATTTTATGTGAATGGTTTCAGGAAGACAGTAGTGGCCATCTTTATTACGCATGTTGTATGTTTGTCTGTCAATTTCATAAAAGATCCGCTCTATGAATTTCAAAATATATGTTTACCGACAAAACTAAGACATAAGTAATACGTATATTGTAAAATTACAATTTAAGTCTTCGATTCGTAATTGATAAACACTAAAATAATATTAACGCTTTATTGACTATTTATGTGTCTGAATACATTGCAAATAAATAAAACTTTCCCCAGATTGTGATTTTGATTGAATTATGTACTGAACAAATTTTTTTTCTATAGCAAAATATCATTGCATTTTAACTATAATCGTTTTTGCAACAAATAGTGCGTTTTGTTCGCACAAAAAAAAATGAAAACTGTGATAGGCATTTTGCTTACAGTGTTGTCTTAAAATTTAATAAAAAGACATTAATAGTTATCATTTCTTATCCACTAATGAACGGAATAATTTGTACTATAATGGGATCTCATTAACAGTCTGCATTCTCCATGCCTTCAACAATGTATCATTATCAAAATATAAAAAAAGGTTCGAAAGGAGACAAAGGAGATGCAGGTAAGGTCTCAATATTGAAGTGTATTTCTAAGTTAATCATCCTGTGAATACAATTTCTAAAATGTTATTCTACGATTTTACATTTCACATCTTTCGTCCACCTTAGTGCTTAGAGACAAATGTTGACAGAACTGTGCAGTTTGTAAATATTCGTCACAGCGTAACGAATCAAATGGCACTATGTTAAGTTTTAATAATTTGTCTTATTTATGGTCTGTTATATCAATCTTCCTGTGAATATATGTAATTAATAAAAAAATAACTAAAACGAAAATTGTTTGTTTTGCATAATTTTTTTCCTAAAATTCATTTTGTTATGGTTTACTTCTATAAAAGAGGGACGAAAGATACATGTACTAGAGGGATATATATATATATATATATATAATACCTTAATATTTTCATTTTTCTTTTAAAATAAGACATTTAAATGTTTCTTTTATATTAATTATATTTTAATGTTTGCTCAATTTCTGTTCATAGGAAAAGATGGAACAAATGGAATAGACGGAAACGATGGAAATGACGGAACTAATGGAATAGACGGAAAAGATGGAAATGACGGAACTAATGGAATAGACGGAAAAGATGGAAATGACGGAACTAATGGAATAGACGGAAAAGATGGAAATGACGGAAAAGATGGAAATGACGGAACTAATGGAATAGACGGAAAAGATGGAACAAATGGAATAGACGGTAAGGATATGGATATATGTGTGCGTATTATAATCAGTGCATGTAGTATTACGTGCAAAAACTGTTTGAATTTTATGTTAATGGTTTCAGGAAGACAGTAGTGGCCATCTTTATTACACATGTTGTATGTTTGTCTGTCAATTTCATAAAAGATCCGCTCTATGAATTTCAAAATATATGTTTACCGACAAAACTAAGACATAAGTAATACGTATATTGTAAAATTACAATTTAAGTCTTCGATTCGTAATTGATAAACACTAAAATAATATTAACGCTTTATTGACTATTTATGTGTCTGAATACATTGCAAATAAATAAAACTTTCCCCAGATTGTGATTTTGATTGAATTATGTACTGAACAAATGTTTTTTTCTATAGCAAAATATCATTGCATTTTAACTATAATCGTTTTTGCAACAAATAGTGCGGTTTGTTCGCACAAAAAAAAATGAAAACTGTGATAGGCATTTTGCTTACAGTGTTGTCTTAAAATTTAATAAAAAGACATTAATAGTTATCATTTCTTATCCACTAATGAACGGAATAATTTGTACTATAATGGGATCTCCTTAACAGTCTGCATTCTCCATGCCTTCAACAATGTATCATTATCAAAATATAAAAAAAGGTTCGAAAGGAGACAAAGGAGATGCAGGTAAGGTCTCAATATTGAAGTGTATTTCTAAGTTAATCATTCTGTGAATACAATTTCTAAAATGTTATTCTACGATTTTACATTTCACATCTTTCGTCCACCTTAGTGCTTAGAGACAAATATTGACAGAACTGTGCAGTTTGTAAATATTCGTCACAGCGTAACGAATCAAATGGCACTATGTTAAGTTTTAATAATTTGTCTTATTTGTGGTCTGTTATATCAATCTTCCTGTGAATATATGTAATTAATAAAAAAATAACTAAAACGAAAATTGTTTGTTTTGCATAATTTTTTTCCTAAAATTCATTTTGTTATGGTTTACTTCTATAAAAGAGGGACGAAAGATACATGTACTAGAGGGATATATATATATATATATATAATCCCTTAATATTTTCATTTTTCTTTTAAAATAAGACATTTAAATGTTTCTTTTATATTAATTATATTTTAATGTTTGCTCAATTTCTGTTCATAGGAAAAGATGGAACAAATGGAATAGACGGAAACGATGGAAATGACGGAACTAATGGAATAGACGGAAAAGATGGAAATGACGGAACTAATGGAATAGACGGAAAAGATGGAAATGACGGAAAAGATGGAAATGACGGAAAAGATGGAAATGACGGAACTAATGGAATAGACGGAAAAGATGGAACAAATGGAATAGACGGTAAGGATATGGATATATGTGTGCGTATTATAATCAGTGCATGTAATATTACGTGCAAAAACTGTTTGAATTTTATGTGAATGGTTTCAGGAAGACAGTAGTGGCCATCTTTATTACGCATGTTGTATGTTTGTCTGTCAATTTCATAATATATGTTTACCGACAAAACTAAGACATAAGCAATACGTATATTGTAAACGTATATTGAGCAAACATTAAAATTCATTCATGGTTTACTTCTATAAAAGAGGGACGAAAGATACATGTACTAGAGGGATAGTCAAACTCATAAATCGAAAATAAATCGAGAATTAACAACACGAACCCCACCAACAACTAGGGGTGATCTCATGTGCTCCGGAAGGGTAAGTAGGTCCTGCTTCACATGTGGCACCAGTCGTGTTGCTTATAAGATAACAAATCCGGTAAATAGTCTAATTCGGTAGGTCACATTTATGAATGGGAAGGGGATTTTAGTTACAACGTAAGGAACATATCCGATATAATTTGTGAAACGGTTATTTCATAACGGTCAACCAACTCGTGATGGCGTCCGTAAAATTTACGAAGAGATGATTTCAACTTCACCATTTGGAACTCTTGATTAAATAGCTTCCTTGTGAACAACAACCCTCTATCAAGAAAATTAGGATAGGAAATGCAAGCACGGGAATATCACATCAATTGGGAGATATATACATCGTATTCAGGTGCTGCTGGAATGTTGCTACTTATAAATGGAAAGTTCACAATTGGAAAGCTGAAATCATCTCTTTTATCGTAAAGTTTTGTTTTCCATCGACCCTTATTGTCAATTTCTAGATGCATGTCAAGATATGAGGCCGACTTAACTGCAGCTGTTGTATCCTTTATCTCTAGTTCAATGGGGTAGATGCGTTCGACATAGTCACCAAATTTTGAATTATTTTGTGAAAGAACATCATCTAAATAGCGGAAAGTAGAGTTAAAGGATATTGCTAACTTCTTATCTTTCTTCCTAAGAAGTTCCTGTATGAAGAGCCATAATAATAAAGAAACAAGTCGACAGGAAGAGGGGCACAATTCGTTGTTCATAAAAGTTGTCAAAGGTACACGGGTTTTAATTTATTACGCAATATGGTCTACATAAGACTCGTCAATGACGCTCAGATAAAAATATACAAAGCCAAACAAGTACAAAGTTGCTGAGCATTGAGGACCAAAAATTTCAAAAAGCGTTGCCAAATATGGCTAAGGTAATCAATGCCTGGATAAGAAAAACCTTAGTATTTTGAGAATTCCTACTTTTGTAAACAGGAAATTTAATGTTTTTTAACAACAGCTATTTGATTTGTTTTACAGGAAAAGATGGTAAAGACGGTAAGTTGGAGAATGAACTGCGTTTTAACGTGATTATATATATATAACACAAAAACATCTTATTTAAGAATTTATTGAAGTTTAACCAATTAGAAGTATTCCAAAAACATATATCTGATTTAAAAATTTATACCTGCATGCATGTAAACACAGTCTAAAATATCTGAACGATTGACACACACACACAATTAATGATCAAAACATTCATCAAAGTAACAGTTATAGTATTACAATACAACTGAATGTTAAAAATGAAAGGTAGATACATGTATTTGCAAATACAAAAATTGAGAACAACTACATCATGTCATTCTGAAAAACATGTCAAACAAAAACAAACTTTTTACTACCGTTTACAGCATTGTGTGCCACTTAATTTCGTGTAATTTTTAATTGATTCATATTTACATTTAATTGATTTTATTATATCTTTTTTAATCTAACATGTAAATAACACTGTATTCTTCAAATAGATTAATATATTAGTATAACAGATCGAAACAATTTAGTATTTTTAATTAACAAAAACGTTTTATTCGTGTTTGATTTTACCATTGTCCATCTATGGTTAACGCTAATGGTGTCATACCACCAATTACTCCCTCAAATTAAGAACGTACTATGTGAAAGTAGGCCTACTCGGACAAAAAATAGTGCATTTGATGTTATTGTTTACCTAAACTAACCAACAAATTTGCAGAAATCAAACTTTTGTTGAAAGAAAAATATATTAAGACCATTTTGAGCTAAATTTTACCTCTCTATGAGTCTGCATTAAAAATTGAGAGGATTAATGCGCTCCATAGTATACTAATTTAAGATTTTCAGAACACCAGGGGTTATTTTTAGTAGTACCTCCTTTCGGTAGCTCTCTTCTTTCTTCTATGAATTTGAATGTAGGTTTAAAATTGGCATGCAGAAATGTGACACCTGTACGATTCTGGTTATACCTAGTTTCTATGAAGTTAAACTTAAGGTAAAATATTTAGAAAGCTGTGAAAATTGCCAAATTTGGTTGAACAAATAAGGAATTTTAATTGGTGGTGTGACACATTTAAGCGAAATGCGGTGAAACATCAAAATCAGAAAACAACTGATTTTTTTTTGTCTGAACTGATCATTTGAAATAATAGTAGCCACACTTCAATCTTTTTGGGGGCAAAATATCACATACTGCAAATTTAGAGCCTAAAACTTGAGTTTGTGCTATATTTAGCTTTTCTCACCCTGACAATATGCTTTTATATAAAAAAAAATGTCAAAAATTGTTATAAATGCACAGAAAGTTGTTTTTGTGGTGTGAAACATTAAAACATAGGTTGTTTACTACCCCTAAACAAATTTTGTCATGCAGATTTAATGAAATTATTTGATTTCTACCCTTTATATCATTGCGTCATACTATGTACTTGGCAGATAGCATAGCCTAATATAAACACTGCAGAAACTCACAAAAATACTATTTCTTATTCCAAATGAAATTTTTGTATCTTAAATTTTATAAATGATGTAAATAAAAACAGTAAAATGACCATGACTGTACTTTTGATCAATTTGTAGTACTTTACTGACACCAGATGAAAAAAGGGGGGTCAATATTCCTTGACACTTCAATACCTTGGATTTTTTACTAAATTCATTGCAAAAATTGTGGAAAGTTTTGGAACAAACAAGGAAAAATCAGCAAAAACTGATCTTGATATTGAAAGTTTATGTTCCTCTAGCCCAAAATGATTTTTTAAAGTATTTTCTATCAAAGTCATACATAACAGTCAGTTTAAATTGAGCTGTGAAATTTTTAATATTAGTCGCATTATGCTCAGATAGGTTGTGTTTAACTTCAAATTGACTAAGGATTAAGAATAAAGTAAAACAAAAGATTTCTTATCATTTTTTTGTCTCTTTAGGTGTCATACCACCAATTACTCCCTCAAATTAAGAACGTTTGTGAAAGAAGGCCTAATTGGTCAAACAATAGTGCATTTGAAGTCATTGTTCACCTAAACTAACCAACAAATTTGCAGAAATAAAATTTTTGTTGAAAGAAAAATATATTAAGACCATTTTGAGCCAAATTTTACCTGTCTATGAGTTTTCATTAAAAATTGAGGATTAATGCGCTCCATAGTATACTAATTTAAGATTTCCAGAAAACCAGGGGTTAATTTTAGTGGTACCTCCTTGCGGGAGCTCTCTTCTTTCTGATATGATTTTGAATGTATGTTGAAAATTGGCATGCAGAAAGGTGACACCTGTACGATTCAGGATATACCTAGTTTCTATGAAGTTAAACTTAAGGTAAAATATTTAGAAAGCTGTAAAAATTGCAAAATTTGGTTGAACAGAAAATGACTTTTAATTCGTGGTGTAACACCTAATCATTTCAACCATAACATTGTTATATTAAAAACGTTGAATAGACTTATAATAAGAATTAAATATAAATCAATATATAACATGTAGGTAGAACGGAGAGTAAACGCATGTATGTATTTCACTGGTTTTTTTTGTCGGTTTTTGGTTCTGACAAATTTTGTTCTTTTTAATTTTGAGAATATCGAAATAAAAAGGCTTACAGAAGACAAAATTAACATTTAATTTCTATTAATAAATTTAGAAAATATTGATGTATGCTTGTAAATATAAATATTTTTAAACCTATTGACAAACATATAAATTTGGAGTTTTCTTATGTTAAGAATGTAAAATACAGCTTGTACATACTTGTTAAATACATTTATAACAATTATAATCGTTACGTTATAGGTGGATATTTTAAATATCTCTATGTAATGCATTTGATCATTTTATACTACAGGAAAATTGGTAGTTGTCAAGAAGAAGGTTGTACAGAAAAACCTCAATCTGAATGTGCACTTGTTTGTGAAAAAGGGAAAACTAAGAATTGGAAGAATAGGTATATACATACGGTAACACATTAGACAACACACAATGACCATCGACGCGTCTATGTGTTAACCTATTCAATATATATTTGTATGTTTCTGATCTACAAATATTTTATACAGCCTTATTTAATACTGTAAGACACATCAACGATATAAAAAATCTATATTATAATGTTGTAATCCGTTTTTGTCGTTTAGAAACTAAAAACATGGGAAAATATAAAACTGAGGCCACATTGGGTCATACGTCACCTTTGTTGCGCTTTATTTATAAAAATGTTAGTATATGAATCATCACTTAAATTTGTAATATACAAAACAAAACAGAGCAGTAACAGAAACAAAAACATACATATTGTTTTTATCTTTTATATTAGTTATCAAATTCAAATAAAACTTAAAACAGATGTTTTGTAAAAGTATTCTTTAAATAATAGATGAAGTCATAAATATATATTATTTACAAATTATGTTTTTTTTTCTTTTTTTTCTTCAGAACGAGCCAAAATACAGAGCGCTGTGAAAGATTACGTTAGTCATCATATACCTCGATACAACAAACCTTACTACAATGACAAAAATAATGGAGGATATCACAGCTTACAGAAGACCAATACAAAAAAGAGTGATCCTAATTCCCGTTACAATAAGAATACTAGAAGACAACAGGCAGATAAGAATGGTGCTGCTTATTTAAGGAAATGGTCACATAGAAAATCCGGCGCTCGAAAAAATGGTCACGGTGTGGCACATAGAAAACGGTCTTATTATCAAAAAGGATAATCATAGTTCAACGGAAAAGACACCGTAACTGCATATGCATGATTTCAAAAATGTCCTTTTACAAAGACTGACATTTTTTGTTTCAATATACATTCATTCATGTGACAAAACATTCATCATGTTAAAGTTCTATTCTTTTTCTGTAATTTAATCAATCAATTACTTGAGGGTTCAACTCCCCATGCAGATTTCGAAAGTTCTTATACGAAGACTTACATTTTTTTTCAATATACTATCAGTTATGTCATGAAATATTTATCATTGTTTCTCATTCAACATGTTAAAGTTGTGTCTATTATCTTTAACTTAATAAATCATCTGAAATTATATTGTTTGATTAATATTTAAATGGAAGCTTAAAGAAGAACCAGTGACCAAGGTGCATTTTTGTAAAAAAAGATTTTTCTGCCTGGTTAAGAGTGATTAAGGTGGAAAATAAAGGCAACAGTAGTATACCGCTGTTCAAAATTCATAAATCCATGGACAAAAAACAAAATCGGGGTAACAAACTAAAACCGAGGGAAACGCATTAAATATAAGAGGAGAACAACGACACAACACTAAAATGTAACACACACAGAAACGGACCAAGCATCAGACAAAATCCCACGAGAATAACAAATATAAATGGAAAAAGAGAGGCGAAAGATACCAAAGAGACAATAATTTTTTTAAGTCGGAAAAATAATGGCAATCGCATGGCTTCAAAAACAGTACACAAAAATAACAAAGAAAGGGATTACTGTTAACCAACTTATTTTCGCGGATACTTTATTTCGCGTTTTATCATTTCTTGTCTATTTCGCGGTTATTTAATTTCGCGATTTTCTTATTTCTGGATATAGTTCAATAAGGAAAGATCTAAGTTTTGCATATTCGCGACGATTTATATTCGCGTTATTTTTCTACTCGCGAAAATAAGTTGGTTTACAGTATTTGTTTGTAAAAGGAATTTCAAGAATGAAGTCCTTTATTTTTTCGGACTACAATGTGTACCGTATGTGTGATGGATTTGAATTCAATCAATAACTTTGAGATGTTTTCTCATATGTATACACAAAAGGGAGGACTGGTATTTGTACTTCTGTTAGAATATGTCTTCGTCCGTTTCACATGCCAAACTTTTTTCTAGTACAGTTTAAACGGGAAAATTTTGTTGATAATTTTTTTTAATATGACAAAATAACGAGCAAAACTATTTCTTGCAATGGCACACACAGAGAATATTTTTTTTTTAGTAAAAATCAGTAAAAAAAAATTCTCCAAAATATACCATGGCCAGGACCTGACAGTTTTTAGCAGTGTACAAATGAAAATCGTCCGGAAAACTGCGCTTGCTGTCATTTTGAGGGATCATGCAACATTTCACCTATTAACCATAAACAACATACACTGTAGGTTCTCAATTACTAAAAAAAGTTCTAAAAGATCATTTCAAATCAGAGTAAACATATTAACTTCCTTATATCCAGTCGAATTTGTCTATAGGTTACACAAAGCTGGTTCTTAAAAGGTTTGTATCGGGGAAAACATTTTTCTTTGACTTTTAAAACATGTAGGGGAAACGGATTTCCTAACCATTCACATATAATATTCCGTATTTCTGATTTTTTGTTCGATAACGTAAATTATACGACTTTTTTTATGACTACGTGAACTTGTGCCATTTATTTTTGCTTGTCTTTAGGAAGACAATTTACAATTGTGTAGTGAACGGAGGCACTTATACATAACCTTATAATTCTGTTTGGAAACAAAAATAAATTCCCAATATATAAATATACATGTATGAATATACATGTATTATATGTCGTGTACATTTTTTTTACATAAATAAGGCCGTTAGTTTTCTCGTTTGAATTTTTTTACATTGTCTTATCGGGGCCTTTTATAGCTGACAATGCGGTATGGGCTTTGTTCATTGTTGAAGGTCGTACGGTGACCTATAGTTGTTAATGCCTGTGTCATTTTGGTCTTTTGTGGATAGTTGTCTCATTGGCAATCATACCATATCTTCTTTTTTATATGATTGGATTTTGTAGATATAACTACCGCACAGAAAAAGTATCATGGATTTCGAGGCTTTCATATTCAAGGTTTTGAATACTACCCTTGTTGAAAACCTGTGGAAACCTCTACAATTCCTTAAAACATCAATTATTTTTTTGTAAATTGAGTGCCGTCTCCCTGAACATGCTAACACTTAAATCATATCTTTTCATTTTCATATTTTTTTCCCTGTTTGTCTCTGTTGTCTTGATTGTTGGAACGATTAGTGGTATCTAACAATATTGATGAAAACTTTCTGAGAATTATGAATATTTCATCTCTGTCAGATATATGGATCATTAACAATGATAAAATGGAATGCCGTACATCACATCTTATAGAGGTTTAAATTTCAAATCTTCGTCAATAACTTAAGATATAGAGTAATTTTGTCTTCAACATTTCAAATGTTAAAGGGTACATTTGTATTTTTTACTTCGATTTGAAGGAAATTTATTTCAGTTTTTTCTGTGACAAAGTACAAGCATGTCGGTATTGCAACAATGTATGATTGACATAATCCCGGGGACATAATAAACAGATGGGTATGAAAAAGAAAAGATATGGGGTATTCTGTATCAGACGAAAGAAAAAGTATTACAGTGTTGAATCCCATAAATATTCACAGTGCAAGCAGTTTATAATATCTACATTGAGAAAATCGATGAGGTCATGTTTATTGTAGAAACGATGGATGCGACCCCGATAAAGTCATGATTAATGTCATTCAATCAATGAGTATGTATGCTATTCATAATGAATTTATCTGAGTTGCAGTCATTGTTTCTGTGGTAGTAAACATAAAATCGATTCGCACTGGCAATAATCGGTGATTTCTAAAATTAAATGAACCTGGATACAGTGATGCAAATAATTCTTTATAACAACTTTCAAAGAAACAATGTATAAACTACAGCATGTACAGTTCAATTCGTTCTTGTTGTATGTAAACGTAACCTATATTTGCCTTTTCATGGAAACGAAAGTATAGAGATTATAGACGATATAAAGAATATATGAACGCTTTTATTTTCTTTTTAGTCACTGTGACAATTACCAATAAATCAAACATTGAACATTCCTGTCCCATTGAAGAACTCTCTCGTGTCTGATATGGTTACTTCCCCCAAACTTAGAGAAACAGCAAATTTCAGATTTTCCTTAATGATAGTTTGAAATCGTTCTTGTTTCAAAACTATTTTCGACTTCATGAAAAGTGGCTCTGCAGCGCTGAGATCAGGCGAATAAACTGGCATAAAAATCAGTGTTACACCCATCGGCGCGAAGAAATTTGCAAGAGTTACCTCTGCCCGGTTCCTGTGTAGAGGTGAATTATCAACGATTATCGTATCCCCAGGAGAAATAACGGAGATTCCATTTTCCGTATTGGCATGCGATACTTCTCCCATAAATTGTAAATATGTGTTTGTACCGGATGTTCCGTCTACAAAGTTATGATACATTCTCCCATTTAGTCCGACGATCAAATTCAAGGTGACATTAGGATTCGGATGGTATCTTTCCACCTCCACAAATCTTGTTCCAACTTCCGAATGACCTCCAGTTCGATGAGCAACTGTGACCACATAACCCGATTCATCCATAAAAAGAATCTTATTTGCATCTAAAGTTTGTATATGATCGATGAAAGCTTGTGTGTATCGTAAATTTGCAACAGTAAATCTCTCTGCCTTAGGCCAAGACATCTTTTTGAACGTCATATTCAGATCTTTGTTAATTACTCTGGAGATTGTCATTCGGGAAACATTATTATTGGGCACAACAGAGTGGTGAAGAAGTTTTTTTCTCAATTCCGACAAACTAATAGTTGGTTTTTCCATCTTCTTTGCAAGAATGTATTTTCTATCAGGATTTGATAATTTCGGTTGCAGTCCTTTGTGCGGTTTACACTTCACTTCTTTATCTATACAGAACTGTTTCCACATTTTTCTCACGAAAAAGTCAGTCACCTTTAATTCCTCCGACACTTTTGAAAATGTACCCCTTGGTATTGTTTGGTTATCCGAATTACCACCATATTCTAAACATTTGTCAATAGTCAGTGTTCGAAAGTCATCTGATAATTTAAACCCTTGTTTAAATCTCCTTCCGTATTTGTTTTGTCTCTCCATGGCAAGGCGCAAATGTCAAAAGTAAACAATCAAATAAAGAATTTATGACCAAATCAGTAAGGCGCGAAAAAATCGTTGTCCGGAATGAACCATTTATTTCGTTTAGGGGGAGAAAACAATACTTATAAGCACGTTAAAGTGAATTAAAAGGCATTAAACGACCGGACAAAGCGTAACCAAAAAATAGTAATAACAATCGTCTCATGCATGGAAGTTGCCTTAAAGCATCAGGATTTTTTGCAATCAAATATTTTAAAAGGTCTCCAATTGTAGGACCTTGTCCGACGGCATTGTTTTAAACTCAACTTTTTTTGGCGATGCACATTCTGAATAAATGTGTTTTTGCATGTCTTGTAAGCAATATTTGTTGTTCTTATTTAATAATTGGGTAAGATAAAATCAAAACACGTCGATCTGGACTACAAATTTGATGATTAAAATACATGTACATATTCCAAGAAAGGACATGATTCGATAAGACCTGATGTCGGCCCCAAAATTGAACTGATTAAGAGAAAACCGAAACTGTGCTGATTCAATACTTAAATGTTACTTTATAAAAGATCAATATAAGTTTGTTAATAAAATTTGCTAAGTTCGCTAAAATGGAGCTGTCAAATTTACATATTTTCCATGAGTTTGATAAATTCACAGACTTCAAAACGCAACAAAGAAATAATGTCTTAACCAGCAAAGACTATTTTTCTGTTGAGTAATATATTTTCTTTGATTTGACTCTCATATGACGATTTTGAGGCACTTTGAAAATACCACAAAAATATGGGACCAAAATGTGGCCTTACCGAATCTACTCATTTGAAGATTTATTAAAGAAATTGCATCGAATTATTTTAATGTCTGTGATTTGATAATTTTGTACTCGGATACATAAAATAAAAAAAAATTTAACATAAGACAATTAAAAATCTCAGAAATTCCCAAATTTATTAAAGACTCCACAGTGGCCAGGCCGCCTGTGCTGTTGTTGTGATTTTCTTAAAAGTCCTTCAACACCAAATGCAAATAAAAACTTTCCGCAAACCAAGATAGTCGCAACGTCCGAACTATTTTTAACATAGGACCATGTGGGTTATTCATTAAAAAAATCTTTTTATCGGGAAATTTTTACTAAATTAGAACTAATCTGTGGTGTAATGATCATTTGGTAGGTGCTAATAAGAATTGTATCCGACGACCTTGCACACCCAACTGGACGGCCGCCAAGGTCGAATCCTAGCTAAACATACATGTAGGTACCTTTTGAAAATTCGTTAAATTTTTTTATTGTCTAGATTTATTTTCTTAATTGAAACCAAACTTTTGCGGAATGACTATAGGATGGGTACCTCTCTGAATTTGTATCCAGTGATCCCGCCCACCAATAAGGATGGCCGCCATGTCCGAACTTTGTTTCATATATGCAATGTAGGACCCTATGGGAAATTCCTAATAACCTTAAGGGGGGGGGGGGGGGGGGGTACTTGGTATTTTCCTAAAAAGGGTATAAAAATTTTCGCGCGCTACTCTCGAAAAAATATTCTCTTTCGACAAAAAAAAACAAACCCCTCCCCCTTAACCCTTTCCAATTAAATGGTCAATCTCTGGTTAAGAATGGAATATAACCGTAGGACGATGACAACCATTTGACTTTCTCACAAGGGCCGGGTATATTTTCTCCTATCTTGAACTGGATTAAAAAGAAATGGGTGAAGTCTCAAAAATATTGTCAACAGATGCCTACAAGAAGGACCTTCCTATACCCTTTAAATCCCATATTTTTCTTATTCTGGACAGAAATTGACAAAAAGACTTTATGTTACAGTTTTTTTTTTCTTTGGAGGGGGTGGGATTGGTTACCACTATTTTCATATGACCTTTACAATACTGCTACCAAAAACCTCCTGTACTTATGTGGACATTTTTACCCCGAGTATAAGAAAATTGATTTCAGTCCGGGGAGCGTCTGATCAAAATTCTAAACAGTCAACAGAAAATCTAATCGTATCTTGCATCGTCAAAAGATATCCATATTTGATTTTTTTCTCTCTCAATTCAATTCATTTAAATAAACACCCCCACGTCTATATAATGGACTGTTCTGCTGACTTCAAGAAAAGGATATTAATGAATTTGCGTCAACTGATCCCGAGGCACACAAGAGAAATCTACTAAATATGGCAGCGAAGCAGAGAACTCCAAACTCTCACCTCGGACTAGACTGTGACATTTTCAAAGACCGAGAGACGGTGAAGACAAAGAAGGCATTATTCGCGCCAGTGAATGATAACAGCATACATGGCCTTGGCCAATATGCCGTGGATACCAAATTTGAAGACGAAAACACTTTCGTTTACAAAACCCCACTTCAGGAAGAAATGGCTACTTTAGAAGACGAAACTCGTGTTAGAGAGTGCTACAGAATTTCTGGAATCACTTACTGTACAATTTAGTAACCCTCTTATTAATGGGGACAGGAGCCGACAGCAATGCGGATTGTGTCACATGCGTAGTGGGCATACTAAAAGAAATTGCCCTCAGGGGCAGTGTGTATCGGCAATGCAGTGCAACGACATAGATAAGCATCCACAAGAGAAGAAACAAGTAAACGACGCTGCCGAAAGTAAAAGACAGATAGAAAAGGATCTCAGCAAATTTCAGACCGATTTAAAGGCTGAACAGCTGCTAGAGAAGCAAGTGTCGTCATCTTTCATAAGTATTATCACACCACATTTGGTCAATTCCAACCCAGATGATTACACTTTTTTTTTAGGAAGTAATAGAGAAAACGGAAGACTCTTGAAGTCTCAAAAGATAAATTGTCACAGCTACATCCTTGAGCAACATTACAAAGGGAAAATTCCGTTGGATCTGGAAAGGGAGCGAAAAAATTTCCCCCAAATTATCGAAGAATACTTCAATAAGTTCAAGAGATTAGGAAAAAAAGACGTTCGACAAAATGACCCAGTTAGGAAAAGACTTCAGGAAAATCCAACGTTTAATGTGAAGTTTCCGAAGTTTGGTGACGATTGCTACAATTCAGCTAATACACGACAGGCGCCTACATCTCACACTTTTCCCAATCCGGAAAATCCTGATCCAAGTAATGGTAGAATACCTGGAAATTATAATCCTCCTACTGGTTTTTATAACCCACCACATACCCCAAATGACACAAACTTTGCATACATGTATGGCTACCAGGCTCAGGGTTCTCAAAATTCGAGAGTGCCCAATTCAAACTTTGAGGAAAGAAGTTGTGGAAATCAGTACAATGTTTGGCCTAAAGAAAAGGATTACTATTATCTTTGAATTACCTAACTTGCCGTGGGAAAATAATCATCGAAAGATTTTTGATTTGATTTTTTGATTTTTTAATGTGTATTAATTCACCGGGAGTGACATATGTTAACGTGAAAGGCAGTGGTGATTGTTTAACAATTTTGAGATTTTTTAGTTATTTTCTTGACATTCTGCAAGAGTTTAAAGAATAATTTGAAAATTAATATGTGATTTTAATTTTTTTGAAAATTGATCACTTTTGTTTAAGGAAGAATATATTGTTAAATGGCTGTTTATTTCTTCTTGGACATGAAAAAGAAAAGATATGGGGTAAATGTCAGAAATCACACTCTGTCCACGAGAAAATTAAAAAAATTAAAATATTGAGGTCTCCACAAGACCTTCAACAAGGTTGGAATCCCAATCCTTGTGAAAAGCTCTAAATCGTCTCAAATAAATAAACGTGTATGCGTAAAATTTACCTGATCTTACCTGAATATTACTTTACTGTACATGTAACAAAACATTCAATACAAAACAAAGAAGACAAACCTATGACCACAATTCCTGATTTGGGACAGGCACATGATGCATGTGGTGGAGTTGAACTAGTTTAGTGGTATGCCAACCCTCCCTCAACAAGTGGTCAAAGGAAAAATCAATGAAAACAAAAGCAGTAACAGACGAACTATAAAAATCACACAGAAATTCACCCAATCTGCTTTTTGGTAAAGAAGTATTGTTTAACAAAATTTGTCATTTTTAACTGAATATCCATTTATACATGGATGGTTAGATTGCACGCAATTGTATATCACAAAAGTAAATACACCAAATACACCTAAAAAAACTTTACCCAGTAGGAAACCTTTTCAATTATCTTGATTCGAGCGTCACTGACGAGTCTTAAATAAAAGAAACGCGAGTCTTGCATACTAAATTTAGGTCTTGTACTTTCATGACTTATATTTAGCATTGCAAACTGACATCAGATTTTCATTGGCAAGAAAAGGAACGAGAACGAAAATTGGGGTTGGTTGGGGGAAGCTGTACATGTGGGGGAGACCAAACTTTACATTCGTATAATCAAAGCTATATCGATAGAACGAAACATTTTCATTGTTTAAAAACAGGTGTCAGGGGATCGCACTCCAATGTCTTTGATCTAGGAAGTTTTGGCTACAAACAAAAGCATGTATTTAATTTAACAAGTGCAGTCCTCTCAATAATAGTATACAGTTTGGTATTTTCATGCACAGAAATTTTTAAGATATGAATACTTGTTAAATGTTTGGAATAATTCATTGCATTGTATATCGAGTACTATTAATTCATTTTAGACGCTGTATTTCTAAAGAAAAATGTACTCTATAGCTGACAAAGAAGTGAGAACATTTTGCATTTATACTTCCACGGCCCACCGTGCTTGTGTAAATGAAACAACTAATTAAATAGTAACCAAATTTTGATAGAATCTTGATCGTTTCCAGTGAGTTCTTGAAATGTTTGGTCGCCACGCTGAAATCAAATTTTGCAAAAGTCCTTTTTTAAGCTACTTGCCAAATCTCGACATATCTGCTGAAATTACCCTTGATTAGTCTCCTTCAAACATTGAATCCGGCGACTTCGATCCTCAACCAAGACGATTGCCATTAGGCAGCTTAGTTTAACATCTGACCTTCTTTTCTGAACATAGGCACTATCCAAGGCCAAATATGTTGTCAAAAGTTCTTACTTTTGAAATCCAGAATGTACACGTATGTTTTTCTTAAAACCTGAGTTAATTCCGACTTCGTATCATTATTACCAGAGACCCTTTATCAAGAAATAAAGCTGGGATTATCTTTTTGTTGGTAAAGTGAAATTTAAATGACCCGGACTGTCAGGTCTCGAAATTTAGGACGTGAAAAAGCCCGCCTGAACTTTGGTTTTTAAATCTTTTTTTGTTCATGTAGAACGGTGTGAATTATTCAGCTTGAAGCAAGAAAACTCTTCGATCAAACGAAGGAATCTCTGGTGTTAATTTACCAATTTTTGTCGAAATACACATACATTTCTGCTTAACCGCGTTAATTGAACAACTTAGTGCTAACACACATCTGCTAAGGCACGAAACATTTGATTTTCAGGAGGGAAAAAAAGGGGGGGGGTTTATAGTTATATATTTCAGAATATTTTAATAACCGCTTCGCTGGTCAGATTTTTATGCCCCCGTCTTTAAGCGACGGGGCATTAAGATTTACCCTTGTCTGTACGTCTGTACGTCCGGTCTATAAAAAGTTTGTCAAATATATATCGGCTTGTGTATGTCGGATTGGTTTGATATTTGGTCTGAAGCTTTATCAAGGTGAATTGTACCGTGTCTCCCCTTGTCAGGTCTGTCATTTGTCTACTTCCTGTTCGGCGGGGGCATCTGTGTCTCATAGACACATTTTCTCTGTTTTCTATTACAGTTTATCCAGAAAAATTTTGTTGACAATTTTTTTTTCATATGACAAAATATTGAGGCAGCAGATTTTTTAAGTAAAAATCAGGGTCAGACTATTGTTTTCTAAAAACTACCAGGCCCCTTCCTCCATGAAAATTAAACGGTCCGTGGCAAAAATCAAAAATTCCCACATGTTCAACTTCAAAATTTGACCAGATTCTATTCTTAACTGTCGGATAATATACTAGGATAACATAGAAAATGTCCTGTATGGGACGATTGTGTACTCATACTTCATGCGTAGTTGAGTACAAGTGTCCTCGTAGTAAACGCACCCGACTACGCGTACAGTAAAAAGTGTACTCTTACGTCGGATACCGGGCAGTTTCTTTGTTATATCTGTACTTTATCAAATACATGTACATGTTAATATTTACTTAATATTAAATAGGTAAAAATTATTGCTGAAAGCCTCTTCAGGGTTTCTTTCTTGCGTATGATTATAATGAAAGGTGCTCTATTAGAAAAAAAAATGGACTTCTAGTTCGGATTTGAAAAAGAAATTTCGCCTTTTCTTGAGCCTGTTTTGTTCATTTAGTTTAACAGATATGATCCAATGGAAATTTTCACATGGAACCTTCGGTAAATAGGAAAATGAAAAGATATGGGAGACCACAATCCATCCATGAGAAAAACGGAGGGAATTTAAAAATCTAGAGGTCTCCACAAGGCTTTCAACAAGGGTGGAATCTCACTCCTTCTGAAAAGCTCTAAATTGCCCAACGTGTACATACGTTTGGTCATCAAGAGATTCTGGTTTCTCTTTTTGTGTGTCATAAAAATTCAATTCGGATTTGAATTTAATTTACCGAAACATTTCCGCACATTAAATCTTAGGACGGTCAGAACATTTTAAGGACGCAACAGATCGAAGTACAATTTTAAGTAGTACATAGATGTGCAATAATTCAGCTTCCTGTACATGTTCATGAAGTTCTAAATTTTGAATGTTGATTTCTTTAAAAAAACTCCATTTTTTTACAATAAAAAATCTCAAAATGTCCGTTAACAATGAAAAAGTTTGACCATGAAAAATCACATATCTAAGAAAAGCAGTCGTTTAATTGTTTATAAGAAAGTTTCAGTATATCATGTCAAATTTCTTTAATTTGAGAGTTTTCCTTTAGTTACAAATGTAGCTCCATGTCTGATGGTGAAAATAAAAAAGAATGTCTCAGAAAGTGGTGAATTAGTTTCCATAAATGACAGATGAATCGGGCCAAGCTTAGTAACTTACAGTAAACAGACTACTGACGCACTCGTCGAACTGTTTAAAAGATTTGTGTTTATGACCAAAAATTTATATACAACTTCATTTATAAATAAATCTGAATTTCATAGCGCGTCGTCACAATAATGAAAGTTATAAAAAAAAAATCTATAACCAGCAGATCTGTACTTCTATAAAGAAAGTATTCTTGTACAAAAGGGTATTTATTATAAAATGGTCCTAACTATAGAATAGATAGTTTACCACCGAAATCTTAAACGCAAGTTTCGAAAATTTTAAACAGAGAGATTTGAAAATGAATTTAACTTTAAATTAAATAAACACTGAAATACTTTTAATACCTCGAAGGTGTAAAGAATAAACCAACAATCTCAATCTTTAAAAGTGTCTTCATTGCACTTACCGACTAGTTCATGTTTACAGTAGAAACAGTGGATGTGACTCCAATAAATCCTTATGTATTTTTGTTTCCGTCAGTTCGAAAGTATTTGATCATTTCAACTCCTTTGTATTTCATAATATGTGTCATGAACAAAGACATATGTTCGATTGAAAAATGATTTCCTCGTAACAAATGATAGAAATTTCGTAGATCCCACATTTGATCCTTTACCGTTAAAATGAAAATGCCAATGACAGAGGTTGATTATAAAAAATGTTTTACTGTGTTAAAAAAACTTCGACTTAAACAATGAAAACTTACACGTTGGACATGAAATATTTAGTCGATGAAGAAAATTAAATTATGTCACTTCTGAAAGAAGTTTGTCGATAACGTAACTTATTCTGACGGTAAAGAAACGCGAACGAAAATGTTATAGACTATTTTATACTTAAAAGCAATTACACTGAAAATCTATCACAATTATGGGACTTGTTTAAAATTGAGGTAAGAGAATCAACAATACAGTTTTGCAAAAATAAATCTAGGCAAAGGAAAAATGAAATTCAAAATTTGGAAAAGAAACTTCAAATATTACAGGAAAGAAAGGATAATAATAAATTAAGTGAAGTGGAAAAGAATGAAATCAATTTATTAGAAAGTGAGATAGAATCTCTTTATAGTTGTAAAGCAAAAGGTGCACAGATACGTTCAAGGATAAAATGGATAGAAGAAGGGGAAAAAATTCTAAATTTTTTCTAGGATTAGAGAAAAGTAGACAAACAAGAAAAAATATAATCAATTTAAAAAACGAGAAAGGGGAGATAATTACAAAACAATCAGAAATACTAAATTTAGAAAAGAAATATTATGAAAAACTTTACACTAGCACTAAACCAGATAAAAATTTTATAAACACATATATTAAGGATACAAATATTAAACAATCATTAAGTAAGGAGGAAAGCAATTCTCTAAATGGACTTCTAACAACAGAAGAATGTACAAAATCAATTTTTCAAATGAAATTAAATAAATCCCCAGGCCTAGACGGACTTTCAGTAGAGTTTTATAGAGAATTTTGGGACAAATTAAAGAATTATGCAATTCAAAGCTTTAATTATTGCTATAAAAAAGGAATGTTATCTGAATCACAAAAAATAGGCCTAATTTCTTTAATATTTAAAAAAGGAGACCCCATTGAATTAGGTAATTACAGACCAATTACACTATTGAATGTTGATGTTAAAATTATTGCATATACATTAGCCCAAAGATTAAAACCTCTGATGTCAAAAATTATCCACAGTGACCAAAATGGATACATTAAAAACCGTTATATAGGTTTTAATATACGTCAGATACAAGACATTATAGATCATGCAGAAAAGTTAAAAATAGATGGAGCTATACTTTTTCTAGATTTCTCCAAAGCCTTTGATTCCCTAGAGTGGGAATTCATGTATCAATCACTAACAAAATTTGGTATTGAAAATTCTATGTTAAGATGGGTCAAAACCTTGTATGCAGATATCAAGGCATGTATCTCAAATAATGGATGGATCTCAAGCCCACTGAAAATTTTTAGAGGAATTCGTCAAGGATGTCCTTTAAGCGCCATTTTATTTGTCTTTGCAGTCGAAATATTAGCCTGTAGAATAAGAAACGACAATAATCTTAAGGGAATAAATATAAAGTTAGATGGAAAAACACACAGCCTTATAATAAGCCAGTTAGCTGATGATACTACATTGTTTCTCTGCTCTAAAGACGAAATCTCTCAGTCACTTAATATAATAGAAGTATTTGGTTCTTTATCAGGACTTATTTTAAATCGAAATAAAACTGAAGGATTAGGTTTCGGTAAATTAAAACACATTCAGGACAATTTTGAGAATATTAACTGGAGCAAAAAAGACTGTTAAAAGCTTAGGTATTCACTTTGGATATAATAAATCTCAATGTATGAATTTAAACATAGAAAAACAACTTCACAAATCTGAAAAAATTCTTAACTCATGGAAAAAAAGAAAGTTAACAATGATCGGAAAAGTAACTGTTGTGAAATCTCTAGTTATACCAAATATAACATATCTAGCTTCTGTAACTGATATCGACAAAGATTCTCTATTTAAGTTTAAAAAAATGATTTATGAATTCATTTGGGACCATAAAAAAGAAAAAATTAAAAGAAAAATAATTAACATGAAAAAAACTGAGGGAGGTCTTGGAATGATAGATATTGACAAGTTTATTGATGCAATAAAAATTAAATGGGTGAAAAGATTAATAGAAGGTGAACAGTCAAATTGGAAAATTATTCCCACATGATACTTTAATCAATATGGATCAAATTTTTAAATATTTCATATGAATCTGGATAATTTAAAATCAATAAATAAAAAAAACAACAACATCCCTGATTTTTACTTTGAAATACTTAAAACTTGGGTAAGATATGGCGGTGGTCAAACTAATAATCCAGAAAACTTTAGAACCATCAGACAACAAATTATATGGGGTAACAAATACATAAAGTTAAATGGGCACAGTTTAGTTTTTAATCATTGGATAAAAGACAACATAATCTATGTAAATGACATAATTGATGACAAAGGTAGAATATCAAAAGAAAAAATACTCAATAAGTTAAAATGTAAAAGAAATTGGATTGCTGAAATAATACAAATAAGAAAGAGTATACCAAATCATTGGAAAGATATATTACAAAAACAGAACTCATCAAAAACTATTGTTAAGTGTAAAAAACAACTATCTTTAAAACAAGGCGCAATTATTTATGTAATTCTATCAAATGTAAGTAAAGAAATTCCTATAGGGTTTACAAAATGGCGGAAAGAACTAAATATAGATAAAAATCAACCAAAAATTAAATACACATTAAATTTTATTTTCAATTATTTAGAAGACAATAAATTAAAAATGATTCGATGGAAATTATTACACTATATATTACCTGTAGGTACACATCTTTTCATATGGAAAATTAAGCACACCAATTTGTGTTCAGTGTGTGGGGTACCAGATACTTATCAACACAATTTCATGGAATGTACTTATTTTAAAGTTTTTTGGAATAAAATTTGTATTTTATTAAATAAGCTTCATATTGGTGAGCATATAGTTACTTTAAAACACTTAGTAGTAGGATATAAAATAGAAGAGGACTCATTAAATGATATTAATTATCTCTTGACAGTCATCTTATTCACTATACATAAATGCAATTGTATTTCAAATAATAAGATAAATCAGGTTAATGTTTATGAAATATTTAAACAAGAATATAAATACAGATATTATTTGATGGAGTATAGAAATAAAACAATAAGTAAGATGCTTAAAAATATTCAAAAATATATGTAATTGAAATGTATGATGAGTGAAAATTAATAGCTAGGCTAGACTTTATATTGTACATGTATGTATGTTGTAGTTGTTGTTTTTTCATTTTTTGTATGTATAAACAAACAAAACAAGACACTTTATTTATTATACTTTTTAAAAACTAAAATGATTATAATTCAACACTGATTGGTTTTACACCAAGTAATTGTGTGTATCAGAGACATATGTGTATATATGTCTCTGTGTGTATGTTGGTATTAAATCACATGTTAAAATCTTTATTCTTTCTATTATATTTCCAGATACATTTAAACTTTTTCACTCTAGATCATTTATTTTGTTTCTATGACAAAATTGCTAACGAATAGTATATAATATTACTTACCAAACAAGTTTTATCTAATCCTACAATTTATTTTCACAACAAACATGTGCTTCCTTTTGCACTAGCTTTCGGACAATGTCAATGATAACTAATCCAGCACAAAAGGTCAAGTACAAATAATTAACTGTGTCAATGATTATAAACATGAGAAATTGAAGACAAATTCGGAAGTCAAATTGATGTTCCGTAAACACGTGATTTATACCATGAAATTTTATTTTTAATATGTATACACTGTATTTAAAAGAATGTATATGTTATATAATTAACACTTGAATAATTTAGTATACTTTACTGAGCTTTTCCCTGGAAATTCAGTAACTAATAACAGGGATACTCGGACTAACGCTGTAATCCGAGTAAATTGTTAAAACAGCAGATTTGTAATAAAAGATATTTTACTTGGGGGGGGGGAAAAAAAAAAAAAAAAAAAAGAAACGCGAACTCGATCACTACTCTGTTACGGGCTGTAAATACAGATTTGTTTTTGAAGATTGGTTAAATTAATTCAAACAGTACAGCACATTTTACAGAGATATTGCTTATCGAGCCTGGAATTTGAGAATGATCCGGGTAACTTTATAGATCCTTTAAATGAACTTATTCTAAAAGGTTAACAATTCATCACTGAAATTAGATTTTTAAATATGTTTTTTATTTTTATTAATATTGGTTGTCGTCAGTAAAGTATAAGCCAACCTAATAGTATTGTTATATACATGTACATATGCACATTTATGGCTCTGCATTCTGTCTATACCTGTATCTTGGAATTGCACAAGATCATGTGTTTTTTTTTTCTATAAACTGTTTATGCATACTAAATCTATTGGATGTTGGATATGTGCTGATTGATAGTTAAGTCTTAGAAACGTATTTTTTTATTAATTTTTATTGTCTTTCAGCTAGTTCTCAGTAACTGCGAGTACTCTCAGATCTGTACTATGTCCACGTCTACTCTGTGTTTTGTTAGATGTATTTCTATTTGTATCCATGTGATGAGTTACATGTGTAGCCTTTTTCAATTGATGTTTATAGACTTCTTATGTTCTACTGTTACAACTCTGATCAAATTTAGGTTATTTTGGGGCACCCGTTAATATGTTAACCCCGTGACATTCTGTGTGTACCTGTCCCAAGTCAGGAGCCAGTAATTTAGTTGTTGTCGTTTGTTACGATTTTACAAATGTGTTCTTTGTATAATTATTTTGCACACTTTTCTCGCTTGATGTAATTTACATTTGTCATTTCTAGGCTTTTCGTAGCTGACTATACGGTACGGGCTTTGCTCATTGTCGAAGGCCGTACGGAGACCTATAATTTAAAATTTTAGTGTCATTCGTTATTTTGTCGACAGTCTTACCACATCTTCTTTTTTTTAATTTTAAAAGGCCAAAAAAGTACGAAAAGAAAATGCATTGAGGAAAGAAAATTTCAATTTGTTTTTTTGCCAAATACAGGAAAGGTAACGTATTCAAGTGGTTGAAAATCTATTGGAATTATGATTTAGTCTGTGATGGATGTACACATAACGTATAACACTACTTTCGCACCAACAAATTCGAATTTGTTATGTGCCAGTCCTAATTTAAGTATGTGTAATTCACTGGTTTTCGTTTGTTAATGTTTATCATATTTGTTTTGTACATAAATGAAAACATTATTTGTCTTATCGTGAAATGAAAAAAGACGCCAACAATATAAGAATTGTATCAAGAGTTCTGACGTATAGAGATCGTTTAACTATAATCCCAAACGATGTAAAATTTGACGTCCCCTTTATGACCATACGTGTCTGCGTACTTTTTCATCCCACACAGCTATATATGCATGCCCAAATTTGGGAAGGGTTTATAGTGCCTATTGAAAAATTACCAACGTAACCAGATTTCTATGTCACAGTCAACTTCTAAGGAATGGGCTGATAAAAGGTTAACAAATTATTTGTTAAAGAACATTTTCGGGTGTGCCATTTCGGATGTGCAAGACAAACAAAATATGCCGATTTATAGCGCATGATAAAATTTAGATGACTTTTGTATCAGTAAATGTCGTTGGTTATATCTCACTACGTTTCGTTTTTGGTTAAATTGTTGTAAAAGGTAGATGCGGTATGACGGTTTTTTTTAAAACTAATAACCAACTTTCATTGACGTGGCATGGCTTAATGTTTAACAAATATAAGAAGAGCCGTGGTGCAATGGTAAGCGCATCGGACTACTAACACAAAGGTTCCTGGTTCGATCCCCGGGGAGAATTTTTCTTGACACCATTTGCGAGTATGGTTTAGAGAAACGATGATAATCCGTCGTAAGGGGACGATAAATGACTAATCCGTGTTAAGAGAAAACCATACCTCTTGCACGTATGAAACACCCGTGTAGATTTCAAAAATGCAGGTTAATTCAGTTACAAGGTAGCAATTGCACTCGCAAAGTGGAAAGGGATTAATATTAGTTCCAATAACGTGTTTCCCAATCCACTATACATAAATACGTTTAAACTGAACATAAGGCTAATGTTGAAGACAGTTGTATAAGCGTTTTTCGGGAAATATTTTGCTTGTTAATTTAAAATTAATATTCTTTTTTTTTAAAATAATGGCAGATTTAATGATTTATTGATTGTTGATTACTTAACGTCCAGTTGCAAATAGGTCATGTCCATTCAGGATGAGAACATATTACCAATATGTATGATGGGTAGATCTTTTAATATAAGCAGTCTGGTTTGAATGTCGGCAAAAATGTGTACTGCTACTTGAAAATTAGGTTGGATTGGGTAAGAGCATAATGTTTGCATTCCGAAAAGGCAACTTATTGACCTATTAAAGAGTTGCTGTAACGGTTCTTAACGAACAGAGAGCATGCCATTCGCTCTACAAAATTGGATTTGGTGTCCCCTTATTACAGACGTGGCTCCGTATTTTTTACACTCCATCCTGCAGATTCAAATGGACACCCTCATTTTAGGACGGGTTTTGATGGTGGTTAGAAGTAGACCAGTTTTACCATATTTCTATTTCCAGGTCACATTTGGCAGGAGATATATTAAAGTTTGACAAATTAAATACAATAGAAAGTGTTCAAATGAACCATTTCGGATACAAAAGATAATCAAAATATAATAATTTTTAAGCATATTATTTATGATATTTGGATCATATCTTATTTTCAATGTCGTATGTTAATTTTAGCTCTATTTTTTATTATTTAAATAAAATTAATGGTTGTGAGTGGCAGATCCATTTTTATTGTTTGTTTTAAATTTATCACAAATTCCATAGCCTTGGTAAGGCTTAGTGTTTGGCGAACACGTGTCTACAATTGAAGACAGTATGCTTGTGAAATTTTGCGGTATTTTTGTCGTAGGCGCCCTGACTACAAAACATTTTTGATTTCAATTTAGTTTAAACATATTTTATTTGCTGAATTAAAGCAAAATGGATTCGACACTTATGCAGTCTTCTCCATAATACAATATGAAATTACAATAATAGTATAATGTAATGGGTATGCATATGTAACGTGTAACCGGGCGATCAATGGATCCGTATCTGAATAAATCAGGATTTCAAGTGTTCAACTTAAATTTGCATCACAACAAGTGGTCCTATCTAAAACAATTAACACACCCTTAAATGAATTCACAATGTCAAATATATACGCCACACAATGCACATTAATCAAAATGCTGGGTGAAGTACCTCACTCACAATGCACAGACACAGTGTTTCATAACAGAACATATACACAATGTCACTATGCAATCACTATGCAACATGTATCAGACCGATTTATTCACAATATCACTAACAGATTATTATGCAACATGCATACGGCCCTTTATTACACCATGTCACCAACAGATTACTTTGCAACATGCATCAAGTAAGTATCTCACAAAACGTATGAATCACATATATACAACTTCTATTTACAACGTCCACCAATATGTAGTATCACCTTGTTAGTCTGCAACTAACCACAATAACACAATGACACAATTACACTTGCACAATGTTTCAATTCACAAGGAATATATATATATAACACAGCTGAACTCACGCACTAACTATCCCTTTGAGTTCCCACACAATGAATATTATCCAACTGGTAAGGTTAAACACAGTGCACTTTCACTAATACACTTCCACAATATAACAACTTGCAACACCAGCAAGATTTCACCATGTATTCTCACAAATACACGTCCACAATATAACAACTTGCAACACAAGCAAGTATACACCTTGTACTTTCACTGTACAATAACTTATTATATAAGTTTACTTTATAACACAATCACTATTCGAAATATTCACATATAAATCCAAACACTATAATTTATATCCTTTGAATCACTAAAGCCACTCTACTTACCAGTTGGAATATTTAATCCTAGAAGTTCACTCTTCAATGGTCCACATAAAACTGACAAAGTTTCTCTGTCTTGAGCTGGTTTATATACTACCATATGGAACGGTCCATTATACTTAAAGGGGTGAAAATCAAGACTATACCAAATTTAGGGGTGTTTTAACAAATAGACGGTGCTCCAACTATGGAGAAACTTATAAACATATAGAAACACAATTAACAGGAAAAGACCACTGGTATTTCACATCAAAATAAATGAACTATGACCGATTTTCGTTACACATATAAAGCAAACAGTTTATAGAATATAATACTAGCTTTCATAGGTGAAATAGAGGAGAGAGAGAGAGAGAGAAAAAGAGAAAAACAAAATTTGAAAAGTCACATATGATTCTGTGACGATGACGTGTGTACTGATGATGTCGATGATGTTCCGTGCAAGTAACAATAACGCTCTATCAAGGCATTAGAAATCTGTTTGAAATAGCACAGAAACACTTAACAGAAAAAGCAACAAAAGCTATGTTTAATATGTTGAAAGAAGGCCGCATACATAATCTTTCTATTCAATGTCACTTAGATCTTTTCGATAAAGTTGTGAAACCCATGCTTTTGTATGGATGTGAAATTTGGGGACATGGTAATGTTGAAATTATAGAAAGAATCCATTTGAAATTATAGAAAGAATCCATCTGAAATTCTGTAAACTCCTTTTGAAACTGAAAAATTCCACACCTAACTATATGGTATACGGTGAACTTGGTAGATAATTATCCTTTGGACATTGATATTAAATACAAAATAGTGTCTTATTGGTGTAAATTATTATCTGCTAAAGAGACTAATCTATCTTCTATCGCATATAGACTATTAAAAACACTATTTACTGTTAATAATGTATGTACATTTTTTGTGAGTAAAGTTAAAAAATATATTGGATGAATGTGGTTTTTCAAATATTTGGATTTCTCAATGTTTTGGTAATGATATATGGTTAAAACATGCACTTAAGTTGCGATTACATGAGACCAATATAAACAGTTGTGGAATACACAACTACAAGAGTCTACAAAAGCATGTTTAAGTTAGAATTAAATTTTGAAATTTTTTTCGATATCTTGGATATGCACGAAAGTATTATTTTATGTAGATATAGAATCACAAACCACAGACTCCCAATAGAGACAGGGAGGTGGAATTATGTTAATAGAAATGATAGAAAATGTCATCTTTGTAATATTGGTAGCATAGGAAACGACTTGCACTATCTGCTAGAATGTCCATTTTTTAACGACAGCAGAAAATTATACCTTGATAAGTAATATTTGGCTCGTGTTAATACACTAAAATTTTGAAAATTGATGAGCAAACTGAACAAAAAGTCAGAGTTAAAAAGATTATGTAAGCTTATAAAGTGTATAAATAAACATGTGGGTCCTCCTGGCTAAAATGTATATTATTTAGAAAAAAACACTGTATTTTATATATGTTTTGTAAATAGATGCACATTCATGTACATATTTTGCACTCTCTCTGTACCTATGTATCTGCAACGGTTATGAGAATAAAGATATTGGACCTTTTTATAAAATTTTGAACATGTTTGAAAATTTGGATATTTTGTTCATTCGAAAGTTCCAAGTGTCCGCAAATTAATAGTTTTGTATCTAAAACAAGATTTTCGGATAGTCAGTTTAGATTATTAAATAAGGTTTTTCTACATGAAATTTGGACAAACAAAGAAGTAATGGTGATTTCAATAAACAAACAATTGAGAAAAAAAAACACTTGACAGATTGAATGAATTATTGATTTGATTGCTGATTGCTTAACGTTTATTTGCAAATAGTTCATGCATATCCAGGTTGAGAACAAACAAAAAACGAATTATGATACATGTAAGTACATTCTGAATTTCTTTGGTTATTTAGCAAAACTAACTGTTACCAACTGATATCCATTCACATCCCAACCGCTCTTTCTATATGATAGACCGACTCGGTAGTTCGTCATTGCTAGGGATTATGGTGCAGTCCTAATAAATATCTATTGGATAGAACTACAACGTGAGGGTTTGATAATTTCTAAGGTAAGCATTTTTAAAGGTCAAACATTTCGTCCATAACACGGGAACCTAGTCAAATTTGATAAAATACGCATTGGGGTCACCCACTTTCCAACCATTACCGCGGTAGTACCTTAAGGCTAGGCATTATATACGCTGTCCTAATAAACAGCCATGGAATAGTTCTACACCGCGAGGGTAAAGAATTTCTATGGTAAGAATACATAAAGCCCGAAAATTTCGTCCGTAACACGGGAAATAGTGTCAATTTCATAAAAAAAAAAAAAAATATGCATTGGGGTCATCCACTTAAATTTTCAACTCATTGCCTCGGTAGTTTTTTTTATGAAAAGGGATTATAGACTCTGCCCTAATAAATAGCTATTGAATAATAATACGACGTGAGGGTAAACAATTTCTGGGTAAGCATTCTTATAGGCCGAAAATCTCGTCAGTAACACGGGAAAAATGTCAAACTTGATAAAATACGCATTGGGGTCACCCACTTTCCAACTCATTGACTTGGTAGTTCGGCATTGCATGGGATTATAGATGTATAGCTATTGGATAGTACTAAAACGTGAAGTTTGATAATTTCTAGGATAAGCATTCTTAAAGGCCGAAAGCTTAGTCTCTAACACGGAAACATTTGATAAAATACGCATTTGGGTCACCCTCTTTCCAACCCGTTGCCTCTGTAGTACTTGATGACTAGGGATTATTAAAACTGCCCTAAGAAATAGCTAAATGATAGTTCTAGAACATCAGGGTTAATAAACTATGGGGTAATTATTCTTTAAAGGCAACACGAACAATAAGTCTCATTTGATAAACTACCCACTTTCAGACCCATTTTCTCGTGACTACTTCATGGCTAGGGATTATAGACCCTGCTCTGGTAAATATCTATTGAATAGTTCTAAAACGTGAGAATAAATAATGTCTTGGGTAATCATTCTTAAAAACCTAAAATTTCGTCCGTAACACGGAAAAAAGTTAAATTTGATAAAATACGCATTGAGGACACTCATTTCCGACCCGTTGTCTCGGTAGTTCTTAATTGCTAGGGATTATACATTTTGTAGACGCTGTCCTAGTAAATAGCTATTGGATAGAACTACATCGGGAGGGTAAAGAATTTCTCGGGTAAGCATTCTTAAAGGCCAAACATGTCGTCTGATTTATTGAAATAAAGACAAATTCGAAAAAATAAGCATTAGGGACTGTAGGGATTTATTAGAGAAGAGTCTATAAATCCTAGCCATACATAAAATATTTTAATAGTAAATGCTAATAACATAACTGTAAATTATATATGACTTAGAAATCTGCAAACCAAAGTTAGAATTTGATTAATGGTATATGAACATCTTCTAGTATATAAATATTGTTTTTGAACAAAAAAGTCAAAAACTATGATATTAAAGAAAAATAAAATTGTTGATGAAGTAGTTTTCCAAACGCAATTCGTGTTGCTTATTCTTTAGTTTTCTATGTTGTGTCATGTGTACTATTGTTTGTCTGTTACATATTTAGCCATGGCGTTGTCAGTTTATTTTCTATGTATGGGTTTGACTGTCCCTCTGTTATCTCTCGTCTCTTTTTTATGTTTCCTCCTAGCTGTTCAACTGTTTCTGTAGTGTTTTGTCCTCTTGAGAAAGGATAACCACTGAAACGGAAAAAACATTTTTATACTGCTGTTATAGATCGTCAATTTTTTTTTTGTAGTTATTTTTTCTTTCTATGTAGCTCGTTTCACTGGTTAATTTGTATTGTAAATTAGTAAATGGTTGATTATGTTATTTTTCTCTGATCTCGCTTCTCCCGTCTATAAGATGTTTCTGTTTTTCATTCACAAACCTTTCGACTGTCTTCTCGATATTGTCTTTCAGCTATCCTGACTATATCAACATCACTGAGTTATACTTTAGGTAGAAAGTCTGATGCAACACTCATTTTCCTCTAAGTTCAGTATTTTTTGTGATTTTACTTTTGTCTTTCCACTAGAATTGTAATCTGCTTTTTCTATGTCGCTGTCAGTAACACACAATTCAGATTCGGAACCTGTTTCACGGTTTATCCGTTCCCGCCTGTCCACATCATACGTTCATGTCCTTGAAGATTTGCGACGTCCACGGTTTTGTTTTAAATGTGTAATGAGATTTTTTGCTTCAGTTTCACTGGAGTTGCCTCCCTTTATCTACTCGGTTATAAAACAATCACTATATCACTGGGGTAAAGCTGATGACCGTAACTGCATTCACGGTCATCCCACGATGGCGGATGAAAAACTAAGTCAGTTTATGTTTTGCCTGTTAAAGGGTTTCTATATCATTTTCTTCACGAAGCATACATTGGTACGATGTTATTTTATAAAAGATTCACACGGAAATTACAAATTACTTCCGAGAAATGTGTATGAAACAGGAAATTGGAAATAAAAAATCGCTAAGATGACCGTAAATCATAATCGAGATGACCGTAACACGATCAGCGATTCATAACAAGGGTGACCGTATGGAACGCCATGACTGCCTTATGTTAATGATCAGCATTATATGTAGTGCTCACAACATTATATGCAGTGCGCACACCATTATATGTAGTGCTCACACCATTATATGCAGTGCTCACACCATTTATGCAGTGCTCACAACATTATATGCAGTGCTCACAACATTATATGAAGTGCTCACAACATTATATGAAGTGGTCAAAACATTAAAAATCGGTAGCAATTTGTGATTCCCGTGTGAATCTTTTATAAAATTACATCGTAACAATGTATGCTTTGTAAAGAAAATGATATAGAAACTCTTTAACAGACAATACAGAAATGACCTAATTTTTCATCCGACATCTTGAGATGACCGTGAATGCAGTTACGGTCATCAGCTTTATCCCATTGTTTATATGTGTATAGGTTTAAAGGAAGTAAAAGATGACTGGCGCCATCTAGATTTTACATCCAAGATAATTGGTAGAAGTAAATTTATTTTCTGCTGCCTTGGTAATTAGATATCAAAATTGAAATAGTGATAAATGGGTGTTGGTCATCGGTGTAGAAATAGCGAGAAATTTAGAAAAACTCTCTGTGACAAGCAACATTTGCTGTGCCAAATTTAACAAGGGGTGTTCTTCATTCATTCTATTTCGAAAATTCCGGAACCGTTGAGTACCCTTAAAAATGCGATTTTTCTATCAAAAAAGCTGCAGCACCATATGTGTTTTACCATTTCAATTACACCCAAAGGTGTTGATAATTCAGAATTCGATTTTTTTTTCAATGGATCTTTGATAGTGAAAACGCAGGACCAAAACAGACTACCATAGTCGCCTATGTAAATAATTACTTCATTGTGACCTAAAGTAAGATTTATATTTTGTTTTCATTTTGTAGTCAATAAGTTGGAAATCAGTTGAATGATTTATAACAATCAACAAAGTCAAAAATATTACATTATAAAACATGTTCATTCACGTATTAATGTACGTCTTTGTAGAAAATTAAAATCCAACCAATCTGTACGACATTTTAATTGAAAATGCATGAATGTGCGATGTGTAATGGTTGATAATCTAGTCTAAGATACATGACTTTTTAATAAGTTGTTTATGGCTTTGAACTAGCTTTCAGGAACTGTCAGTACTCTCAGGTCTGTACTTGTTGTCTTTTCTGTTGTTGGGATGTACAAGTACCCGGCCACGTCAACTCTTCGTTTTACTTAGATGTGTTTCTATTTGTATCCACATGATGATGCAAGTATTAAACAACATTTTTTTAATAAACGTTCTTATGTTGTATTGTTAAACAACTGCCCTTTTGGGGATAAGACCCCTTCCTTTCTTTAAGTGTCCTTCCGTAACATATGCCTAAACCCCGAGCTTAAATCAACATATTTACTCTTTCCGTTGTTTATTACAATAATTTAGAAAAACTGTAGAAATGGTGTAGAATGTCTGTAGAAAGTGTATTGTATTTTTATAATATGGTCATTTAAATATTGATTTTAATCAAGCGATTGTCGCGCGAAAATCGAGAGATCATCGCTGGTGAATTATAGATGCGCTCGTTAAAGCAACTTACATGTATCTTGATAGTATATTATTTCCCAGAAGTGCTGTTCGGGTGTGAAATCATGATATATATATTTTTAACTACATGCCATGGCCCTTACGACCGAAGGCAGGGTTCAGTTGTTTCCTTCAGTTTATAAAGTAAATATACTAGTAGTTCAGCGATGATTCGGATACATGTACTCTTTTATTAATAAAATCAGGAATCTATGTTTTGCATTGTCATTTGCATATCACTACTACCCAAGTTGGGGGCATAAAGTGTCTAGATCCATTCGTCTGTCAACTCGCTGAGTATCATTGATAACTCTTTATGAAATTTGTGATTGGTCCCTACAGACCGTAAAAGGCGCAGACACGAGATTAAGGGAGTGAAGGGAGTGCAAGCTCAGATGAAGAAATTCGAATTTTACTTTGGATTATCCTTGGCAGCGGTTCTGCTTAAAAATGCAGACATTTAGGCAAGACTCTTCAATGTAAAGATTTATCAGCTACTGAAAGTTAAACTAAATTCTGAAAAGCTTCAGAGATGATCAGTTCTTTGAAAATGTTGTTATGAAATCCAGACGAGGAACCAGTTCTCCAAAGGAAAAGATGAATGCCATCTATATTTGAAATTGGGACTGCAATTGCAGAGTTACTGTTACTGATAGATTCGAATAAGAAACCTTTAACAGCTATTTGAATACATATCAAGTTCTTTTAAAATGCACCAAGGGCTAGGATGGCAAGTTTTATCAAGAAGATTTTCACGAAGCAAATCTTCAATGCCAGTTGAGGCTATTTGCAACTGTCATTGAATTAGCAACACCTAGAGCAAATCTAGTCCTTGCAGATATCATCACGTTCAAAGAGGAATGACACTAATGTCTCTTTGAATTTTGCTTTCGAGGTAAAACCCTTTCAGTGATAAAAGTACCCAACATTTTTTATGATTTAACATACGTCAATTTTGGTCCTCAATGCTCTTCAACTTCGTACTTTATTTGGCCTTTTTAACTTTGTTGGATTCGAGCGTCACTGATGAGTCTTTTGTAGACGAAACGCGCGTCTGGCGTATATACAAAATTTAGTCCTGGTATCTATGATGAGTTTTTCAGAAGGTAAAATCCCAAGTGGGCGTGACCATCTACCATCCGAACTGGAACATATAATTTGGACTGAAAAGAGTATAGCAAGCGAATTTGCATTCATAGAATATAGAAAAAACATATTTGAAAAATTTCAATTAGGTCAGTCTTCATAACCTCTCTGAACATTATTCATTTACTGATTATGGGTTTATGGTTACAAAAAGGGGTGGGACGGCTTTCTATTTCTTTGGGGTATCAAATTTTTTTTTGGGATAAGGAAAAATGTAAACTTATAATAAAAAAAAGGCGAGGAATAACTTTCCTTATTATTCTAACATGAAGAAAAGTTTTCCTTTTGGCATCGAAAAAAATCAGAGATGGGGAACTCCCCTAACCATTACCGGTAAATATGATTAGTCCTTTAAAGTCTGAAATGTGATTTCTTATGTAATAAAGTTTATAATTAGGAAAACAGAAAGCCACCAAAATATTAAAAAGGTGTAATAGAGTTAAAATCGTACACAATACATATAGACAAGAAACAAATTTTCAAGAACAGACTGAGTGCTTTATTTACTTTCTTCATCTTGACAGTCGCTGCATGATTTTTTTAAAACTCATATCCTACAAGGTAAAGACTACGACTGACCCCCTCCCCCCACCAATTCACCGATATTGCTATGTAAATTACACAAAAATGTTAAACAAACTACGAAACCCGCAAGTGATTATAACACAGACATTCATTTCTGATTTTTTTTTTCAAGTGGAGTAAAAAATGCCGTTTATCAAAAACAATATTTTGTGCCAGGAAATACCCGGAATGCACACGAGATTTTAATTTATTAGTGGACACTTAGTTAAGGTAACGCCACACTTTTTTACATAAAAGGGGGACGAAAGATACCAGAGGGACAGTCAAACTCATAAATCGAAAATAAACTGACAACGCCATGGCTAAAAATGAAAAGGACAAACAGACACGCAATAGTAAACATGACACAACATGGAAAACTAAAGAATAAACAACACAAACCCCACCAAAATCTAGGAGTGATCTCAGTTGCTCCGGAAGGGTAAGCAGATCCTGCTCCACATGTGGCACCCGTCGTGTTGCTTATGAGATAAAATATCCGGTAAATAGTCTAATTCGGTAGGTCACATTCATTGAAGGGAAGGGGATTGTAGTTACGACTTAAAGAACATATCCGATATCATAGTGGTATGCATTTAATCTCTGATACTAAGCATTTCTTAAGTTGCTTTTAGTAACTCCAAAAACACTGAAGTGATATGTAAAACATCCCTGAAGCTAAAACTAGAGTATAAGATACATACAGAGCTATATATTTTCAAAAAACAGATGCAATCAGTCTACAGTATGCGTTTTGCCATAACATATATAGACATATAAGTTCCGTTTAATTGATTACTAATCAGGGTTATTTTTTTTAAATTCAATTATATATAGCATACCCAGTAAATTTGAATAATACTCAAATATTTTTAATAATTCCTTTAGTATTCAGTGATATTGCCGTCTACGGAAATATTGCATAGAAGTAAGTCTTCGTAATAATTTAATTTCAGTCATCGTAGTACCAGAATCTATGACAAAGCAGAATATTTTAATTTTGAAATTATAAATATCTCCCACCTTTAAAGCAATATACTAACTTCACCTGGATATACATTTCCCAACTTATTTGGTATTCAAGAGGTTGCCGCTTCTACTCAGCCTTTGTAAAACATCATCAGTGAGTGATCATATAATTGATATACTAGGAGTACATCAAATAACGTCTCGTCCTTTTTCCAAAGGAGTTCATCGGAAGACAAAAAAAAGGTATATTTATGAATAATACTAACGTTGTTTATCATCTTAATAACGTGTTATATTATTCTTTTATTTGTCTTTTTGAAAATTACTTTTACTGTTACTTTTTTTGTAATATCCATTTGATGTGGCTCAGTACTTGTACATCCCGTCATTGTATTATTTTGCTATGTTGAATTATTGTAGTTTAGCGTGCTTCAGGTATATATTAAACCAGGTTTAATCGACCATTAATTTACATAAGATAATGCCTCAACCAAGTCGGGAAAATAACAGTTGTTATCCATTCTTTTGAATTTTGATTTTGCCATCTGATAAGGCACTTTTCGTTATGAATTTTCCTCCGAGTTCCATATTTTAGTGGTTTTACTTGTTATGGTGTATTTAAGTAGATCCAATAACATCGGAATTATGTTTGCTATAACAACACAAATGCAGTGGGTAGGGATAATTCAAAAATTGTGGATATTATACATTTATCGCTGCATGCAAATGTTTTCCCACATCTTTGGAATGTGTTATAAAAACTTTTCCTATGAGAAGTCTCCGAAGCACCTAATATCTTCACATATTTTGGTGAAGTTAGTTTTGCTAAATTTGTAGTTTTCTATGTTTTGTTTTGAGTGCTATTGGTTGTCTATTGTTTTTTTGTTTTTTTTGTATTTAGCCATGGCATTGTCAGTGTATTTTCGATATAAGAGTTTAAATGTCTCTGCGGTGTATTTTGTTTGTCTTCTGTACTTATATCTTAATATATATATTTGTTATTTATTTCATTCGATCCCCTGACTGCATTAGAAATAAGGTCATTGCCAAATGGCATGCCTGTTTTACTGTGCAGGATATGAAAGTACGCAGCCACGTCTTGTAAGAATAGCGACTTTTTTTTTCAATTCCTACATAAAGCTTAGAGCTTATAGCTTAACGATAGTTCCATGCTTTCAGCACTTATAAAACCTTTGCAACGTCTTTACTGGTGCCTAATTAGGCTATCCTTATCTTATATTCCTCCATCGCCGACTCACACTCGTTAAAGCCTTTACAGCATAATCATTCTTTTGTTTTTATTGTTATGATGTCTTCGTTCTGAAAATGCATGAACTATTTATTGTGCAAGTAGACGTAAGCAAACATAAATAATTCAATGAATTTTTTTGGCAAAGCCCTGTTCTCGTCTTTTGAAATAAGCATAACAAATATATTTGTTTCTCATGCTCGTCCATCAAAAGAATCTATTCTCTGGTACGCTAATTTAGCAGTTTATTAGACCTTTTTAGTTTGGGTACTCGCAAACTTTGCACCACTGTCAAGTCGGACAGAAAACGTCCACTGCATGAAATAACTGCTGTTTATAATGAATCTAGGGAAGAACCAGTGTCTAAGCGTACTGTTCAGCGAAAATTGTATGAAGGGTTCAAAAAACCTGTTGTAAAAAAATCCATCAGTATTCGTGCTGCAATTGTCCAAAAAAGGCTGGCATGGGGTAAATTGGCCAGGCACAAAACTGTGGAAGATTATTGGAGAAGGGTCATATATAGTGATGAATGTAAGGTGGAAATTGGAACGGCTAATCGTGTTTTAGTCTGGAGACGGCCTAGTGAGTTGTGGACTCCTCCTTGCTTAAATCCTGGCCGTGGGTCACGACTGAGTTTGATGACCTAGGTGCATTACCTATGAAGGTGTTGGTACTATTTCTGTTGTAACTGGTAATATAAATGCTTTAAAGTATATTGAGATTGTTGACAATTTTGTTTGGTCTGTTATTGCTCGTCATTTCCCCGCTAACAATTACATATACCAAGATGACAATGCCCCGGTTCATAGGGCCATAATTGTGAAAGATTACATGGAACAAAATCAACTTCATGGTATGGAATGGCCAGCACAAAGTCCTGACCTTAATATTATTGAAAATATGTGGCGTCAAATTAAAATTGAACAGCAAAAACAGGCACATAACATCACTACAAAGGCTCAAATGGAGACAGCAATTCGGAACATATGGACAAATATATCCTTAGAATTCATAAGAAAACTTTATAATTCAATTCCAAGACGTTTGAGGCTATTAATAAGGGCAAAAGGAAACATCACAAAGTATTAGGTGAGTTCAGATCATTTTATTAATATAATTACAAAGGTTGAACTGTGACAGATACTTGACAACTGTATGTGGCGGCCATGTTGGAATTATCTTCACTTTGGCACAAGTCTGTATTTTTCAATTGTGTATTATACCAACATCAATGTATCCCGTGTTTTAATCAAATTATGTTTTATCCATATTATATATTTAAAAGATCTAAACAATGTCTTACATGGATAAGTAAACAAAATGTGCTTATATAAATATATGTTGTATACGATTATAAGAGAAAAGTTTCGATTTAAGTATTTCTTAGTTAAATTAAAACTTGCGTACATTTACGCATGCTTTACGCATGCATCTTTATAATTTTACCCAACTGTATGAACGAAATTCTTGATGAAATCCAAGTTTACGGAGTACTTACATAAGGATTCGAATGTTTTAAGCATACGTTGTGAACATATTACTGTAAGATAACTTTTTGAAATTCTCTACATGTAAAGGAGAACATTTAACAAATAAGGAACAAATAAGTATGTACTATTTTGCAAAGGACATTTTATGGTAACTTGTATCTACTAGAAAAGTTAATCACATCCTCATTTAAGTTTTCGTTTCTTTCCCCTTTTAAGATAAGTGACTGCACCCCGTAGTCTTCAAATGTTATTTACCTCTAGGCACATCCACTTGTAAAGCATTACAAACGGTTCAAATATTTAGAATCATTATAATCCATAACAATGTCGGCTAAGACTGTATGTTAAGTTTTTTCGATTATAATTAAAAAAAAATAAGTGAACTTGTTCTGTGGTTCTCAGTCGTATTGTGATGTGGTTCATAAGTGTTTCTCTTCTCGGTTTTAACTTTTCTTATGAATAGTTTTACACTAGTCATTTTTGGGAGGCCTTTGTAACTTGCTGAGCTAAGGCTCCGTGTTGAAGGTTGTACTTTGACATAATATAATGGTTTACTTTTACAAATTGTGACTTGGATGGAGAGTTGTCTCATCGACACTCATACCCTATCTTCTGATATCAATATGTCAAAGTTGTTAAACTCTGTTCTCGTTTATCTGTTTTTTTTTTTTTGGAAAATATATCACCATCTAATACAGTTCATTCAACACAACCCAAGACGGTAAATGTATAAGGGGCATATAAAGCTACGAGATATAAAAAAAACATATAATAGTTTTTGTTTTGGTCAAATCAAACTCTCTTTTAGCAGCCCATTTGATTCAATGTTGTCAAAAAAAAGCTAAAAAACATCACTTCTATTATTCACTTGGCAACTTTTTAATCCCTTAGCCATTGTTGGCTGAGATGGATTACGCATACACTAGGTGTGGTCAGCAATTAAAAATAATATAAGATTAACATTGATTAGTGAAAGGCAACAGTCGTACGTATGTTATGTTTCTTTGTTACATATATGACGTGGCTCTGTACTTATACATCCCGTCTTTGTGTTAGTGTACTAGTCAAATTTTTGTCTTTAAATTTTGCTATTATGCTTGGTCTTTTTACCATTTTGTGCTTCTTTGCTACATATTTGTTTGTTTTTCATTTAGTGATAAAGATTTTTACACAATGTTGACCGCTGTATATTAGATGTTTTTACGGATTATGCCTGTTTGTTTTGTTCACGCATCGTTGTCAATATAATGGAATGTGATGCCCCTGTCGTCATACAAGTGACAGGTTTAGCTAGCTTTAAAACCAGGTTCAATCCAACATTTTCTGCTGAAGAAGAATGCCTGTATCAACTCAGGATTATGACAGAGCTTTTGATTTTGCCATTTTATTAGAGACTGTCCGTTTTATTTTAATTTTCCTCGGAGTTGAGTATTTTTGTGATTTTACTTTATACCACTGTCAAAAATCACTACATCCATGTTGTGTAGGTGGTCAAGATGTTCACTTGTATTGATATAAGAATACAGTCGCTGGTCAGTGACTGAATTAAAACACCTTTCAAGCTTATTTTTAGTATTCGTATTGGCATCTAAAAAAATATGCTGATTGTAAGGTGCACAGTTATCTCTGCTATAAAATCTTTCTGTTTAGAGTAGTCATCGTATTCTCAATACAATATGATGTAATCCTGGAACCTTTGATAGCTTTCTTTCAAATTACAATATGATATGTCGGTACATGCCGTTGAGAGTTGGTGTGTAAACATTTTTCAACATTTTAAAAATGTTTTATTAAATCTTTTTCAGAAACCCAAGTATTGTTATGTTTTCTACGTTACGACTGGAGTGAGTTTCTAAACTATTTTTGACTGACGATTTACAAAAGCAAGGTACCTGGTGTATTTCTAAAATCCTTTAAATTGTATGAAGGTGTTAATGAAATTTAAAACGTTATGAAAATGAACTATTTATTTCAACCGTATACATTTAATTTATGTAACAAATATTCAAAAGACAATACTTTTAAACAATTTTAAACAAGCAAATAATACAGTAGGGATATCTCTGGTCGAGTATTCCGGTTCATAAAATATTAGTACAATACGGATAACTGTAATTTGATATTAATTTATCTACTGGATGTGTTCATGCTCATTATTGAAACCATAATAAGATACGGCTTCGTTTGCATATCGCCCGACTGAGTTGTTTATTATGGATTAGCATTAATGCATGTCCACACTCTTTTTTACCTTGACAAGTGCGTCTCATAAATATGGATTTAATGTAACTTATAAATCTACTGAGTCGTCTATTTCTGTAAACACATATTGTTTATATTTATTTCGAAAGAATAATTCGTGATTGTTTTCAAAATATTGACTGAGTCACTACTAATAAATAGTACCTTGAAAAAGCGGGTGTCTTTATTCAGTATATAAAGAATGAAAGAAAGTCTGAGACTTAAACATTTTGCTATATATTTTTATCGACTGTACTTTGGACCTCGGGAGTCAAATCACGACTGAAGAAACAACAACAAATGGAAGTTTTTAACGACCTTGACTGGCTATACAGCCCTTGCACGGTCGGATGAAGAAACACAATAATGTGTCCTCTATTTATACTAAGTAGCAACGCACCTGCTAATGACGTCATAATTATTGATAACGACATTGAGGCGGTTTACGGCAAGTACACAATGGTCGACAACGTTGCGTTTGTGCTTTTGGCCAGCATGCATATTGTATGCTACGATTAAACTATAAGATCTTTGTCTCGGAGCAATGGACCAAATGAAAATGCCTCATTCAAACATCGTTTTTACAACCATAAATAGGAAGAATTTTTCAAAATGTAAGTAAAACGACGACTCAAGCCTTAAAATGCAATGTAAGAATGACGTTTTTTTCTAAATAATTGCAACAATTTAACTTTAATAACCAATGTTAATCACATGTGTTTTAGAAAATGATTTAGTAATCATGTTTTATGCCAAAAACGTATGTAATTATAAACCAGATAAGGTCATTTGACTGTAACAACGGTTGTCAGAAAAACAGCTGATTAACGTCAATCAACTTTGTAACGTAACAAATACTTGTCCAGGTCATCCCCTTTACATATAATATAGGCATTTTAAGACAAAAATAAATACACATTCTAACTATATATTAGTTTTTCTTCTTAATAATTTAAATATTCTGAAACCAGAACAATATATGCTCTATAATCAAAAACGAAAGTAGCATGACGTCATTTGTTATTTTTAAATCACATTTGGAATAATAACAATACATAATCAACATGAAAAATTGAAACATAATATCATAAACTCTGTACAGTACAAAACTTGATTACATAGAAGGGAATTCGTTACACTGCCCCTCTCATTGAAAAACTGTTCGTCCCGAACAGACTCTAAACATCAGTACTTCCAATTCACTGTCACAGAACTGACACTCTTAACATACACACATGCACACAATTTCATACCATGATATACAACATATACAATTAACAATTTAAAATTCAAATGCCTGAGTCTTCACAATTTATAACAACCCTAACGGTTTCTACATTGGATTCATCTGACTCTGCTGCTGTATCTGTTTCGGACGACGTATCTGACCCGGAATCTTCTTCATCTGACATTGTCAAATCTATAACTGTTTCTTCAGGAATATAAGTATTTGGTTTAGTAACTTCTTTAGTAGGGGAATGCGGTAAAAGTAGATCTGAAGTGTCTACACATTATCCAATGGACCATGTATTGTAGAATGAAGGGGTATTCACCTCCTTGTCACTTACTTCTACCTTTTCTGGCGACGTCTGCAGTCCTGCTTTCTGTATCATCGATAATATTGGGTCGGCTGCCCAGGAAGCAGTCAGGAAGTACACCCTCCCGTCGAGAAAGACAACCTTCGCTTGCTTCTTGACACGCCAGTATCCAAATGGTAATACGGAACCAATATACATTGGACTACTAATAGCCTCTTTTCTCACACTTCTTATGGTTTCGGCCCCCTTGTCCATACTGAAGAGGCTGGGAGGAGCAAGAAAGCGTTGCCACTATTTGTCCTCAGCAGCTTCCTCAACTTCTCTGTGCTTAAGATTAGCTTTCTTTGTTTTTTGAGTGGGCGGTAATGGTGATAGCAGCTTTTTAGGAGTTCCAAATAGTTCAAGCAGGTCTTTCTTTAGTGGAGTAACATCCGGATGACTCTCTTATTCAAGATTTATTTGTGTTGGCGACCTTACTGGTGACATTTCCCTTGACGGCTTAGTTTGACTCTCTACTGGTTTTTGAACTGTCTCAGACACAAGGTCTGTTTTCTGTTTATTTTTAACTGGAGCTCTCTGGCTTCCCATTAAAGTTTGTATGGTCACCTCTGTGTTATCCATTTTTTTAAACCATGTACAGCTGTCTGATGTCTGCATTCTGTACCTCAGAGAAGCTGAGAGGACATTGGGGCATCGGTTACATCTAAGCACAGTTTTTGGATGGTGCGATTTTCTGCTCCACATTTGAAACATTGATAATTCATCTGCAATTATAAAATGTATAATAAGTATCTTATTTAAAAGCTATATGTCCTGTTTTTACAGAACAATTGAAATACCATGACCAGGGGATCCCAGAGCTTTGATTTGCTTGCTTAGCTATTATTTTATTCTGTTTCAACAAGTTCACAATAATTGTATGAACAAAGTATATTTGTATATTATATATATATTTTTTTTATTAATATTATCAGTATAAAATTTATCATATCATTTTTCTGATATGACCAGAGAGGTTTCCAATATAAACGAATCAATGGGACTTAGTTTCTGGTATTTTGAACCAGTCGTCTACTTTTCCATAAATAGGCTTTAATCGATCATGACGAACGACCTGAAATTTTGAATTAGGATTGTTTTGAATCCTATGAATAACATCAGATGTAACTTCAGTTATTATATGAGGACTGTCCTTATGTCTTTCGAGCTTTGGGCTTATGTGTTTGACTCTTGATAATATGTTAAGCCAAACAGAGTCAACTACTTTATAGGCATTTTGATTTGCCTTAATGTCATACTGACGTTTTTGCTTTTAACTAGCGGAGATAACATTTTTACCAGCTTTTTGTTGTATTTGCCATATAAGTGTTTCCAGGTTATGAACATAAGAATTTGTTGCTTCAGTGTCAGTGGGAAATTCATCCCTTTGTGGATGGTGTCCATAAAATTAAAAGAGGTGTCCATAAAACCTATTGGGAGCTCGATTTCACGACCCAGCATGAGTATACATGGTGATAATTTAGTGGTTTCATGTTCCGATAAACGATATGCGATTAAGGCGCAAGGCAGCTGTTCGTCCCAGTCTCTCTGAGTTTTACAAACATATTTACTGATTATGTCTTCTATAGAACGATTTAAACGTTCTACTAGTCCGTCACTTTGTTGACGAAAAGCAGTCGTCCTTGTTTTATTGATGCTTTGTTTTCGCATAACTCCTTAAAAAGCTATGATCCAAATTGCTCCCCTTGATCTGGATGTATTTGGTGTGGAATACCAAACCTACAGATAAACAAATTAATAAAACTACCAGCTAGAGTACGAGATTCCATGTTAGGCAATGGTTACCCCTCAGCCCATTTAGTGAAATAGCCTGAGAACGCTAAAGCATATTTGTTCCCCCTATAAAAGAGAGGAAAAGGGCCAACCAAATCCATTGCAATTCTCTCCAATGGGACACCGACATTGTATCGCTTCATTCTACTCCTAGACCTTGTAGGGGACTGTTTGCGTGAATTACAAACATTACAATTTGCAAGTGTTTGATAATATCCTGCTAATAACCCAACCAATAAAATCTATTTTGAACCCTTGCTGTAGTTTTACTTATCCCAAGGTGACCACTCTGTACGTCAACATTTCAAGAATTTTTTGTTTCAATTCATTGGGACATATCAATTGTAAAATAGTTTCTTTAGTATTGGAATGAATCAACTTTCTATATAATAGGTCATTTTTCATTATGACTCGATCCCACTGAGACCAATATTTTTTAAGCTGAATATTTTGAACAGCAATTTTAGGCCAACTTGGTTTCTCTTTGAAATTTTCTTTCATTTGGTAAAACTGAGAGATAACTGAGTCTTGTTTTTGAGAATCAGATATTTCCTTATCTGTTATATGCTTAAACCAAGTATTTTTGACATTGTCTTCATTTTACAAATGTACCGGACTCAAAACTGTCTTGGTTCTCCTGTGAGATTCATGAGACTTAACCTGAGAGAGCTCGGATTCGTTTTGATCTTGTTTTGTACAATAATTACAGTCGACACATGATTTTTAAACCTAAGTAGCCAGGTAAGAGCACCCTGATCTGTGCGTACTAAAAAAAATGTCCGATACAGATATAATGATGGACATGTTTTACGCTTAAAATGATAGCAAACAGATCTCTCCTAGTGACACAATATTTTCGTTGAGCTTAGCCTAGTGATTTGCTGAAATAAGCAACTAACATCTCTTTACCACTATGAATTTGGGATAACACTGCCCCTCTGCCAAAACTACTGGCATCTGTGTCCAAAATAAAGGTTTTTGACATATCTGGATACAATAATATATGGGATGATACAAGTACATCTTTCAGTTTCTGAAAAGCTATGTTGCATTAGAATGAACAATTTATCTCAGTAAGTTTGTGTAAAGTTCGAGCTATATTAGCAAAATTTTGAATAAATTTACGGTAATAAGGACAGGTGCCCAGAAAGCTCCTAACATCTGTTATTGTCTTGGGTATAGGCCACATTTTAACACTTTCAATTTTTCAAGGATCAGCTGCAATTCCTTCGTTTGAGACAATGTGTCCAAGAAAGGAAACTATTTTGAAAAAAATAAACATTTTTAGGGGCTACCTTTAGGCCTTGAGCTGCAATACGGTTTAAAACGTCTCCGAGCCTAGTCAAATGTGATTCAAAAGAATCTGAAAATACAATTATATCATCAATGTATATTAATCAGGTTTGCCAATTAAGTCCTACCAAAGTATACTCCATGAGTCGCTGAAAAGTAGCAACACCATTACATAAGCCCATAGGTATTAAATCGAAATGGAATAACCCTTTGGTACTTGTAAAAGCCGTTTTTTTTTCCTTATCTTTTTCGTCCATTTCTACTTGTCATTAGCCACTAGAGAGGTCCATGACGCTAAGCCATTTGCAACCTCTTAGAGCATCTAATGCATCATCAATGTGAATTAAAGGATATGAATCATAAAATAAAATTGAGAATGGAAATGGGGAATGTGTCAAAGAGACAACAACCCGACCAAATAAAAAACAACAGCAGAGGGTCACCAACAGGTCTTCAATGTAGCGAGAAATTCCCGCACCCGGAGGAGTCCTTCAGCTGGCCCCTAAACAAATATATACTAGTCCAGTGATAATGAACGCCATACTAATTTCCAAATTGTACACAAGAAACTAAAATTAAAATAATACAAGACTAACAAAGGCCAGAGGCTCCTGACTTGGGACAGGCGCAAAAATGCGGCGGGGTTAAACATGTTTGTGAGATCTCAACCCTCCCCCTATACCTCTAACCAATGTAGTAAAGTAAACGCATAACAATACGCACATTAAAATTCAGTTCAAGAGAAATCCGAGTCTGATGTCAGAAGATGTAACCAAAGAAAATAAACAAAATGACAATGTACTGTTATGTTATTTATAGGACGAAAATCAATGCATTTTCTCGTACTGCCGCCACTCTTCTTTGTAATTGACACAATACATGATGCCCAAGGACTTTAAGAAGGTTCAATGACTCCACAATCAAGAAGTGTTTGTATCAATGACTCCACAATCAAGAAGTTTTTGTATTCCGTCATTTACTTCATCTCTTTTTGGACAGGGGTAAACGACGGGGTGCCTGTTGGTTTGGCGTTCCCTGTGTTAATTGTATGATTTATAGCACTTGCTCTCCCAAGATCGCTTTTATTTTTGGAAAATGTTTGATCATACTTTATTAAAAGATCGTTCAAAAGTTTTATTTGATCCTCATTTAATAGCTCACTACTTCTCATTTTAAGCCTTTTAAATGATTGGGAGTTTCTTTTGATTCTTCGACAGAATTAACTAACATTCTTACGGCTATTTGTCCGCAACTTGGATCTACCACTGCATTTGCAATAATATATTAAAAGTATGTTTTGAGGGCAATGATTTTGTCATAGCATTCATTATGGTACTGGCGTCTCCGTTTATAACACCTGAAGTGATGTTTTCAGTATTCGGTGGAATAATTATTTTTTCAGCTATTGAAATTTTGAATACAGAGTCGATCTGACTCTCTTTAATACATTGTATTCTACTTTGACCTAGAGTAAGGACACCTTTTCCTAATTCAACAATGCACTCGTAGTTGTGCATAAAGTTGTACCCAATTACGACTGGAACATCAATATTAGCTATAATTTATGTGTTACTTTGAATTTTCCAAACTTGAGAGGTAATGCAACATAACCCAAAGTATCAATGAAACCCCCATCAGGTAAACATAGATAAGTCTTATGTTTTTTTTTTATTTCAGGTTTTCATTCAACCAACAGTATTTCATATTTTCTAGGATATAAAATGCATATAGTTGCACCTGTGTCAACTAAACAATTTATATTAATTTCATAGATGAGACATTTAAGGAATAAACTTTCTGATTTATTTGTCTTTGTAAAATATATTGACCTTGAGTCATTAAAATCTGTTGCTGGTGACCGATTCTCATCTCCAGCATTTATAGGTTTCCCAAATGCATGAAACTAACATGCTTATCTGTTTGAGTTCCTCGAGTACTTTTAGTACTTTGAAAAAAAAACATTTTGTTCTATTTTCCCTGATTTTACAACACAATTATGTTTCTAGCCCCACTCCAGTTTCCTACAATCCTTTTTATATGCCCTTTCTTATTACAATAATAGCAAGTTATAATTCTGTCTGAATTTTTATTATTGAAAGCGAGGCTACCTATCAGATGACTGATTTTTAAGAAGAGTTACTAGCTCATCATCAGACTCTTCAGTCTCTGTGATCTTACGTAAGCATTGTTTTGAGTTATTGGTCCGTTTCTGATCCAAAGTAAATGACTCATATTCGACCCGAATTTATACAGTCGTCAATGGTTTTCGATTCTCTTTCAAATATAGAAAGTTGAATTTTAGGATAATTTAATGCCCTTAAAAAACAGTCCTTCCCCAACAGATTTCTTATGTCAATAGGTGGCGTCGGATAAGGCAAACATGAACTTTGTACATATTCTCTTGGTTCACTGGTTTGAACCGGGATGTTAATGACGAAACTAGATAATTATAATCAAATCGTCTTAAGGGTTCAATTTATGTAACAACACCTTTAAAGACTGTTTCCCTCTTCATAGGATATTCTTTTATTAAATGTACGACCACCGTCGTCAGGATGACCCCCCCCACCCCTCCCCCAATTAACCAATACTACTACGTTCTGCTCCCCCAATCTTAATGAGTTCCTGTCGTAAATCATGTACATTTAAACTAGTATTATCAAAGTCACCAAATGTGGTAGTGGACATATTTCTTGTATATTTAACCCGCATCTTGATCTCTCCTGATTGAGTCAGATCTATAAGACTTTTGTTAGTTACGTCATTATATATGTCAAGAGGAGATTCGGGGAGTCTTGAGCCAAGTCCCGAGGTCGTAGCCATTTCTTCGCCCATCTCAGAAATCATTACAAAACTAGATTCTAGACGTATTTTCATCAGACATATCTCTGAGATTATATCTAACTACTACAGTTAATTATTTTTATTTCACTCCAGATAAGTTCGGAACCCTCTTTATTTTAAAAGGGTCCCCATATTGGTCACCAATGTAACGTTTTTTCTACGTTACGACTGGAGTGAGTTTTTCAACTATTTTTGACTGACGATTGACACAAGCAAGGTACCAGGTGTATTTCTCATATCCTTCAAATTGAATGAAGGTGTTAATAAAATTTAAAAGGTTATGAATATGAACTATTTATTTCAACAGTAAACATTTATAAAAAAAAAAGAAGATGTGGTATGATTGCCAATGAGACAACTATCCACAAAAGACCAACAACTATAGGTCACCGTACGGCCTTCAACAATGAGCCAAGCTCATACCGCATAGTCAGCTATAAAAGGCCCCGATAAGACAATGTAAAACAATTCAAACGAGAAAACTAACGGCCTTATTTATGTAAAAAAAATAAACGAAAATCAAATATGTAACACATAAACAAACGACAACCACTGAATTACAGGCTCCTGACTTGGGACAGGCACATACATAAATAATGTGGCGGGGTTAAACATTTAGTTCATGTAACAAATATTCAAAAGACAATACTTTTAAACAATTTTAAACAAGCAAATGATACAGTAGAGATAACTCTGGTCAAGTATTCCTGTTCATAAAATATTAGTACAATACGGATAACTGTAATTTGATATTAATTTATCTACTAGATGTGTTCAAGCTCATTATTGAGACACGGCTTTGTTTGCATACCTACTGATTCATTCACTCTTTCATTACGGATTAGCATTAATGCATGTCCACACTCATTGTTTTGACCTTGAGAATTGCGTCTCATAAATATGGATTTAATGTAACTGATAAATCTACTGAGTCGTTTATTTCTGTTAACATCTTTTTATATATTTTTTCCAAAGAATAATTCGTGACTGTTTTCAAAATATTGACTGAGTCACTACTAATAAATAATACCTTGAAAAAGCTTGTGTCTTTATTCAGTATATGATAAGTGAAAGAAAGTCTGAGACTTGAGCGTTTTGCTATATATTTTTATCGAGTGTACTGTGTCCTCTATTTACACAAAGTAGCAACGCACCTGCTTATGACGTCATAATTATTGATAACGACATTGAGACGGTTTACCGCAGGTAAACAATGGTGAAAGTCGTTACGTTTGTGCTTTCTGCCAATATGAATATTGTATGATTAAACTATAAGATCTTTGTCACGGAGCAATGGACCAAATGAAAATGCCTCATTCAAACATCGTTTTTACAATTAAATAGGAATAATTATTCAAATAAACTCATTATGCATAATGTAAGTAAAACGATGACTCAAGACTTAAAATGCAATGTAGGAATGACGTTTTTCTAAATAAATACAACAATTTAACTTTAATAACCAATGTTAATCACATGTGTTTTAGAAAATGATTTAGTAATCATGTGTTATGCCAAAAACGTATGTATTTATAAACCAAATAAGGTTATTTAAATATAACAAAGGTTGTCAGAAAAACAGCTGATTAAAGTCAATCAAAGTTGTGCACGTAACAAATACTTGTCCAGGTTATCCCCTTTTCATCAAATATAGGCATTTTAAGACTATAATAAATACACATTCTAGCTATATATTAGCTTTTGTTCTTAATAATTTATAATATTCTGAAACCAGAACAATACCTATTCTCTATAATCAAAAACAAAAGTAGCATGACGTCATTTGCTATTTTAAAATCACATTTGGAATAATAACAATATATAATCAACAAGAAAAATTGAGACATAATATCATAAACTCTGTAAAGTACAAACTTGATTACATAGAAGGGAACAGTGAAACTTAAAATTCGTTACAGTATTTCCTTACTGGTTTTCTGTTCGTTGCTATGGCATTTGTGCGGCATCCGGGGTACCCTGTTCCTTATTTTGCATGTTATTGTGTTTACTTTAGGGATGATCAAACCCGATAAGTGTGTATACGTATGTTTTATTGCATTGTAATAATGGTTTTTGGTAAGGTTTACTTTCTAGTAGTAAAACCCGTCACAATGGTCACGTCCAGGCTGACAAACTAGGTAGTCAAAGCTCACATTAAATCTGTACCGAAAGTGTGTTAATTGTCCTCATGTACACCTTGTTTATAGGAAGTACTTTAATTTAAGGCAGAAGAAACAGAACACAGCTAAGTATGAGCACAAATGTAACTGTTGTACAGGTACATGTGTAGATTTGACATCTTGTAGCAAATTCAAGTCAATGAGTTTAGATGATAGGTATAAATTAGTACGCATGTTAAAATTGTGTTACAATTGTTTAAAAGGGAAGCATTTTGCTAACAATTGTAGAAAACCAAAAGCATGCACTGTATCTGACTAATGTTAAGCATAATACTATATTGCATAGTTGGTATAAGCCTGGTTTTGATCATCCAGGTATCCAGCCTTCAGTTAATTGCGCAGTTACTAAAGGTTCTATGATTAAGAACTGTTTAGGGACTATTCCTGTCCTCGTTAGGGGTCGGAACGGTAACTCTTGCAAAACATTTGCCTTGCTAGATGACGAAGCAGATGAAACTTTATGTGATGAACGATTACTTAAGAAATTAAATATAGCCAGCAAGCCGGTCACTTTCGAGATGTCTACTGTTATTTCTTCTGGTAGTACAATTCACGATCAAGAAGTTGACTTACAAGTAAAAGCTATTGACGGAAATAATAACGTGTCTTTAGAAAAGGTCTGGTCAGTAAAGAAGCTTCCAATTTCAGCTCGATCTGCCACAGAAAATGTAGATATAAGAAAATTGCCGTATTTAGCCGATATACAGATACCCTCTACTGATTTAACCGAGGTCATGTGTTAATTGGTACAACTTTACCTAGCGCTCACATTCCGCTAGAAGTAAGGTCCGGTAACGAAAACCAACCATATGCAATTGGCTCACGCCTCGGATGGGATATTCGTGGTCCTATTGAAGATACGCATGCGTCAAATGTTATAAATGTACATTTTTAGGAGGCAAGAGATGTTTTGTTTCAGCGACAATTAGAATGGATGTGGACCTCTGATTTTGATGATAGAGCACGAGAAGACAAGAATGGCTTGTCTATAGAGGATAAAGATGCTATGAAAATGATGGAATCATCTATAACGCAGGAAGATGGCCATTACAAGCTTGGACTAATTTGGCGCGATAGAGAGACCACGCTACATGGTTCTTGCACATGCCCGCTTACAACAATTGAAACGCAAATTGTCAAGTAATGAGACGTTACATAAAATGTATACGACAACTGTCAATGATTACATAGAACAAGGGATATCTGAGACTGATACTGAAATTAAGAAGGAGATACATGTAGCTATACATGCTACAACCAATAATGCCATCGAAAATTTTTTAGGATACTCTCCGGCTGGATAAAACTCAGACGAGCTATTGCATGGTTTAGGAGATTTACGATTTATTGCAGAAATCGTTACCTTGGACATCATTTGCAGTGTAACAGTGGTAATCTTAATGTAACAGAACTTCGGGATGCTACCAATGAAATATAAGTATATGTATAAAAAGTTATTTTTCAGATGAAATAACAAACTTGAAGAAAGCAAAGCCCGTGAAAAAAGGCAGCCATATTGCTTCTCTCAATCCTGTTTTGGTTAATGAACTTATCCGATCAAAAGGGTGCCTAAATTATGACTTAAGCACTTGTCCCGTGAAACTGCAAAACAAACATCACGTGACTACGCTTATTATCCGTTATTATCACGAAACCACGGGACACGTGGGAAAACAACAGTTGCTTGCAGCTTCTCGTGAACAATACTGGATATTTCAGCCTTTCAACGTACGCTTTACAAGTAGACGAGGCATTCCCGAAAAGGTCTATAGTGATAATGGAACAAATTTCGTTGGCGGTGAAATCGAACTTCGAAAAAACATTGAACAATGGAATAAAGCAATTATATCAAATTATATGCTACGCAAGGACATTATTTGGACATTTAATCCACCATATGCAAGTCAGCGCGGTGGTGCATGGGATCAAATGATTCGTTCAACGAGGAACATTTTTAAAGCACTGATCAATCAACATCTACTTAGCGATGAACAATAACTGACATTTATGGCCGAAACTGAGCGTTTTATGAATGATAGACCGATAACAGTAATAAGTGACGATTGTCGTGATTTACCAGTTTTAACGCCAAATATGCTATTATTGAAGAAGAGCAACACGTCAACACCGGAAGGTGTGTTTGACAAAAAGGATATATATGCAAAACGATAGTGGAAACAAATACAATACCTAGCGAATGAACTCTGGAAACGTTGGTTGAGGGAATACTTACCAACCCTACAGCAAAGAAGCAAATGGCAGAGGGAACAACGGGTGTTGAAATAGACGATATTGTTTTAGTTGCTGATGAACGTATACAGAGAGGACAATGACCTTTAGATAGAAAAGTCGAGGTCACAAGGAGCCGTGATGGTCATATCTGTAGCTGTGTGGTCAGTCAGTCAGTCACAGATTTTGAGACCTATAAATAAACTATGCTTACTTGAGTATTCTAAATAGAACTATTTTTTATTGGTTATAAATTTGTATTACATTTTTCAACCTGTATTAAGAAATTATATGGTAATTTCATTGTGGGGAGTGTAAGATTTGAAATATTCAAATTTTAAATATAAGTTAATTATTTATTAATTGTTTAACTAACGTATTCATTTATTCTTGTAAGAATACGAAACACAGTTTTTACTATTTATTCATGAAAGCGCTAATGTAACGTTGCGCTCTTTTGAATAACACATTTTCCCGTTTATGGTTTATGACGTTACGCCTTTGACGTGCGCTTCGTCGTCTAGACTTTATTTGATTACATACGGATACACATTGTTTTTTATTAGACAGATTATAGTTGGTAAGACACGTTTTATGTATACTATCTTTTTATTACATCAAAACTTATTTAAAGAGAAAACATTGTATACTATTTATTAGCAATAGGCGTAACTTTGTTATTTGTCTTTTTTCTATTATTATTATTACTTTTACTGTTGAATGGTTTTATGTGATATCCGTTTGACGTGGCTCGGTACTTATACATCTCGTCAATGTGTTTGTATTGTCTTTCATTTTTTGGTGGCATGTTTTGTATGTGCGACTTTTTGTATTTCTTTGGTTCTTATCACGTGACTCTGTACTTTAAAAGATCCCGTCAGCTTGATATTGTTTTATTTTATGTCATGATATATTTCTATTATGAATAACAAAATACGTTGAATCATAAACGTCAAACTCATTTAATCGCGTAGTGGAATTAACTGTTTGTGCATTTTTATAGGTTCTATATATAACTTTTGGACTGTGTTCAATCTCGGTCTGTTTCTTAAATTTATGCTAACATACTTTTGATTTTTTAACCCCATATGCTAACATTGCCTATGTAAATTTTAAAATTGTTTGTATGCACATTGAACGACAAATCTATGTGAAGTCTAAAATTTTCTGATGCCAAACAGACAAATCAATGAATGTGTTTGTAGATAGATGTTTTTGTGTTCTGTTAAATTGTTCCTTTTAAAATTGTTATACGATGATGACTGATGTACCCATATTTTGACTGTTTTATTTATTGTGTCTGTTTAGTTAACGCATCAATGTAAATATAACGGAATTTGATGAGACTGTCATCAAAGTGAGAGGGTTAGCGCTATAAAACCAGTTTAATCTACCATTTTATTCAGTTGAAAATGTCTGTACCAAGTCAGGAATATGACAGTTCTTGTCCATTCGCTTTTGATGCGTTTTGTTATTTGATTTTGCCATGTGGTTATTATAGTTATCAAAAGTACCAGGATTATAATTTTATACGCCAGACGCGCGTTTCGTCTACATAAGACTCATCAGTGACGCTCAGATCAAAATAGTTAAAAAGCCAAATCAATACAAAGTAGTTATTAACTTTCCGAATTGATTTTCCTCTAAGTTCAGTATTTTTTTATTTTACTTTTTACTTTTTATTTTAAACGTAATTTAACTTATGAGAGAACTTATGATACATAAATGAAATGGTTTTTATTGTTTGTTTAGTTTAATGTGAACACTTAAACATGTATCTTATTATAATTTATGTATTTTTACTTATGTGAAATTATTCTTTATTGTTAGCGACCATATTATATTATATATGAATAAAAGATAGATACATGGTGCAAACTCGCATACTCATCTCTACGCCCTTAAGTTAACCGATGTGATTTGTACAATACACACATATACATGTGACTTATACAATCGGCATCACTATCGAATTTGATCATAATAATTACGTGGAGAACAAATGGCCTGAACCTTTTTAAAAGTCATTTAAAACATTGAACTTGATGGGTGTTTGTACATATATTGATGGTGTGGTTGAGGTTTCGATTTTAAAAATATAATTTCTCTTCTTAAGAGATAGTTGATCTTGAACATTTGTGAAGTTTATACTCGCATCAGAGGTTAATAGCGATCAAAATAACTCCTACAGTGAACCATAGATTTATGTTCTCCCATACACACAAATGTGTATTCTAACATAAGACTTTGCATATACAGGGATATCATTTGTGTGTCACAGCAACTTGAATACAAAACAAATGTCCTTCCTTAAATGGTGTAACTCGGTATTATCACATCTCTATATTGTGTTTTCGTGCTATGATCATTTGTCGAATTCTTGTTTTAAATTTCTGCTTATGTTCTTTGTCTATAGAGTATCTGCAGGCTATTTCTCCTTCTTTGTCGATACAGTTGTTTGTTTTTATAGTGATTTATATAAAATTACGTTTCGACTGTTGTACCCAAAATTTGACATTTTGTTCTCGCATTGTTGTTGATTAATATATATTATAACGGTATTTTACGCTGGTGTCATTAAAGTTAACGATTCAACTTGCTATAAACAAGGCTTAATCCATCATTTTCCGCATACGGAAAGGCCTGTACCATTCAGGAATAAGACAGTTGTTTTCCACTCTGTTCTAATGTACGAACTTTGCCATTTGTAATCCCATTTTGAATTTTCCTTTTTTTGTCTGTTTTTTTTTTTTTTTTTTTGTTTTTACTGTTCATTACAAACACGTGTCTGAACTTTTGGCATGTAAAAAAATCACACAATTCCTTTGTTAAAAATTGACCTTAATTATTAGTTCGTTGTAGAGTTCAATTTACTTCACTAACATTGATTAAATGTATGTATGGCGTATATTTGGTACACACATGTTACGTTGTAAACTAATATACAATGTTTGATAGTATACAAAACAATTATGTCAGCATAACACAGAGCGACACACTGTAGAATTCTACCCTACCATTAGAAGACCATACCAACTGGTCTTGTTATATAATGGCAAGACGATTTACGTTTATAACGGTTTTAATATGTGTAGCTTGTCTTGCATTTGTAATTGGTAAGGAATTTAATATAATTTCTAATAATATATATTATGCATATTATAGATATAAGAAGTTGTGGTATGGGTGCCAATGAGACAACTCTCCATCCACATTTGATATGGAGTTTAAGGCAAACGGAGAAAAGTCAACTTATTAGGATATAAAAAGATTCATGTTTTTTAAACAGAAACGGATTACGAAGCTTTTCTGTTCTGATTTTATGAAACAAATTTAAAGAAATTTAAAAAAAAACTTGAGGGGTGAAATTTTACAAATTCCGATTTTGCTCTTTAACAAATTTGTTTTAATTATTACCACGGTTTCATCCGAGTTTTTAAAACTTCGATTTCTTGGAATGTCAAATTGAATGTGTATTTATTGCATGTGGAGGCTTAAAATTGGTAGGTTGTTAAACAGAATTTGTTGGACTTTCAACAAATAAAATTGTATAAAGGTATTGTTGAAATGTCGGTTATTATAAGGAATCTCGAGATGATATAATAATAATTTTTCTCTTCAAACACGTGCTTTGTTTTTTACTCTTTCGTCAGGTTGTCTCTTTACTACGCTACGTTCACTTTAACCACTGCCATCAACTCCTAACGCTAGCGTAGGTTTTTTTCAACATTCTTGAAAAACATTTAAATATGTCTAATTTTTTAGTTAATGGTTAGAAATCATAATACATAAGATAAGATACGCCGAATCAATTTATAACGCAGGCGTTCAAAAACATGTTTCGAACCTTGCAATAAGTTTAAGATGAATGACCTTTAGTACCGTTTTCACCTTTGTTGAACTGATTTTTTTAATGTCGATCATTTTACAGCTGTACTATCAGCGGATTAGTTTGAATAATTTACAAATAATATCTGACAAATGTGTCTAAAGAAATCTAACAAAACCGTCACTGATTCAATTATTATTATTAATGTTATGTTTGGTCGTAAAATAATATGAAGTCAAAACTAAAGATCTGTTTTGTTTATTATACTTTATCATGATCATGTTATTCACTAAGCAAAATTGTATCCAGTTCTACACTTTACAACAATTACTCATTGATATAGAAAAGTCATTATGAAGACAAGAAATTAATGGATAGTATTATTTATTCAGATACCCTTTCAATCAAAGGTTTATATTACTTTCACTCAAAATGTTACCGTCTTCTCAAAATTCAAATTAACACAGATTTAATGTACAATGCGTTAAACGAAAAGGCACAGGCGTCCATTTCACCGGATTGTGTTCTCGCCGCCTTATTGTTTACATTGGTACAAAAAGTAGTTCGGTAAACGTCATCTATCGAAAAATAAACAACGTAAACATGTACCACCGGAAGTCCTCTCGATCAGTCATATACATGTATTCCAAAATAGGCAAATCATAAAAGAATTATTTTTGTAAATTGACTTACGGAAATTAATTGCTTTCCCCCTAAAAAGCCCTATAATTCTTATATGATTTCCCCCAAAACAGCCCTATAATTTCACATGAAAATAAACTCATTTGAAATACTCAGCAGATGTATACAACAATAAGTGTTGTGAAGACGTGGTCGATGACGTCGCATCAATGCAACTGTGAATGCGTAGATTGTAGTTTCTTTCACTTTCTTCTTTAATTTTGCAAAAAATCCCATTGTCAATGTTATTAAAAGATAACTAATCAATGAATTCAAATATTGAATCAACCTTGACCACACAACATAGATAATTTACTCATGTGCATCTCGTTTTCGTGAATAATTGTGTTGTTCAGTCACTCGGTGAATATATTTCTCTTTTTGAATTCTTGATTACTTATTCTATAAATAGTTATAAATATCTATATTCTATCTATACTGTTTCTTATTCCAGCACATAGTTCTTACCGGACTAAATCAAAACCAACAAGTTATAGACTAAAGAAACAAGGTTTAACACGAACATATGGACATTCTTCGAAACAAACACAGTATAGATCAAACAAATCAAGAATAAGGCATAGTAATCGATATTCTTCGAAACAAACGAGTCGCAGATCGAGATATAGATCAAAGAAGCAAGAAATGAAACCTTCGTATTCAGCTTCAGCTAAAAACACAAGATACAGACGTAGAAAACTGGTCACAAAAAAGAAGTATTCGAGTTATAAATCAAATAAACTGGTAACAAAAAAGAAGTATTCGAGTTATAGATCAAATAAACCTGTAACAAAAAAGAAGTATTCGAGTTATAGATCAAATAAACTGGTAACAAAACGAAAAACCCATGCTCCTGTGAAACATACAGGTTATGTTTCAAAAAAGCCAGAGATAAAACAGATATATTCAGCTCCATTGAAGAACAGAATAAAGGAACCGGAAACAAAACAGACGTTTCCAGATACTCAAAAACAAAGTTTCAGTGATGCCAAAGATCGTAAGTAGATTACTTGTTTGTAGAAAAACACCTGTCTCACTTTATTGAAAAAGCCCTTAATGCTGACTGGGAAAGTATGAATTTGAACCATGGAATGAAAAATAAATTTCTAAGATATATGTGTTTGTTCACGTTATGCATACATGTTATTGTGTTATGCGTTTTTCGTTGACTAAAAATAAGACTCGGTTATGAGACATCATAATTTTTGGCGTAATTTGTATGTGTCAAACAATTGTACCTTTTCATTATCATTGTTTAGAATGTCTAGAATTAACCCTACGAATTGGTATAATATAGATATTTTCTATCAAATATATTTATTTTAGATACACGCATAGTGTCACAAGTTCTTTGTTAAGTTTCGAACATATATTATAAACACTTTTTTAATCAGGGAACACCTAGTAACTTATGTTGAATTACTTATTCAGATTATATTCAGGAAAAAAGGCTAAACATGAATATTTTAAGCATTACATGTAAATTCAATTGAATTTAATGTTCTGTCTGCTATCTTATATGTGCACAGAAGACTATACATCAACTTTATTTGGAAAGCCTAATTTTGGCTTGTAATAAGGACTTACTAAAATAGTGGTATATAAATCAAAATTTGTTTTGATACCATGCAATTAAAAAAAATCCTGAACAATCCTCGAAAGACACAAATTATCAGCTTGATAGACAGGTGTATAGTTTTCTCTCAACTGACGTCTTTTTTCCGTCCTTGAATGCATGTGTCAATTTCTGTAGTGAATATCACACTATAACATATAAGTGTTCTTCAATAAATCAATGATCAATGATCCATGATCTTTGATGAGATCCATTACATGTATACAGTTATCAAAAGTACCAGGATTATAATTTTATACGCCAGACGCGCGTTTCGTCTACATAAGACTCATCAGTGACGCTCAGATCAAAACAGTTAAAAAGCCAAACAAATGCAAAGTTGAAGAGCATTGAGGACCCAAAATTCCAAAAAATTGTGCCAAATACGGCTAAGGTAATCTACTCCTGGGGTAAGAAAATCCTTTGTTTTTCGAAAAATTCAAAGTTTTGTAAACAAAAAAAATTATAAAAAATGACCATATAATTGATATTCATGTCAACACCGAAGTGCTGACTACTGGGCTAGAGATACCCTCGGGGACGAAACGTCCACCAGCAGTGGCATCGACCCAGTGGTGTAAATAGTTATCAAAAGTACCAGGATTATAATTTTATACGCCAGACGCGCGTTTCGTCTACATAAGACTCATCAGTGACGCAAGAGAGCAAGATTAGTATGCTTCAATGAGAGAAAGCAAATGCAATTATGATATGGAAAGATTAAAAGTTGAACAGTCATTCTTCCTAGATTAGATTAATGTCATTTCCGAATTGTGATCTATGGTACAAGGTAGAGAAGATATTTTCGCCTTAGATGATACAAATTATACAATGAATTATTGGTAACTTTCTTCGCTTAGATCAATGATTAAATAAAGCAAAGGTGGGTTTCTGTAAAAGCAATGATAAAATGAAGAAATGTAATGTACCGAGATGATATCATGATACTATAAACATGATAAAGCAACGGTTATTTTCTTTTCTGAGATCAATGATTCACTAAAAAAAAGTAATATTCTGAGGTGGAACTAATAATACATTCATGAAAAGTAACTTTCCGAAATGAGATCAATGGTTTTACGAATAAAAAGTCATTTGGCGATTTATCATGTTAAAAACGAAAGAGACATGGTCATTTTCTAAATGAGGTACATCAATGATACTTGAAAACTAAGGCACATTTCGTTTTTGATGTGTTTTGTTATTTGATTTTGCCATGTGATTATGGACTTTCCGATTAGATTTTCCTCTAAGTTCAGTATTTTTGTGATTTTACTTTTTCCTGGGTGAACTAAGAGATATAGTTAAGCTAGCTTAGGTAAGAGATAAGATCAATGATTCAAGATTTCAGACAAAGTTCTTTGTGGTGATCAATTACCTACGGAATGTGATTTATAGATTAATAATATAAGGACGAGGCGATAATTTTCCTTAAGGTGATCAATGTTACAAGAAAACAGGCAATTTTTGTGGAGATGAATGATGCAAGATAGAAAGGCATTTTTTCTTTGATGGTAGAAAGCAATAGTAATTTCTTTGTCTTAGATCGATAGTTCAAGAAAGCAAAGGTAGTATTTCGAGATGATATTAATGAAAAGAGAATAATAAAAACAGTATTTCGGTTGATATCAATAAGTAAAGAAATCAGAGGTAACATTCTTTGCGGTGATCACTTATTCAAGGAAATAGATAAAATATCCCGTTTAGGAAATTGTTTAAGAAGATATCAAAAATACGCATAAAAAACAAACACATGCTAAGGTATTATTTAGAATGATAGCAATCAAGCAAACAGTTTTGACAAAGATGATATGCGTTAATATCATAAACACAAAGCTCATTATTAATGGAAATAGTTTACATTGCAATAGATCCACTGTATTTTACATTTTTTTCACAAGCAGGAAACTTCTGTGATACGGAACACGTGTGAAATTTCTTGCAAAGTTGGTAATAGTTTACTACATCTGAACAATGTTTCATGCGTCGACGAAATATTTCCTCATACAATATTAAGAAACAAAATGAAAACGCCTTATTTCGAAACACTGATAATTGTAGACTTGCTTTAAAAAAATAGAATAACATGTCTTTGATAGAAAAAAATCATGGCATTGCAACTTTTTTTCTTCCAGTACAACAGGGACTTACACGACTGGATGGTATGTATCAATACTCGTATACATCAGATGAAATCTTGTTAAAATTCATCGTATATGCTTATAACGGACTCATTAACCATTTGAAAAAGAAATTTTTAGTTGAAATACCAAATAACATGATCAAATGCTTCACATACTGTAATACATTTGAACAATGATAAGCGAAACATATGTTTTGAATTCCTGCAACTTTATCATAGCTGGTCTGTTCAATTTACCAAAAAAAAACGTTTTCTCCGTATTGATGAATGGGGTAAAATTTGTAATGATCGAAAAAAATATTGGGTATTTTTCTTCAATAATTATGTTTTGTCAAAGTCTACCTACAAGAATACAAAATATGCATACCTTGTTGAACATTTAAATTAGTCACTGTATTATGATATTCGGTCTTATCTGAATTTCAGGACCATCAGAACCTGCTGGTATGTATAAAGAATTGTTTTTAACAACCCCACCAATAACACTGTAGCTTGTCTGTTGAGTTTGCAAATAACGCTTACCGTGAATTCGTCTAATTTTCAAAGGTACACACTTTCGTTATTGATGTCACATTGTGTTTTCGTGGATATGTAATATAGTGGTTTTATCAACGTTGATACACAACCCTTACTAATGTGTATTTCTTTGAACGATAAAATTCGTTGTTCACAATTTCCCGCGAAATCAAACATCCCATTCCTATGAATACAAATGAATCAATAGAAGTTATCTGACATAGTTGCAGAAAATAAGAATATGATACCTGTCAAACCACTATAACAAGTAAAAGTTAAAGATCTATTTAAACAGATTGTTTTATAGTATTGTAATTATACTGTCATAAATTATCTTACTTTCAGGAGCAGACGGAGCCGCTGGTATGTATCATCTTCCATCCATGCCAATTGCAGCCTGTTTGCACTGTGTCGGTTATGCTTGCAAATAAACATTTATTTTTTCTGTGGTTAAATAATTTACTTGCGATTATATTTCAACATCATTGTTATAATAACTAACCTTTAGAAACATGGCGTACATATAATCTCTTTAATTCCTTAGATATCATTTTAGGATAATTGTTCAATTTTCAAGCCACATACAAACATTTGTTTATTGAAGTCATAATATATTTTCGTGGATATTTAAAATAGTGAATTTGACTACGTTTTGTATATAAGCCTTAAACATATGTATTTCTTTGAACAATAAAATCCGCGGTTCACGAATACCCTCGAAATCAACCATACCATCCTTGCAAGTACAAATGATACAATAGAAGATACTTAATATCTAAAATGTTGAAACAATAGAATAATATGATACTTGTCGGCCACTTATACAAGTACAAAGATAGTTTTTATATTATTGTACTTTTGCTATCTTATTGTCCTTCACTTTCAGGTTCAAACGGAGCCGATGGTATGTATCAACTTTTGTGTGTATGCCAATTGCAACCTCTTTGCACATTATCTATTATGCTTGCAAATACACATTTAAGTTTCTTTGGTTGAACAAACTATTTGCAATTATATGTAAACATTATAATCATTACAAATCTTTTATAACATTGCTTTCAAATCACCCGTTTAAATCTTTAGATAACATTTTTTAATAGCTGTTCACGTATTTTCAAGACGCATACAAATGTTTATATACACGACGATTATGGTACACATTTTTCAACTTTAATTCATACCAATGTTAGGTTCTAGAAAATAAAATTTCTATTAAAAGTATTATAAGGATGACATTATATCATCTCTGACTTGCAGGAGGACCAGGACCTCAAGGACCCGACGGACCTCCAGGACCCGAAGGACCTCAAGGACCTCAAGGAAAGGCTGGTATGTATCAACATTCGTGTAAATCAAATGCATTCTAGTTTCAATTAATCGTATTTGCTCACAAGGCACAAATAAATCATTTAAAACTGAATACGTTTTATCAACATTTTGATCAAACTTTTCATTCACTTAAAACAAAAATAATCATTTAAAGAATTGTTTTTAACAACCCCACCAATAACACTGTAGCTTGTCTGTTGAGTTTGCAAATAACGCATACTGTGAATTCGTCTAATTTTCAAGGGTACACACTTTCGTTATTGATGTCACATTGTGTTTTCGTGGATATTTAATATAGTGGTTTTATCAACGTTGATAAACAACCCTTACTAATGTGTATTTCTTTGAACGATAAAATTCGTTGTTCACAATTTCCCGCGAAATCAACCATCCCATTCCTATGAATACAAATGAATCAATAGAAGATAGTTATCTGAAATATTGGCAGAAAATAAGAATATGATACCTGTCAAACCACTATAACAAGTAAAAGTTAAAGATCTATTTAAACAGATTGTTTTATAGTATTGTAATTATACTGTCATATCTTATCATCTTACTTTCAGGAGCAGACGGAGCCGCTGGTATGTATCATCTTCCGTCCATGCCAATTGCAGCCTGTTTGCACTGTGTCGGTTATGCTTGCAAATAAACATTTAACTTTTCTGTGGTTAAAGAATTTACTTGCAATTATATTTCAACATCATTGTTATAATAACTAACCTTTTGAAACAGGCGTACAAATCATCTCTTTAATTCCTTAGATATCATTTTTGGATAATTGTTCAATTTTCAAGCCGCATACAAACATTTGTTAATTGAAGTCATAATATATTTTCGTGGATATTTAAAATAGTGATTTTGACAACGTTTTGTATACAAGCCTGAAACATGTGTATTTCTTTGAACAATAAAATTCGCGGTTCACGTATACCCTCGAAATCAACCATACCATCCTTGCAAGTACAAATGATACAATAGAAGATAGTTATCTGAAATGTTGAAAGAATAGAATAATATGATACTTGTCGGCCACTTATACAAGTACAATGATAGTTTTTATATTATTGTACTTTTGCTATCTTATTTTCCTTCACTTTCAGGTTCAAACGGAGCCGATGGTATGTATCAACTTTTGTGTGTATGCCAATTGCAACCTGTTTGCACAGTATCTATTATGCTTGCAAATACACATTTAAGTTTTCTTTGGTTGAACAAACTACTTGCAATTATATGTAAACATTATAATCATTACAAACCTTTTAAAACATTGCTTTCAAATCACCCGTTTAAATCTTTAGATAACATTTTTTAATAGCTGTTCACGTTTTTTCAAGACGCATACAAATGTTTATATAAACGACGATTATGGTACACATTTTACAACTTTAATTCATACCAATGTTAGGTTCTTGAAAATAAAATTTCTATTAAAAGTATTATAAGGATGACACTATATCATCTCTGACTTGCAGGAGGACCAGGACCTCAAGGACCCGACGGACATCAAGGACCCGAAGGACCTCAAGGACCTGAAGGAAAGGCTGGTATGTATCAACATTCGTGTAAATCAAATGCATTCTAGTTACAATTAATCGTATTTGCTCACAAGGCACAAATAAATCATTTAAAAATGAATACGTTTTATCAACATTTTGATCAAACTTTTCATTCACTTAAAACAAAAATAATCATTTAAAGAATTGTTTTAACAACCCCACCAATAACACTGTAGCTTGTCTGTTGAGTTTGCAAATAACGCATACTGTGAATTCGTCTTATTTTCAAGGGTACACACTTTCGTTATTGATGTCACATTGTGTTTTCGTGGATATTTAATATAGTGGTTTTATCAACGTTGATAAACAACCCTTACTAATGTGTATTTCTTTGAACGATAAAATTCGTTGTTCACAATTTCCCGCGAAATCAACCATCCCATTCCTATGAATACAAATGAATCAATAGAAGATAGTTATCTGAAATATTGGCAGAAAATAAGAATATGATACCTGTCAAACCACTATAACAAGTAAAAGTTAAAGATCTATTTAAACAGATTGTTTTATAGTATTGTAATTATACTGTCATATCTTATCATCTTACTTTCAGGAGCAGACGGAGCCGCTGGTATGTATCATCTTCCGTCCATGCCAATTGCAGCCTGTTTGCACTGTGTCGGTTATGCTTGCAAATAAACATTTAACTTTTCTGTGGTTAAAGAATTTACTTGCAATTATATTTCAACATCATTGTTATAATAACTAACCTTTTGAAACAAGGCGTACAAATCATCTCTTTAATTCCTTAGATATCATTTTTGGATAATTGTTCAATTTTCAAGCCGCATACAAACATTTGTTAATTGAAGTCATAATATATTTTCGTGGATATTTAAAATAGTGATTTTGACAACGTTTTGTATACAAGCCTGAAACATGTGTATTTCTTTGAACAATAAAATTCGCGGTTCACGTATACCCTCGAAATCAACCATACCATCCTTGCAAGTACAAATGATACAATAGAAGATAGTTATCTGAAATGTTGAAAGAATAGAATAATATGATACTTGTCGGCCACTTATACAAGTACAAAGATAGTTTTTATATTATTGTACTTTTGCTATCTTATTTTCCTTCACTTTCAGGTTCAAACGGAGCCGATGGTATGTATCAACTTTTGTGTGTATGCCAATTGCAACCTGTTTGCACAGTATCTATTATGCTTGCAAATACACATTTAAGTTTTCTTTGGTTGAACAAACTACTTGCAATTATATGTAAACATTATAATCATTACAAACCTTTTAAAACATTGCTTTCAAATCACCCGTTTAAATCTTTAGATAACATTTTTTAATAGCTGTTCACGTTTTTTCAAGACGCATACAAATGTTTATATAAACGACGATTATGGTACACATTTTACAACTTTAATTCATACCAATGTTAGGTTCTTGAAAATAAAATTTCTATTAAAAGTATTATAAGGATGACATTATATCATCTCTGACTTGCAGGAGGACCAGGACCTCAAGGACCCGACGGACATCAAGGACCCGAAGGACCTCAAGGACCTGAAGGAAAGGCTGGTATGTATCAACATTCGTGTAAATCAAATGCATTCTAGTTACAATTAATCGTATTTGCTCACAAGGCACAAATAAATCATTTAAAAATGAATACGTTTTATCAACATTTTGATCAAACTTTTCATTCACTTAAAACAAAAATAATCATTTAAATAATTGTTTTTAACAGCCCAACCAATAACACTGTAGTTTGTCTGTTGAGTTTGCAAATAACGCATACTGTGAATTCGTCTTATTTTCAAGGGTACACACTTTCGTTATTGATGTCACATTGTGTTTTCGTGGATATTTAATATAGTGGTTTTATCAACGTTGATAAACAACCCTTACTAATGTGTATTTCTTTGAACGATAAAATTCGTTGTTCACAATTTCCCGCGAAATCAACCATCCCATTCCTATGAATACAAATGAATCAATAGAAGATAGTTATCTGAAATATTGGCAGAAAATAAGAATATGATACCTGTTAAACTACTATAACAAGTAAAAGTTAAAGATCTATTTAAACAGATTGTTTTATAGTATTGTAATTATACTGTCATATCTTATCATCTTACTTTCAGGAGCAGACGGAGCCGCTGGTATGTATCATCTTCCGTTCATGCCAATTGCAGCCTGTTTGCACTGTGTGGGTTATGCTTGCAAATAAACATTTAACTTTTCTGTGGTTAAAGAATTTACTTGCAATTATATTTCAACATCATTGTTATAATAACTAACCTTTTGAAACAGGCGTACAAATCATCTCTTTAATTCCTTAGATATCATTTTCGGATAATTGTTCAATTTTCAAGCCGCATACAAACATTTGTTAATTGAAGTCATAATATATTTTCGTGGATATTTAAAATAGTGATTTTGACAACGTTTTGTATACAAGCCTGAAACATGTGTATTTCTTTGAACAATAAATTCGCGGTTCACGTATACCCTCGAAATCAACCATACCATCCTTGCAAGTACAAATGATACAATAGAAGATAGTTATCTGAAATGTTGAAAGAATAGAATAATATGATACTTGTCGGCCACTTATACAAGTACAATGATAGTTTTTATATTATTGTACTTTTGCTATCTTATTTTCCTTCACTTTCAGGTTCAAACGGAGCCGATGGTATGTATCAACTTTTGTGTGTATGCCAATTGCAACCTGTTTGCACAGTATCTATTATGCTTGCAAATACACATTTAAGTTTTCTTTGGTTGAACAAACTACTTGCAATTATATGTAAACATTATAATCATTACAAACCTTTTAAAACATTGCTTTCAAATCACCCGTTTAAATCTTTAGATAACATTTTTTAATAGCTGTTCACGTTTTTTCAAGACGCATACAAATGTTTATATAAACGACGATTATGGTACACATTTTACAACTTTAATTCATACCAATGTTAGGTTCTTCAAAATAAAATTTCTATTAAAAGTATTATAAGGATGACATTATATCATCTCTGACTTGCAGGAGGACCAGGACCTCAAGGACCCGACGGACATCAAGGACCCGAAGGACCTCAAGGACCTGAAGGAAAGGCTGGTATGTATCAACATTCGTGTAAATCAAATGCATTCTAGTTACAATTAATCGTATTTGCTCACAAGGCACAAATAAATCATTTAAAAATGAATACGTTTTATCAACATTTTGATCAAACTTTTCATTCACTTAAAACAAAAATAATCATTTAAAGAATTGTTTTTAACAGCCCAACCAATAACACTGTAGTTTGTCTGTTGAGTTTGCAAATAACGCATAATATGAATTCGTCTTATTTTCAAGGGTACACACTTTCGTTATTGATGTCACATTGTGTTTTCGTGGATATTTAATATAGTGGTTTTATCAACGTTGATAAACAACCCTTACTAATGTGTATTTCTTTGAACGATAAAATTCGTTGTTCACAATTTCCCGCGAAATCAACCATCCCATTCCTATGAATACAAATGAATCAATAGAAGATAGTTATCTGAAATATTGGCAGAAAATAAGAATATGATACCTGTCAAACCACTATAACAAGTAAAAGTTAAAGATCTATTTAAAAAGATTGTTTTATAGTATTGTAATTATACTGTCATATCTTATCATCTTACTTTCAGGAGCAGACGGAGCCGCTGGTATGTATCATCTTCCGTTCATGCCAATTGCAGCCTGTTTGCACTGTGTCGGTTATGCTTGCAAATAAACATTTAACTTTTCTGTGGTTAAAGAATTTACTTGCAATTATATTTCAACATCATTGTTATAATAACTAACCTTTTGAAACAGGCGTACAAATCATCTCTTTAATTCCTTAGATATCATTTTCGGATAATTGTTCAATTTTCAAGCCGCATACAAACATTTGTTAATTGAAGTCATAATATATTTTCGTGGATATTTAAAATAGTGATTTTGACAACGTTTTGTATACAAGCCTGAAACATGTGTATTTCTTTGAACAATAAAATTCGCGGTTCACGTATACCCTCGAAATCAACCATACCATCCTTGCAAGTACAAATGATACAATAGAAGATAGTTATCTGAAATGTTGAAAGAATAGAATAATATGATACTTGTCGGCCACTTATACAAGTACAATGATAGTTTTTATATTATTGTACTTTTGCTATCTTATTTTCCTTCACTTTCAGGTTCAAACGGAGCCGATGGTATGTATCAACTTTTGTGTGTATGCCAATTGCAACCTGTTTGCACAGTATCTATTATGCTTGCAAATACACATTTAAGTTTTCTTTGGTTGAACAAACTACTTGCAATTATATGTAAACATTATAATCATTACAAACCTTTTAAAACATTGCTTTCAAATCACCCGTTTAAATCTTTAGATAACATTTTTTAATAGCTGTTCACGTTTTTTCAAGACGCATACAAATGTTTATATAAACGACGATTATGGTACACATTTTACAACTTTAATTCATACCAATGTTAGGTTCTTGAAAATAAAATTTCTATTAAAAGTATTATAAGGATGACATTATATCATCTCTGACTTGCAGGAGGACCAGGACCTCAAGGACCCGACGGACATCAAGGACCCGAAGGACCTCAAGGACCTGAAGGAAAGGCTGGTATGTATCAACATTCGTGTAAATCAAATGCATTCTAGTTACAATTAATCGTATTTGCTCACAAGGCACAAATAAATCATTTAAAAATGAATACGTTTTATCAACATTTTGATCAAACTTTTCATTCACTTAAAACAAAAATAATCATTTAAAGAATTGTTTTTAACAGCCCAACCAATAACACTGTAGTTTGTCTGTTGAGTTTGCAAATAACGCATAATGTGAATTCGTCTTATTTTCAAGGGTACACACTTTCGTTATTGATGTCACATTGTGTTTTCGTGGATATTTAATATAGTGGTTTTATCAACGTTGATAAACAACCCTTACTAATGTGTATTTCTTTGAACGATAAAATTCGTTGTTCACAATTTCCCGCGAAATCAACCATCCCATTCCTATGAATACAAATGAATCAATAGAAGATAGTTATCTGAAATATTGGCAGAAAATAAGAATATGATACCTGTCAAACCACTATAACAAGTAAAAGTTAAAGATCTATTTAAACAGATTGTTTTATAGTATTGTAATTATACTGTCATATCTTATCATCTTACTTTCAGGAGCAGACGGAGCCGCTGGTATGTATCATCTTCCGTCCATGCCAATTGCAGCCTGTTTGCACTGTGTCGGTTATGCTTGCAAATAAACATTTAACTTTTCTGTGGTTAAAGAATTTACTTGCAATTATATTTCAACATCATTGTTATAATAACTAACCTTTTGAAACATGGCGTACAAATCATCTCTTTAATTCCTTAGATATCATTTTAGGATAATTGTTCAATTTTCAAGCCGCATACAAACATTTGTTAATTGAAGTCATAATATATTTTCGTGGATATTTAAAATAGTGATTTTGACAACGTTTTGTATACAAGCCTGAAACATGGGTATTTCTTTGAACAATAAAATTTGCGGTTCACGTATACCCTCGAAATCAACCATACCATCCTTGCAAGTACAAATGATACAATAGAAGATAGTTATCTGAAATGTTGAAAGAATAGAATAATATGATACTTGTCGGCCACTTATACAAGTACAATGATAGTTTTTATATTATTGTACTTTTGCTATCTTATTTTCCTTCACTTTCAGGTTCAAACGGAGCCGATGGTATGTATCAACTTTTGTGTGTATGCCAATTGCAACCTGTTTGCACAGTATCTATTATGCTTGCAAATACACATTTAAGTTTTCTTTGGTTGAACAAACTACTTGCAATTATATGTAAACATTATAATCATTACAAACCTTTTAAAACATTGCTTTCAAATCACCCGTTTAAATCTTTAGATAACATTTTTTAATAGCTGTTCACGTTTTTTCAAGACGCATACAAATGTTTATATAAACGACGATTATGGTACACATTTTACAACTTTAATTCATACCAATGTTAGGTTCTTGAAAATAAAATTTCTATTAAAAGTATTATAAGGATGACATTATATCATCTCTGACTTGCAGGAGGACCAGGACCTCAAGGACCCGACGGACATCAAGGACCCGAAGGACCTCAAGGACCTGAAGGAAAGGCTGGTATGTATCAACATTCGTGTAAATCAAATGCATTCTAGTTACAATTAATCGTATTTGCTCACAAGGCACAAATAAATCATTTAAAAATGAATACGTTTTATCAACATTTTGATCAAACTTTTCATTCACTTAAAACAAAAATAATCATTTAAAGAATTGTTTTTAACAGCCCAACCAATAACACTGTAGTTTGTCTGTTGAGTTTGCAAATAACGCATACTGTGAATTCGTCTTATTTTCAAGGGTACACACTTTCGTGATTGATGTCACATTGTGTTTTCGTGGATATTTAATATAGTTGTTTTATCAACGTTGATAAACAACCCTTACTAATGTGTATTTCTTTGAACGATAAAATTCGTTGTTCACAATTTCCCGCGAAATCAACCATCCCATTCCTATGAATACAAATGAATCAATAGAAGATAGTTATCTGAAATATTGGCAGAAAATAAGAATATGATACCTGTCAAACCACTATAACAAGTAAATTTTAAAGATCTATTTAAACAGATTGTTTTATAGTATTGTAATTATACTGTCATATCTTATCATCTTACTTTCAGGAGCAGACGGAGCCGCTGGTATGTATCATCTTCCGTCCATGCCAATTGCAGCCTGTTTGCACTGTGTCGGTTATGCTTGCAAATAAACATTTACTTTTCTGTTGTTAAAGAATTTACTTGCAATTATATTTCAACATCATTGTTACAATAACTAACCTTTTGAAACAGGCGTACAAATCATCTCTTTAATTCCTTAGATATCATTTTCGGATAATTGTTCAATTTTCAAGCCGCATACAAACATTTGTTAATTGAAGTCATAATATATTTTCGTGGATATTTAAAATAGTGATTTTGACAACGTTTTGTATACAAGCCTGAAACATGTGTATTTCTTTGAACAATAAAATTCGCGGTTCACGTAGACCCTCGAAATCAACCATACCATCCTTGCAAGTACAAATGATACAATAGAAGATAGTTATCTGAAATGTTGAAAGAATAGAATAATATGATACTTGTCGGCCACTTATACAAGTTCAAAGATAGTTTTTATATTATTGTACTTTTGCTATCTTATTTTCCTTCACTTTCAGGTTCAAACGGAGCCGATGGTATGTATCAACTTTTGTGTGTATGCCAATTGCAACCTGTTTGCACAGTATCTATTATGCTTGCAAATACACATTTAAGTTTTCTTTGGTTGAACAAACTACTTGCAATTATATGTAAACATTATAATCATTACAAACCTTTTAAAACATTGCTTTCAAATCACCCGTTTAAATCTTTAGATAACATTTTTTAATAGCTGTTCACGTTTTTTCAAGACGCATACAAATGTTTATATAAACGACGATTATGGTACACATTTTACAACTTTAATTCATACCAATGTTAGGTTCTTGAAAATAAAATTTCTATTAAAAGTATTATAAGGATGACATTATATCATCTCTGACTTGCAGGAGGACCAGGACCTCAAGGACCAGACGGACATCAAGGACCCGAAGGACCTCAAGGACCTGACGGAAAGGCTGGTATGTATCAACATTCGTGTAAATCAAATGCATTCTAGTTACAATTAATCGTATTTGCTCACAAGGCACAAATAAATCATTTAAAAATGAATACGTTTTATCAACATTTTGATCAAACTTTTCATTCACTATAAACAAAAATAATCATTTAAAGAATTATTTTTAACAGCCCCACCAATAACACTGTAGTTTGTCTGTTGAGTTTGCAAATAACGCATACTGTGAATTCGTCTTATTTTCAAGGGTACACACTTTCGTTATTGATGTCACATTGTGTTTTCGTGGATATTTAATATAGTGGTTTTATCAACGTTGATAAACAACCCTTACTAATGTGTATTTCTTTGAACGATAAAATTCGTTGTTCACAATTTCCCGCGAAATCAACCATCCCATTCCTATGAATACAAATGAATCAATAGAAGATAGTTATCTGAAATATTGGCAGAAAATAAGAATATGATACCTGTCAAACCACTATAACAAGTAAAAGTTAAAGATCTATTTAAACAGATTGTTTTATAGTATTGTAATTATACTGTCATATCTTATCATCTTACTTTCAGGAGCAGACGGAGCCGCTGGTATGTATCATCTTCCGTCCATGCCAATTGCAGCCTGTTTGCACTGTGTCGGTTATGCTTGCAAATAAACATTTAACTTTTCTGTGGTTAAGGAATTTACTTGCAATTATATTTCAACATCATTGTTATAATAACTAACCTTTTGAAACAGGCGTACAAATCATCTCTTTCATTCCTTAGATATCATTTTAAGATAATTGTTCAATTTTCAAGCCGCATACAAACATTTGTTAATTGAAGTCATAATATATTTTCGTGGATATTTAAAATAGTGATTTTGACAACGTTTTGTATACAAGCCTGAAACATGTGTATTTCTTTGAACAATAAAATTCGCGGTTCACGTATACCCTCGAAATCAACCATACCATCCTTGCAAGTACAAATGATACAATAGAAGATAGTTATCTGAAATGTTGAAAGAATAGAATAATATGATACTTGTCGGCCACTTATACAAGTTCAAAGATAGTTTTTATATTATTGTACTTTTGCTATCTTATTTTCCTTCACTTTCAGGTTCAAACGGAGCCGATGGTATGTATCAACTTTTGTGTGTATGCCAATTGCAACCTGTTTGCACAGTATCTATTATGCTTGCAAATACACATTTAAGTTTTCTTTGGTTGAACAAACTACTTGCAATTATATGTAAACATTATAATCATTACAAACCTTTTAAAACATTGCTTTCAAATCACCCGTTTAAATCTTTAGATAACATTTTTTAATAGCTGTTCACGTTTTTTCAAGACGCATACAAATGTTTATATAAACGACGATTATGGTACACATTTTACAACTTTAATTCATACCAATGTTAGGTTCTTGAAAATAAAATTTCTATTAAAAGTATTATAAGGATGACATTATATCATCTCTGACTTGCAGGAGGACTAGGACCTCAAGGACCCGACGGACATCAAGGACCCGAAGGACCTCAAGGACCTGAAGGAAAGGCTGGTATGTATCAACATTCGTGTAAATCAAATGCATTCTAGTTACAATTAATCGTATTTGCTCACAAGGCACAAATAAATCATTTAAAAATGAATACGTTTTATCAACATTTTGATCAAACTTTTCATTCACTTAAAACAAAAATAATCATTTAAAGAATTGTTTTTAACAGCCCAACCAATAACACTGTAGTTTGTCTGTTGAGTTTGCAAATAACGCATACTGTGAATTCGTCTTATTTTCAAGGATACACACTTTCGTTATTGATGTCACATTGTGTTTTCGTGGATATTTAATATAGTGGTTTTATCAACGTTGATAAACAACCCTTACTAATGTGTATTTCTTTGAACGATAAAATTCGTTGTTCACAATTTCCCGCGAAATCAACCATCCCATTCCTATGAATACAAATGAATCAATAGAAGATAGTTATCTGAAATATTGGCAGAAAATAAGAATATGATACCTGTCAAACCACTATAACAAGTAAATTTTAAAGATCTATTTAAACAGATTGTTTTATAGTATTGTAATTATACTGTCATATCTTATCATCTTACTTTCAGGAGCAGACGGAGCCGCTGGTATGTATCATCTTCCGTCCATGCCAATTGCAGCCTGTTTGCACTGTGTCGGTTATGCTTGCAAATAAACATTTAACTTTTCTGTGGTTAAAGAATTTACTTGCAATTATATTTCAACATCATTGTTATAATAACTAACCTTTTAAAACAGGCGTACAAATCATCTCTTTAATTCCTTAGATATCATTTTAGGATAATTGTTCAATTTTCAAGCCGCATACAAACATTTGTTAATTGAAGTCATAATATATTTTCGTGGATATTTAAAATAGTGATTTTGACAACGTTTTGTATACAAGCCTGAAACATGTGTATTTCTTTGAACAATAAAATTCGCGGTTCACGTATACCCTCGAAATCAACCATACCATCCTTGCAAGTACAAATGATACAATAGAAGATAGTTATCTGAAATGTTGAAAGAATAGAATAATATGATACTTGTCGGCCACTTATACAAGTACAAAGTTAGTTTTTATATTATTGTACTTTTGCTATCTTATTTTCCTTCACTTTCAGGTTCAAACGGAGCCGATGGTATGTATCAACTTTTGTGTGTATGCCAATTGCAACCTGTTTGCACAGTATCTATTATGCTTGCAAATACACATTTAAGTTTTCTTTGGTTGAACAAACTACTTGCAATTATATGTAAACATTATAATCATTACAAACCTTTTAAAACATTGCTTTCAAATCACCCGTTTAAATCTTTAGATAACATTTTTTAATAGCTGTTCACGTTTTTTCAAGACGCATACAAATGTTTATATAAACGACGATTATGGTACACATTTTACAACTTTAATTCATACCAATGTTAGGTTCTTGAAAATAAAATTTCTATTAAAAGTATTATAAGGATGACATTATATCATCTCTGACTTGCAGGAGGACCAGGACCTCAAGGACCAGACGGACATCAAGGACCCGAAGGACCTCAAGGACCTGACGGAAAGGCTGGTATGTATCACTATTCGTGTAAATCAAATGCATTCTAGTTACAATTAATCGTATTTGCTCACAAGGCACAAATAAATCATTTAAAAATGAATACGTTTTATCAACATTTTGATCAAACTTTTCATTCACTTAAAACAAAAATAATCATTTAAAGAATTATTTTTAACAGCCCCACCAATAACACTGTAGTTTGTCTGTTGAGTTTGCAAATAACGCATACTGTGAATACGTCTTATTTTCAAGGGTACACACTTTCGTTATTGATGTCACATTGTGTTTTCGTGGATATTTAATATAGTGGTTTTATCAACGTTGATAAACAACCCTTACTAATGTGTATTTCTTTGAACGATAAAATTCGTTGTTCACAATTTCCCGCGAAATAAACCGTCCCATTCCTATGAATACAAATGAATCAATAGAAGATAGTTATCTGAATTATTGGCAGAAAATAAGAATATGATACCTGTCAAACCACTATAACAAGTAAAAGTTAAAGATCTATTTAAACAGATTGTTTTATAGTATTGTAATTATACTGTCATATCTTATCATCTTACTTTCAGGAGCAGACGGAGCCGCTGGTATGTATCATCTTCCGTCCATGCCAATTGCAGCCTGTTTGCACTGCGTCGATTATGCTTGCAAATAAACATTTAACTTTTCTGTGGTTAAAGAATTTACTTGCAATTATATTTCAACATCATTGTTATAATAACTAACCTTTTGAAACAGGCGTACAAATCATCTCTTTAATTCCTTAGATATTATTTTAGGATAATTGTTCAATTTTCAAGCCGCATACAAACATTTGTTAATTGAAGTCATAATATATTTTCATGGATATTTAAAATAGTGATTTTGACAACGTTTTGTATACAAGCCTGAAACATGTGTATTTCTTTGAACAATAAAATTCGCGGTTCACGTATACCCTCGAAATCAACCATACCATCCTTGCAAGTACAAATGATACAATAGAAGATAGTAATCTGAAATGTTGAAAGAATAGAATAATATGATACTTGTCGGCCACTTATACAAGTTCAAAGATAGTTTTTATATTATTGTACTTTTGCTATCTTATTTTCCTTCACTTTCAGGTTCAAACGGAGCCGATGGTATGTATCAACTTTTGTGTGTATGCCAATTGCAACCTGTTTGCACAGTATCTATTATGCTTGCAAATACACATTTAAGTTTTCTTTGGTTGAACAAACTACTTGCAATTATATGTAAACATTATAATCATTACAAACCTTTTAAAACATTGCTTTCAAATCACCCGTTTAAATCTTTAGATAACATTTTTTAATAGCTGTTCACGTATTTTCAAGACGCATACAAATGTTTATATACACGACGATTATGGTACACATTTTACAACTTTAATTCATACCAATGTTAGGTTCTTGAAAATAAAATTTCTATTAAAAGTATTATAAGGATGACATTATATCATCTCTGACTTGCAGGAGGACCAGGACCTCAAGGACCCGACGGACATCAAGGACCCGAAGGACCTCAAGGACCTGAAGGAAAGGCTGGTATGTATCAACATTCGTGTAAATCAAATGCATTCTAGTTACAATTAATCGTATTTGCTCACAAGGCACAAATAAATCATTTAAAAATGAATACGTTTTATCAACATTTTGATCAAACTTTTCATTCACTTAAAACAAAAATAATCATTTAAAGAATTGTTTTTAACAGCCCAACCAATAACACTGTAGTTTGTCTGTTGAGTTTGCAAATAACGCATACTGTGAATTTGTCTTATTTTCAAGGGTACACACTTTCGTTATTGATGTCACATTGTGTTTTCGTGGATATTTAATATAGTGGTTTTATCAACGTTGATAAACAACCCTTACTAATGTGTATTTCTTTGAACGATAAAATTCGTTGTTCACAATTTCCCGCGAAATCAACCATCCCATTCCTATGAATACAAATGAATCAATAGAAGATAGTTATCTGAAATATTGGCAGAAAATAAGAATATGATACCTGTCAAACCACTATAACAAGTAAATTTTAAAGATCTATTTAAACAGATTGTTTTATAGTATTGTAATTATACTGTCTTATCTTATCATCTTACTTTCAGGAGCAGACGGAGCCGCTGGTATGTATCATCTTCCGTCCATGCCAATTGCAGCCTGTTTGCACTGTGTCGGTTATGCTTGCAAATAAACATTTAACTTTTCTGTGGTTAAAGAATTTACTTGCAATTATATTTCAACATCATTGTTATAATAACTAACCTTTTGAAACAGGCGTACAAATCATCTCTTTAATTCCTTAGATATCATTTTCGGATAATTGTTCAATTTTCAAGCCGCATACAAACATTTGTTAATTGAAGTCATAATATATTTTCGTGGATATTTAAAATAGTGATTTTGACAACGTTTTGTATACAAGCCTGAAACATGTGTATTTCTTTGAACAATAAAATTCGCGGTTCACGTATACCCTCGAAATCAACCATACCATCCTTGCAAGTACAAATGATACAATAGAAGATAGTTATCTGAAATGTTGAAAGAATAGAATAATATGATACTTGTCGGCCACTTATACAAGTTCAAAGATAGTTTTTATATTATTGTACTTTTGCTATCTTATTTTCCTTCACTTTCAGGTTCAAACGGAGCCGATGGTATGTATCAACTTTTGTGTGTATGCCAATTGCAACCTGTTTGCACAGTATCTATTATGCTTGCAAATACACATTTAAGTTTTCTTTGGTTGAACAAACTACTTGCAATTATATGTAAACATTATAATCATTACAAACCTTTTAAAACATTGCTTTCAAATCACCCGTTTAAATCTTTAGATAACATTTTTTAATAGCTGTTCACGTTTTTTCAAGACGCATACAAATGTTTATATAAACGACGATTATGGTACACATTTTACAACTTTAATTCATACCAATGTTAGGTTCTTGAAAATAAAATTTCTATTAAAAGTATTATAAGGATGACATTATATCATCTCTGACTTGCAGGAGGACCAGGACCTCAAGGACCCGACGGACATCAAGGACCCGAAGGACCTCAAGGACCTGAAGGAAAGGCTGGTATGTATCAACATTCGTGTAAATCAAATGCATTCTAGTTACAATTAATCGTATTTGCTCACAAGGCACAAATAAATCATTTAAAAATGAATACGTTTTATCAACATTTTGATCAAACTTTTCATTCACTTAAAACAAAAATAATCATTTAAAGAATTGTTTTTAACAGCCCAACCAATAACACTGTAGTTTGTCTGTTGAGTTTGCAAATAACGCATACTGTGAATTCGTCTTATTTTCAAGGATACACACTTTCGTTATTGATGTCACATTGTGTTTTCGTGGATATTTAATATAGTGGTTTTATCAACGTTGATAAACAACCCTTACTAATGTGTATTTCTTTGAACGATAAAATTCGTTGTTCACAATTTCCCGCGAAATCAACCATCCCATTCCTATGAATACAAATGAATCAATAGAAGATAGTTATCTGAAATATTGGCAGAAAATAAGAATATGATACCTGTCAAACCACTATAACAAGTAAATTTTAAAGATCTATTTAAACAGATTGTTTTATAGTATTGTAATTATACTGTCATATCTTATCATCTTACTTTCAGGAGCAGACGGAGCCGCTGGTATGTATCATCTTCCGTCCATGCCAATTGCAGCCTGTTTGCACTGTGTCGGTTATGCTTGCAAATAAACATTTAACTTTTCTGTGGTTAAAGAATTTACTTGCAATTATATTTCAACATCATTGTTATAATAACTAACCTTTTAAAACAGGCGTACAAATCATCTCTTTAATTCCTTAGATATCATTTTAGGATAATTGTTCAATTTTCAAGCCGCATACAAACATTTGTTAATTGAAGTCATAATATATTTTCGTGGATATTTAAAATAGTGATTTTGACAACGTTTTGTATACAAGCCTGAAACATGTGTATTTCTTTGAACAATAAAATTCGCGGTTCACGTATACCCTCGAAATCAACCATACCATCCTTGCAAGTACAAATGATACAATAGAAGATAGTTATCTGAAATGTTGAAAGAATAGAATAATATGATACTTGTCGGCCACTTATACAAGTACAAAGTTAGTTTTTATATTATTGTACTTTTGCTATCTTATTTTCCTTCACTTTCAGGTTCAAACGGAGCCGATGGTATGTATCAACTTTTGTGTGTATGCCAATTGCAACCTGTTTGCACAGTATCTATTATGCTTGCAAATACACATTTAAGTTTTCTTTGGTTGAACAAACTACTTGCAATTATATGTAAACATTATAATCATTACAAACCTTTTAAAACATTGCTTTCAAATCACCCGTTTAAATCTTTAGATAACATTTTTTAATAGCTGTTCACGTTTTTTCAAGACGCATACAAATGTTTATATAAACGACGATTATGGTACACATTTTACAACTTTAATTCATACCAATGTTAGGTTCTTGAAAATAAAATTTCTATTAAAAGTATTATAAGGATGACATTATATCATCTCTGACTTGCAGGAGGACCAGGACCTCAAGGACCAGACGGACATCAAGGACCCGAAGGACCTCAAGGACCTGACGGAAAGGCTGGTATGTATCACTATTCGTGTAAATCAAATGCATTCTAGTTACAATTAATCGTATTTGCTCACAAGGCACAAATAAATCATTTAAAAATGAATACGTTTTATCAACATTTTGATCAAACTTTTCATTCACTTAAAACAAAAATAATCATTTAAAGAATTATTTTTAACAGCCCCACCAATAACACTGTAGTTTGTCTGTTGAGTTTGCAAATAACGCATACTGTGAATACGTCTTATTTTCAAGGGTACACACTTTCGTTATTGATGTCACATTGTGTTTTCGTGGATATTTAATATAGTGGTTTTATCAACGTTGATAAACAACCCTTACTAATGTGTATTTCTTTGAACGATAAAATTCGTTGTTCACAATTTCCCGCGAAATAAACCGTCCCATTCCTATGAATACAAATGAATCAATAGAAGATAGTTATCTGAATTATTGGCAGAAAATAAGAATATGATACCTGTCAAACCACTATAACAAGTAAAAGTTAAAGATCTATTTAAACAGATTGTTTTATAGTATTGTAATTATACTGTCATATCTTATCATCTTACTTTCAGGAGCAGACGGAGCCGCTGGTATGTATCATCTTCCGTCCATGCCAATTGCAGCCTGTTTGCACTGCGTCGATTATGCTTGCAAATAAACATTTAACTTTTCTGTGGTTAAAGAATTTACTTGCAATTATATTTCAACATCATTGTTATAATAACTAACCTTTTGAAACAGGCGTACAAATCATCTCTTTAATTCCTTAGATATTATTTTAGGATAATTGTTCAATTTTCAAGCCGCATACAAACATTTGTTAATTGAAGTCATAATATATTTTCATGGATATTTAAAATAGTGATTTTGACAACGTTTTGTATACAAGCCTGAAACATGTGTATTTCTTTGAACAATAAAATTCGCGGTTCACGTATACCCTCGAAATCAACCATACCATCCTTGCAAGTACAAATGATACAATAGAAGATAGTAATCTGAAATGTTGAAAGAATAGAATAATATGATACTTGTCGGCCACTTATACAAGTTCAAAGATAGTTTTTATATTATTGTACTTTTGCTATCTTATTTTCCTTCACTTTCAGGTTCAAACGGAGCCGATGGTATGTATCAACTTTTGTGTGTATGCCAATTGCAACCTGTTTGCACAGTATCTATTATGCTTGCAAATACACATTTAAGTTTTCTTTGGTTGAACAAACTACTTGCAATTATATGTAAACATTATAATCATTACAAACCTTTTAAAACATTGCTTTCAAATCACCCGTTTAAATCTTTAGATAACATTTTTTAATAGCTGTTCACGTATTTTCAAGACGCATACAAATGTTTATATACACGACGATTATGGTACACATTTTACAACTTTAATTCATACCAATGTTAGGTTCTTGAAAATAAAATTTCTATTAAAAGTATTATAAGGATGACATTATATCATCTCTGACTTGCAGGAGGACCAGGACCTCAAGGACCCGACGGACATCAAGGACCCGAAGGACCTCAAGGACCTGAAGGAAAGGCTGGTATGTATCAACATTCGTGTAAATCAAATGCATTCTAGTTACAATTAATCGTATTTGCTCACAAGGCACAAATAAATCATTTAAAAATGAATACGTTTTATCAACATTTTGATCAAACTTTTCATTCACTTAAAACAAAAATAATCATTTAAAGAATTGTTTTTAACAGCCCAACCAATAACACTGTAGTTTGTCTGTTGAGTTTGCAAATAACGCATACTGTGAATTTGTCTTATTTTCAAGGGTACACACTTTCGTTATTGATGTCACATTGTGTTTTCGTGGATATTTAATATAGTGGTTTTATCAACGTTGATAAACAACCCTTACTAATGTGTATTTCTTTGAACGATAAAATTCGTTGTTCACAATTTCCCGCGAAATCAACCATCCCATTCCTATGAATACAAATGAATCAATAGAAGATAGTTATCTGAAATATTGGCAGAAAATAAGAATATGATACCTGTCAAACCACTATAACAAGTAAATTTTAAAGATCTATTTAAACAGATTGTTTTATAGTATTGTAATTATACTGTCATATCTTATCATCTTACTTTCAGGAGCAGACGGAGCCGCTGGTATGTATCATCTTCCGTCCATGCCAATTGCAGCCTGTTTGCACTGTGTCGGTTATGCTTGCAAATAAACATTTAACTTTTCTGTGGTTAAGGAATTTACTTGCAATTGTATTTCAACATCATTGTTATAATAACTAACCTTTTGAAACAGGCGTACAAATCATCTCTTTCATTCCTTAGATATCATTTTAAGATAATTGTTCAATTTTCAAGCCGCATACAAACATTTGTTAATTGAAGTCATAATATATTTTCGTGGATATTTAAAATAGTGATTTTGACAACGTTTTGTATACAAGCCTGAAACATGTGTATTTCTTTGAACAATAAAATTCGCGGTTCACGTATACCCTCGAAATCAACCATACCATCCTTGCAAGTACAAATGATACAATAGAAGATAGTTATCTGAAATGTTGAAAGAATAGAATAATATGATACTTGTCGGCCACTTATACAAGTACAAAGTTAGTTTTTATATTATTGTACTTTTGCTACCTTATTTTCCTTCACTTTCAGGTTCAAACGGAGCCGATGGTATGTATCAACTTTTGTGTATATGCCAATTGCAACCTGTTTGCACAGTATCTATTATGCTTGCAAATACACATTTAAGTTTTCTTTGGTTGAACAAACTACTTGCAATTATATGTAAACATTATAATCATTACAAACCTTTTAAAACATTGCTTTCAAATCACCCGTTTAAATCTTTAGATAACATTTTTTAATAGCTGTTCACGTTTTTTCAAGACGCATACAAATGTTTATATAAACGACGATTATGGTACACATTTTACAACTTCAATTCATACCAATGTTAGGTTCTTGAAAATAAAATTTCTATTAAAAGTATTATAAGGATGACATTATATCATCTCTGACTTGCAGGAGGACCAGGACCTCAAGGACCCGACGGACATCAAGGACCCGAAGGACCCCAAGGACCTGACGGAAAGGCTGGTATGTATCAACATTCGTGTAAATCAAATGCATTCTAGTTACAATTAATCGTATTTGCTCACAAGGCACAAATAAATCATTTAAAAATGAATACGTTTTATCAACATTTTGATCAAACTTTTCATTCACTTAAAACAAAAATAATCATTTAAAGAATTATTTTTAACAGCCCCACCAATAACACTGTAGTTTGTCTGTTGAGTTTGCAAATAACGCATACTATGAATTCGTCTTATTTTCAAGGGTACACACTTTCGTTATTGATGTCACATTGTGTTTTCGTGGATATTTAATATAGTGGTTTCATCAACGTTGATAAACAACCCTTACTAATGTGTATTTCTTTGAACGATAAAATTCGTTGTTCACAATTTCCCGCGAAATCAACCATCCCATTCCTATAAATAAAAATGAATCAATAGAAGATAGTTATCTGAAATATTGACAGAAAATAAGAATATGATACCTGTCAAACCGCTATAACAAGTAAAAGTTAAAGATCTATTTAAACAGATTGTTTTATAGTATTGTAATTATACTGTCATATCTTATCATCTTACTTTCAGGAGCAGACGGAGCCGCTGGTATGTATCATCTTCCGTCCATGCCAATTGCAGCCTGTTTGCACTGTGTCGGTTATGCTTGCAAATAAACATTTAATTTTCTGTGGTTAAAGAATTTACTTGCAATTATATTTCAACATCATTGTTATAATAACTAACCTTTTAAAACAGGCGTACAATTCATCTCTTTAATTCCTTAGATATCATTTTAGGATAATTGTTCAATTTTCAAGCCGCATACAAACATTTGTTAATTGAAGTCATAATATATTTTCGTGGATATTTAAAATAGTGATTTTGACAACGTTTTGTATACAAGCCTGAAACATGTGTATTTCTTTGAACAATAAAATTCGCGGTTCACGTATAACCTCGAAATCAACCATACCATCCTTGCAAGTACAAATGATACAATAGAAGATAGTTATTTGAAATGTTGAAAGAATTGAATAATATGATACTTGTCGGCCACTTATACAAGTTCAAAGATAGTTTTTATATTATTGTACTTTTGCTATCTTATTTTCTGTCACTTTCAGGTTCAAATGGAGCCGATGGTATGTATCAACTTTTGTGTGTATGCCAATTGCAACCTGTTTGCACAGTATCTATTATGCTTGCAAATACACATTTAAGTTTTCCTTGGTTGAACAAACTACTTGCAATTATATGTAAACATTATAATCATTACAAACCTTTTAAAACATTGCTTTCAAATCACCCGTTTAAATCTTTAGATAACATTTTTTAATAGCTGTTCACGTATTTTCAAGACGCATACAAATGTTTATCTACTCGACGATTATGGTACATATTTTAAAACTTTAATTCATACCAATGTTAGGTTCTTGAAAATAAAATTTCTATTAAAAGTATTATAAGGATGACATTATATCATATCTGACTTGCAGGAGGACCAGGACCTCAAGGACCCGACGGACATCAAGGACCCGAAGGACCTCAAGGACCTGAAGGAAAGGCTGGTATGTATCAACATTCGTGTAAATCAAATGCATTCTAGTTACAATTAATCGCATTTGCTCACAAGGCACAAATAAATCATTTAAAAATGAATACGTTTTATCAACATTTTGATCAAACTTTTCATTCACTTAAAACAAAAATAATCATTTAAAGAATTGTTTTTAACAACCCCACCAATAACACTGTAGCTTGTCTGTTGAGTTTGCAAATAACGCATACTGTGAATTCGTCTTATTTTCAAGGGTACACACTTTCGTTATTGATGTCACATTGTGTTTTCGTGGATATTTAATATAGTGGTTTTATCAACGTTGATAAACAACCCTTACTAATGTGTATTTCTTTGAACGATAAAATTCGTTGTTCACAATTTCCCGCGAAATCAACCATCCCATTCCTATGAATACAAATGAATCAATAGAAGATAGTTATCTGAAATATTGGCAGAAAATAAGAATATGATACCTGTCAAACCACTATAACAAGTAAATTTTAAAGATCTATTTAAACAGATTGTTTTATAGTATTGTAATTATACTGTCATATCTTATCATCTTACTTTCAGGAGCAGACGGAGCCGCTGGTATGTATCATCTTCCGTCCATGCCAATTGCAGCCTGTTTGCACTGTGTCGGTTATGCTTGCAAATAAACATTTAACTTTTCTGTGGTTAAAGAATTTACTTGCAATTATATTTCAACATCATTGTTATAATAACTAACCTTTTAAAACAGGCGTACAAATCATCTCTTTAATTCCTTAGATATCATTTTAGGATAATTGTTCAATTTTCAAGCCGCATACAAACATTTGTTAATTGAAGTCATAATATATTTTCGTGGATATTTAAAATAGTGATTTTGACACCGTTTTGTATACAAGCCTGAAACATGTGTATTTTTTTGAACAATAAAATTCGCGGTTCACGTATACCCTCGAAATCAACCATACCATCCTTGCAAGTACAAATGATACAATAGAAGATAGTTATCTGAAATGTTGAAAGAATAGAATAATATGATACTTGTCGGCCACTTATACAAGTACAAAGATAGTTTTTATATTATTGTACTTTTGCTATCTTATTTTCCTTCACTTTCAGGTTCAAACGGAGCCGATGGTATGTATCAACTTTTGTGTGTATGCCAATTGCAACCTGTTTGCACAGTATCTATTATGCTTGCAAATACACATTTAAGTTTTCTTTGGTTGAACAAACTACTTGCAATTATATGTAAACATTATAATCATTACAAACCTTTTAAAACATTGCTTTCAAATCACCCGTTTAAATCTTTAGATAACATTTTTTAATAGTTGTTCACGTTTTTTCAAGACGCATACAAATGTTTATATAAACGACGATTATGGTACACATTTTACCACTTTAATTCATACCAATGTTAGGTTCTTGAAAATAAAATTTCTATTAAAAGTATTATAAGGATGACATTATATCATCTCTGACTTGCAGGAGGACCAGGACCTCAAGGACCCGACGGACATCAAGGACCCGAAGGACCTCAAGGACCTGAAGGAAAGGCTGGTATGTATCAACATTCGTGTAAATCAAATGCATTCTAGTTACAATTAATCGTATTTGCTCACAAGGCACAAATAAATCATTTAAAAATGAATACGTTTTATCAACATTTTGATCAAACTTTTCATTCACTTAAAACAAAAATAATCATTTAAAGAATTATTTTTAACAGCCCCACCAATAACACTGTAGTTTGTCTGTTGAGTTTGCAAATAACGCATACTGTGAATTCGTCTTATTTTCAAGGGTACACACTTTCGTTATTGATGTCACATTGTGTTTTCGTGGATATTTAATATAGTGGTTTTATCAACGTTGATAAACAACCCTTACTAATGTGTATTTCTTTGAACGATAAAATTCGTTGTTCACAATTTCCCGCGAAATCAACCATCCCATTCCTATGAATACAAATGAATCAATAGAAGATAGTTATCTGAAATATTGGCAGAAAATAAGAATATGATACCTGTCAAACCACTATAACAAGTAAAAGTTAAAGATCTATTTAAACAGATTGTTTTATAGTATTGTAATTATACTGTCATATCTTATCATCTTACTTTCAGGAGCAGACGGAGCCGCTGGTATGTATCATCTTCCGTCCATGCCAATTGCAGCCTGTTTGCACTGTGTCGGTTATGCTTGCAAATAAACATTTAACTTTTCTGTGGTTAAGGAATTTACTTGCAATTATATTTCAACATCATTGTTATAATAACTAACCTTTTGAAACAGGCGTACAAATCATCTCTTTCATTCCTTAGATATCATTTTAAGATAATTGTTCAATTTTCAAGCCGCATACAAACATTTGTTAATTGAAGTCATAATATATTTTCGTGGATATTTAAAATAGTGATTTTGACAACGTTTTGTATACAAGCCTGAAACATGTGTATTTCTTTGAACAATAAAATTCGCGGTTCACGTATATCCTCGAAATCAACCATACCATCCTTGCAAGTACAAATGATACAATAGAAGATAGTTATCTGAAATGTTGAAAGAATAGAATAATATGATACTTGTCGGCCACTTATACAAGTACAAAGATAGTTTTTATATTATTGTACTTTTGCTATCTTATTTTCCTTCACTTTCAGGTTCAAACGGAGCCGATGGTATGTATCAACTTTTGTGTGTATGCCAATTGCAACCTGTTTGCACAGTATCTATTATGCTTGCAAATACACATTTAAGTTTTCTTTGGTTGAACAAACTACTTGCAATTATATGTAAACATTATAATCATTACAAACCTTTTAAAACATTGCTTTCAAATCACCCGTTTAAATCTTTAGATAACATTTTTTAATAGCTGTTCACGTATTTTCAAGACGCATACAAATGTTTATCTACACGACGATTATGGTACATATTTTACAACTTTAGTTCATACCAATGTTAGGTTCTTGAAAATAAAATTTCTATTAAAAGTATTATAAGGATGACATTATATCATCTCTGACTTGCAGGAGGACCAGGACCTCAAGGACCCGACGGAAATCAAGGACCCGAAGGACCTCAAGGACCTGAAGGAAAGGCTGGTATGTATCAACATTCGTGTAAATCAAATGCATTCTAGTTACAATTAATCGTATTTGCTCACAAGGCACAAATAAATCATTTAAAAATGAATACGTTTTATCAACATTTTAATCAAACTTTTCATTCACTTAAAACAAAAATAATCATTTAAAGAATTGTTTTTAACAACCCCACCAATAACACTGTAGCTTGTCTGTTGAGTTTGCAAATAACGCATACTGTGAATTCGTCTTATTTTCAAGGGTACACACTTTCGTTATTGATGTCACATTGTGTTTTCGTGGATATTTAATATAGTGGTTTTATCAACGTTGATAAACAACCCTTACTAATGTGTATTTCTTTGAACGATAAAATTCGTTGTTCACAATTTCCCGCGAAATCAACCATCCCATTCCTATGAATACAAATGAATCAATAGAAGATAGTTATCTGAAATATTGGCAGAAAATAAGAATATGATACCTGTCAAACCACTATAACAAGTAAAAGTTAAAGATCTATTTAAACAGATTGTTTTATAGTATTGTAATTATACTGTCATATCTTATCATCTTACTTTTAGGAGCAGACGGAGCCGCTGGTATGTATCGTCTTCCGTCCATGCCAATTGCAGCCTGTTTGCACTGTGTCGGTTATGCTTGCAAATAAACATTTAACTTTTCTGTGGTTAAAGAATTTACTTGCAATTATATTTCAACATCATTGTTATAATAACTAACCTTTTGAAACATGGCGTACAAATCATCTCTTTAATTCCTTAGATATCGTTTTAGGATAATTGTTCAATTTTCAAGCCGCATACAAACATTTGTTAATTGAAATCATAATATATTTTCGTGGATATTTAAAATAGTGATTTTGACAACGTTTTGTATACAAGCCTGAAACATGTGTATTTCTTTGAACAATAAAATTCGCGGTTCACGTATACCCTCGAAATCAACCATACCATCCTTGCAAGTACAAATGATACAATAGAAGATAGTTATCTGAAATGTTGAAAGAATAGAATAATATGATACTTGTCGGCCACTTATACAAGTACAAAGATAGTTTTTATATTATTGTACTTTTGCTATCTTATTTTCCTTCACTTTCAGGTTCAAACGGAGCCGATGGTATGTATCAACTTTTGTGTGTATGCCAATTGCAACCTGTTTGCACAGTATCTATTATGCTTGCAAATACACATTTAAGTTTTCTTTGGTTGAACAAACTACTTGCAATTATATGTAAACATTATAATCATTACAAACCTTTTAAAACATTGCTTTCAAATCACCCGTTTAAATCTTTAGATAACATTTTTTAATAGCTGTTCACGTATTTTCAAGACGCATACAAATGTTTATCTACACGACGATTATGGTACATATTTTACAACTTTAGTTCATACCAATGTTAGGTTCTTGAACATAAAATTTCTATTAAAAGTATTATAAGGATGACATTATATCATCTCTGACTTGCAGGAGGACCAGGACCTCAAGGACCCGACGGACATCAAGGACCCGAAGGACCTCAAGGACCTGAAGGAAAGGCTGGTATGTATCAACATTCGTGTAAATCAAATGCATTCTAGTTACAATTATTCGTATTTGCTCACAAGGCAAAAATTAATCATTTAAAAATGAATACTTTTTATCAACATTTTGATCAAACTTTTCATTCACTTAAAACAAAAATAATCATTTAAAGAATTGTTTTTAACAACCCCACCAATAACACTGTAGCTTGTCTGTTGAGTTTGCAAATAACGCATACTGTGAATTCGTCTAATTTTCAAGGGTACACACTTTCGTTATTGATGTCACATTGTGTTTTCGTGGATATTTAATATAGTGGTTTTATCAACGTTGATAAACAACCCTTACTAATGTGTATTTCTTTGAACGATAAAATTCGTTGTTCACAATTTCCCGCGAAATCAACCATCCCATTCGTATGAATACAAATGAATCAATAGAAGATAGTTATCTGAAATATTGGCAGAAAATAAGAATATGATACCTGTAAAACCACTATAACAAGTATAAGTTAAAGATCTATTTAAACAGATTGTTTTATAGTATTGTAAGTATACTGTCATATCTTATCATCTTACTTTCAGGAGCAGACGGAGCCGCTGGTATGTATCATCTTCCGTCCATGCCAATTGCAGCCTGTTTGCACTGTGTCGGTTATGCTTGCAAATTAACATTTAACTTTTCTGTGGTTCAAGAATTTACTTGCAATTATATTTCAACACCATTGTTATAATAACTAACCTTTTGAAACATGGCGTACAAATCATCTCTTTAAATCCTTAGATATCATTTTAGGATTATTGTTCAATTTTCAAGCCGCATACAAACATTTGTTAATTGAAGTCATAATATATTTTCGTGGATATTTAAAATAGTGATTTTGACAACGTTTTGTATACAAGTCTGAAACATGTGTATTTCTTTGAACAATAAATTCGCGATTCACGTATACCCTCGAAATCAACCATACCATCCTTGCAAGTACAAATGATACAATAGAAGAAAGTTATCTGAAATGTTGAAAGAATAGAATAATATGATACTTTTCGGCCACTTATACAAGTACAAAGATAGTTTTTATATTATTGTACTTTTACTATCTTATTTTCCTTCACTTTCAGGTTCAAACGGAGCCGATGGTATGTATCAACTTTTGTGTGTATGCCAATTGGAACCTGTTTGCACAGTATCTATTATGCTTGCAAATACACATTTAAGTTTTCTTTGGTTGAACAAACTACTTGCAATTATATGTAAACATTATAATCATTACAAACCTTTTAAAACATTGCTTTCAAATCACCCGTTTAAATCTTTAGATAATATTTTTTAATAGCTGTTCACGTATTTTCAAAACGCATACAAATGTTTATATACACGACGATTATGGTACACATTTTACAACTTTAATTCATACCAATGTTAGGTTCTTGAAAATAAAATTTCTATTAAAAGTATTATAAGGATGACATTATATCATCTCTGACTTGCAGGAGGACCAGGACCTCAAGGACCCGACGGACCTCAAGGACCCGAAGGACCTCAAGGACCTGAAGGAAAGGCTGGTATGTATCAACATTCGTGTAAATCAAATGCATTCTAGTTACAATTAATCGTATTTGCTCACAAGGCACAAATAAATCATTAAAAAATGAATACGTTTTATCAACATTTTGATCAAACTTTTCATTCACTTAAAACAAAAATAATCATTTAAAGAATTGTTTTTAACAACCCCACCAATAACACTGTAGCTTGTCTGTTGAGTTTGCAAATAACGCATACTGTGAATTCGTCTAATTTTCAAGGGTACACACTTTCGTTATTGATGTCACATTGTGTTTTCGTGGATATTTAATATAGTGGTTTTATCAACGTTGATAAACAACCCTTACTAATGTGTATTTCTTTGAACGATAAAATTCGTTGTTCACAATTTCCCGCGAAATCAACCATCCCATTCCTATGAATACAAATGAATCAATAGAAGATAGTTATCTGAAATATTGGCAGAAAATAAGAATATGATACCTGTCAAATCACTATAACAAGTAAAAGTTTAAGATCTATTTAAACAGATTGTTTTATAGTATTGTAAGTATACTGTCATGTCTTATCATCTTACTTTCAGGAGCAGACGGAGCCGCTGGTATGTATCATCTTCCGTCCATGCCAATTGCAGCCTGTTTGCACTGTGTCGGTTATGCTTGCAAATAAACATTTAACTTTTCTGTGGTTAAAGAATTTACTTGCAATTATATTTCATCATCATTGTTATAATAACTAACCTTTTGAAACATTGCGTACAAATCATCTCTTCAATTCCTTAGATATCATTTTAGGATAATTGTTCAATTTTCAAGCCGCATACAAACATTTGTTAATTAAAGTCATAATATATTTTTCGTGGATATTTAAAATAGTGATTTTGACAACGTTTTGTATACAAGCCTGAAACATATGTATTTCTTTGAACAATAAAATTCGCGGTTCACGTATACCCTCGAAATCAACCATATCATCCTTGCAAGTACAAGTGATACAATAGAAGATAGTTATCTGAAATGTTGAAAGAATAGAATAATATGATACTTGTCGGCCACTTATATATTATTGTACTTTTGCTATCTTATTTTCCTTCACTTTCAGGTTCAAACGGAGCCGATGGTATGTATCAACTTTTGTGTGTATGCCAATTGCAACCTGTTTGCACAGTATCTATTATGCTTGCAAATACACATTTAAGTTTTCTTTGGTTGAACAAACTACTTGCAATTATATGTAAACATTATAATCATTACAAACCTTTTAAAACATTGCTTTCAAATCACCCGTTTAAATCTTTAGATAACATTTTTTAATAGCTGTTCACGTTTTTTCAAGACGCATACAAATGTTTATATAAACGACGATTATGGTACACATTTTACAACTTTAATTCATACCAATGTTAGGTTCTTGAAAATAAAATTTCTATTAAAAGTATTATAAGGATGACATTATATCATCTCTGACTTGCAGGAGGACCAGGACCTCAAGGACCCGACGGACATCAAGGACCCGAAGGACCTCAAGGACCTGAAGGAAAGGCTGGTATGTATCAACATTCGTGTAAATCAAATGCATTCTAGTTACAACTAATCGTATTTGCTCACAAGGCACAAATAAATCATTTAAAAATGAATACGTTTTATCAACATTTTGATCAAACTTTTCAATCACTTAAAGGGAAACTTCGCAAAAAAATCAAAAATTGATATTATGTTTATTCTGTATAAAAATGCTCAAATTCATAGATATTAAAGTTTTATTCTGCTAGATAAGAGATCACCATCGATTTTAAATTTAGAGTATCAATTCTCTGCGGTCAGCCATTTTGTCACCTTGTCCGATTTGCACTCACGATATGTCTAAGGACCAGAACTACAGTAACCCGATGTAGTCGTAATTGCGTGTCGATATCTCGTCAATCGTACGGTTGTTTTATCCGACTAGTTAACTTGATACGGAAAATTTTCTTTTTTTTTTTTACCATGAGTTATTTTTAGACTGATAATATAGGAATTAGTGAAAAAGTCAAAATTTCAAATCATACAGTCTTCCGTGAAACTTGAATTGTTTTCGGAAATCTAATTAGTTCATAATTCTTTTATGTAATAAACTTTATTCAAATAAATTAGGATCTTCGCTCCACTGATCACCCGCATGGCTAAAGGTATTACTCCCAAAGGTATTGTAGGGGGTGTGAGGTGACACGTCCAGGTATTCAAGCGATTTCCTGTCGAGTTTGCAAATTCATGCATCGTTTCACTTCTTAGTGTATTGATAAGTGTACACGGCCGATAACTTATAACTTTCCATTTTAAACTATTACTTTAGGTGTATAATATACATCTCTATCTTGAGTGTCCGAAAGTGATGTAATATATAGTCATTACTAAACTCATACGCTTGTTTACGAATAACATTTCTGGTGAAAAGAAAATTATTTATAAAAAAAATAAATAATACCAAAAAAAACCAAACAAACAGATCTGATGAAATAAAAATCTATATACGTATTTTTTTCAAGGGTAAATTTGGTAAAATCTAATATATACTCGTTGTCAATGGTGAAGGACAGATTGGAACATACCAGAAATATTGATTTTAAAAAAGTACGCACTTGTCGACCATTCGTATATACGCCTGGATTATAAGTTATGGAACTATAGCGCAAATTAAAATATATACATGTATACACAGAACATAAGAAAGAAACATACATTTTGCGTAAATTGGGGTAAAAGTTTTGTAAAATGACAAGTCCACGTATGCCAACAGTGTGTAATCATCAAATGTCGATAGACTATTGTATACCAGAAGTTATGGACATTTATATATCAATTAGATTGTTCTCGAAAAAAGGAAGAAATTCGTCTTCATCACAATTGTTCCGACATGCATGTAATATATACGCAACTGGAAGTACACTTATACCGAGGGATGTGAATATTTTCCAGGAAAACTATAGAGTATCAAAGTTTCAAATCAATTTCGGGATTTATTTTCTCTCTTGATATTCAATGACAGCAATTTAAAGAAACTGCTTGTCCGCTTTAGTGGTATTCTTGCCAGTTGAAACAGACTTATAATAACATTAAAAAATAGGGAAAGATGACATTAAATTCGTTGTCTTTTTTTTATACATCGTTGGTCAAATAGCTAAAGTATTACATAAAGTTACGGTGTGAGACGAAGAGTATTTTAAGAAGGACATTCCCGATTATGTATAAATTTTGTTGATGTTTTTCACACTTGAAAAGCATATCTGTTCGTAATTTGTCGATTCCATTCCAATTAGATCCTGTAATTTCCTGTCAATTTTTTAAAACATTTTTTTTCAAATATCTGAAGTATTCATGTGTTGTGAGATTTACTTTGGATGGAATAAAATATATAATTGCTATTGTTAATGATCTGTTTGAAATATTTAAGGCTGCCGATCCTAATTTGAAAAAGTACAATTTTTAGTTCATAAACTCGTGTTTAGAAGGCTATTTTTATTTATAAATACTTCAATTAAAATAATTCAGTATTTTATCGTTTCTAAAGTAATCAAAAGTCATAATTCATTAAAAGTGATCTTATGCAAAATATAAAAATATACAACAGCTATCCAGTTATTGTGCGATCTTATTATTCCCGTTAATTAATTTTAATTATTTTTTTTTTACATTCATGTGTCTGAAATTTTGTCTGACACTTTTACAATTGATACGAAATGTTGTTCGCACCTGAAATGCCAGTGAACCGTGACGCCTAGATTTCACTGAATGAGGATCAAAAGATTAGAATTACATAATGCTAATCTTTTGATTACCTTGAGTTAAACTACGCATTCCACATTCTTCAGGTGTCACAAAACAATACACATTTTATTGTTTCCACCGTACAAGCAAGTGAAAATGATTGCTGGAATGAAGCGAAAAGGTCAGAATACAAACATGTATTTTCAATACACTATCGATCATGTCAGTTTCATGTTTGTTTAAAGTATTTTTAGAAAACAAATCATAAAAAATGTTCTATTGTATGATTTACTTTTATTATTAAAATTCGTTTTAAAAAATCCACACGATCTAATTTTAAAAGTTGCATGGCTATCACTTATTTTTCGTTGGTTAATAGCTACACCAAACGTCGTCGATGCGCTTTAAATCGCGTTATTAGATGGTTAACGAACAAGACTTAAATGAGATATTTTCACTCCCGGCATGCATCAAAGACTTAAACTACGTCACATAAGTCAGGAAGTTTCAAAAAATAAAATTAATAATTCCCAATTTTCTTCTTTATTAGATTTCATATCAAAATAAAACTCGGTGAATATGTGTTTTATGGTATTATGAACATAATAAGATGAAAAGTGAAAAATCGCGAATTATCCCTTTAAAACAAAAATAATCATTTAAAGAATTGTTTTTAACAGCCCAACCAATAACACTGTAGTTTGTCTGTTGAGTTTGCAAATAACGCATACTGTGAATTCGTCTTATTTTCAAGGGTACACACTTCCGTTATTGATGTCACATTGTGTTTTCGTGGATATTTAATATAGTGGTTTTATCAACGTTGATAAACAACCCTTACTAATGTGTATTTCTTTGAACGATAAAATTCGTTGTTCACAATTTCCCGCGAAATCAACCATCCCATTCCTATGAATACAAATGAATCAATAGAAGATAGTTATCTGAAATATTGGCAGAAAATAAGAATATGATACCTGTCAAACCACTATAACAAGTAAATTTTAAAGATCTATTTAAACAGATTGTTTTATAGTATTGTAATTATACTGTCATATCTTATCATCTTACTTTCAGGAGCAGACGGAGCCGCTGGTATGTATCATCTTCCGTCCATGCCAATTGCAGCCTGTTTGCACTGTCTCGGTTATGCTTGCAAATAAACATTTAACTTTTCTGTGGTTAAAGAATTTACTTGCAATTATATTTCAACATCATTGTTATAATAACTAACCTTTTAAAACAGGCGTACAAATCATCTCTTTAATTCCTTAGATATCATTTTAGGATAATTGTTCAATTTTCAAGCCGCATACAAACATTTGTTAATTGAAGTCATAATATATTTTCGTGGATATTTAAAATAGTGATTTTGACAACGTTTTGTATACAAGCCTGAAACATGTGTATTTCTTTGAACAATAAAATTCGCGGTTCACGTATACCCTCGAAATCAACCATACCATCCTTGCAAGTACAAATGATACAATAGAAGATAGTTATCTGAAATGTTGAAAGAATAGAAATAATAATATGATACTTGTCGGCCACTTATACAAGTTCAAAGATAGTTTTTATATTATTGTACTTTTGCTATCTTATTTTCCTTCACTTTCAGGTTCAAACGGAGCCGATGGTATGTATCAACTTTTGTGTGTATGCCAATTGCAACCTGTTTGCACAGTATCTATTATGCTTGCAAATACACATTTAAGTTTTCTTTGGTTGAACAAACTACTTGCAATTATATGTAAACATTATAATCATTACAAACCTTTTAAAACATTGCTTTCAAATCACCCGTTTAAATCTTTAGATAACATTTTTTAATAGCTGTTCACGTATTTTCAAGACGCATACAAATGTTTATATACACGACGATTATGGTACACATTTTACAACTTTAATTCATACCAATGTTAGGTTCTTGAAAATAAAATTTCTATTAAAAGTATTATAAGGATGACATTATATCATCTCTGACTTGCAGGAGGACCAGGACCTCAAGGACCCGACGGACATCAAGGACCCGAAGGACCTCAAGGACCTGAAGGAAAGGCTGGTATGTATCAACATTCGTGTAAATCAAATGCATTCTAGTTACAATTAATCGTATTTGCTCACAAGGCACAAATAAATCATTTAAAAATGAATACGTTTTATCAACATTTTGATCAAACTTTTCATTCACTTAAAACAAAAATAATCATTTAAAGAATTGTTTCTAACAGCCCAACCAATAACACTGTAGTTTGTCTGTTGAGTTTGCAAATAACGCATACTGTGAATTCGTCTTATTTTCAAGGGTACACACTTTCGTTATTGATGTCACATTGTGTTTTCGTGGATATTTAATATAGTGGTTTTATCAACGTTGATAAACAACCCTTACTAATGTGTATTTCTTTGAACGATAAAATTCGTTGTTCACAATTTCCCGCGAAATCAACCATCCCATTCCTATGAATACAAATGAATCAATAGAAGATAGTTATCTGAAATATTGGCAGAAAATAAGAATATGATACCTGTCAAACCACTATAACAAGTAAATTTTAAAGATCTATTTAAACAGATTGTTTTATAGTATTGTAATTATACTGTCATATCTTATCATCTTACTTTTAGGAGCAGACGGAGCCGCTGGTATGTATCATCTTCCGTCTATGCCAATTGCAGCCTGTTTGCACTGTGTCGGTTATGCTTGCAAATAAACATTTAACTTTTCTGTGGTTAAAGAATTTACTTGCAATTATATTTCAACATCATTGTTATAATAACTAACCTTTTGAAACAGGCGTACAAATCATCTCTTTAATTCCTTAGATATCATTTTCGGATAATTGTTCAATTTTCAATCCGCATACAAACATTTGTTAATTGAAGTCATAATATATTTTCGTGGATATTTAAAATAGTGATTTTGACAACGTTTTGTATACAAGCCTGAAACATGTGTATTTCTTTGAACAATAAAATTCGCGGTTCACGTATACCCTCGAAATCAACCATACCATCCTTGCAAGTACAAATGATACAATAGAAGATAGTTATCTGAAATGTTGAAAGAATAGAATAATATGATACTTGTCGGCCACTTATACAAGTACAAAGATAGTTTTTATATTATTGTACTTTTGCTATCTTATTTTCCTTCACTTTCAGGTTCAAACGGAGCCGATGGTATGTATCAACTTTTGTGTGTATGCCAATTGCAACCTGTTTGCACAGTATCTATTATGCTTGCAAATACACATTTAAGTTTTCTTTGGTTGAACAAACTACTTGCAATTATATGTAAACATTATAATCATTACAAACCTTTTAAAACATTGCTTTCAAATCACCCGTTTAAATTTTGAGATAACATTTTTTAATAGCTGTTCACGTGTTTTCAAGACGCATACAAATGTTTATATAAACGACGATTATGGTACACATTTTACCACTTTAATTCATACCAATGTTAGGTTCTTGAAAATAAAATTTCTATTAAAAGTATTATAAGGATGACATTATATCATCTCTGACTTGCAGGAGGACCAGGACCTCAAGGACCCGACGGACATCAAGGACCCGAAGGACCTCAAGGACCTGAAGGAAAGGCTGGTATGTATCAACATTCGTGTAAATCAAATGCATTCTAGTTACAATTAATCGTATTTGCTCACAAGGCACAAATAAATCATTTAAAAATGAATACGTTTTATCAACATTTTGATCAAACTTTTCATTCACTTAAAACAAAAATAATCATTTAAAGAATTATTTTTAACAGCCCCACCAATAACACTGTAGTTTGTCTGTTGAGTTTGCAAATAACGCATACTGTGAATTCGTCTTATTTTCAAGGGTACACACTTTCGTTATTGATGTCACATTGTGTTTTCGTGGATATTTAATATAGTGGTTTTATCAACGTTGATAAACAACCCTTACTAATGTGTATTTCTTTGAACGATAAAATTCGTTGTTCACAATTTCCCGCGAAATCAACCATCCCATTCCTATGAATACAAATGAATCAATAGCAGATAGTTATCTGAAATATTGGCAGAAAATAAGAATATGATACCTGTCAAACCACTATAACAAGTAAAAGTTAAAGATCTATTTAAACAGATTGTTTTATAGTATTGTAATTATACAATCATATCTTATCATCTTACTTTCAGGAGCAGACGGAGCCGCTGGTATGTATCATCTTCCGTCTATGCCAATTGCAGCCTGTTTGCACTGTGTCGGTTATGCTTGCAAATAAACATTTAACTTTTCTGTGGTTAAGGAATTTACTTGCAATTATATTTCAACATCATTGTTATAATAACTAACCTTTTGAAACAGGCGTACAAATCATCTCTTTCATTCCTTAGATATCATTTTAAGATAATTGTTCAATTTTCAAGCCGCATACAAACATTTGTTAATTGAAGTCATAATATATTTTCGTGGATATTTAAAATAGTGATTTTGACAACGTTTTGTATACAAGCCTGAAACATGTGTATTTCTTTGAACAATAAAATTCGCGGTTCACGTATACCCTCGAAATCAACCATACCATCCTTGCAAGTACAAATGATACAATAGAAGATAGTTATCTGAAATGTTGAAAGAATAGAATAATATGATACTTGTCGGCCACTTATACAAGTACAAAGTTAGTTTTTATATTATTGTACTTTTGCTACCTTATTTTCCTTCACTTTCAGGTTCAAACGGAGCCGATGGTATGTATCAACTTTTGTGTATATGCCAATTGCAACCTGTTTGCACAGTATCTATTATGCTTGCAAATACACATTTAAGTTTTCTTTGGTTGAACAAACTACTTGCAATTATATGTAAACATTATAATCATTACAAACCTTTTAAAACATTGCTTTCAAATCACCCGTTTAAATCTTTAGATAACATTTTTTAATAGCTGTTCACGTTTTTTCAAGACGCATACAAATGTTTATATAAACGACGATTATGGTACACATTTTACAACTTCAATTCATACCAATGTTAGGTTCTTGAAAATAAAATTTCTATTAAAAGTATTATAAGGATGACATTATATCATCTCTGACTTGCAGGAGGACCAGGACCTCAAGGACCCGACGGACATCAAGGACCCGAAGGACCTCAAGGACGTGACGGAAAGGCTGGTATGTATCAACATTCGTGTAAATCAAATGCATTCTAGTTACAATTAATCGTATTTGCTCACCAGGCACAAATAAATCATTTAAAAATGAATACGTTTTATCAACATTTTGATCAAACTTTTCATTCACTTAAAACAAAAATAATCATTTAAAGAATTATTTTTAACAGCCCCACCAATAACACTGTAGTTTGTCTGTTGAGTTTGCAAATAACGCATACTATGAATTCGTCTTATTTTCAAGGGTACACACTTTCGTTATTGATGTCACATTGTGTTTTCGTGGATATTTAATATAGTGGTTTCATCAACGTTGATAAACAACCTTTACTAATGTGTATTTCTTTGAACGATAAAATTCGTTGTTCACAATTTCCCGCGAAATCAACCATCCCATTCCTATGAATACAAATGAATCAATAGAAGATAGTTATCTGAAATATTGACAGAAAATAAGAATATGATACCTGTCAAACCGCTATAACAAGTAAAAGTTAAAGATCTATTTAAACAGATTGTTTTATAGTATTGTAATTATACTGTCATATCTTATCATCTTACTTTCAGGAGCAGACGGAGCCGCTGGTATGGATCATCTTCCGTCCATGCCAATTGCAGCCTGTTTGCACTGTGTCGGTTATGCTTGCAAATAAACATTTAATTTTCTGTGGTTAAAGAATTTACTTGCAATTATATTTCAACATCATTGTTATAATAACTAACCTTTTAAAACAGGCGTACAATTCATCTCTTTAATTCCTTAGATATCATTTTAGGATAATTGTTCAATTTTCAAGCCGCATACAAACATTTGTTAATTGAAGTCATAATAGATTTTCGTGGATATTTAAAATAGTGATTTTGACAACGTTTTGTATACAAGCCTGAAACATGTGTATTTCTTTGAACAATAAAATTCGCGGTTCACGTATACCCTCGAAATCAACCATACCATCCTTGCAAGTACAAATGATACAATAGAAGATAGTTATTTGAAATGTTGAAAGAATTGAATAATATGATACTTGTCGGCCACTTATACAAGTTCAAAGATAGTTTTTATATTATTGTACTTTTGCTATCTTATTTTCTGTCACTTTCAGGTTCAAATGGAGCCGATGGTATGTATCAACTTTTGTGTGTATGCCAATTGCAACCTGTTTGCACAGTATCTATTCTGCTTGCAAATACACATTTAAGTTTTCTTTGGTTGAACAAACTACTTGCAATTATATGTAAACATTATAATCATTACAAACCTTTTAAAACATTGCTTTCAAATCACCCGTTTAAATCTTTAGATAACATTTTTTAATAGCTGTTCACGTATTTTCAAGACGCATACAAATGTTTATCTACTCGACGATTATGGTACATATTTTAAAACTTTAATTCATACCAATGTTAGGTTCTTGAAAATAAAATTTCTATTAAAAGTATTATAAGGATGACATTATATCATCTCTGACTTGCAGGAGGACCAGGACCTCAAGGACCCGACGGACATCAAGGACCCGAAGGACCTCAAGGACCTGAAGGAAAGGCTGGTATGTATCAACATTCGTGTAAATCAAATGCATTCTAGTTACAATTAATCGCATTTGCTCACAAGGCACAAATAAATCATTTAAAAATGAATACGTTTTATCAACATTTTGATCAAACTTTTCATTCACTTAAAACAAAAATAATCATTTAAAGAATTGTTTTTAACAACCCCACCAATAACACTGTAGCTTGTCTGTTGAGTTTGCAAATAACGCATACTGTGAATTCGTCTTATTTTCAAGGGTACACACTTTCGTTATTGATGTCACATTGTGTTTTCGTGGATATTTAATATAGTGGTTTTATCAACGTTGATAAACAACCCTTACTAATGTGTATTTCTTTGAACGATAAAATTCGTTGTTCACAATTTCCCGCGAAATCAACCATCCCATTCCTATGAATACAAATGAATCAATAGAAGATAGTTATCTGAAATATTGGCAGAAAATAAGAATATGATACCTGTCAAACCACTATAACAAGTAAAAGTTAAAGATCTATTTAAACAGATTGTTTTATAGTATTGTAATTATACTGTCATATCTTATCATCTTTCTTTCAGGAGCAGACGGAGCCGCTGGTATGTATCATCTTCCGTCCATGCCAATTGCACCCTGTTTGCACTGTGTCGGTTATGCTTGCAAATAAACATTTAACTTTTCTGTGGTTAAAGAATTTACTTGCAATTATATTTCAACATTATTGTTATAATAACTAACCTTTTGAAACATGGCGTACAAATCATCTCTTTAATTCCTTAGATATCGTTTTAGGATTATTGTTCAATTTTCAAGCCGCATACAAACATTTGTTAATTGAAGTCATAATATATTTTCGTGGATTTTTAAGATAGTGATTTTGACAACGTTTTGTATACAAGCCTGAAACATGTGTATTTCTTTGAACAATAAAATTCGCGGTTCACGTATACCCTCGAAATCAACCATACCATCCTTGCAAGTACAAATGATACAATAGAAGATAGTTATCTGAAATGTTGAAAGAATAGAATAATATGATACTTGTCGGCCACTTATACAAGTACAAAGATAGTTTTTATATTATTGTACTTTTGCTATCTTATTTTCCTTCACTTTCAGGTTCAAACGGAGCCGATGGTATGTATCAACTTTTGTGTGTATGCCAATTGCAACCTGTTTGCACAGTATCTATTATGCTTGCAAATACACATTTAAGTTTTCTTTGGTTGAACAAACTACTTGCAATTATATGTAAACATTATAATCATTACAAACCTTTTAAAACATTGCTTTCAAATCACCCGTTTAAATCTTTAGATAACATTTTTTAATAGCTGTTCACGTATTTTCAAGACGCATACAAATGTTTATCTACACGACGATTATGGTACATATTTTACAACTTTAGTTCATACCAATGTTAGGTTCTTGAAAATAAAATTTCTATTAAAAGTATTATAAGGATGACATTATATCATCTCTGACTTGCAGGAGGACCAGGACCTCAAGGACCCGACGGAAATCAAGGACCCGAAGGACCTCAAGGACCTGAAGGAAAGGCTGGTATGTATCAACATTCGTGTAAATCAAATGCATTCTAGTTACAATTAATCGTATTTCCTCACAAGGCACAAATAAATCATTTAAAAATGAATACGTTTTATCAACATTTTGATCAAACTTTTCATTCACTTAAAACAAAAATAATCATTTAAAGAATTGTTTTTAACAACCCCACCAATAACACTGTAGCTTGTCTGTTGAGTTTGCAAATAACGCATACTGTGAATTCGTCTTATTTTCAAGGGTACACACTTTCGTTATTGATGTCACATTGTGTTTTCGTGGATATTTAATATAGTGGTTTTATCAACGTTGAGAAACAACCCTTACTAATGTGTATTTCTTTGAACGATAAAATTCGTTGTTCACAATTTCCCGCGAAATCAACCATCCCATTCCTATGAATACAAATGAATCAATAGAAGATAGTTATCTGAAATATTGGCAGAAAATAAGAATATGATACCTGTCAAACCACTATAACAAGTAAAAGTTAAAGATCTATTTAAACAGATTGTTTTATAGTATTGTAATTATACTGTCATATCTTATCATCTTTCTTTCAGGAGCAGACGGAGCCGCTGGTATGTATCATCTTCCGTCCATGCCAATTGCAGCCTGTTTGCACTGTGTCGGTTATGCTTGCAAATAAACATTTAACTTTTCTGTGGTTAAAGAATTTACTTGCAATTATATTTCAACATTATTGTTATAATAACTAACCTTTTGAAACATGGCGTACAAATCATCTCTTTAATTCCTTAGATATCGTTTTAGGATTATTGTTCAATTTTCAAGCCGCATACAAACATTTGTTAATTGAAGTCATAATATATTTTCGTGGATTTTTAAGATAGTGATTTTGACAACGTTTTGTATACAAGCCTGAAACATGTGTATTTCTTTGAACAATAAAATTCGCGGTTCACGTATACCCTCGAAATCAACCATACCATCCTTGCAAGTACAAATGATACAATAGAAGATAGTTATCTGAAATGTTGAAAGAATAGAATAATATGATACTTGTCGGCCACTTATACAAGTACAAAGATAGTTTTTATATTATTGTACTTTTGCTATCTTATTTTCCTTCACTTTCAGGTTCAAACGGAGCCGATGGTATGTATCAACTTTTGTGTGTATGCCAATTGCAACCTGTTTGCACAGTATCTATTATGCTTGCAAATACACATTTAAGTTTTCTTTGGTTGAACAAACTACTTGCAATTATATGTAAACATTATAATCATTACAAACCTTTTAAAACATTGCTTTCAAATCACCCGTTTAAATCTTTAGATAACATTTTTTAATAGCTGTTCACGTATTTTCAAGACGCATACAAATGTTTATCTACACGACGATTATGGTACATATTTTACAACTTTAGTTCATACCAATGTTAGGTTCTTGAAAATAAAATTTCTATTAAAAGTATTATAAGGATGACATTATATCATCTCTGACTTGCAGGAGGACCAGGACCTCAAGGACCCGACGGAAATCAAGGACCCGAAGGACCTCAAGGACCTGAAGGAAAGGCTGGTATGTATCAACATTCGTGTAAATCAAATGCATTCTAGTTACAATTAATCGTATTTCCTCACAAGGCACAAATAAATCATTTAAAAATGAATACGTTTTATCAACATTTTGATCAAACTTTTCATTCACTTAAAACAAAAATAATCATTTAAAGAATTGTTTTTAACAACCCCACCAATAACACTGTAGCTTGTCTGTTGAGTTTGCAAATAACGCATACTGTGAATTCGTCTTATTTTCAAGGGTACACACTTTCGTTATTGATGTCACATTGTGTTTTCGTGGATATTTAATATAGTGGTTTTATCAACGTTGAGAAACAACCCTTACTAATGTGTATTTCTTTGAACGATAAAATTCGTTGTTCACAATTTCCCGCGAAATCAACCATCCCATTCCTATGAATACAAATGAATCAATAGAAGATAGTTATCTGAAATATTGGCAGAAAATAAGAATATGATACCTGTCAAACCACTATAACAAGTAAAAGTTAAAGATCTATTTAAACAGATTGTTTTATAGTATTGTAATTATACTGTCATATCTTATCATCTTACTTTCAGGAGCAGACGGAGCCGCTGGTATGTATCGTCTTCCGTCCATGCCAATTGCAGCCTGTTTGCACTGTGTCGGTTATGCTTGCAAATAAACATTTAACTTTTCTGTGGTTAAAGAATTTACTTGCAATTGTATTTCAACATCATTGTTATAATAACTAACCTTTTGAAACATGGCGTACAAATCATCTCTTTAATTCCTTAGATATCGTTTTAGGATAATTGTTCAATTTTCAAGCCGCATACAAACATTTGTTAATTGAAATCATAATATATTTTCGTGGATATTTAAAATAGTGATTTTGACAACGTTTTGTATACAAGCCTGAAACATGTGTATTTCTTTGAACAATAAAATTCGCGGTTCACGTATACCCTCGAAATCAACCATACCATCCTTGCAAGTACAAATGATACAATAGAAGATAGTTATCTGAAATGTTGAAAGAATAGAATAATATGATACTTGTCGGCCACTTATACAAGTACAAAGATAGTTTTTATATTATTGTACTTTTGCTATCTTATTTTCCTTCACTTTCAGGTTCAAACGGAGCCGATGGTATGTATCAACTTTTGTGTGTATGCCAATTGCAACCTGTTTGCACAGTATCTATTATGCTTGCAAATACACATTTAAGTTTTCTTTGGTTGAACAAACTACTTGCAATTATATGTAAACATTATAATCATTACAAACCTTTTAAAACATTGCTTTCAAATCACCCGTTTAAATCTTTAGATAACATTTTTTAATAGCTGTTCACGTATTTTCAAGACGCATACAAATGTTTATCTACACGACGATTATGGTACATATTTTACAACTTTAGTTCATACCAATGTTAGGTTCTTGAACATAAAATTTCTATTAAAAGTATTATAAGGATGACATTATATCATCTCTGACTTGCAGGAGGACCAGGACCTCAAGGACCCGACGGACATCAAGGACCCGAAGGACCTCAAGGACCTGAAGGAAAGGCTGGTATGTATCAACATTCGTATAAATAAAAATGCATTCTAGTTACAATTAATCGTATTTGCTCACAAGGCAAAAATAAATCCTTTAAAAATGAATACGTTTTATCAACATTTTGATCAAACTTTTCATTCACTTAAAACAAAAATAATCATTTAAAGAATTGTTTTTAACAACCCCACCAATAACACTGTAGCTTGTCTGTTGAGTTTGCAAATAACGCATACTGTGAATTCGTCTTATTTTCAAGGGTACACACTTTCGTTATTGATGTCACATTGTGTTTTCGTGGATATTTAATATAGTGGTTTTATCAACGTTGATAAACAACCCTTACTAATGTGTATTTCTTTGAACGATAAAATTCGTTGTTCATAATTTCCCGCGAAATTAACCATCCCATTCCTATGAATACAAATGAATCAATAGAAGATAGTTATCTGAAATATTGGCAGAAAATAAGAATATAATACCTGTCAAACCACTATAACAAGTAAAAGTTAAAGATCTATTTAAACAGATTGTTTTATAGTATTGTAATTATACTGTCATATCTTATCATCTTACTTTCAGGAGCAGACGGAGCCGCTGGTATGTATCATCTCCCGTCCATGCCAATTGCAGCCTGTTTGCACTGTGTCGGTTATGCTTGCAAATTAACATTTAACTTTTCTGTGGTTCAAGAATTTACTTGCAATTATATTTCAACACCATTGTTATAATAACTAACCTTTTGAAACATGGCGTACAAATCATCTCTTTAAATCCTTAGATATCATTTTAGGATAATTGTTCAATTTTCAAGCCGCATACAAACATTTGTTAATTGAAGTCATAATATATTTTCGTGGATATTTAAAATAGTGATTTTGACAACGTTTTGTATACAAGTCTGAAACATGTGTATTTTTTTTAACAATAAAATTCGCGATTCACGTATACCCTCGAAATCAACCATACCATCCTTGCAAGTACAAATGATACAATAGAAGATAGTTATCTGAAATGTTGAAAGAATAGAATAATATGATACTTGTCGGCCACTTATACAAGTACAAAGATAGTTTTTATATTATTGTACTTTTGCTATCTTATTTTCCTTCACTTTCAGGTTCAAACGGAGCCGATGTTATGTATCAACTTTTGTGTGTATGCCAATTGCAACCTGTTTGCACAGTATCTATTATGCTTGCAAATACACATTTAAGTTTTCTTTGGTTGAACAAACTACTTGCAATTATATGTAAACATTATAATCATTACAAACCTTTTAAAACATTGCTTTCAAATCACCCGTTTAAATCTTTAGATAACATTTTTTAATAGCTGTTCACGTATTTTCAAGACGCATACAAATGTTTATCTACACGACGATTATGGTACATATTTTACAACTTTAGTTCATACCAATGTTAGGTTCTTGAAAATAAAATTTCTATTAAAAGTATTATAAGGATGACATTATATCATCTCTGACTTGCAGGAGGACCAGGACCTCAAGGACCCGACGGACATCAAGGACCCGAAGGACCTCAAGGACCTGAAGGAAAGGCTGGTATGTATCAACATTCGTGTAAATCAAATGCATTCTAGTTACAATTATTCGTATTTGCTCACAAGGCACAAATTAATCATTTAAAAATGAATACTTTTTATCAACATTTTGATCAAACTTTTCATTCACGTAAAACAAAAATAATCATTTAAAGAATTGTTTTTAACAACCCCACCAATAACACTGTAGCTTGTCTGTTGAGTTTGCAAATAACGCATACTGTGAATTCGTCTAATTTTCAAGGGTACACACTTTCGTTATTGATGTCACATTGTGTTTTCGTGGATATTTAATATAGTGGTTTTATCAACGTTGATAAACAACCCTTACTAATGTGTATTTCTTTGAACGATAAAATTCGTTGTTCACAATTTCCCGCGAAATCAACCATCCCATTCGTATGAATACAAATGAATCAATAGAAGATAGTTATCTGAAATATTGGCAGAAAATAAGAATATGATACCTGTAAAACCACTATAACAAGTAAAAGTTAAAGATCTATTTAAACAGATTGTTTTATAGTATTGTAAGTATACTGTCATATCTTATCATCTTACTTTCAGGAGCAGACGGAGCCGCTGGTATGTATCATCTTCCGTCCATGCCAATTGCAGCCTGTTTGCACTGTGTCGGTTATGCTTGCAAATTAACATTTAACTTTTCTGTGGTTCAAGAATTTACTTGCAATTATATTTCAACACCATTGTTATAATAACTAACCTTTTGAAACATGGCGTACAAATCATCTCTTTAAATCCTTAGATATCATTTTAGGATAATTGTTCAATTTTCAAGCCGCATACAAACATTTGTTAATTGAAGTCATAATATATTTTCGTGGATATTTAAAATAGTGATTTTGACAACGTTTTGTATACAAGTCTGAAACATGTGTATTTCTTTGAACAATAAAATTCGCGATTCACGTATACCCTCGAAATCAACCATACCATCCTTGCAAGTACAAATGATACAATAGAAGATAGTTATCTGAAATGTTGAAAGAATAGAATAATATGATACTTGTCGGCCACTTATACAAGTACAAAGATAGTTTCTATATTATTGTACTTTTGCTATCTTATTTTCCTTCACTTTCAGGTTCAAACGGAGCCGATGTTATGTATCAACTTTTGTGTGTATGCCAATTGCAACCTGTTTGCACAGTATCTATTATGCTTGCAAATACACATTTAAGTTTTCTTTGGTTGAACAAACTACTTGCAATTATATGTAAACATTATAATCATTACAAACCTTTTAAAACATTGCTTTCAAATCACCCGTTTAAATCTTTAGATAACATTTTTTAATAGCTGTTCACGTATTTTCAAGACGCATACAAATGTTTATCTACACGACGATTATGGTACATATTTTACAACTTTAGTTCATACCAATGTTAGGTTCTTGAAAATAAAATTTCTATTAAAAGTATTATAAGGATGACATTATATCATCTCTGACTTGCAGGAGGACCAGGACCTCAAGGACCCGACGGACATCAAGGACCCGAAGGACCTCAAGGACCTGAAGGAAAGGCTGGTATGTATCAACATTCGTGTAAATCAAATGCATTCTAGTTACAATTAATCGTATTTGCTCACAAGGCACAAATTAATCATTTAAAAATGAATACTTTTTATCAACATTTTGATCAAACTTTTCATTTACTTAAAACAAAAATAATCATTTAAAGAATTGTTTTTAACAACCCCACCAATAACACTGTAGCTTGTCTGTTGAGTTTGCAAATAACGCATACTGTGAATTCGTCTAATATTCAAGGGTACACACTTTCGTTATTGATGTCACATTGTGTTTTCGTGGATATTTAATATATTGGTTTTATCAACGTTGATAAACAACCCTTACTAATGTGTATTTCTTTGAACGATAAAATTCGTTGTTCACAATTTCCCGCGAAATCAACCATCCCATTCGTATGAATACAAATGAATCAATAGAAGATAGTTATCTGAAATATTGGCAGAAAATAAGAATATGATACCTGTCAAACCACTATAACAAGTAAAAGTTAAAGATCTATTTAAACAGATTGTTTTATAGTATTGTAAGTATACTGTCATGTCTTATCATCTTACTTTCAGGAGCAGACGGAGCCGCTGGTATGTATCATCTTCCGTCCATGCCAATTGCAGCCTGTTTGCACTGTGTCGGTTATGCTTGCAAATAAACATTTAACTTTTCTGTGGTTAAAGAATTTACTTGCAATTATATTTCATCATCATTGTTATAATAACTAACCTTTTGAAACATTGCGTACAAATCATCTCTTCAATTCCTTAGATATCATTTTAGGATAATTGTTCAATTTTCAAGCCGCATACAAACATTTGTTAATTAAAGTCATAATATATTTTTCGTGGATATTTAAAATAGTGATTTTGACAACGTTTTGTATACAAGCCTGAAACATATGTATTTCTTTGAACAATAAAATTCGCGGTTCACGTATACCCTCGAAATCAACCATATCATCCTTGCAAGTACAAGTGATACAATAGAAGATAGTTATCTGAAATGTTGAAAGAATAGAATAATATGATACTTGTCGGCCACTTATACAAGTACAAAGATAGTTTTTATATTATTGTACTTTTGCTATCTTATTTTCCTTCACTTTCAGGTTCAAACGGAGCCGATGGTATGTATCAACTTTTGTGTGTATGCCAATTGCAACCTGTTTGCACAGTATCTATTATGCTTGCAAATACACATTTAAGTTTTCTTTGTTGAACAAACTACTTGCAATTATATGTAAACATTATAATCATTACAAACCTTTTAAAACATTGCTTTCAAATCACCCGTTTAAATCTTTAGATAACATTTTTTAATAGCTGTTCACGTATTTTCAAGACGCATACAAATGTTTATATACACGACGATTATGGTACACATTTTACAACTTTAATTCATACCAATGTTAGGTTATTGAAAATAAAATTTCTATTAAAAGTATTACAAGGATGACATTATATCATCTCTGACTTGCAGGGGGACCAGGACATCAAGGACCCGACGGACCTCAAGGACCCGAAGGACCTCAAGGACCTCAAGGAAAGGCTGGTATGTATCAACATTCGTGTAAATCAAATGCATTCTAGTTACAATTAATCGTATTTGCTCACAAGGCACAAATAAATCATTTAAAAATGAATACGTTTTATCAACATTTTGATCAAACTTTTCATTCACTTAAAACAAAAATAATCACCGATAACACTGCAGCTTGTCTGTTGAGTTTGGTCGTTGCCAATGCTAGTGGACGTTTCGTTCACGAGGGTATCACCAGGCCAGTAGTCAGCACTTCGGTGTTGACATGAATATCAATAATGAGGTCATTTTTATAAATTTTCTGTTTACAAAACTTTAAATTTTTCGAATAACTAAGGATTTTCTTATCCCAGGAATAGATAACCTTTGCCGTATTTGGCACAACTTTTTTGAATTTTGGATCCTCAATGCTCTTCAACTTTGTACTTGTTTGGGTTTATAACTATTTTGATATGAGCGTCACTGATGAGTCTTATGTAGACGAAACGCGCGTCTGGCGTACTAAATTATAATCCTGGTACCTTTGATAACTTGTTACACAACTGGGTCGATGCCACTGCTGGTGGACGTTTCTTCCACGAGGGTATCACCAGCCCAGTAGTCAGCTCTTCGGTGTTGACATGAATATCAATGATGTGGTCATTTTTTTTTTTTAATTTTCTGGTTACAAAACTTGGAAATGAGGAAGACTTGAAATCTGTTTTGTTATGTCTATGTTATAAGCCTTTATAAAATGAATAATCTTTGAATATCATAATCAATGCTTCTGTGTACCCATGAAGACCACCAGAAGTAGAAACACATAAATAATGATTCAACAATGGAAAATGAATATTCTGAAATGTTAAGAGAAATGAGGTTGTTCAAACAGACTGTTTTGATAATACTGTACTTTTGATATTTGATCTTTGTTTAATTTTCAGGACCACAAGGAACTCAAGGACCTCAAGGAGTTGAAGGTATTATATATTCTATATATTCTTAAGTATGAATCGTTGCAAAAGAGGGGTGAAAGATACCAGAGGAACATTCAAACTCATAAATCGAAAATAAATTGACAACGCCATGGTTAAAAATTAAAAAGACAAACAGACAAATAATAGTTCACAAGAAACAACATAGAAAACTAAAGACTGAGCAACACGAACCCCAACAAAACTGGGGGTGATCACAGGTGCTTCGGAAGGGTAAACAGATCCTGTTCCACATGTGGCATACGTGCAAAACATTTGACACATTGCTTACAACTCATCTTTTTAATTCTTGAAATAATATTTTAGGACAGCTGTTCAAATCAAGCCATATATAGATGCTCTCCACTATATATTGAAAGAAAAAACGCACACGGTACACTTTAACTAATACCAATGCTTGGTTCTATCAATGGAATATGCTGTAAAAGCATTAGCATGATGATTTTTTTCTCACTTTCAGGACCCACAGGACCAAAAGGAATAGATGGTATGTATTGATTTTGTATTGGTATACGAATTGCATAATGTTGGTAATTAATTTGATAAAATCTCAAATACTCAAATTACACCAATACTTTCGAAATCTTTAGATATAGAGACACTAAAAAAAATTGATTAAGTTTATCATGTATTATGGGAACGATAAAAAGTATTATCAGTTAAATGTACAAATAAAAAAAAAATTATAATATATTTTTAAAAATTAAAAGATTCAAGAAATTGTGCAAAATGCGTTTTAATGCCATGTATTTCAGCAAAGGTAAATTGTATGGTAGCTTAAAAATGAAAGTGAACATTGAACTATTTTTTATCGTGTTTCAATTGCACAACTTATGTTGTTGATGATCTGTTATCAATACTATTTGTAATGTTTAAATGTATACGCATCTGAGATGTAAATTATATTGATAATGATAAGTGTACTTTTGAAATAAAAAAAAAAATCAGTTAAACTGATGCTACAATAAATTATGTAAAAGAAATTTATCTAAATGTAACAAAATATATAATGCATTATTTTAAGAAAAATGTCCCCATGGGAATAGCCATATCTACATCATACAGTGTAGCAGTATTAAAAGAGTGTGTTTATTTCAAAATTATAACAAGCATACATTTATTTCAATTTAAAAGTGATGTAACACTCAAATATATCGTTCATTGAACTGTCATTGTCGTTAGCATCCAGTCGTTATAGCTAAATTTGATTTGCTGATGTCAACGAGCTTATTGGTAAGATATATAGTGTCTAATTTCATTTTTGTAAAATTTTACAAAGCTCTAGTTTTAAGTCTTGGTTTTGTATGTATATGTCTCCAATAACACAATAGTCATTGGTCGAAATACAGACGACCATCTCCATAATTCAAGTTTTATTTTATATATGGTTTCATCAAAGCTCATTTTTTACAAAAATCTATCTTACATTATTACATATACTTATTTGTGTATACCTGGAAATTTATTCCAAATATCTTTTTATTCTATAGGAAATAATGGTGACAAAGGAGACAGAGGAGACAGAGGGGACAAAGGAGACAAAGGAGATGCTGGTATGTTCCATATTACAGACAAATGTTTTTTTATACTTATTGTCAAAATGGAAGACTTTGATTGGTCTATCCAATGTCAAACGCTTTATTACCCTCCACAAAGACACTAGATCAAATGTGTGCTTCACTAAATTATTTAATTTATTGAATACGGAGGGTTGTTATGTACATAAGGTTACTGTTTATTACTTTGTTTTTGATATTCAAAACACAGTAATAACGGAATATTCAGTATAAAAAAACCACATAGCTGAGAAGGTGGTAGAGCAGATTGTTACCCCGAGAAATCATTGTCAACTGGGAAAAGGGAGATTGTGGGTATGTACCATATTACAGACACAAATGTTTTTTTATATTTCGTGTCAAAATGCCAGAATTACATATGTATACCTAAAAATGTATTCCTAATGTTATATCATTATTTAGGAAATAATGGAGACAAAGGAGACAAAGGTGACAAAGGAGATGCTGGTATGTAACCTATAAATGACACCTAATCAATATACGCTTTGTGACAATGTCAGACTTTTATTGGTCAATCCCATGGCAAATGCTTAATTATCCTTCACAGAGACACTAGATCAATTGCGTGCTTTACTTAATATGAATGGGTATGTACAAGACGTTATAGTTTATTACTTTGAAATTCAATACACAGTAGTATCGGAACATTCAGTATAATAAATTGAATAAAACTTAGCTGAGAGGGTGATAGAGCTGATTGTTACCCCGAGAAATCATTGTCAAATGAGAGAAAGCAGATCCGGGTATTTACCATATTACAGACATATATATGTTTATGCTTCATGTCAAAATGCTAGACTTATATATGTATACCTAAAAAAGTATTCCATATATTATTTCATTTTATAGGAAATAATGGAGACAACGGAGACAAAGGTGACAAAGGAGACAAAGGTGACAAAGGAGAGAAAGGAAATGATGGTACGTACCATATTAACACACAAAATATTTATTATACTTATTGTCAAATTCAAGACTTTGATTACGCAATATCATATGCATGGTAAATGCTTTATCATCCTTCACAGTAACACTAGAGTGTTGTACTGAATATGTATGGTTATATACAAGACGTTATAATTAATAAAAAAAAATATTCAATACACAGTAATACCAGACAATTCAGCATAATGAATTGAATAACACATAGCTGAGAGGATGATAGAGCACTTTGCTTTCATTGAGAGAAATCGTTGTCAACAGTGTCGAAGCATACTTACAGTATGAAAAACTTGTTTCAAAAATTATAGCGATATATCAACTGCAATTGTTTGAGTGGTCGTTATAATAGCATCAGAACCAGCATAAATAATGAAAAATAACAACGACTTGAATATCATGATGAATGTATATTATTCTGTAATCGATAAACAAATGAAGTATTTTTTGTTTGTTTGCAGGTATTGGACTCACTGGACCGCCAGGACCCCCGGGACCACCAGGACCACCAAGTATGGTTATAAATATATTTAGTAATTTTGCATTGTAATAGTTATCAAAGGTACCAGGATTATAATTTAGTACGCCAGACGCGCGTTTCGTCTACGTAAGACTCATCAGTGACGCTCATATCGAAATATTTATAAAGCCAAACAAGTACAAAGTTGAAGAGCATTGAGGATCCAAAATTCCAAAAAGTAAAATTGAGCTAAAGATTAACGCAAATTAAACTTTTCCATTCATATTTATAACTTTGTCCAAACAACGTTAAGGTGTAAAATGTTCAGAAAATATAAACAAATTTATTATTTAAGAAGTTCCAAAAGCAAAAACTGATTTATTCGAAATCAGACATGACGTACAGCCTTTAATTCCAAAACAGCTCTTCATAGCACCAGTTGCCTCTTTTATACATAATTTACTTCGTTAGAAACTTTTAAATGAAGACAAACAGCTTTATTGTCAGTTTTCAGTTCATATTAAATGATGTAATACTCATACAACACTTCATTTTTATTTTTTTAAATGTGCTTTGATTTAATTCTTTATTAAAATAAAATAAAATTTTAGATAAAAACAAAATTTTAGATGTTTGATATTTAATATTATTAAATATTTGTTGAGGTATAATAAAGAGTACTATATATGATACGTTTCTTTCTCAAATACTTAAACGATTTGTATTCCCACAGAACCTTATTAGATGAGATACAAATATTTGAATGCAATTGTGTACTTGTTTTTTTAGTAACTATCATTCGAGATATAAAAAAAAATTGTCCAAAAAAATAATTGACTTATGAATGACATTCAAATGCGTTAGAATCCCCTATCGTGTATAATCCATGTCTGATCGAAGATTTACAAAAGATTAGGTTAATGGGCCTTAATTAAGGAAACAAAAAGGGACATCACATGATTTCGAAATTAAAATGCATAATGGTCAGTGCCAACATTGCCACAGTTCAACAAAGCTAGTTTTCTATTGTTTTCATTGAATGAGTTTCTGAACTACAACTATGCCAAAAGTGGACTAGTCAATGGCATGACAAAATATCTAACGAAATAATGATGATATCATATCAAATGAAAATAATTCAAGCAATATCACCATTGAATCAGAACCGTTATATAAATAGTGGAAAATCACAATAACTTGATTAACAGCATGAAGAATATATGTAATTCGGTTACCGCTTAACACGTATGATGTCTTTTCTGTTGATAGGTATTGCACTTGCTAGACAACAAGAACCACGATTACTACAATTCCCACAAGGTAATATAATAATTATTTTGTTTGTTTCCTACATATATATTTGAACCATTTCGTAATGCAAAAAATAACCTTGTTACTACACAAATATTAATGGTCAATTTGTATTTCATCAGTTCGTCATGTGTATAATGATAATAATCATTATTTTGTTTACGGAGCTGCCCTACAATGTATCCGACTAATATTATATGACCATGTTTTAAATGACAAAACGTCTCCCTTTCAACTCTCTTGTAGATTATGTTTTCATTTGTGAAAAAGGTAAAGTAAAGGTTACAGTCGAATCTGTACTACGTATGATACATTTATTCTGTAAAAACAAGCGACTCGAATTCAAACAAAACATATAGTGTATAACGTACAAACCAAAAACATTGACTACAAATAATTTGCATTTTAATTAAATAACGTTTTGACTAAATATTTATTTGACTCTTTGACTAAAATATGGAAAAAAACATATAAAACCATGAACCACATGCTTTATCGAAAAAAATCATTGGACATAAAGCAGTTTGACAAACACTAATTTTGATCATCGTGAAGCTCAATATTTCCTAATAATATAACGTCATTAAGTCGTTCATTCGATTAATCTATCTGTAGTATTTCTATAAACCTATTTTCCTAACCAAGAATAACTTATATCACTTTAACAATTTTAAAATAAATTCTAAATAAAGAGATAATACAAAAGAGGTATTTTATTTTAAATAAGGTGGTGCGTTTTTCTATCAATTACTTTTTAAACTTCCTGTGTACTGAACACTTTTAAACGACGATTTCATGTGTGAGCTATTTCTTATTCTGACATTTGTTATGAGTGTCTTCACAACAAATATAATAATGAAACTCTTCTTTCTAATTTTATGTTTATGGTTTAGATGTAAACGTTGGTTACAGAAAGCTATTGTTCGATATAGTAATGTGTTTGTTAATATTAGCTTTTAAGGATAATTGTGTATACAAGCTATAAGAAGCTTTAAATTTTCAGGGGGGGGTGGGGAATTACATACAATGAATGGGTTTTAAGTGATGTCTTTAAAAATAAAGAATAACTCAAATACCTGGAGTTGTTTACAACCAGTTGCATCATCTTTTTATCAATGCTCATTCTGAAAGAGGCTAAAGATTCTATGATCTGGGAATATCAAATAAAATTTAAATAAAAGACTCAGGTAAACAAATCCAACCATAACCAGGCCTGATGGTCATAATTTGTTAAAGTACGTTGACCGTACGCATACTCAGGTTTAACCAATCAAAATGCTTGTTTTTGGTGTTTCAAGCTTTTTGTACTCGGAGTACTGACTAAAGCGTAATTAAAAAGAGCCCAGGTATTATCGCAGGTGCTCTAGCAGAGAATGTATTCTGGCCTCACATGTGGCAAACTTCATTTTGTACATAGCACCATGAGTTGACAAATGAAACATGTGTTTTGTATTCATTATAAAAATCGCTTTAACTTAAATTGTGACTATGCTTTGCTTTATAGAAAACGAAGGTGAGTTGTTAAATAATTTTCAAATATTGTTTTCATTTATTAAGAATAATTTTTATAAACTTTGAAAAAAACGAAATTTCCTTTTAGAACAATTACTCTGTTTTGTTCCTTTTTTTCTTTGAATTTCGGATTACATTGTACTAATAGACTTGCCTCGAATCAATTCACTTAAATCGTTATAAATTGCTTTACATTTGTAAGATATTTCGTTGAATTTACTTTCTTCATTAAAAAAATACAGTAACACCGAAAAGGAGAAAGGATACAAACATAAACACAGTTTGTTTGGTAAGATACCTTCTTCAATTGTTATACAATTGTAACTATTTGGCATTATCAGAGTATTTATCAAAGGTACCAGGGTTATTATAACTTAGTATGCCAGACGCGCGTTTCGTCCACATAGGACTCATCAGTGACGGTCATATCAAAATATTTATAAAACCAAACAAGTACAAAATTGAAGAGCATTGAGGATTCAAAATTCCCAAAAGTTTTGCCAAATACGGCTACGGTAATCTATGCCTGAGATAAGAAAATTTAAGTTCATTTTGCATTGTATTTTACAAAACTATACTTAACGTCATGCTTTTGGTGAGTATTTCGTTTAAAAACACAATAATAATTGGACGAAATACTCACTCCCAATATGTTTTTCTAATAATCATTTATATCTTACATTTTTCATGTACATTACTAAAAATGTATGCTAAAATGTATTGCATTATACAGAAGCTATAGAAAATAATGCAATAAAAGGAGACAAAGGAGATAAGGGAGACAGAGGAGATAAAGGAGATACTGGTATGTACCCTATTACAAACAAAATATTATTTTGTACTTCATGTCAAAAAATCCCCAACCAAATACTATATTGCCCTGTACGGAGACACTATTCTAGTTATGCGTTTTATTGAATACGGATGGTTGTTTTGTACAAGACATTATAATATTATTGAATTTCCGGTATTTTTGTTATTTTACTTTGAACATTGCATATGTGTCTTATATCTAAATATTATAAAGCACTGTATCAATAGTATTGCGTTTACACACTTTGCTAAGTCGGTCACCTCTAATAGTTGTCATAAATAAAGGCAACATAAGTAAAACATTGTTCAAATTTCACAAAGGGAATGAGAGAAAACAAATCCGGGTTACAAACTTAATCCGAGGAAACATAATAGGAAAACAAATAAACAACAGGAACACTTAAGTCCAATAAAAGAAACGCCAACATAAAATGGTAAAATCTTTCAATCGAGTATCAACAATATATACATTTGTTTGTTTTTTTTTGTTGTTTTTTTTTTTTGTCAAATTAAAAAATAATTATTTTATGCCATGCTTAATGTTCAATTTTGCATTGGTAAATGGTACACTATATCAACCTTCACGGAGACCCTTTAATAAGTGTGCGCTATATTGACCATGGATGGTTGTTATGTAGAAGACGTTATAGTTTATTTCTTTGAATTTGGAATTCAATAGACAGTAAAAGACGGTATATTCAGTATGATAAATTGACAAAATCTTGAATTTCATATCTTTAAAAAATAGTATACAGAAATTGGATTCGAAAGTTTGACTGTACCTGTAGACAAATCCTTGCTTACGGGCTCAGAATACATCTTTATTATAAAGACGTTGTTGACGGATTCCTATCTCTTAAATAGAAAAAAATATGATCATTATGTGTAACTCGATTCATAATTCCACACAAATACCACAGCTGAGAACGCTTAGTTCGTTTTCAATCTTTTTTTTTTTGAAAAGCCGAACTATACCTTTTCCTTGCCATACAATCGTATGTTAAAAACATAGAAGCACTGGACCAGACCTACTTCAAATTATTACGAACTTTCTGTCATTGTCAAATTGCCAATATTATTCTTGCTATCAAGTTAACAAGGTAAGAGTCGAAACTTTGCTACGTATGATAAATTGAATCTTTTAATATAATTTTTTTTTGTATTTCTTTTTATACATATCTTTATCTAATGAGTATCTTTAACTTCTAGTTCAAAACCCGAGGACTATTCATCATGATTTTCAATATCATGTTTATGATTTCCACTTCAGGTGATTTTTTTGTATTGTAATTTTCATCAATCCGTTTTAATCTATGGATTTTTTGTAATATTTTTTAATCTGGTTGTTACAAACGAACTTATGATGTTAACAGTAATAAGACTTACATGTAATCTAAGCATGCAGTTGTTCCTCCTGAAATATGCTACTTGAAGTTCTTAAATAACGGTCTGTTTAAGAACTGAAATAAAAGTTCGTACAAATCTAGATTTTTTAATCTTGTTGTTACAAACGAACTTATGATGTTAACAGTAATAAGACTTACATGTAATCTAAGCATGCAGTTGTTCCTCCTGAAATATGTTACTTGAAGTTCTTAAATAACGGTCTGTTTAAGAACTGAAATAAAAGTTCGTACAAATCTAGATGTTGTTAGTACTATTGACGTTAATATCAAATAACTGTATTTCGATAATATTGTGTTCTTAACATAACTTTGATCATTGATTACCATTCAACAATACTTACAGGAATAGATGGAGTCAATGGAAAAGACGGTAAAGATGGCCAAAATGGTGAGGATATAACGTTTATAATTCCCTTTTTTTATTATCATAGATACTATCAAACTATATATTGAACAGAATTTTTTACTGTTTGTATAAAATTCAAAGCAAATATTAAAACTGCAAATGTTTTTTTCCTCTTCAAACCATAACCAATTATTTGATAAGTTCAAAGACGAAACGCGCGTCTGGTGTACTTAATTATAATCCTGGTACCTTTGATAACTATCATTTAATTCTTCGAAAACGACAATGATATAAGATTATTCGTATATAATCGAGTAACATCCAAATACATTTGGTAAATGCTTTTCTGTTGATAGGTATACAAGGACCAGCAGGTATTATAAAAAAGTTATTTTAAATAATTTCCACATATCTTTATTCGAACCATTTTTCAATTTACCAATAGCTTCATATACGAAGCACTTGAACTTTGCAAATGTGTGTTATTGTAAGCAATGTGTTAAAGGCAAAAAGTGTTGGTTTTTTTTTCTTTTTTTTTTTTTTTGTGTGTATCTGATCGAACAAAAATATGTACTCTAGATACTGAAACGATTAGTTGTCAAGTAGGGTAAAAGTAAATGTAATATAAAATTTCAAACTACACTGTTTATGAGTTTCTTTCCAATTTAAGCGAATTGGATTTTTATGTAAAAATGATCTAAATGATTTAACCAATTACCATAACGGAATGTTTGATATTCAACTCGCATATATCAACAATTCGAGAGCATTTGGATTTGCTCCATCACTTTTTCTTGTCCCATCAGATTGGCGTCGCATTTATCTCCGAAATTTTTAAATCAGATGTAATGTATCAAGCTTTTACTATAATTTTATTTTTTTTAAAGTACTGTCACTGTTTTATAATTGTCATTAACATAAAACAAGTAACCGTAGATAAATGCCGCTCTCAATTTGCGGAAAACAATTCCTTTTTAGGGACACAAAAAAAACAGAATTTAGATATAATAAACTAACAAAATGGAAAATATTAGAACTTTTTTATGATGACAAAATAGTTTTAAATTTGAAACTCAAATTTCCTATTAAGACGTGGCTCTGTACTTAAACATTCCGTCATTATGTTATAGTGCTATTGTAAATTATGTGTCTTGTCTTTCATTTACGCTTATGTGCTTTGGCTTTATGCCTGTTTGTGCTTTTTTGTTACATATTTGTTTGTTTTATAGCAACTAAGATTACTACACAATGTTGACTGCTATACCCCTATTTGTGACATTTTTACCTATAACATGTATGTATGTTTGATTTGTTCACACATCGTTGTCAATATAAAGGAATTACGATTCGACTGTTATACAAGTGAGAGCTAGCTGTGCAATTCTGTTTACAGACGAAAAAGCCTGAAACAAGTCATGAATGTGCCAGGTGTTATCCATTCGTTTGATTTGTTTGAGCTTTTAATTTTGACACTTGATTAGGGACTTTCCGATTTGGATTTTCCTTAGAATTCAGTATTTCTATGATTTTCCTTTTTCTTAACTTGTATGTCTACCAATCCATCCGGAGAAATAAAATTATCAGGCCTGTACTAGAACATCTATAAATAAAGGTTTTTGTCACCCTCAATTATCTAATACTTCTAGTGATTTAAGAGGCATGTCCTTTAGCATAACTACTTCGATGTAAGAAAACTCCCAGTAGTTTGATGTTTGTTACAACCGGTTTCACTTAAACTTTTAATAATTCCTTATACAATAATTTAGTGATCAAAACTAAATCATGTTTGTCTTGTTTTGTAGGCAAAAATGGTAAGTTATAAGATATGTTGTGAAATTTGTTATTTAAAACATTTAAACGGTTAAAGGAAAGTAACAGAAACTATTTAGGCACGGAGACGGTTGCAATTCTTTTCAACATGAAACTATGAACTCGAATATCGTCTAGCATCGTACCAGTCGTCTTGCTTAAACACAATTTACTTAGTCAGATATATTTTACATTTGGCAAGCAATTTATAAAATCTGCACTATCGACTTTCTGTCCCGCTCGATCACCATGTATACAGCTTCATTGGCCATTTTCTGCATTTTTTTTTAAAGTTTAACTGTTAATTAGTTAAAATTAAATTTTAAAAAAGCTTTTTTTTAAATGTGATTGGTGTTCCCTGGGGGTAAAAGTGTAAGATTTTAATTTCAAATACATCCTACTGAAATTTTAATTTTGTACCAATAATATTTTCAAGGAATATTTTTTTCGCTACATTTATATAGGCTGTCGAATACTTTTTTAAAAGTCCTGGAACGTGACCTATAATCAGGATTGGACTTACATAAGAAACACGATTAGGCCACATGTGGAAAACGATCTGAATACAATGTAGGAGCATTTACAACACTCTGAGTTTATAATGCTTTTTGTTTTCTGTCTTTGATCTTTTGCTGTTTGTGGGGTTTTTTTTTATCCCTCGACATTGTAAGTTTTTTTTTCCATTAATGAGTTTCAACATGGTGTTTGTATCTTTCGTTTCAACTAACAAAAAGTAAATTGTAAAAAAAAAAAATTGTAGATTGTTTTTATGTAATTTAGAAAAATCCAAACGGTGAAAACAGAATATTAAGGTTAAAATGTAGAAATTAAGGACGGTTATAATATATTTGTTCCTTCATCCCTTTAAATTTCTTATAGCATTTTATCATTACCCTTACATCAACCGACCTAGTCATATCTTTCAAAAATTACCATACAAATGTAAGATATCATGTCGATATGTTTTCATACAAGCATTATAACACCAAACCCCATAGATGACAATTTAAAGGGAGAAATTATACCATGATATATTTTGCTTGCGGTTACACATTATGTTTTACTACATCTCTTAAATATCGCATAGTATAGTATGAAGTCTTATTTATTAAGTATGATACAAGTACCTTCTGAAATTTAAATACAATAACAAACGACTGCAATACCAGGCTTGGATTTAAAAGTTTATAAATTCATGTAACACTTTTATTCATGAAGTATTAAAAAAAGAGTGTGCTTTTATTTTTATTTAGTCAAATTTTTCAACAGTTCAAGATACTGACAATCCTGAATTTCATATCTTTGTTATTTGTTTTGAACGAGTACTGACAATGACAAGTTTGATTATAAAGGCAAATTTAATTAATTCAAATACAACATTTTCTAGATGAGACGAATAACAGAAGTAAATCGAAGCGTTATATGCCATTTTTGTATTATTTAATCATTTTATTTCAGGTAAATTTGATATACGTGTCCATCTGTATGTTGAGAAAGGAAAACTACGAATAGGCAAAATTGGTAAATATTCATTAATCGTTTAAAAATCAATAAAGCATATCAGTGCTATGCAAATTCCAGATCAACAAACAGGGATGTAATCAAAAGAGTATTTGCCTCCTGCTAAACAATCATTATCTTATGAATTTTCCTTATATTTTGGTGAAACACAACTCATATCTAGTGATCAGCACACCCTGTTTAAGCACCTGAGGTCACCCCTATTTTTAGGTAGGGTTTGTGTTGCTTAGTCTTTAGTTTTCCATGTTGTAGTTTGTGTTCTATTGATTGTCTGTTGGTCTATTTCCTATTTAGCTATGACGTTTTAAACTTCTCTAAGTTTTTTTACTAACAAAAATAAACTGAATATCATTAAACAATGAAAACAAATACCGGACTTGGTAATTTTTCAAGTGTTTTTACGTCTTTGATATAGAGGTTCAAAGTAAAGGAGTACATGTTCTATGAAAAAAGGGAAACGTTTGTTTGAAGGAAAGGTTTTAAAGGGACTAAATCGTACTTTTTGTTTATTACATTAAATGATGACTACAATGAGGGAGGACTTCATTTATTGTAAAATCACATGTCTTATTTTGAATATCACTTTCATTTACCATTCGCTCTTTATTTACTGATGTGTCTTCCTTGAAATGACTCATGACGATTTTATTTTTCAAGGTTTTTTAACCATTATTTTTTCTAATTTTACCCAGAAAGGTACCAAATACAGAATGCTGTTAAAGATTTCATCATAAAAGAAACTGATAACGACAACAATAATGAGCCACAAGAAAACAAAGTCGACCCAAACCTACAAACATCGGACCAACCTGATACCAACAAACACAATGAAAAGAAACAATATCAAGTAAATAATGTCATCAGAAATAAACAGACAAAAGTTGGATGTGGCTACGGCAAAGTCAATAAAGCAACTGGTTACAACAGTAAAGGGTATAACAGCTATCGTAGATCAACAAAGAAGCAATCCGGTTACAGAACTAAGCAAAAGACAGCTTCCAAATTTAATAAAGCAACTGGCTACGACAGTAAAACAACCAAAGGGTATAACAGCTATCGAAAATCAACAAAGAAGAAATCCGTTTACAGAACTAAGCAAAATACAGCTTCCAAATTTAATAAAGCAACTGGCTACGGCAGAAAAAGATCTAGGCAAGGGTATAGTGGGTATCGTAAACCGAAACCGAAGGAATCCGGTTACAAAACTAAGCACAAGACAGCTTCCAAAGTCAATAAAACAACTAGCTACGGCAGAAACATCTCGGCAAGGGTATAAAAGCTATCGTAAAAAGAAGAAAGCATCATATAGAAGTAAAACCACTAGTTACAGGAGAAAAAAATATAGACGATGAAGGAGTTTCAATGACTTTATTTGAATAATTGTGTTTGTTAAATTGTAAGAGACAAAATGATAAAAATATTATAATAAAATAATGTTTATTGTCCATATAATTGACAGTAAGATAGACCTGAAATATATGTGTGTGCAAATTATCTCCTCATAGATACCAAGATTGTATTTTTTGTATTTGCACCATACGCGGCCTTCTCAACTAAATGTAAAGGGTTGACTATAATGGTGAAAATCCACTTCATTGAAACTTTGTTGATTATTATGTCATCATTTAGTGCATAGTATCTGTAAATGATACCGAATCTCATTTTATATTTCCTATGAGCATCTTTGTAAAAAAAGCCTTGAATTTTTCGCCGTTATTTTTCAATTGTATGTAACAGTTAAAGGAGAAACTTGTTATTTACACATTCCATGTTGAAGGGCTTTCGTATATATTTTTAACCTTTACCAGATTGTAAGTTATATATAAAGACCTTTTTTTGTCTTTTTCCCCTTTATTTTGGCTTGAACCTCTGGTCCTCATTGCTCTTCAAATTAGTACTTTATCTTACCTTTTTAACTGTTTTGTTATTTAAACGTCTCTGACGAGTCTTTTGTTGTTGAAATTCGCAACATGAAAAATGTAGAACAATTCAATTGAGAAAATAAAAGCCTTATTCAATACAAAACAATTTACAAAAAACATATAATTGCAGACCTGAACAAACGACAATTACTTAAATACGGGCTTTTGACTTGGGACATGCACATAAAGAAGGGGTGGGAAAAAACTTACTTCTGTGTGTTCAACCCTTTTCTTAACACAGCAGAATAATTTTTAAACATAAGTTGCTAGAAGCTTAACTCAAAAGAGGTACGAAAGATGCAAAAGGAACAGTCAAACTCAGAAATCTAAAATAAACTGACAACGCCATGGCTAAAAATGAAAAAGACAAACAGACAAACAATAGTACACATGACACAACATAGAAAACTAAAGAATAAACAACACGAACCACACCAAAAACTAGGGGTGATCTCAGGTGCTCCGGAAGGGTAAGCAGATCCTGTTCCACATGTGGCACCCGTCGTGTTGCTTATGTGATAAGAAATCCAGTAAATAGTCTAATTCGGTAGGGAACATTCATGAAAGGGAAGGGGATTGTAGTTGCGACGTAAAGAACATATCCGATATCATTTGTGAAACGGTTATTCCATAACGGTCAACCAACTCGTGATGGCGTCCGTACAAATTTACGAAGGGATGATTGCAAATTCACCATTTGGAACTCTTGGTTTAATAGCTTCCTTGTGAGCAGCAACCCTCTATCAAGAAAATCATTATAGTAAATGCAAGCACGGGAATATCGTATCAATTGGGAGATATATACCCCGTATGCAGGTGCTGCTGGAATGTTGCTACTTAGAAATGGAAAGTTCACAATTGGAAAGCTGAAATCATCTCTTTTGTCGTAAAGTTTTGTTTTCAACCGAAATTAATTGTCAATTTCTAGATGTCAGTCAAGATATGAGACTGACTTAACTGTATCTGTAGTATCCTTTATCTCTAGTGCGATGGGATAGATGCGTTCCACATAGTCACCAACTTTTAAATTATTTATTGAAAGAACATCACCTATATAGCGGAAAGTAGAGTTAAAGGATATTTCTTACTTCTTGTCTTTCTTCATAAGAAGTTCCTGCATGAAGTCAGCCTCATAATAATAAAGAAACAAGTCGGCAAGTAGAGGGGCACAGTTTGTTCCCATCAAAAGATTTGTTCGCGGCACAAACACTTGTAACATAAATCAACAGATAAAAAGCACCGAAACATGAGTACTGTACCCGCAGTAATACGTGTAAAAGTAAACGTTACCAATTGTTACTGTACATTTTAAAAATTCAATTAAAGCCTTTGGTTTGAGCTTAAATAAAAAATTAAAAAAAAACGGAAAAAAAACATATGAACGTTTAAGAGCTAGAATAACAGAAATAGACCAAAGCTTACATATTCTTTTAATTATATAAATTTAATGGAGTAATTTTGGACTTATCTTAATTTATAGAATATGTCTTTCAATATATTTAACACGAACGGTGTACATTTTTCAAAGGTAGCATAACTTACCTTGAGAACAAGCGGTCATTATAGTAAGATGTCGTCATGCTGATCTCTGTAAGTTACTTCTAAACGCAGTGTCAATACCTGCAGTTATTATTTATAAAATACAAAAAAGGGTAGGGGTATTCTAACATGAAACAAAATCAGTACATGTACAGCGAAAAAACACTAAAAGCAAACTAAGTCCCTGCGCTTCTGTTGCTGTTTTGCGTCTTAACGAAACACGGAGCAAAAGCTTTTATACTCAGTTGAAGTTGGTCACTAGTATCGGTTTGAACGGGATTCTTCGCAATCTGATGATTAAGAATATAAGACGTTTATTTCAGGTTTCAAATGAAAAATGCATGACTGGTGATCCTTGCAGAACACCTTTTGTTTGATGATTTCGGATTAAATAAAAAGAATTATGAAATGAAATCTAAAAATGATGGCTGTATTGCCTGTTTTCACAGATATAAAGTACCTGTTTTGTTATATCAAAAGATTCGGTATCCAGTAGCGTCTGATATCAAAATAACGGGTCATTTATCCGCCTCAAATATGTACTTAAAAAAAGAAATCAATATGATTAAGAATAGTCGGTGTGGGTCCTAATGAAACTAGCTTAACATTTAAATAATTAACAAGTAGATATAAGAGACTAAAAAACACTTCAAGGAAAATTCAAGTATACAAAGACAAATAAAAAACCACTATACCGCATATTTCAGGTGATGCACCATGACAGTACTTTGAATATATACATCAAGACCATCATGTAATATTAGTGAAGTCGACACGGAAAATTTATCAACAAGGTCTGAGCATCTTCCGCTGAAATAATTTAGAATGAGGACGAGAATGAATGCGCCATAACTAAGTTTACTTTATCATATATTTATGTAATACTAGTTTCGATCTTCAATTCTACGACACCAATAGAGGGGAGAGCAATCCAACAATCGATCAATAAAATCTTGAAGATGGACAGAGCAATCAACGATGCGTACTCTGTGATACTTGGTAGGATTGTATTCCTATGGAATCTTGTACGTTGTGGTTAATTATTATTAGTTGTCTGATTTGTCTGATTGGTTTCCAGTTTATCATTTTAATACAATATTTCTTCATTAAGGGTATTTGGGGGAGTATTTTGTTTTTGCAGACGACATAACGTTATTAGGTTGCTCATTATCAAAAGTCTAGAAATGAAAATCGAACACAAAACTAAAATATCTACTATATTTGAAACTATTGTACTCTTGTTACGATGATTACTTTTTATATATCATATCAACCTTTGTATCAAAAATCAGTTTATTTGAAAACATAGTTTATTCTGTTATTTTCATTGTCTTCCCGTTTATTTAAAGTATAGATTATAATAGCAAAACCTAACCTTTCTGATAGATCGACAGCATCTATTGCGATCTCTTTACCTCAAAGAAAATGACATGTGTTCTCCAAAATACATTTGTGTTTTTCGGTCTATTTACTTTTTGTTTTGGTGCTTTGTTTATTTATTTTTTGCTCTTTTTTGGCAAAGGAAATTATTTTATTGATTAAATAACAGTTATCGATCTTTATGGTCTTCATTCATTAGGAGGTTGAACTTTCGTCTTGAAAAAAACTTATCATTTATTCATTATTTCAACTGTTCAAGAAAAATAATGCAAATACATGTACCGATATTTGTTTCTCTTGAACGTTCGTTTTGGTAGAGCTTTCTTTAAATTCTAAAAGAGGCGCACTAGGCCGGCTAATACTACCAACAAAAATGATATTTTCTTCAATAATGTCAGCAAATCGCTGAAATTCTGAAAATATTATTATGTCAAAGATATAAGGAAACTCATCAGAGTCGAGCAGTTATGCTGAACGACATTTTCTTTTTAATGTGTTTATGTCTATTACTTTTAAACATTGTTTAACTATCGTTGCCCCTCATTTTCGTTTCAATTCTTGAACTGCAGTTGTTTTGAGTGAATAGAAGTTTTGACAACTGTGTATGTTGTAAAAAAAAATCAAATAACAATAAGGAGTATGGTTGGTGATGTATCCACATTCTCATTCGAAGTTTTGTATATTCAAATATATTCAGGAGTTACGGAACTATGTAACTAGTGTTCTAGAACGTACATTCCATCATTGATTTCTTCAGCCTACTATTATAACTCGTACATGTATTTAAGGAAGAAATAGATGTTTTCCGACTTTCTTACTTTGTTTTAAAAATTGAACTAGATACAGGGTTTATACTGAGTAAAAAGTAAAATCACAAAAATACTGAACTTAGAGGAAAATCCATTCGGAAAGTCCATAATCACATGGCAAAATCAAATAACAATACGCATCAAAAACAAATGGACAAGAACTGTCATATTCCTGACTTGATACAGGCATTTTCAAATGTAGAAAATGGTGGATTAAACCTGGTTCTATAGCGCTAACCCTCACTTTGATGACAGTCTCATCACATGCCGTTATATTTACATTGATGCGTTAACTAAACAGACACAATAAATAAAAAAGTCAAAATATGGGTGCATCAGTCATCATCGTTTTACAATTTAAAACAAATATTTCAAAAGATCGTTTATATATAATTTTCAATTAAGAAAAGTATCTCCCTCATAAATAGCTTTGATAACGTGGCCGGTTTTGGCTTCACATCTGGTTATTTTTGGTTTCATAAGCACTTACAATGTTTGTATTTGTTTTTGTATTGTCAAACAAATTGTCATCGCGTATAACTGAAGAGAAATAAATTGTAAAAATGCACATCTTGTTCAGTAAAATATGGTACCGTTGATGTAATTACCACATTTCGCATAGTTTACCAATCATTTACAGGTTATCCCTATTATCTAATAGGCAAAGTAAGGTTTTGTAAGCTTTTACTTTACCAGGAACGTGAAAAACATTTGGTGTACTGTATCTGTCTTCATTTTCTCGATAGAATAGTGAGCAATGCTAATCAGAAATGATCATTTTTATTCTAATGATAAAACATAATAAAAGAATATCACATATCTCTAAAACGATTTAGGAATACAACAAACTCATATAGTAAACAATAATAAAATTATCATATTCATAAAAATTGATATGTTTTGTGCATTCTGTAAAGAGTTAAGAGGTTATCTCGGTATGGTTTACTTACAACAGTTCTATCAAATTACAACATATGAAATGACCCAGGCGTAAATACAAAATTCAATCCTGGTATCTATGACGAGTTTATTCTTTAAAGGATGAAAAGCATGAACAAATTTTCAATAAAAGGACATTATTTTTAGAAATATAATTTGATCTAAATATAAACATCTGATAAAATAACGTCTTCCTCGAAGACTGTGTTTGGCTTGGGAAGAAAGGGGATACAAGCACGTTTTAAATACACTTTGATATTAATTAGTTATAGTGGTTTCCATATCTAATAATGTATATATTCATACGAATTGAAGTGATCTGGTTTAAATTGTTAAACGTTCTAAGCTCTACGCATATCACACAGCCCAGTTATTGTTCAGTTGATATAAGTCAGGTCGTGGTGAATTTCGCTGTAGCTGAAATAAAAAAGTTTATTCGATGAACATGGATACTTTGAATGTCCTTCTCCCTGTTCTCTTGTCAAAATGTAGATATCAAGTAAACTGCAGTCGACGAGTCGATGGTTTCACGGCTTGTTTCCAGTTTCTGACTTCTGTAGTTTCAAATTATTTATGTTTGAGCTTTTTGAAGAAAACAAAACATGATGTACTACGCATAATTATAATGTTTGTGCAGGAATGAACTAACCCTTTGTAACTTTATAAATTGTGAAAAATTGTACAGTGAATCTAGTTTGTTTTGTTGTGCGATTTCTATTGTGTTGAAATATGCTAAATTATTTTTTTTTTACTTTTATTTTTATGTATTTTTAATTAATTTTCAGATATTAAAATTACATTGAAAAAACATTCGTACAACCTTCATTTGAAAAGCAAAGTTTTCGATAATTGTTGATGGTCGTTACGGGTAATAAAATCTCATCAAAGCTCTTTAGTTTCTGTAATCATAATTATTTCCCTCTCTTTTAATTTTGGCCATGTGTATGCCTATTATATATAATTTGCATTATGCTTTTGTTTATTGCGTTCATTGATATATGCGAAACATAAATGGGTTAAACATGTTCAATCAAAGAATAATTTTTCTACTAGTTGACTTTGTTAAAATAATACACAGAGCAGACTTGGATTTCATTTAAACAGAGTTTTACTGTGCGTATTGTTGTGTGTTTGTATTTTATACATTGGCTAGAGGTATAGGGGGAGGGTTGAGATCTAAAAAAACGTGTTTCAATCCGCCGCATTTCCAAGCCCGTCCCAAGACAAGAACCTCTGGCCTTTGTTAGTCTTGTATGATTTTTAATTTAATTTTATTTTATATATTTTGGAGTTTAGTATGACGTTCATTATCACCGAACTAGTATACATTTTTGTTTAGGGGCCAGCTTAAACATGACTCCGGGTGCGGGATTTTCTTGCTGCATTGAAGACCCATTGGTGGTTTTTTTTGGGTTCTTTCGTCGGGTTGTTGTTTATTTGACATGTTCCCCATTTCATTCTCAAATTTTATATATTTCTCATTTCATCAATATTACCTCTAGTTCATGTGCCTTTCTATGCTTTAGACTAGGCAAGATTGTATTTCTTGGAAACCTGGCAAATTGAGAATAAACATCGTGATTTGTCTGATTGGCGTCTAGTATTTCTTTCCAGGATGGTGCTTCTTCATCTAATTTCTCTGGGGTCTTTTGTCGTTTTTTAGCAGACGACATGACATACCATCCACCAATTTTTTGTGCAGATGGTTTGCTCATGTCCTATTTTAAAAACATATTAATTGCTGAGAGCGGTGCATATATTTTTATATCAATTAGAATTGAAAGTTCGAAATCAAAGTAAATGAATATCAAAACGAATAAAAAAAGAAGTCAAAGTATAATACAAGTGAATGTCAAATACAGTCCACATTTTCAGCCGATTACTTTCGAAATAAAACGTTATGTTTCTTAGCGTATACTGTATAATAAAAGTATATTTAAAAAAAAAACATTGAATGTAATTATCCACACTTTATCGGCATATTTAGCCAATTCCAATCATACCTTTATGACAGATTTTTTGAGAAAGAGTTTCAATAAAACAAAAATAGCCTAACTTATAGAAAATCTATTGCGATCTCACTATAAGGTATACAGTTCAAATAGTACAAACAAGTCAATTTTCAGTTGCATGTCTGAACAATTATTTTACCTTGGGTTTTTTGGAATTCTTCTTCGAGTGCAATACGAGAAATTGAGTTGCATATGATATCACGTCGAGATTCTTCTTTGCACCGTGCTATGAAAAATTTTACATATACAATTTTATATGCATATATACACAGCGACACGTAAACAGAGCACGCTTTGCTTTTGAGATGTTAGTCTACCGCGGGGACGTATCCATTCTTTTTTTTTTTATTATTAGTAAATTCATATTGCGCACATATGTACACAATGATTGTATTAATAACAGGATAATGGCGATACACAAAAGGTCAGGAAATAAAAGACGTACAAAGCGTGCTCTATTTAATAATTCAAAAATATCACCGTAAATGTTCTGTTTGTTATTTGTTAAAAATCAGTCAATCAGAACTGAGCTTTATTACCAATAATCTGATTATTCATTTTGTTTAGTTTTGGTTAATATTTGAGCTGGATCACATAAGGAACAATTCATTTTGGGAAACATAAGGATTGGTAACACCAGAACATTTACGATTCTCAGTACTTATTGGTATCAATAATAACACTTTTTTTCTGACATAAAAATTTGAACGTTTGACTTCATAGTCGATTTTTTACTAGTAGCAGATGCATAAAAAAAACCTTCTTAATGTGTATACTGTAAGACATTAGACTTTAGTCTTTCCACAACTGTACCTAAACACTTGTACTATAATGTTAACGCTTGTGAAGTTGTATTGGTTGCTCCTAATATATCAAACGTAAGAACAATGTACAAATTATTAAGAGAGATTATGCAAAAACAGATTATCCATAAGTAACATAGAGTCATTAAATCTATTACAATTTCATAGATTGTTGTCATATTATCAAAATCAGCCAACTAATTGTCATATATTAACAGACATTGTAAAATACTCTTAGTTGAAATTGAAACAATTTTTTTTTTTCTTTCATATCTTTCACGAATATATTTGAACAGTCTAAACAGAATGCCTTATTTTCGAATATCTCAAATGCCATATAATAACAAATATACTCACGTTAACTGCTGGCTGATGTACAGGTAGGTTTTAATTTGTAAAATGGTGCACTGCATTTTTTCACATTATATCATATTTATCTTGTGTGTGCATGAATATTTTTTATCAGACAAACTGTAACATAACAAATGTGCCGGGTACAATAGCTAAAACAAAATGCAATAAAATGTCTTCATTTTAAATTGCCCAGATCTAAAAAGTTTGTCTCAGATAGTAATAACTATTTTGATTATTTTTGTAATTTCAGACATTTGAGCAAAATAAACAAAAATACCTTTAAGAAATTACTGGAATTACAAAAACGGACAATACAATGTTTAGAACGTGCTGCAACTTACAAAACTAACTGCAAAATAATCAAAAATAAACTAGTGCCACTCTTGATTTCCACCCAAAAAGAGTAATTGTATTTCGACAGTGTTAGAATCATATGCCACAGAATTCAATGGACATGTGTAATTAGGAAAAACTTACACTTTTCACAGCAATGATGTTTAGACTATCTTACATCGTTATACTGGCCGCGCGTAGTATACATCAATCAAAATCGTTCGCGTTTATTTTTGAAGTAGATCACGTACAAATGTAGACCAAATTAATGGGTACTCCATAATCCTATAAACTTATCGAATGTTTCATTTCACTCATAACGCATGTCTGGTGTACTTAGTTGTATGTCTGGTCTCTTTGATTGATTATGAGTTGTCTTTTTCTATACAATAGGCCGGATTTGGTTAAATTACCCCTGTTACATTCATTTTCCCTGGGTTAAAGATTCATTATTTTATTTTTCAAATTCGTTTCGTTTTGGGAATAGCGAGCGTTCATAGTTCTAAACTTCAAACAGAAATGGCCTTTTGTGTTATTTGTATAATTATGTACAGGAAGATGTGGTACGAGTGCCAATGAGACAAATCTCCATCTAAATAACAATTTATAAAAGTAAACCATTATAGGTCAAGGTACGGCCTTTAACACGCAGCCTTTGCTCACATCGAACAACAAGCTATAAAGGGCTAAACATTACTGGTATTAAACCATTCAAACGGTAAAACCAACGGTCTAATCTATATTAAAAAAACGAGAAACACGTATACATTACATAAACAAACGACAACTACTGTACATCAAATTCCTGATAAGAGGGAACGGGCTATGGTGAAAAAAACAATATGAACCCTTACAAACAGAACAAGTTGTGGATATATTTGACAAATACTACCGATGATCAAATATCAAGGTATAATGTCATGATGAGCATATCTCAGGAAGGTATGAAAGAAATGTATAACCAATGGAGAGATTCAACTGTTTGAAAAGGCAAAGCCGCACATGACGAGTTAAAATAGTCTTCGATTAATAATCTCAATTAATATAAAAACAACATGTAATAAGAACGTTCGAAATTACCGAAACTAACTCACAGTATCACAAACCATATATTTATTTTTATTTTTATTATTTGGCTTAATGAAACGTAGATAAACTATAAATAGGGTTATACTTTACATAATGTAGAAGTGTTTTGGTGTTGCATTTATTGAGAATGGGAAGGTTGATAGTTTTGCAATATATTGACAAATCAGCATTAGTTAGTAAACCTTTTGTTTATATTTCAAAACATCACAAACTCGTTTAGTATAGGTATATCGAATGTGGCGCCCAAATGTTGACTTTGGAATATATAGCTACCAGGACTTCTGCTGATTGCAGTGAATTTTGCCATTTTGTGCTTATATTAACGGGCCTGAATTAGAACTTAGGTCGTTGATTCGATACCCTGTGCTTGCCGAATGCTCCTTTATTGGTATATCAAAGAACAATTGCACTTCTTTTTCAGGGGTTCTTTTAAGTGCCATGTTGCAAGAAACTTTTTGTGACATTTTGTAACGTGTCGTATTTTTAATCAGTAGTCAGGAGTTTTCTTTCTTCATACCCTGTCTCTTTTTATTGATACATCAAATTTGATTTATAATTGAATTTGATCTCGTCCTGAATATTCTTGAAAAATTTGACTGGCTTTTTGACATGTTTTGGCAAACAACAAAACCAATAGATCAAACAATAAATAATTTTGAAAGTATAAGCTGTAATTGCAATATCATTATTTAGACCTATTTGATATCCGTTTACAACAGAAAGTACCTTTAATCTGTAGGTCAAATGTGTATATATACAAACAAAAATATATATCAGAGCACTCATTAAAAGCTACAAACAATAGGCAAAAATCTAGGCATACATATTAAGAATTTATTGGGATACGTTTAAGTGAATATTTGCTCCTTATATCAGGCATTGTATGTATCTTTCGATCATGTTTTCGTCTTTCATTGTTAGATTTTATATAAATGGGGGTCAAGGAATTTTGTAAACCATCTTATTGCGGTGATTTGTTTCTTTCGTGATTTTTTACCTCATTGATATATTTTCAAGTTTAATATACTCGCAAAAATCGAGTAAATAAATTGGCGGCAAAATAAATCGATTCGCATCATATACAATATCATTTGATTCAAAAACAGTTTTTCAATCAATTTGAGTCACAAATATGGAAATGCTGATGACGACTTCAGCCACAAGGAATTGGTAATTCACGCTACAAAACATATTAGTAAATATCACAGTTGAACCAGAATAATTCACAATAAACATCACTATAACATGGATTCTTCTCTGTCAATTTCTATTCTAACTTGTGTCAAAGGAGTTTTCGGCATTAAGTCCATTTTATACACCTTATTTGCATCATCTATGTTTGGCAAATGAACTTTTTTCGCTCGTGGTGTGTTACTTTTAGAGTTGTCGTACGGTGAATTGTTATTAGATGGCGACGACTTTGGCGAATCCATAAACGATCTTTCTCTTCTTACTGAATGTGTTGGTTTAGAAACATTCGACATTTCTCTTTGAAGTGAAGATTTCTCTTTAGAAATGTTTGACTTCTCTCTGTTTATCGTTGATTTCTCTCTTGAAAGTTTTGATTTTTTCTTGTGGAGAGTAGAATTATCGTTTGGTGACAATTCGTCTTTTTGAAGTGATGAATTTTCTTTCGAACCACCTTCAGAGCTTTCTCCTGATACTGTGTCATTTGTAGTTTTAACAGATGTAGAATTGACGAAAGATTTCGATTTCTTTGGAGTTTTCCCCCTTGGGGAACTTGCTGAATGTGCAAAAGAATGTGATCTCCATGAAGGTGGGCGAACTGGTATTGGTTCTTGTTCTTTCCAGAAATTAGCTCTATCAAACAGATAACCAAGTCCTTCGTTCGCTTCTCCCACAACGTCTCTCTCTGCTGGGTTATGTTTCGCAGATTCTGAAAATATTTATTTAAAATTTACAAAATATAGTAAATATTTATAAACATAACTGACATGTTTTTGTTTTAATTTAAAAACAACTGTTCATTTTGAATGCATTAGCATTTGTTATATTCAATGGAAAAGTCTATATGGTTATCGTAAAGTTAATTTGAAGACTTTGTCATTAAAAGAAAAAAACGGACCATTAAATAAAATTGAGAATGTAAATCAATGAAATACAATATAAGAACATGTCAGTAGAAAAAAGACAAGAAGACAAACAACGTCTTTAAAATGTACTCAAATGCAAATTGTTCGGTTCTTATCACATTAAAACCCGTAGTTAACAACATCTTCTATGGAATGGTTGACATTCCTGATTGACTGATGAATCATATGACCATGATTTTGTTCATTCTGTGTTGAAGGTCTTACATTGACTTTTAGATAAAGAACAGCAATAAAAAAAGCTATCCTGTTGGTTTTAATCTATTTGTACTGATTTTGTGTCCGGATGGATACGTCATATCCTTTGTTTTTCAATTATACATTTTTAAAAATAATGTACATTTTCTTTAATTGTCTTCGTGATTAAAATTTCTGTCGATAATTCTGGCAAGCTTTCTGTCTCATGCTTTTGAGGTTTTAATTGTCCTATTAGTTTGAAAGTTTCCAAGTTTGCATACACCTTTTTATGTTCGCCAACTTTGTCTCCTTCATCTTGATATTTGTTTTCCTTTAGAGATATTTTGTTCGTATTTCAAATAGTCGTTAGTACGTTATTTTCATTTTATACACTACACTACACTACACTTGTTTATACATGGCAAGTAAACATTTAGAAATAAATAATAAAAGTACTTACTTGTCATATAATCAAAGTATTTCTTGTCAGTGTAAAGCTCCTCCAATAAATTACGCCATTTACTTTCCGACCATCTAAGCCTATTTGGATCATTGCCAAGTTTTAAATCCCCACCAAATTTGGCAAGGATGTCGGACCATAGTTTCGGATTTTTCTTTCTATTTACTCTTTGGAGCGGAGGTAGGTCTTTTAATTTCGGATCTTCAAAGAAAAGCGGTAAATCCAAGTCCTGCTCTTGTGTCCAAGTATTCACCTTTGCACTCCTCATTGAGGGGAAACTCTTGAAGGACGATAACGACTTTCTCTTTGTAACAGGTGGCGCCAATGTAGATGGACCTTTTTTCTTTTTCTGAAAAGAAACATTCTTTCAATCTCCTTTATGAGTAAGGTTAAGTAGATGACGCGTGCAAACATAAATATATTTGTTAGATATCGCGTGCTTTGATATAACGATGTGTGAATTAACAAGTGGTAACCAATACATATTGGATGCCAGTGTAATCTGAAATGTCTTTTGTGAATTTATTTAATATGAAATATACAAAAGTAACGTATCTATACATAGAAGCTAAACTTACATTATCCTGATCTGTTTCTGTATTGTCAGGGCGTAAGTTTGGAAGAATTAGTCTTGGCGTAGCTATTTCCAAATCCATTTCCACCCATTGAGCATCTTCATCGTCAGTATCACATTCCTATTGGACAACAAAGTCACGTGAGAAACTGCTTCCGTGTCACGATATGACTCTTACAAAAAACTTTTTGTTTATTTTTTTTTTAATCTTGTTTCAAATTAATATTACACCAACATCCAAATTCTGTGACATTGTGTATTAAAAGTGTCCAGTAGTAGATGTGAAATGAGTACTGACAAATATTTACATTAGCTTAAACGAATGTGAAAATTAATGTGGTGTTAGACATTAAAGTTAGATTTGAAATTGTTATATATATTGAGAATGCATTATAAAACAATAGATCCAACAATTCGAGTAACACGGGTTTTTTTTCATTAAGGCACGGACAATGTCAATTCTCATCTACTCGACTATGTTTCCATTTTATAACTGTTGGAAAATGGGAGCGACATCTAGGTACATGTAGGACAAACTGTAATTCTTTCAAAATGACTTATAAATGTTTTGGTGCACGTTCGCTGTCATAAACAGGTGTGCATCTCATTGCAAAATCATTTTTTACATGCTTTTTACATTTCATGTGCATATGTAATGCTCTTACGAAGTCAAAACAGTTTTTTACTGAGACCTCGGATAATATGTAATAAATTTGTTCCATTTCCTTAGTACAGACAGGGAAACAGTTTGTCATAATAGAATGTTGTCTCCCTTTGCAAAATAAATGGAAACCGGTCGGTAATGAAAATAGACTATTATCCAATGCCATTCGACTGCTGTGTTCTAATATGAATATCAGGATATATTGTTTCAGTAAAAAAAGACCTTAGTTGACTACCTCAACTCGACTACTTTTCCTTCTTCGTAAATGATTAAAGGAATCTATTTTACTAGTAATCTGTTTGAAAAGAAGAAACATTTGCTTGTGTATAAAACTGATTGATTGTCTATTAAACTTAAATATTTGGAATGAGAGTTAGATATCCAATGTAATTAACGTCAAAAGTATTCAATTTGAAAAAACCTTTCTTTAACCTTTCAATTGATAAAATTTGAATTATTTCTATTGAATTGAAACATAAATACTTGTATATTTTTATAATATTTCAAATTATTATGTTTGTGAAAGTCCTAACTTACGCATTTATTTAGAATGTTTTCTATGAACTATAAACGACTTATCATAGATGAATTACATCTATTCTTACCTTTTTCTTCTTTTTCTTCTTCTTCTTTTTGCCTTGTGGTTCCTGGTCCACTTTTCTGTTTGCTAAAACATTCCTCTGTGCTAACACTGGTCCAATTCCTCCATTCCCAGAAGGCATTTCTCCTTCCAAATGTTCAACTTGTCCTGGTAGGTTTACATCGTCTTCGCCATTTTCGTCTCCTTCAAAATCTTCGTCAGATTCCCAATCTTCGGCATCGATAGTTCCAAGGTCAAGGACTAACCTTTTCTTCTTTTTCACAACATTGCCATCAGCGTCCTTTTTGCTCTTTTTCTTTCCTTTGCCTTTCGATTTTCCACCTTTTCGTTTCTTTCTTTTTATTCTGCTTCGTGCAAGTTCCTTGAATCGTTTCATAAAAGACGCGCTTCCTCTTTCACTGCCTTCCATCTCATCGATAGGGTCGAGGCGCTGACGCTTGTCTATGAACAAGGAAGCATCAATCTGCAAACAAAACATATTTTAGTATATAACACCTTATACATGTACAACAATTTTCGTATGTACGACGAACAAACTAAGGATAAAATTGTATTCCAATGATTAAAACCTTAGCCTTGTTATGTAACGTAAATTAAATACACAAATGTAAGCTTTTTGATCTTGTGTAATCTTCTTCTGGTATAAAATCTTTAAAAAAAGTCGTGAGAGGTTAGGCTTTTTATCTTTTTTTCATAAATATAATACGTGTATTTCAAGATTGATCACTTTTTAAAGTCTCTTTTAATACTTATTTAATAGTAGCATATGATGTCACCGTCAGTAAAATATCAACACAACAAAGTTAGTCTTGATATCGATTATTGATATTGCTCTAAAATCAGTAGCGGTACCAAATTTCCTGCATTTTAAATGCGCATTTCGGCCATCAATACCTCTTCAGTGATGTCCTAATTACATCCTGAGACTAAATGTATCTTTTTGTACCGTTTCAATCTGTAACTCTGAGTGTGACGTTTGAAATTATATTTCTTTTCGTTTCGAGATTTCTGTTGCGCAATACTGAGTAATTCGGTTTTCGGACTTTATATACTGTTTTACGCGCCCTTTTCATTTCATCGAGATTTCACACACCAAACTTGTTCGACAACTTTATTAAAATTAGAAATGTGATATTGTGCTCTGTATGAATCCTTTTTTTTTTGTATTTTCTTCTTGTAAATATTAGTATGAACAGTTGAGAGGATTATTATGACGCATGTATAAAAATATGGACTTTAATATTCAAGTGATACATATGTTTTTTGAAAACAAATGTTAAATTAAAACTGTTTGGTGTGTATCTCCTGCCATATTAGTCTTTGTTGTTTCTTTATATAGAATATAGATATAGGAAGATGTGGTGTGAGTGCCAATGAGACAACTCTCCATCCAAATAACAATTTATAAAGTAAACAATGATAGGTCAATGTACGGCCTTCAACACGGAGCCTTGGCTCACACCGAACTAAAAGCTATAAAGGGCCCCAAGATTACTAGTATAAAACCATTCAACCGGGAAAACCAACGGTCTAATGTTCGGACGAGCAAAGCGAGGTAGAACATAAGAGTATTTAATCGTGTGGCATTAGCGCCTTAGCTTTTAAACATTTGCTCAATAAAAACATGGACAATAGCGATTTTTCTACATGACATTTGAGCTTCTGAGTTATATGGTTTTCATTTTGATGTAAAACAAAGGAGGTTTTTTTGCATCCTACTCGTTATACGATTAAAATGAAAGTTCAAGATTAATAGCAACGTACATGACATTAAGATGAAAGAAACATTTAAAGAAAGTACTCAGTCAGTCTGTACTAACTTAAGTACAAGTATTTACATAAACGATACTTTATAAACATTTTACCATAACTTTAAGAATAATCATGACATTTATATTACCCCCTTTTATTTGGTTATTACTGTTTGTATACATCCCTAAACAAACTGCGGGCTAACAGACAGCACAGATATTATATAAATCAAGATTATGAATTTTATTTAAGTACAAATGTATTACGTTTACTCATTTACGGTGACAGTTTAAACTGTCGAAGAGATATAACATCAGAAGAAAAAATCCAAAATTAAATGCAGATCGAGAATTATTTGTTGGAAAGTAAGAAAAATATATACGAAACCAATTTTACTGCCTCAGATGCGGATTTCGATAAAAAATGGTTAATTCAGGAATTCTGGGAGCCAAATTAGATTGAAAGCCTAAATTCAAACGTTGAAGAGCTGATGTTATTAAAAGGGTTATGAAGTTAATCCAAAGTCCAACCTTTCTTTTAAATTAACGTCCAGTGAAAGATATTTCAAAGAGGAATATGATTTATAGATTCATGCATAAGAAACAGAAGAAATTATTGAAAGGGCCCGTTTCCGAGCATACACATATATATAATATTAATTATACAATAGTTGTAAGAATATATTATATTAAAAATAGATGCTTAGATAACTATACTCACTACTAGATGGTGTTTGAAAATAAATAAAAATAGAATATTGTGTCTCTCAAATAAAAATAAAAAAATAAATTACAACATTACTACATGTATATTAGTTTTGGGGCGTGCAAATCTTCTTTTATTTCAAAACAAGTACTTATACATCTTGACACTGACATGTTAACCTTTTCAGACTCACGTGACATCAACCAAATAAATTGGTCATACTTAAAAAATATGAGGGAAGTGTTTACATTGAAAGCTTGCTTCATCAGGATTAAAATCTAGTTATTTTTCATATGCAGTGCATTCTATTGTTCAGGATGATCTTACCTTTGAATTTTAGCGATTCAGTTAAATTGTGCCTTTGTTTACAAATAAACAAGTGCACTAAGTCTTGTTTACAAGTCAACAAGTACACAATGAATGCAGCCATTTAAGGACAATTTCCACAGATTCTTTTTTTTTATTTCTAGTTAAATACTCTAAAAAGGTATGCCTAATATCAAAATAGTATCAATTAAACTTCGTTTTAAAAATCCTGTTGAAACATTAAAATGACAAATATTCCTAAAAAAAAAACAACATTTGTACATACCATATTTTGTCGAGTAAAATCGTCCATGTAATCATCATCGAACCCATCAAATCCCTGTAAATAAACAAATTTTTCAAATGTAAATAAATAAATTATTTAAATAATGGTTAAGTATATTATCGCATTTGTAAACAAGACTTTTAAACGTCACCTTTCGTTAACGTATAATAGAATTTCAATGTTAAACAACTGTCCAGAGAAGTCCTTACTGGTTTTCTTATATTTAATGGTATCAATAAAAGAAAATACGTCTGCGTGTTGACGTCATGAAAATCAACTTTTGAACAATTGTCCAGAGATAGAATTACTGATTTTCTTCCTTTTATTGGTATCATTAAAAAGTAGGGATGGCAACGAGTACTTGAGTACTCGGGTACTCGCTTGGAAGGCCGAGTACTCGAGTACAGTTTTAGTTCTCGGATACTCGTTTTCCTGTTATACATCTTGAGATATTTCTCTTCGCATTTCCAGTAGCTTTAATTCCATTGAAATATCAACTTTGTTATACTAAATAAAATCAATTAACAACATAAACATGTTAATTCTGGGGCTACTATTTGTTATAGTAGTGCCAGTCACATCCTTTCCTTCCGAGGAAAGGTTTCCATCTGCACTACTTGGAATAAAAAATAGTAAGTCAAACAGTTTTTTGCTTGAAATTGTTGATCAGATCATATTTCTAAACAAGAAGAAATTAAATCAAAATGACCTGCGGTGAAACTCTACGCAACTGATTAGAGACATGTTAACGGTGTTTGTACACGGATCAAAACTTCCAGGGATTAATAATAAACTCATCACAAGCCTTAAAAACTTTCCTTTGTTTGTTAATCAAGACTTCTCTGTAAACGTGATTGGTATGAGATGTACATTTACATTAATTTTATTACTCTGTATTTGAAACTTAAATGTAATTGTTTAATTTACAATTTAAAGATAGTCGAAAGCAAGATTCAATATTCTGTATTTCTCAAACACCATAAAATTACAATGGTACAAAGAAGTTCATCAAAAGTTATATAACATAACACAAACACACATGACAAGATGAGATGAAAATATAAAATAAATAAAATAAACAGTATAGAAGCGAAGAGTGGTGATTAACCAGGAAGACTCACTTGAAAAGTTATAACCCTGATGAATTTGCAAAGCTTTTTCAACTGATTTTTTATTTTTAACTGAAATAGTTTTTCAAATTTTAGTATGTTACATTTGTGCAGAGACATATTGTATTATATGTCTCTGATCTGTGCAAGAAAAAAGTATCCTTGCACGAGAGCGACATTAAAACCCAAAAGTCGAAAATAAACCGACAACGCCATGGCTTAAAAAGAATTAGACAAACGATAGTGCCAAAAAAAACAAAAAAAACAGAAAAAATAAGACTGAGCAACACAAGTAATTTGAAGTCCAATATTGTTGTTGACAAATTAATGGACAAAGTCGCATTATAAAAAAAAAAAATACCAACTCCCCAGGAACAGATGATACATATATTGTCTACTTTGTCGGACTATATGCAAATATTTTTGATTTTATTGGAATAACCAATTTGGTTCATGAACACGTACATAAACAATAATTGCTATGATTTATGCTAGGTTTTTGTAGAAACGGCAGTAGGTAATGCATTGTTTAATTGTCTCTCGTTAATATGTTTATGAAAGGTAATAACAAAAACACTGCATCCAACCTAGAAACTAAACTTTTCAATAGACGTTTAAGATTCATCCGAGTACTCGCGAGTACTCGAGTATCATGACCGAGTATCCGGGTATCAAATTTCAGATCTTTTGACATCCCTATTAAAAAGATATATGTCTGCATGTGGACGTCTTGGAAATAAGATTTTAACAATTGTTCATAGATGGAATTACTGATTTTCTTCCATTGAATGATACCAATAAAAGGATAATTATTCGTCTGCATGTAGAAGTCTTGGAAATTAAATCTAAACAAGGGTCAGAAGATGGGATAACTGATATTTCCTCCCATTTCTTTAGTGAATTAATAAATGGAGAAACAAGGTAGACGTCAATGGGATGCCGACCAAGAAACACGATTTAAAAAACATAAGGAGACGTTGTAGGATTACCATTGATACAATTATCCGTTTAATACCAAAAGAACAGATGTTAACTCAACAAACGTGTACTATGAATATGGGGAATTGAAGGATATATAGCAATGAGCAAAAAATATAACAAACATAATGAAGACGTTTATATTCTTAACAAGTTGAATTGGATTACGAACATGCAAAATCACAAATGCACAAAATTGATCGTTCGTCCTGAGCATCAATGAAACATTTGCCACTGGACGCAATGCAACTGACAATCAATCAATCGGTTAGTCGTAGCATGCAACAATAGCTCTTTGGTACAGTTTGTGTATATCTTTAAGTCTTTAACAAACTCATACGAAATCTATCTTTATTTTATTTTACCTCGAATCCTTGGGATCTCAATCTTTCAATTTCTATATTTGACGGTGTAACCATTTTATCATCGCTGTATATGAGACGATCGATGTTATATTTAGAATCGTCCGGAAGTCCTAGATCCATTTCCGGTCTCAAATCAGGGTTTTCTATCTTTTCCCGAATAGTATTCTGTCGAAGTCTTCTCTCTTCTTCTTCCAATTTCTTTCTTTTTTCTTCTTCTTTTTTCTTCTTCCACATATATATTGCAAATATGATGGCGATTATGATAATTAGAAGTAGAATTACGATGGCAATGTAGATTCCAATACTAGCTGCTGCTACCGTCTCAGGCACTAGTTGTGAGAATAAAAGACAAGGAATGAATGCATGCATGCTGAATATAATTATAAGCGTACATTCAAAGATTTAAAAAGTAACTGTTTGCGGGTTTCTTTTGCAGTTGTGTTTTTACTGCGATTCTTGTTCACGGCAAACTGTTATTTTATCTATAAAAAAAAACGAATTCCTACACGAAAATAAGGATGTTGCGAAATATTTTTAATTCTGATTTTTTACTTGAATTTTAGAACTTGAAGCTTTTTGTAACAGCCAACGCTGAAATTAACAACTTTTGTTTTGCCCTTTTCTATAGAAAACACACATTTAATTTAGCTAAATAGAAATAAGATCTATTAAAGAGATTTTACATTTTGTGACGTAAACACAACTTAACCTAAAAAATATTAAGCAATGATATTTATTCCAGTTAAAATAAATAAATATGATATAAATCCTACCACAAATAGATTCTGCTGTTAGTACCAGGTTTCCACCAGTGGCATTAACATTTGTGGCATTCTGTCCATAATGACAATCCTGTGGATACTGTGTAGCATAAACAACGCTATTAATTGTTTCAATTACCTGAAATGAATATATCGAACGAAAATATAAACAGTATAAATATGCCATTGAAAATTTATCCTCAGATAAAATATAACGACTAAAAATGCAGAATACATCGAACGAAATCATAAACAGCATGCGTATGCCATTGAAAATTCATCTTCAGATCAAATATGGCGAGATAAAACTTTGTCATTTGGTATAAATTAATGAATTGATTAAAATACATTCATGAGTTTTAAACACATTAGTACTGTACTATTGTGATTCCTGTAAATTTCCCGTGATTCAGTTATGACTTTTGTGGATCAATGAGGTTCCTGTGACTCGATAGCGATTCCCGTTACTTGATAGCGATTCCCGTTACTCAATAGCGATTCCTGTTACTAGATAATGACTGCCGTATAATGATTCCTGTAGCTTGATAGTAATTCAAGTGGCTTGAAACATGTAGTTACTTCAGGTGCGTAAAAGCAACTCCCATGGATCGATAGAACGAACATGCATCTGATAAGCAATTTCGAAACAAACGATGAGATGATTATTGCGATTGTGTTCTACAGTTTGCGATATTTAATCTGATTAATTATCAATGGTATATTTACACTACTTGTATCAATGTTCAAGTGACTAACTGAAACCTATTGATAAGTTCGTTCGTAATTATTATTTGGTTAATCGATTTTCAACATCAATTAACTTCGGAAAAAATAAGTTCATGCAAAACCTTTGAAACCAGTTATATTTAAATTGTTAGAAAGAGATATTTCTATCAATATTTACTATCAGTTTAAAGTAAAATTCATTAAACATGCCAAACATTTAATTTCTGTTTGTAGTGGAAAATTTGCCTTTTGTTTTATTTTCAAAAGTTAGAAAATTGACATGCTATGATATTTTAATAATTCGTACTGAGGAGAAAAGGCTGTTCGGTTTTAAATGTTTTATGAAGAACAAAAACTATGGTGGAACCTAAATAAATTTAAGTAAACATGCAACGATAGATTTAAGGATTTATTTTGCATTTACTAACTGCACACTGTTTATTTTTAGAAGTACCTGAAAAGAAGATCCAAAAATGGGACAAATTAATCATTTGAAAAAGTATGATGCATTTGACGATATGACTTATTAAAGAATAGTTAATAATAATAGTCCAAAGAATTGCACAAACAACATCATAATAAACTCATCGTAGATGCCAGGAAAGAAATTTCATATTTGCGCCAGACGAGCGTCTACAAATGACTCATCAGTGACGCTCGAATTAAGAAATGTAAAATAAATAGCTGCGCCATGAGCGCATGATACGCCCGACGTCTTGTGTGGAAGTTTTATGCAATAATCATAAATAGTTTCTGAGAAAGTTTTAAGCAATAACCATATATTGTTTTTGAGACACGGCGGGGACATGTGAAATCCCCAACCCTGTTTTTTTTTACAAAAAACTAAATTTCACTAAAATAAAATTTTGAATCAAAACCAAAAAGTATACAGATCTTTAGATTAATATAACAAAGAAGTGTGTGAAGTTTTAAGCAATAATCAAAATTTATTTTTGAGATACGGCGCGACATGTAAAAAAAAAACCTCCACTGTTTAACAAAATACTCAATAACTTCAAAATAAAGTTTTGAATCATCACCAAAAAGTATACAGATCTTTAGATTAATATAACAAAGAAGTGTGTAAAGTTTTAAGCAATAATCATAAATGGTTTTTGAGATACGGCACAACATGTAAAAAAACCCTCCCCCTTTTTTACAAAATACTCAATAACTCAAAAATGAAATTTTGAATCATCACCAAAAAGTATACAGATCTTCAGATTAATATAACAAAGACATGTGTAAAGTTTTAAGCAATAATCATAAATCGTTTTTGAGATATGGTGCGACATGTAAAAAACCCCTCCCCCTTTTTAAAAAAAAAACTCAATAATTCAAAAATAAAATTTTGAATCATCACCAAAAAATATACAGATATTAAGATTAATATAACTAAGAAGTATTTAAAGTTTTAAGCCATAATTAAGAACCGTTTTTGAGATATGGTGCGACATGTGAAAAAAATACACCCCTGTTTTAGTTACAAAGTGCCGTAACTCAAAAAGTTTTAATCTTATTTTCACCAAAAAGTATACAGATCATTTGACCATCATAAGAAACAACTATGTTAAGTTTCATGAAATTTGGATAAGTCGTTCTCAAGTTACGGTGCGACATGTTTACGCCGGACAGACAGACGGACAGACGGACGGACAGACGGACGGACAGACGGACAGACAGACGGACGGACACCGGACATTTGTATACCATAATACGTCCCGTCAAAATTTTGACGGGCGTATAAAAAGGCCAAAATAAAGTACGACGTTGAAGTGCATTAAGAATCAAATATTCCTAAAAGATTTGCCAAATACAGCTAAGGTAATCTATTGCTGAGGTAAAAAAAAAAAGCCTTAGTATTTCAAAAATTCAAAGTTTTGTAAACAGTTGAATTTATAATAATGTACATATCAATGATAACTCAAGACAACATAGAAGTGCTGACTAGTGGGCTGGTGATACAAGCGATGGCATTTACCCAGTGGTTGTAAATAAACTCATCATAGATACCAAGATTGAAATTTTATATTTCCCGAATAGTATTCTGTCGCGTTTCCTATACAAAAGACTCATCAGTGATTCTCAAATCAAGAAATGTTAAAAAGTCCAAACAAAATACGAAGTTGAAGAGCATTAAGGAACAAGAACTCCTAAAAGTTTTGCCAAATACAGTTGAGGTAATCTATAACTTAGGTTTTTCTTTCAATGGAGATAACTAATTCCTACTTAAGATATTTGAAAAACAATTACAACCGAACCCATAGTAAATAATTTTCGTATATTACTTTTTTGATGCGGGTGATCATGCCTCAATTGACATAGTTTGCTTTTAGATTTATGAGTTTGACTGTCCCTTTGGTATCTTTCGTCCCTCTTGCTTTTAAAGGTATACCAAACAGAATTTTACCAAAGGATAAGAAGGATAGGATGATATTAAGTTTTTATCAAATTCATTTTATATCTTTCATAAAAATTTGCACACAATGTATGTCATGGCATTCGAAATTAAGAGGTAGTCGACTCCATCCGACGACATCAAAAGTATTGTATAGCTCTTTCGAAAAACCATAAAGGCAATAAATAATCCATTACTCTTAAATATGTGCTGTCATCTGTTTTAGAGTTTAAGTTAAAAGACGTGAAGCATCATACTTACATAACACGTGAATCTATAATATGTACTTTCATTAATTGAAGATTCTAAGTTGAAGACGTGAAGCATCATACTTACATAACACGTGAATCTATAATATGTACTTTCATCTGTTGTAGAGTCTAAGTTAAAGACGTGAAGCATCATATTTACATAACACGTGAATCTATAATATGTACTTTCATCTGTTGTAGAGTCTAAGTTAAAGACGTGAAGCATCATACTTACACAACACGTGAATCTATAATATGTACTTTCATTAGTTGAAGATTTTAACTTGAAGACGTGAAGCAATATACTTACATAACACGTGAATCTATAATATGTACTTTCATTAGTTGAAGATTCTAAGTTAAAGACGTGAAGCATCATACTTACATAACACGTGAATCTATAATATGTACTTTCATTAGTTGAAGATTTTAACTTGAAGACGTGAAGCAATATACTTACATAACACGTGAATCTATAATATGTACTTTCATTAATTGAAGATTCTAAGTTGAAGACGTGAAGCATCATACTTACATAACACGTGAATCTATAATATGTACTTTCATTAATTGAAGATTCTAAGTTGAAGACGTGAAGCATCATACTTACATAACACGTGAATCTATAATATGTACTTTCATTAATTGAAGATTCTAAGTTAAAGACGTGAAGCATTATACTTACATAACACGTGAATCTATATGTACTTTCATTAATTGAAGATTCTAAGTTGAAGACGTGAAGCATCATACTTACATAACACGTGAATCTATAATATGTACTTTCATTAATTGAAGATTCTAAGTTAAAGACGTGAAGCATCATACTTACATAACACGTGAATCTATAATATGTGCTTTCATCTGTTGTAGAGTCTAAGTTAAAGACGTGGAGCAATGTAGCAGACCCTGACGTAGAGGAGTACAAACAGTTTACTATTCCGCCAGCTAAAACAGGAAAACATTAGTGCGTATGGTAAATGTACTATTGCATCAATTATGGTTGCAAAATTGTCGATCATTTTTAGCTGGAATGATCTATTCCGGTTTTAAATCTCAAGTAATCAAAACATTTTGAGAAAATATTCCAATCTGGATAATACATAAATCTTAGACAAAAGAGATAATTGAAACGTCAAAGTCCTAAATAAAATATAGTCGACTCTCGTTATTGTTAAGACAGTCAAACCAGAAAAATATTTCGAGATACCCATAGTTCTGCTCATTTGACACGACTCATCGGGAATTAAAATACATATAGGAGCATGTGAAAACTTCAACTTAATATCAGAAACTTCAAGTCAACCGAGTTTTATAAAACAACGAGAGTTAACTATAGTCAGTTGTTACCTTGGTTTATGTAATAATTGTTTTATATTCAAAATTAGTATAGTATTACGTAAACAAAAGTATTGTCTATTTTTTTTATACTCATTCAAATTTAAAATGCCTTCATTACCCATCATAGTTTGAAAAGCTACACATTACATGGCGTTGATAAATACCATTGAACAAATATTCATAATATATTATGATTAAACAAGATAAGAAGAAAGGAAATGTGTGAAATACGTCAATGAAACAGCAATCTAACGACGCACACATTCAAAAGGTATGTAAAGGTTACCAAAATTATCAATCTCAATCCCTCTTTTACGCCGCCCACCCACACGCACACACACACACACACACACACATTTGCTTTGCGAAAGAAATAAATTAATCTAAAGTAAACGAATAAACTTATGATTTCTATACGAGACTAAATAGCTCACCAGAATAAGCTTGGATCTCGGAGCATAGTGAGTAGTCAAATGTCATTGTTGATTTGTCTGTACAAACGTCTAATCCACTGCTAGCAGCACACAAATTTCCGCTTCCTGTATCGTAAGTATAATTAAACGTTCCCAAAAATGAATCTGGACATTGAATTTTTTGACTAGATATTGTGTCTGAAATATCAATACAAAATAATAATAAATTTCCTGACTAGACAATGTGTCTTTAAAATTGATACAAAATAATAATAATGTATTTCAAACAGATTGCATCATTTTCATTTCAACGTTCTCATTTTTATTATTATTATCTAGAATTTCAGTTCCGATTAACATAGCATAAAAATGATATCAACAAATATAACACACAACAGGGTTGTATTTCTAGAATGAAGGATATAAAGTCATGCATAGAACAAAAAGTCACTGACAAACAAGAAATCTAGGAAAAAAGTCAAAGCATTTTATTTTTTTTTTGTATTTTCTTGGACTAGGATAAGTACTAGTAAAGCAACTCTATAAACAAAATATATTCAATTGTTATAAAATTCAATATACAATTTGTAAACGTGGCTTCAAATTGGTAATTAAATGGCTTCATGGTACCTCGAAATATCCTCTGCGTGGTAAAACTGTAAAATGAGTATACATGATAAAAGTAATTATTCCAAGAATTTTGTTTCTCTAAAATATTCAAACAATTATTATAATTAATCAAATATGTGTGACTTTTTGTCATATGAAATGTGTAACTTTCTGTCCTGCAACTTTTTTCGCAGTATTCTAAATTTAATTTCTTTACTTCAACTACTTGTCACGTGACTTTCTGTCTGCTTACCTTTTTTCCCAAGGGATTTTTTTTAACAAAACATAGAGGGAATAGGGAAAGATAAACTCACTATTTTTAAGAAGCATGTGATAACTTAAAGTTGAATAGTCTGACAGCTCGCATATTGTACTGATGTCGGAGACTGTCACTGTATTATTTAGGTAGATCTTTAATCTGGCATATTCCGCGTCTTTCAGTTGTGCTGCAATTGTATAAATAAAGATTAAGATTTAATATCAGTAATATGCAAGGGAAGTTGTGTATGGTATAAATAAAAGGAGGTATGAACCATGACCTAATAAGTGAGCTCGGCAGAGACAAATGTAGTTCTTACTGACAAAAAGGTCTATAAGGGTAGTCTGAACTTTTCTGCGCAAAAAAAAAAAACACTTTATAATATCGATTCTCATGTCGAAATTGAAATATTTGATCCAAAAAGCTGTATTTTTTGCCACTGTCTTCATTTAAATGGGCCTTAATAAGACATCGTATCGCAAAATGTTAATTAAGGAAAGGCATTGAAATGTAATGATTATATAAACGACAATAGCTGTCTGAAAATGAAATTTATTTGTGCAGTCAGTACAAATTTTCATTGCTTCAAGCATGTTGAACCCTTAATACAAATAGGTTAGAAATAAATCATGTATATAAAAAATTGTATCTGACAAACGAGAGTCTCTCAGACTGAATTATTTTTTTGCTTGTCATTTTTAAAAGTCACCCTTTTCCCAAAAAAAATCATCGACCTTATGTGACTGCTAGTTATACCACTTACTTGTTGCCTGGTAGTAGCGATACTTGTATCCTGAAATGGCGGTTAAATCCATACAAATGTAGGCAACAAATGGGAGGGCAAACACGTAAAATACTTCTGAACTGAAAACAAAAAACAAACATCCAAAACGTACGTTTATGTCATATATACATATAACCGCAACATACATTTCAAATACACTACTGATAGGATTTGTTTAAAATGTTCATTTTCGGGCTACTTATTTCACATTTAATTCATGTGACCACCTTCAAAATGAACAACCACCAGAATAACCTATTTAGTTCAAAATTTCTACTTTGCATTAAATGACGTATTATAATTGATTTCAAGTAAAATTCTACTACCATTCCCTCGCTAGAAGTTTCTGTCGAGCTTTTGTGTTAAAAAGTATTCCTTTCAGAATCAAAATGGGAATAAGTTATTTTATGTTTTTTAAATAATTATGTAAAAATATGAATAAAATGCTACATGTTTTTGAAAATGTATACGATACGATAAGTGACTATTATTATCATTGTTTTAAAAAAATATGATGGGCACTTCCTTTCGTTTCTTATAATCAATATAAATAACAGCATTCAGTTCTACATTTATGATAAGCCCAAAAGTGAAAGAATTTCAATCTTAAAGGGCCCATCGCAGATTTTTAAATGAAGTCACAAAGTACAGTTGTCTTTTTTGAATATGATATTCGTAATTTGGCAATCGCTTTCGTGCCAAACTGATGGTGTATTTGAAAACTTTTCATATAAATAAACTCATCATAGATATCAGAACTAGATTTTGTATATACGCCAGACGCGCGTTTCGTCTACAAAAGACTCATCAGTGACGCTGGAATCCAAAAAAGTGAAAACTTATACTTAATTTATTACCCTTATCTTTCAATACATTTCATATAAAACAAGGAAATATATGATTGCCACTGAGTCAACAGTCCACAAAAAAAAAATGAAATGGATGATGGCAATTAAAGGCAACCGCACGGCCTTCAACAATAAGAAAAAAAAAATACCGAAAAGGCCTCAAAATGAAAATTTTGTTGACTATGAACAATACATGTAGTTCCGTTATATTTACATATATAATCGGATAGACACAAGCATTATCTGTACTCTTTGATCTATATTGATATTTTGTTGTCCTTAACTGCAATATATATTAGTTCAGTGCTTTTATTCTGAGATATCTTTCGTTTTTCTTTTGGGGGGTCAAATGTCGTAAAAGGGTGAAGACCCCTTCATGTCAAATCCGTTTTTTCATTCGTTTTTACTCGTTCAGAACTAGTTGATACTACCCAAAGCTCAGTTCTTCATTGTATATATATATATACAGAGAGAGTGCTTGACAAATAAATTCCACTTAAACCGATGCTTGAGTTGCACGTTTGCATGGAGGCTTCCTTATATCTTTGAGACAAAACACATTCATTAATGCCCTACTCCTGCGTTTTGGCTTATTAAAAAAATGATGTGTGTATGAGTCTCTAATGTTTTACTATCTGTAATATGGTCTAGCTTGCTTACCTGCTTACATATTGTGTGCCGCTACTCAATTCACATGAAAAAGTAAAAGAACCGAATGATGCAACTTTGAAATTAGAAAATGTGTTTGATGTGAATGTCAACTCTCCTCCATTACTACTATACCAATCACCAGTTAAGGCGGATGGAAATGTACAGGTGCCATCTGAAATATAGAAATCGTTCTCAAATATGTACAGAAAAGAACAATGTTTAGAATACAGTAATCAAGTTATAACAGCATAGTCATTTATTTTGTTTTTAAGATTAAAAAAAAATAATGATTTTTTTCTTGACTATCAATGACATCTTTACACTAAATCAATTGGATGGTGGATGTGTACTGATTGATATTAAAGTCTAAGATACATTTTGTTTTTGTTATATGTGTTTCTACTTGTATCCCTTTGATAAGTAATAAAATTGAGAATGGAAATGGGGAATGTGCCAAAGAGACAACCACCCGACCATTGAAAAAAAAAACAACAGCAGAAGGTCACCAACAGGTCTTCAATTTCAACTGATTTTTTTTGTATTTTGTTATTATAATATTGTATTGCAAGTTACACCACTGTCCTAGGTAGTGCCCACAAACATGTTTAACCCCGCCATATTCTTTAAGTGCCTGTTCCAAGTCAGGAGACTGTATTTCAGTGATTGTCGTTTTTTTTTTTTGGTACATGCTTGTTATATTTGTTTTTCGAAAATCGTAAAATTGTTTTGCTATGAATTAGGCCGTTACTTTTCATGTCGGTTTTTTATGGCCGACCTTACAATATGGGTTTGTCTCATTGTTGAAGGTCTTGCGATTGCCTATAATTGCTTATATCGACTTCATTTAAACTTTGGTGGATAGTTGTCTCATTTGCAATCATGTTTATAACATCTCCTTATTTTAATATATAAAAAAATACAGAAATGAAGCTCCCTCATCCATACCCAAAGTAAACAACTGAAACGTCTGTGATCGATGTTATCTAGATCATTTGAAAGGTAATATAGTTTGCGCAGTGAAAAAACAGGTTCTCAGTCTATCAATAAAACTATCAATTTAACAAATATGACTGGAAATTAGCTAGCACAAAAACTACGATTGCATTTATTATATAAATTGAAACTCTTATTCTATGAGTACAGAAAATCCGATATTAATGTTTTAATATGTTCAGCACAACTGCGAAATTTAATTCACGGCAAGTAATCGGCAATTTCGATTTCGTGAAAATAAGTCGACAAGAAAAAAAGTGCATAAAACATACAGTATATAACAAAAGAACGCATCATAAAAGTATCAATTAAAATTGTTACGACACTAGTTTCGGGATTTTTTTTTATTTAATAAGTAAGAATCAAACTTACCAGTATAAACAACGGCTCCCAAAAGAATTATTACAAAATACAATCCTCCATTTTTAATATGTAGGCATTCCATATTTGTTTTATTAAATTGAAAACTTTATTTTTATCTCCATTTTAGAAGAATGTCATTCTTTCTGATGCGGAAAGTTAATTCCATGTTTTTCTGATAAATTCACATATTCAAAAAATTAATAACAACTATAAAATAACAATTATTGTAGAATTTCAGTCCAAGTCGAGGGTAAAAACTTCCCGATCTGTATTCAGTTGGTTTCTAAGCGATTAGTGTATTGAACTAATCTTTTTAGGATTATCTTAATATTATAATTTTTAAAGCATGACCATTTTGGCAAAATTAAATATATCGTTCATTGCTTTATACGGTATGTTATAAGGGCTAGTAAATATTTTGGAATTTTGTCAGTAAAAATTGAGTAATGTTTTAAGCCGATTCTTTTACAAAGTTCAGTTCAATGTTTTACCTCGATATGACTTAATCATTATAACATAAAGTTTTGATTCATGATATCATATGTAATTTTAGGTATTTTACTACATGAATCTTTCTTCATTTAATGTATTCAAATAAGTTTTTGTATACTGATTTATAAAGTGATGCATTTCTGGTGTAAGTTTCCAATGACTCTCGGCCGTATAAGGTCCAGTGGCCTATATTACAATAATATTGAGAGAGAGAGAGAGAGAGAGAGAGAGAGAGAGAGAGAGAGAGAGTTTAGTAATATCCATTTGACGTGAGTCTGTACTTATACATACCATCTTTGTGTAATTGTTCTATGATAATCTTTGTATTCTTGTCATTCATTTTTGTTAAATTGTGCGTTGTTTATATGCCTTTTTGTGTTTCTTCATACATGTAACGTGGCTCAGTACTTATACATCCCGTCTTTGTGTTATTGTTCTATTATAATCTTTGTATTCTTGTCTTTAATTTTTGCCAATGTGCTTTGCAATTGTCTATATGCCTTTTTGTGTTTCTTGATATCTGTGACGTGGCTCTGTACTTATACATCCCGTCATTATGTTATTGTGATATGGCAAATGTTCGTATATTATATTCTTGTCTATAATAAGCGAATGTGCTTTGTCTATATGCCTTTTTGTGCTTCTATGTTACATATTTGTTTGTCTTTATAGTGATTGAGATTATAGCAAAATGTTAACCACTGTATTCCTATTTTTGAATTTTTTTTTCCTATTGTGTCTGTTTGTTTTGTTCACACATCATTGTCAATATAATGGAATTTGATGCGACTGTCATACAAGTAAGAGGTTTAGCCAACATTAAAACCAGGTTTAATCCACCATACGAAAATGCCTGTACCAAGTCAGGAATATGATATATGAAGTAAGATATCCATTTTTTTAAATGTTTGTGCTTTTGATTTTCCCATTTGATTATGAACTTGTCGTTTTGAATTTACCTCGGCGCTCAGTATTTATTTTTTTTCCACTTGATAGTCATCTGACCATTCCGAAAGAATTTCTAAATTTATTATTACTTTCGTTGAGAGATAGGGACGATTTTATCTATATTTTTTTCACTAACAGGAGCAAAATCTAAAATGTGTCAAATCTTATGAGAATTTGAAAAGTTTATATCAAAAGCAGTTTTAAAACAATTTACTAGTATACATTTCTTTACACTCTAGTGTTTTTCGTCGCAACAAGTTACATCTTATTGTTGAGGTTATTAATATTGTATTTGAAAATTTTACATATTTTGTATATAAAATGTATATGGACAGCCATAACCAAATAAATCAAATTGGTTTGCAAAGGACTATTCACATATCATTTTCAAGTTTTAGTTTTGATTTAGGATAATCGTCTTATACTTAAAATTTATCAAAATCAGTTAAAACTACAGTTTTTAACTATCGTTAGGTCATAAGTTCATTATTTTGTTGTTTGTTTAAAGATAATCTATATAATGATAAGGATCTGGGTTCTAATCTTTTTTTCATTTTTTGCTTAGGTGTTTTCGATGAGTGGCTTGATGAAAATATCTAGGTTTACCAAGTTCTTTATCTTGATATTTAAAAGTACATACACATACACGGTACATATTACTGCGTTTTATCCTGCAATTGGGTGTTCTACTATACAGATACAGCCCTACAGATATCGCATTCCAATGACGTATTAATTTCGAATTAACTATTACTTTTATACGTTCTGTTTGTTTTCAAACATTTCTTTAAAGCAATAAGAATCACACCAATTTTCTCATAACATACACGCATAAACAGCAGTCTTTTCTACGATCGATGACAAATTTCGATTTCAAACTGTAGTGTGTATGAACAACCATGTCTATTTTAGCATGCATGTTTAGTGAATGTCAAGTCTGAAGCGTAGGACAACTCGTACACTCCTGTTTCAAATTAGACAATGTTTTGTTATTTGTTTTTAATGTTGAAATTAGTTCTTATGTTAAAAAAGATAATTATTCACCTTGGGCGATGTATTATTGGTGACCATTCGGGATTCTTTTTTACGAAGCCGTCTTCTGCATGTGTGATTACTGTATCGTATTACTACACGGGCCACAAGGGGTTTCAAATCAAAAAAAATGCAAAACATGTGTTTTTGTGTCTTTCAAAACTCAAATAATACATAGAATTAATTGCAGGATAAAGACAATAACTGTTTAGTGTCTTTAAATATCAGCTGTATTTGTACTCGGCTCGAAACAGATGTAGTAGCTCGCTAAAAGCTCGCATACACCTTGTTTCCAAGCCTCGTACAAATACAGCTGATATTTAAAGACACTAAACAGTTATTGTCTACATATTAAACAAATATAAGGTTAATAACCATATACATTAATATCCAATACGACCTAACGGTTGCTTATAATTTCTTGCCTCCACTTCTTTGAACGTTGGTCATGGTGGATAGTTGTCTCGTAGGCAATCATCCCACATTTCCTCCTTATTCTTAAAATCATAACTTCTGTGACTTTATACCCATGATGACATTTTCATGACCTAACAAATATTTGATGTGTACATTTTCGAAACCTCAGAACAGAATGTGAATCAGAAATAGTTGAATATTAAAAATATTTTGTGGATGTAAAATTAAAATTTTCAGTTTATGATTTATTTGAATTTATACTACTTTAAATTGTGCGAGATTATGATATTTAATTTTAACAAACATTTAGATATTTAAATGTAAGACCTTTTGCTATCGGCCTGAGCAGTACGTTATATGCATATATCGTTTTAAAGATTTTAATCCCCTTAATCCAAATCACCATAGCATGCTTGAACAATAGAAATTGCATCAAAGTTGTTATCCGTTTAACTGTTTCAATATGACTATTCAAAACAAAATGGCTTCCTAATAACACAAGAGAAAAGAAAGATTGTTTATAGAATGTGATGAAGTAGCGCGCTTTCTAGCGATGTGGATGATTTGGGTTGCTGTCCTCTGCATTTTAGAGATCTATTATGCAGGTAAGTAGTATTGAACAGCTGAATTATCATTTAGAATAATGAATAAAAGGTTGATTCAGGCATTGTTTGGCTTTGGATAAATGTCCAGAATCTGACGAAGAAAAAGAGACCGTTTAAATCAAAAGCATAATAAAATCATATTAGAACATTAGCGTTCCTTTAAGACTACAAGTCGTAGGATGCCGAAGGTTAATAACATGAAAACACACATTTTTTGTTTTGTTTTGGGGGATGTTTAGTTTAGTCTGGAATCAAGAAGGAATATATTTTAGTACTCTTAGAACTCAGACTTCCTCTATCCATCCATACTGGCCGATATAGCCAATGTAACTGAATATGGCAAACAAACCAAAAATCAAACAAACAAATTCATTTGTATTTTAGATTTGATGCAAAATTTGTATCAATATGTTCATGTATGATCTTGAACATTAATAATCATAATTGTGTTGAGAAAGAGGACTAGATGGTATTCCGTAACGGTTTTATATCATTTCAATCAAACATTATTACCTACTGGGAATGGCAACACATCTTTATGTTAAAAAAATTGATAATTTTAAAATCTTTTTATGGCTTTTGGAAATTTTGTTCTGCAAAAAGTTATTCGAGACGAAAGCTAACGAACCAATCGAAAATTAACATTTACTAAGGATGCTATATGTTTTCCATTAAAATGTTAATCTATTGGTTTGTCACGTAGTAATATTTTTTATACATCTGATTATTTCAGAGGCGGCATGTACATTTCCGTCCCAGCTGACCGGTATATGGCATGGAAGTGATATTGGTCAGGCAGTTTTCACCAGTTCACAGTTCACACTATCAAATAAACTTATGAAAATTGACTCAAATACTCAAATAATGTCACAATTTAATGCTGTGACTTTCAACTGTGAAGATACTCTAGGAAACATTTTGTATATCAAGTAAGTTCTTATTCAAATCGTTTTGGTAAGGTTTGTATTGTACTCTCAGTGCAAATTTTACCTTAAACTGTCATTCAAGGGTGAACTAGGGAATAGAACTGTTGTTATCCGAGAGTCTTAATTCCTTCGACCGGTAGTTAAATCGATGTCTAGACGTTGCATCCATGCGGCTGTGCTGGATATATAAATTCGCATTCACGAACTGTCAGAATGAAGACGTTAACTCCGATGCCTCTTGTTAGAAACATTACAGCAAGTCTTTGATGGGTCCTCAGAGTCTCTACTGCAAATCTAGATGACTGTATACCTGTTCTATTTACCACTATTGTCAAGAGGCATTCCAATGTTACAATGTTATATCAGTTATCGAATATCTTATTACAAACAAAGGGTATTTTAAAGTTTTGTATAAACATTTGATTTCATAAGATTTAGCTTTTTTGAATGTCAGACCGAATCTTCAATTTTTCATTACCTGAGGACTACAGTAAACTCATGGTTTCCTAAGTACTTGAACCTCCAAAAGAGGAATGGAGATCACCTCAAAACGATCGAGTTGAAGCAATATACAATTCACATATTTGGGAAAAGATCTATAAAATAAATGTTTATGCTATCAAATAAAATTTATAATTTCTTTCTATTTCAGATCCGATGAGTTCACCCAATACTTTGCACAATTCCGTATCACCATGTGTTGGAATATAGAGTCTTCAGAATCATCCAAAATTGTGTTTAACAGCGCCCAGTGTAAGATTTATTACATATAAGTGTATAATTTGAACAGCAAATACATGTGTATCTGCATTTCAACTAGAAACTAGAAAGGCACGAGTCAAGGCAATACCACACCACCTCCAATTGACAAGAGAAACTTTAGTTTATATGCATTTTCACCATTTTTTAAAGTTTTTTTCTATGCCCTATTTTTTATTATGTTTAATGATCTTATATCAAAGTTAGAATACATATCTTTGTTCCTTGTTATGAAATATCATATGAAAAGATGTTCGTTCAAAATATCATAGTTTTAGTCAAAAGTCTTTCGCGCAAAATAGTATATTTAAAGAGAGACATTGAAAGTTTAAAAAGACACACACAGATTTATATAGTTCTTTCTTTTTGTTAAATACCCATCTTTAATCAGAAATCCATATATATTTGTATCACAACAGCTGTAATGCTCAATACAACAAATGCCAGATTTAAACTCAAGTCAGCCTCAGCAACATTTTCTATAGCAACAGACTGCGTACTCAACGGTCCATATGATGCCTCTGCCATTAGAGTCCTCGTTAAAGACGGTAAGCATAGACAAACAAGTCTTATATGAATTGTATCATAAATAAGAGTTTTAGGGAAAATAAGTGAAATAAAACATCATAAGGACAGTAAAACAATAAGCGTGTGGAAAACCCTACATCTGTAACAATATCCCAAATCTGAAGACTTCAAAAAATGACAAAAAAATCAGACAACAGTCCACAAAACCCTACAGAAAAGCTATACGGGTGTACACGAACCCCACTATAAACCGAGACTATCTCAGATCAACAGAATCTGCTATATATGTGCCAATCGTCTTGGAAATATCATCAACTAGTTAAATTGAAATAGGAATTTAGCGCTTTAATTCATTACACAACAAACCTTACCACGATAAAAGCTCAAAATAGGAATGCAATTTACACTGTTCAAATTCAAAGTGAGGTATTCTATACATGGAGCAAAATGTTTAAACATCATTGCCACGTGCTTTTGTTTGAGCAATTTTCATATTGCTATCTATTCATTGTGGAATTCGAAACACTGGAATTACACTCACTGAAAGTTAGAAATATCAATACCGTATAGCTTGAATAAAAAAAAATGCCTCTAATAACCATTAGTAACATGGACGAATTTTTATCAAAGTCCATTTTTTAATATCAAGAAAATTTTAAACGGCACATACAACTTCTACATACTTTATAAACATCACACTTTTGGTAGAAATGACTACTAGTATTTATGAATATAAATCTGTCCTATCAACCTGAAAAATAAACTTAGTATAACCAAAGGGAGGGAATCATATTCTTTCCATTGTAAAAGTTATAAACTAGAATGAGTAGTCTCCCATATAAAATGCTTGAATTCGTTTAAGTATTTAAAAGGAAGTAGATATATAAATTGGAGAAAGTTATTTGATTGCACGTTTTGGGGATTATTTTTGATATTGAAAATAACGTTTTAATGATTCGTTATGATTCCTTACTAGTGGAAGTAATGGAAATGAAAATAATGAATATCATCCCTGAGTATCATCCTTTGTATAATTTATATACAGAGCTTTGTGTATCACTAAGAACTTCATCAGAACAATTCTCGTTACAAACGACATCCAAGTTGAACACTCATTACTCACTAATATCAATTTCTTTTTTTTAATACCTTAAAGACACTTCTAGTTTGCACAAAATGTAGCTAAGTAGTTCGTTTGTCACAAGTTAACCTCTGGAGGTCTTTTTTTAATTGGTTGCTATGAGACTGTCTTTTTATCAAGAATCTTAATGTTTTGCAGGAAGCGTATCTTCGGCATCTATAACATGTCCTTCGGATTTCCTCGGCAAATTTACCTACGAGTTTGATGCCGGTAGTAGTACCCAGTGCACCAGTAACAGTTATATGGACTCGTGTACAGAAGAAAGCCAGATTGTCTATAATTATACATTATGTTCAACTGTTCAAGCATATTCATGTAAGCATGCAGTAACGCGTATGTTATTGTTTGGTGTTTTCTATACCAAAGGAATAACCATTGTACTTTTAAATGCTTTGATAATATGTGAGACAACTCTTTAAATTAGTAATCTGATTGAAATAGCCATAATGTGTTAAGACCGTTGAACGAAACAGCAGACAACAGCACAAGGTCACCAACATGTCTTCAATGCTCTATATAATCTTTATCTGATTGATTGATATTCAATTATTATGAAGTTTTTTTTTTTAATTTTGATTGATTATTTGTTTGAATTGCGATTTTAAAACGTCGCATGCATGTGCGAATTATCTCTATATTGCATCGAAATTGACATCTTATTGACATCTTATTTTTGCAATGATGTAAACGATCTTTTTCAGCTGAGGGAACTCTTAATTGTGTATATTATGTCGCAACAGAAAACAGCACATACGTCACTGTTTATAATTCAGACAGTTCCGTACCTGATGAACTAACAACGTTCAGATTTTCATGTTACGTAAGTAAATTCAATTTCCTGTTTGCATTCTATATTTCTAAACCTGTCCTTGCATATGATCCGACATTTTGTATTAGACTGGACTTAGATCTAATTTCCTACTGCATGTAGAATAAGACGTCGGTCACTTTGCTTGCTTTGTTTGAATATTGCACAACTGAAATTGGGATGACGTCCAATCAAATTTACATGTAAATATACATATATACAGGTTTAACTTTTCCTTTCTATATTGTTTCCAGATATCAATCATATTTAAATTGGGTGAGCAAACGTTTATACAAACAAACTTTTACTCTACTAGCTGATATATTTACAAAAAACTTTGAAAATGTGAAACAAATATCTTTTCATGATTTGATACTCACATATTTTACAATCAGGTTTAATCTACCATTTTCTACATAAGCCTGTACAAGTCAAGATTATGACAGTTGTTTTCCATCAAATCCGTTTGTTGTGTACGTTGTAATAAGAATATAGATATAATTTTTTCAGTCGATTTCTGCCATAAGTAATGCAACAGCCACTGCAACACAGTATCCACAAGCCTGTATGCAGAACCAAGTCTCGACTACTTACGCCACTCATGGAGGCTTATTAACCCTTACTCAGACATGTAAGTGTTCACAAATGAATTTAGAAACAAACAAAAAATATCACGAACAAACAGTTATTGATTAATCTTAAATAACTTTGCGATGCTTTTATCGCGCATATAGCATATTTGAATACAAAATTATCATCCCTGAAAGGTGCAAAACTTCAACTTCTATTACAATGTACATTGTACGCGATAAAAATTAAAAACAATTGAAACAACATAATAGAATCATATTCAAAGCAGTGTGGCTGTGGCCATTGATTGACGACCTAAATTACCCCATTGACTGGGATAGATTAGGTGAACGTTTGTCTGTAACGATCACTGCTCACTATATACTTGTTAAAGACACTTAAACTGTGGGTCACCAAAGGTTCTCAACACCTAAATAACGTAATTCGAAAAACTAATCAGCAATAACACGATGGTTTGAATTATATTAATATAAATCAAAACATAAAGGTTATTCCTGATTTATTTTTCGAATTATTTTATTATTAAAGAACCTTTGGTGACCCCACAGTTAAAATTCTATAATAAGTAAGTAGTGAGCAGTGGTCGTTACAGACAAACGTTCACCTAATCTGTCCCAGTCAATGGGATAATTTAGGTCGTCAATCAATGGCCACAGCCACACTGTTTTGAATATGATTCTATCTTGATTTTGGAATGTATTCCAATTCTTAAAAATCTTTTGTCAATGATATATTTTATATAGACTCGTGGGTTGATACATTTTGTACGGTCATGTTTAAACCTGAGGTTCTTCTATATTAATAATTTATCAGACGGCTACGGTTCTTGTCCATTGGTTTTTGATGTGTTTTGTTATTTGATTTTGCCATATGATTATGAACTTTCCGAATTAATCTTCCTCTAAGTCCTTATTTTTGTTATCTTACTTTTTTCATCATATTACAGAATAGTATAGAATTAGCATATGCCGGAAACAAATGATATCTGATGATCTATGTAAAATTCAATAGTTCAACTTTGAAAACGACACTGCATTTTCTTCTTGTTAGAAAAGAGACACCATTATAAGGGTTATTTTTTCGGTTCCTTACTTTTAGTGTGCAATGAGAACATGGAAGTATGGACAACTACTTACAATTGATAATAAAATAAACATGTTTTTTTTATCTTTTTCAGCAACGTGTCGTAAGTATGCTTAATTTCAAAAACAAACTCTCTACATTTTGGTTATATGTTTTAAAAATGAAGTCGAATATTGATTTCAGTGTTTCGTTTTTTTGTCATTAGTCACGATTAATTAAATTGTTATTACACTTAAAATGTTTTCTATAATGACATATAATGGTAAACCAATTTCAATGGGCGCGACATGTGTTTCTGTATAAGCCAAGTTCAAAACTAATAGTGTGGGAGGCATAATTGTATTGAGGCATCAACAAAACCTGTATAAGGCGTATAGCTATAATTACAGTCTTCCCGCGGGTGGATAGTGAAGCTTGGTTTTAATATAATGTGGATTCATTTATTTTCGTGGGTCCAAATTTTCGTGGATTGAGAAAAACTTAAAATTGGTGGATATTTATTTTCGTGGTTTTGCCAATCATTTCTGTATACAAGCCTATTGACAATTAGTAATTTGGTTCACCTTTTCCCACGAAATCCGCGAACATCGGTATCCCACGAAATCCGCGAACATCGGTATCCCACGAATAAAAATGAATCCACAGTAATTCATTATTAATTTTTAAAAAGCTATTTAGAAAAGAAACAAACAAAACATTGATTTCTTAAAATAAGTAGAACCTGATTAGGGAAGGTGTTTTTGATCGATATGCTTTTTATACACGAAGACAACATAGTTACAATCAATTATAGAACGTTCAAAAGTAAATTTATCAAACTATAATAATTAAGTTTTATCAATATAACGTGTAAAGTTACCAATATGTGTTCATTATTGTTTTGCTTCAAATGATATCAACATTTATTTATTTTATCATTCAAATATTTGTTGTCTTATTTATTACTTCGATACACCTCTTTTTTACTAACTGAGGAAAATCGGAAAGGAACAAGACCGAATGCGTCAACTATTCTATGACACAACACTTGAATCATGACGCAACAAAATGTCTTGTTTTGTCTTGTTATGTTTTATTTAAGGTGGTACCTAACACTACAGTGAGATAACTCTGTAATATCAGCCAAACGTTTTTATTACGTTGTGTTGTAAAAGAATTATTAAGCTTCTCAATGATCAAAATTGGTGTTTGTCAAACTGCTATATAACCAGTGTCATTTTTCTGACAAAAAAGTTGGTTCAAACTTTTTGAAATTTTTATATTTTTGTTAAAGGGGTCAAAGTAAATACTTTGACCAAATTTTATGAAAATTAAACGAGCCAAATTGATTTTAGTGAAAGTGTTAGGTGCCATCTTAATTTCATTTCAGCTGTTATAACTCATGATAACATATTCAGTGCTGCGACAGTAGCTTATCTTTGTGTTTTCGTGTTGCTTTTGTTAGAGTTTTATGTTGTATTTGATTTTTCCAGCTGTTATAACTCCAGAAAACATATTCAGTGCTGCGACAGTAGTTTCTCTTTGTGTTGTCGTATTACTTATGATTGGAGTTATTTCCATTGTGTTTTATTGTTGGAAAAAGAAGAAACAGTTGAAAAAAGTCAGACCAGATTCACTGACAGTGAAAGCGCCACCTATAGACCATTTCGATAGAGTTGGCTCTTCAATGAGTCGTTGCGGTGCTGTTTCGCCGTATTCGCCATATCCTACGTTAAGTGAAATCGCCGTCTTTCGATTTGGTCCTTCGCCTATACCTGATTGCGACGGAGGGACTACTCTTGGTGGTACGATAGCTCCTGGATTACCGGAAGAAGATATTGCACATGCTATTCGGCAAAGATTCCAATATGAAATGGATTTAGAATCAGAAACAGAAACATCTGGTCAGACACGGCCTGTTCATCAAGGTGATCCTGATAATATAAGTTTGCCAATGTATAGCGAAAATGGTATGACCACACCAGAACCAACACGAATTCGTGATATATTTGACCAACTGGGAAACACTACAAATGAAGATGAACCTGATACTATGCCACAAGACGGAAGTTTTAATCCGGATAAAGGGGAGGTAATTAAAGATCATACAAAACAAAATGGAGCCTTACCCAATGTAGATGACAACCCCAAAGAACATATAAATGAAATGAAACTTGAAAAAGACGGGACAACTTTAATGGCTGAAGATGAACATCAATTTATGGACGAGTCAACAAAAATAGAACATGACACTGAACTGATTATAAATTCGAACTTTGACAAGGATAAGGAGAAAGTAATCAAAGATGATGCAAAACAAAATGGAAAGATACCTAACGTAGCAGGTGAAAAAATTAAAAAAGCGAAATTTGAAAAAGATGAGACAACTTTAGTTGGTGAAAATGATAACTTTATTTATGAGTCGTCCAAAATTGAAGACGACACTGCACCTATTGTAAATAAGGATTCAAACTAACCCCTTATTGCTGTAAAACTCGCCTTGTTAAAACATTGCAGTGCAAACATGGAATTGCGGACTCTTTGTGTGATCATTCCTACTCTAGCTAGTCATTTATTTTTTATATCATTTATTATTCATAACAGTCATAATCAGTTGTGTTTCTTTCTGTAAATATTTTTTGTAAATAACAGACACTATTTTCAATTTTATTCTATGAAACCGTTCTTTTTTTCATACAATGGGCAATTGTTCTTTTTGTTTTCTGAATGGATTGGTTTATTTAGGCAATTCTTATTTTTTTTACCTTCTGAAATCTTTTAAGTTATCAATGTTGTCCTTCATAATTTTGCTGCTGTATTTTTAAATGGTAAAAGTACATGTAAAAGACAATTATAATTAACATGGTAATACCATGTGTATATTCCCTGTACTGTAGTAGACCTATACGTAAGTTAACTTTACACAGCCAGACATGCCATCCTACGAGGACACATTATTCTTTGTTGGCCGAGCGGTATCATGTAGTTAACCTACTGTATCGCTCACTAGTCAACACGGGGGTAGGGGGTATGACAGTTGAAACCCTGTACGTGACAATTGTGTTCTACTCCAATATGATCTGACTCGGATTGTCAGTTTTCCTGTCGAATGTCAATAGATTCCTCTGGGCACTATTAAGCTTCCTCCACCAATAAAACGGATTTCCGGGATATAATCAATATTTCTGGAAGTGGTAGTGATGTTAAACACCATCAACCAATCAAATTAATCAAGCATGTGTCTTTGGATTTTCATTTTCTTTCAGGGTCACACCGGTACTTTTTTTGGCATTTTTGTCTATTTGAATTAAAAGACTAACGAAAAGAATACTTGATTAAAAACCCCAAAGACAAACATATAAAAAAAGACATCTAGAGTAATATAGTTGCATACATCAGACAAATGTCTGTTAAATACGTCAAACTAATAGAAATCGCCTCAAACTATGCGTAATTTCATAGAAACTACCAAAGGTCTACCATTTTTGTTTATTATAGCACCGAGAAGGCATGCATAAGATAATATTGTGTTCGGTGGAATGTAGTCTATTTTTATATCATTTGGTCTCGTTTGGAGATTTGTCTCATTGGCAATCATACCACATCTTATTTGATTATTAACCAGACCATAGAAGCTTGTCTAATATTACTGATGAAGTGATTGTACAAAGGTTAAACCATACGAGGTTATTTGTTTAACACATAGTAATACTGACAAAACCCATTTGAAAATTGTCACAAAAGCGTTAGTATAATATTAACTACCAAAGTGAAGACTTCAAAGTCCAGAAATACCATCATGATTGCATGTAACATTAAGAAATGAAATCGTGTAGATCTATACAAAAACGAATGCATTCCTTCATGTTGTTTAAGGTGGTACCCAACATTTTAACTAAAATTAATTTGGCTCGTTTAATTTTCATAAAATTTTGACAAAGTATTTACTTTGACCCTTTGACAAAAATATAAAAATTTCAAAAAATTTTAGCCAACCGGTTTATTAGAAAAATTACACTGGTTATATAGCAGTTTGACAAACACTTATTTTGATCATCGAGAAGCTTAATATTCCCTAAACAACACAACGTAATTAAAACGTTTAGCTGATTTTACAGAGTTATCTCCCTGTAGTGTTAGGTACCACCTTAAAACTAATGGTTATGCTTTATCTTGCAGTCCAAAAGTAAAACAGGTTCGAACGGCTGGTTCAAACAACTCTTCAGAGACGCGGACGCCATGATTGTAAGAATTGTATCGCGTGCCTAGTTTGAGTTATCATATAAAATGGATTGTTTAATTAATTGTCGGTTGCCTTATGTCCAGTGGCAAACATTTCGTGCATGTTCAGGACGATTCACATGTTGTTTAGTCCTGGCCTTATGTGTACAACAATTCTAAAAGAAATACTTTTGATACAGAAGCTCTTCTGGCAATAATGGTATTTTATTTTCACATTACAGTCATGAATGAAATGATGTTAATATTTACATTTAAATAATACATAATATATACACACATACAAACAAACAAATATGTTCTGCGTTTAGTGTCCTTCATCCTTGTGAATATTCACAAACTAATCTCTGACGTCGGCGTCGGAGACAAAAATATAAATGACGTGTTTTTGTCACTCACGCTGTCATGGCGGAAATCGTCATTTATAATACCACCACTACGACCACTTATTCCTGTTCGTCTCATTAAAAGTTTTTCTCTGAATTTCATTTCTTTTTCGGACTGATGTTTCTTATATTCTCTATAGATGAGAAACGCAACAGCACCAAGAAGCAGAGATCCTATGAGAAAACTGAAGGCTAGTAAAACGTAATTAGCTATTCCATATTCTATTGGCCCATACTGAACACTTGAACCTGAAATAACAGAATAAACATTTTCAGTTGTTAATTCGTAATCCGAAAATTCAGACGTTAATTCGTAGTCTGAAATTTCAAATTCGGAGGTAATAATGGAATCGGTCACTTTATCATATTCCGATTCATTACTGTATTCCAAATTATCGTAAACAAGAGTTGTGTTGTCAGAATGTGTTTCGATGTTAGTTGAAGAATTTAATTCCAGTTCTCCAGTAGTAGTTTTGTCAGTAAAGACTGCTTTATTCGTGTCAGTAGAACTAAAGATTCCATCTGTAGAAAATGGCGCCGTTACTACTTGTATACAAATAACTTATGTCTGGTTAAAGAGACTTATACTCAACAGGATACAATTTCGTCAAAAATCACAAAAGAATACTTTCTAAGGAATAAAAAGCAACCATGAGAACTCTAACTAAGAACATTTTATTTACTGCACAATTATTGATGACGTCACGATTTTTTGTTTGTATACTGATTTTGTCCTCTATCAACTTAGCAAAATCTATAAGCAAACAATACACTTCATTTTGTAAATGGCTAATGAATGATATTTAAATTGAACACCAGTGGTTTTGAATCTTCTAAGTGAATATTGATTCCATGAAACTTTAATGTTTCGATTAAATTGTTAGAAATTGTTTAATTGAAAGAAGGATAAAACATGTTTTTATGCATTGCAATGAATTCTCTCCATGCATTCAAGAGTCTCTCTAGTGTTTACTTATGATTTCAAACGACAAAATGTTCGTCTTTTGCAGTATTCAGCAGACTTTAGGTCTTAAAGACAGAACGGACAATCAAAGATCATAAAATAAAGACAGAAAGACACAGTTATTTTATTATTTTGTCATGAAAATACATGCATACTTGTACTTGAAAGGTTATTGAACTTCCTCTTCTGGTTGAAACATCACTAGTGTTACATAATATGGCAGATATGCATGTCAACCTGATCAAGCTTATATATACATGTGAGCCACATGGGAGTTGTTATATGACCGACTTCAGAGAATATTTTGATGTAAATTTCGGTTGCATCAATATCAAAAATATAAAAAATCAAAATCGATGTTCGCTCTGTATGATTCTAGAAATGCCGTGTTTTGCAAGATTGTGAAACATAGTACGCAGATTGAAAATATAGTCAATGAATGATCAGTTCGTATATCATCGTTATTATAGAACACAAGAGGCAGATGTAGAGGGACCAGTGTGACCGCACTCCCCACCCCCCCCCCCCCCTTTTTGTACGGAATATTTTTGTTGATTAATAGGGTATCACTGAAGCATGAATGCGTGGCGCAGTCCTTCTCTTAGACAGTCGGTGCTCCTCCCCTCCCTATGTGGAAATTTCTGGATCCGCCAATGAACACCGTTCTACTGGCATATTCATTGCTTTTGTATTCCTTCCCGTATTCAATCATGACGATAAGATTCGTATAACCAAGGAGGTTATATAAGAAGGTTCTCATATAACCTCCTTGATGTAACATAAATGGAATAATACGTCGTATATCCTCATAGTCTTTTTTAGTCAAAACACTGCTCTACTGTATGTACGTTCCTTAGCGTTTGTAGATTAGAAAGAGAATACATACATGTTATTTCAATTTGTGATTTAAAGACTTGTAAAATACCATATTATCAAAAAAAATCAAGTCAGTGAAGAGATATATAAAGTAATACTTTTTTTCAGTACAGTTTCATGAAATTATATATACTGATATATTTGAGAAAACGAAAAAAATCATGTGTTCACTTTTACAAACTTTGAAATGTTCTTACTTTTAGTATGTAATTGGAATTTTTGAAATTATACAACTATATATATTTTTAAAAAAGCTGATAAAATCGCGATACTTTTTGTAAACATTGCCTGACGCGTTTTGAAATTCTAATATCTTATTCGATTTATGCAAGAAACAAAAACATTTTAATAGTGTTTTGTTTACCCAGCAACGACAATCCTAACGTGGTATTACTGTTGGAATGGCTCGGTGTCACGCTAAACAAACTCGATGATTTTCTTTATTAATTCATTAATCATTAGAACTGACGCGGGAGAATAGTAAAGACCACCTCTATTGTCGTTAAAGCGTTGCGTCAATCAGTTTTTAATTACTTTTTCACGTAAAGCATCCTTTAGATAATGTCATTATAGAAGAGATACACAACTTAAAATGAAATCTATACAAATGGTAAGCTTCCTTTGACCTAATTATAGAAGATTTGTCACTTGATTCAGTTAAAAAAAAACAAGTTAATTTAATAAGTGCTTGGAAACCAACTGATGAAAAAAAACAACAAATCGGAATTCAACAAACAAATATCATCTGTGTCATCTGTGTCATCACAACGCTTTAATCTAGATCTATATAATCAAAAGCATAAAATCATTGCTTATACTGAGTTTACTTATACTGAATTGCTAAATGTTTATGAATTACATAATGACAGACCGTTACATTGTGATTGATTGATGGTTCCTTAACTTCCAGTGGCAAATATTTCATGCATTTTCAGGACGATATATACCGTTACGTTGTCAATCGCATCATATTTTTCTTAGAAAATAATAATCAAGACTAAGTCACTTATTTTTTCTATTCATTATATTTCATCGGACTTGAAAAAAATGCTTCCATTATTAGGGATAGACATTGAGGGAACAATTAAAACCTTGAACTTCAAAAAAGGAACTTATGGTGGGTTTTTTTTTCTAAAAAAAAAATAATCTGATCCAAATTTGATGGGAAAAAAATATCTGCCCAGGCAGATGGAAAACAAATATTGTGAATCCAGATTTCCCCAATACCTTTTAGTGTTAAATATTGAGAGAGAGAAAATTGATTGATACATGAAGTGTTGAAAAACTGTTAAACAAAAAAATCTCTGACTTAGACAATAAAAAATAACCCCTCCCCGTTCTGTTTTTAATGGTTGCTACCTAACAAGGCCTCGTTTTTTAATAAAAATGTCAAGGAAATAAGCTTCCGTGTTAATTATATAATGTAATAACAAATAAAAGAACATCTGTTTTAAGATTACAAAACCGGAAGCTCGACTTTCCTGGAAACTGTTATCGATGGAACAATTACTCGAGACATCGCAAATCATATGCAACTCATCAAAATAGAATAAAATTGTTCAATTAATGAAATTGAGACATTGCGTAATAGAGATTTATTTTCTTTTAATTATACCAAAAACATGAAACAAATATATCGTGCAGTTTAAATGCTAAAAACATGTTCAACCTTTTTACATTACAGTGGAAACACCTTTCAAAAATGTGCGAAATTTCGATTAATTTGTCGATTGTTGTTTGCTTAATGTTCAGTGGATAATATTTCACGTTACAATTTAAAAATATATCATATAGGTAGGTTTAACTGAGTAGGACGACCGGGATTAAAGGCGGAAAGTTTAGAGTGCCACTGAAAATTGGAATATATTTGGGCCGATTTTTTGTCTTACTGTATGCCACCAAGACAACGGTCCTCTAAAACTTCTACCAAACTATAACTTGCCTATATTCAAATGTGCTTCGATATAGTATTCTTTTTACGCTGTAATTAGCCATGATCCATAAAAATAACCAAATCTATTGCCATGATTGCTATTTGGAAAAGTTCTTAGTTTCGGTGCATATACTGTTTATATAGACTATTTTTAGATTGTCTATTCAAAGTGATGGATTTAATCCATAAGGTTTTATTCCATAAGGTATAAAATATAGTTGAACATCGCATTGAATTGATATTAACGGTGTTTTCCTGTTATTTATATGCTCCATTTTATAGTCCGGTGTTCCCTTGTCCCTTATAAATATTTCACACTACTGACAATGGCGCATTTAAGATTAGAAATAATATGACAATCGTCCCATGAAGACATATTGTTCGGTAAGTGCTGTTCATTGTTTATGTGTGAGATTTAACAATTATGTCATTAAATACTGGTTATGAATTGTGACAATATCCTTCATTGTACTAGAAAATTATGCAATAATCTCTTATATGATCTTATTATTAAAAATTCATAAACCTAATTTATGTATGGAAATCATTAAAAGGTACTATATAAAATGAATTATGGCGATTTGTGAATTTGACAATAAGTATTGTTTTTCTTCCGTTCTTCTGATGTACAGAATAATAGTGACATTATCGAAACGTGTAATATCTAGGTTAGCAGTTTTAATGTTTGTTTTATGAGTACATTATGCAGCAGAAATCGTTGAATATCGAACTAAATTATTGGGGTATAGAAATTTGGTCACGAAACTTCTCTCGTTCAGAAGTTAAACATGTTTTTTTTGTGCTGAAAATATGGGGTGGACATGCTATTAGCGATACCGGACACCCAGATACATATAGTCAATAATGGGTCCCCCGCTAAGAGATATGATACTTGTAACACTTTTCCAATATAATAACATAAATGAGAAAGTTCCCATTTCCTTATAATAATATGTTATTTTTTTTTTTAAATAGGTGATACATGTCTATGAGGATCAAATAAGTTACAGCAGAATGCATGGAGTGTGTTAGTAACTATCTTTGGATAGCTTGTTTGCTAGCTGAACAATGAAGTCATTATAAGTTAGGTAAACTACCCTCCTTTAAGAAAAGACTAGTCCGACAGCAACCATCTATCTGTCTGTAGGAATAGACTTATCCGAAAGAAGGGTAGTATACCTAACCTAATAAGGAACTCACGATATGCTAACGAGCAAGCTAACCAAAGATTCTACCTTTACCTAAACACTCCATGCATGGTGCAGTAAGAAATTTAGTTAAATGATGCCACTACGATAATATAATATTAAAACACAGGTGAACTGTTCTGCAACTTTTATTTTTTTTTTAGTTTTTCGGAGTTTTTAATCTCCCCTAAAATGACATGTGTCAAAAAAAGTTTAGTTGGTTGAAGTTTTTCAAAATAATCGGTTTGGGATGTTTGTCGTGTTTTGGGTAATTTGAGTATACATCATATATAAATAAAAAAAAATAAAATAAGAATTAAAAAAAAAGGGTTAGATATTCCAACAAACCTTGTTGAATGTCAGACGACTTAGGTCTCATAACAGGAGGTGAATAAGTGAATAGTCGCATAGTTTATATTTCCATTAAACATAATATATACTTGATTGTTGGCTGCTTAACGTCCAGTGGCAAATATCAAACATATAAACAGCCAGTGCACAGCATGTATTAACAGATCAGTATTTATGGCAACATAAATAACCCTCCACTAATCGTAGAAATATTTTTTTTACTTCAAACCTCCTTTTTCTTGCAAAATTAACTTTTTTTAAACATTTAGTCCTAGATGTATTTTGACCAATGAAAATATAAAAAGGACAAACAAACAAGTTTAATTTTGATTAAAATGATACATTCGGTATTGTAAGCCGATTAATTAAAGACGTGTTAATTGACTATATTTACTATTATGTAATTATGTAATTGATTACCACATTAATCAACAGGTATAATCACAACTTAATCTTAATCTTAGTCAAGAAATTGTTCTTACATGTAGTAACGCTATCAATACTAACAATTGCCGCTAATAAAATTAGTTGAAAAAAATCAAAACTCCTATATTGAAATGATGACATCATATATTTTTTTATTTTTCTGAATCCTTCTTTTCCTAAATATCCGTATAAACTATTTGCCACTGGATTTAAAGCAAACAACAATCAATAAAAAGATAAACAAGTAGGTTCCGATTTAGCAGACAAGAACATCGATCTTGCAGCAGAAGATAAACTCTTCTGTAAAAATTAAAAACGACGAGCACCTACCAGCAAAGCCCTGTCCCTTTTTACATTGATTATTTAGTTATATTCCAGTTCATAAAGGTGCTCATATATCTTATTTTTTCAACTAGTATTTTTGGGTTTGGTTTTATTTCACGATAGTTTCTAATATTTTCACGATCTTTCAACGCTGTGATTGGATTACAACTTCCAAATCAATTCAAAGTCAACCAATTACGTGACTTTGTTTTCATTTTTGGATAAGAACATGAAAAATTACCAAATTGAATGGTATCTTACATTTTGAAAACAGAGAATTGCCTACATAACATGCCAGTAAAAATAAAGTATGATACACTTAATCCGATGACGCGTTATCCTTACTGGGACAGGTACACGGATTAAAAAATGCTGATTTCACTGGTATCGCTTTAATACTGGTTCCGTGCGACTTATTTCTGATCGTCTGTACCTATTATATATTTTGTCTATATCAACTTATGAATACTTACTAACGGAAGACTCCCAAAATGACATTACAAATATTAACCCGGCTACCCCATTTGAATAAGTCTCTAATTCGACATGGATAGCGTTGCTGTATGACGTCACTTCTGTATCGTACGTTCCATCTTTACACCAGTATCCTAATGGAGGTCCTCTACCGGAACTTCCTGTTTCAACAACAACAAAAAATCTACTTAACATTATATACTGTTACACATAAAGTTCATATCTTGCTTATTACTTTGTTTATGTTTTTGATTCGTTTTAGTCATGTTCACACATGTGTTATTTCATCATATATATGTTAATTAAATTAAGACATTATCCTATTCAGCTTGTTACTCAAACTGGGCGATCATCTATTTTCAGAATTATTGTATTGGTTCATATCATCCAAACATCGACTTGATAAAAGTAATGTATTTAAAACTTCTGAAATTAAATATGCTTATTTAATTTCTGTAATATGTTTAAAAAAAACAACTTTGAAAAAAATATATAAAATATATATATAAAAAAAAACCAGACTAAATATAAAAGCTAAAATTTGTTGGATCAGTGTTTTGGACAAGGGACAGCTTAGTGCATGCTACAAATGTAGCACGTGACAAATTTAATAATATTATGTTTCATCTAAGAGTACATAAAGCAAATGTGTCATTTGTAGAACATATGTTTCGTGACGACCAACTGCAATAAGGTTTTTAGGTATAATAGTCATGGTTTGATGAAAGTAGATATGGGGCTTGCGTGACGTCAATGTGACAACTGTTTCAGTTAATAGCACACACACAAAAAAAAACATTTTCAAAATTATAAATCCTAAAACCATACATTATGAAGTGGAGTTTCTTTTCGTTCTTATAAAAAATGGCATACATTATGATTAATAACAGTAACGGAACAAATCTGAAAATAGAGATAGACAAACAGTCAGTATCAGGATATCAATAGCAGGAATGTATACTCAACATTCTTAATCTCCAAAACGAACAAATACTATCAAGCAAATTATGACAATTGGCTTTAATACATTTCTCATAAATATCATATTATGTAGGTACATCAATGATTCAAGAAAAGATAATTTTACAACACTTTCATTTTATTAAGATGATAAAAGTGCACAACAAAGGATAGAATAATAAGTGTCAACAAACCCAAACTGACCTTCAAATCTACGTGTTTTACAATTCAGGAAGTAATGCCACTATTAACATTACCTTGTCAAAATATTTAACAGCGTGTTCATTGACTATTGAAAATAAATTAGTTAGAAAAACACGAACTGTATGTAGTTGACTACTGGCCATTTACTCGAAGCATGGTGCAGATTTAAACGACATCTACAAGTTGCAATAAAAAAATGTTTTCTAAATTTGGTTTTAAAAACTTTAGTTTTTTTTTAATTAAGGAATACCGATATCTCCCTCATGCAAAGCTTTGATTCTATGTCCGAATCTGACTATACTATCTTGTCCTTTTCGGTTTAAAGATCTTTTTTACAAAGCTTAGAACTTTCCAACGTTTTTGCCTCGAGTCTCACTGAAGAGACATTTATTATCGAATTGCGTATCTGGTGCAGAAAAAACGGTACGGTTACCGTAATGTTATTAAACGATTCCTTGTGTAATTTTGACAGTCTTAGTTAATGTTATTCACTCTTCAGATGCATTTAGTTGATACTAAAATACTGTCAAGTAATTTAGTAACGTTTGGCAGATATAAAGGAACTGGATAACGTTCTATTCTAGTCTTTTCCCTTCAATTAAAATAGTTTTTTATCATTTGATTTCATTTTATTGACGAATGTGAGATTCATATATTAAAAAAAATTAATAGTATTATGCATAGATACTTCTTTTTATAAAGTTACTGTAATATATCATGTATATAGTAATTTAGCAAAACATTTAATCTTTATGTTTATTAAAGTCTTTCCTTGTATACATGTATCATTTTCTTTAAGAAAAGGTGTTATATTACAATAATTTAATTTTGAATGTAACGCGTCTTCTGATTGGCTGACGTTATTTTGTTATGAGCCCATAGACATAATTTAGTCATGTGACCGTGAAGTCATCAACGTTTTTTATGGTTTTCTACGGTTTAAAATGGAATTTAGAATTAAATTATAAGAAATGACTGTAATATTTTTTCTGTCGTTTCGAAATAACATAAAAAATGTGGTGCACACTGTTAAATAACCCGCTACGCGCGTTATTCAGTGTGCACCAAGTTTTTTATGTTATTTCTTCATAGACAGAAAAAATATTACAGTCATTCCTTAATTACACAATTACATCATTTGACGTCATAGATTAATTTGGCCTTTTTCATGCAGACGTAAAAGGGGGAGATGCAAAGGAAACAGTAAAAAACACAAATTGAATAAAAACAGATAGCAACATGACCTCATAGAAATAGACGAACAAATTCCACAACATACTATTCAGAAACAAGATACTCCTCCGAAACAAGGTATAGCTTGTTGTTCGGTGTGAGCCAAGGCTCCGTGTTGAAGGCCGTACATTGACCTATAATGGTTTACCTTTTTTAAATTGTTATTTGGATGGAGAGTTGTCTCATTGGCACTCACACCACATCTTCCTATATCAATGAACTCCGGCGCTCTACAAACGATAGTTGTTTCTGCTCTGAACGTGGTACCCGTCGTACCATTACTATATATGATATCAACGTTAAATGTGTTTTACGTATAATCTCATCTACATTATAAGATAAAGAGATGTGATTTTATTGCTTATACGACAAGTATCTAATAGATTTCAAAACGGAGTTGATTTTCTAATAAGATCAATTCAACCCAACCCCACCATGTTACGGTTTAAAGTCTTGCCATATATACATGTATAGATATAAGAAGATGTGGTATGAATTCCAGTTAGACAACTGTCTCATCCAAGTCACAATTTGTAAAAGTAAACCATTATAGGTCAAAGTACGGTGCCTTAGCTCACCCTGAACAACAAGCTACAAAGGGCCCCACAAATGACATGTGTAAAACCCTTCAAACGGGAAAACCAATGGTCTAATCTATATAAAAACGAGAAACAAGAAACACTTATGAACCACATCAACAAACGACAACTACTGAACATTAGGTTCCTGAATTAGGACAGATACAAACAAATATATACAAATAATTATATACCTACCTTTTCACTGTGTCCAGACACAACATTTTACTTAAAAATAACTCAGAACTATGAAATTATAACTAAAATAGGTTCAATCAAAGCGCTTTAAACCCTAACAAAACAATAAACTTGTTTATTTAAAAGTTTTGGCAAAAAAAAGCCATTCATAACAGAAGTAGTAGATATTTCTTACTTAATGAATTAACTGATATATATCCCATATAACAACAAACAAAAGCCGTCAAGAATGAAATAAAAATTAACACAATGGGTCCCTCGTTTATTTAAGGTCACCCGTTGAGGAGATCTGGTCCTCCATGACATTTGCACGCAAAGTCTCAAAAACATTTAAATACAGTAACTGTTTTGTGCGGTCTTAGTTGGCCTTCTTTCTCGTTGACAAATTCAACGTGTTTTCGTATTAAAAAGGGGGCCTTAAAAAGTGCATATATTACAACCTAACGTTAACTTTTCTGTCTTAAAGGATTTGGATGATTGAAAATAATCAAATGTCAAACAATTTTATCAAAGGATAATACATGCCTCTATTACATTTAGTCAAAGATTGAAGATCAGAAAGGCAAACTTCACGTATAATATGTAGAAGTTGGAGATTCATACAGGACCAACAATATAAGAAAATGCTGTGCGACGTCAAACAAAGTTGCTATAACCTCTTCAAGTTAACTGTTTATAAACCACACTAATTCACAAGAAGTCTTGTTATATGAATATGTAATGTCTATATTGCAACTGACCCAAATATTTATGAAATGTATTAAACATTAATGTTATTTCATTCAAACGTTTGACACTTATGTCAAATTATTGCACGTATTTTAAAGGTAAGTCAACATGTTTTAATCCTTCATCAAAAATGTTTCTCTAAAATTATTATTTATTATGATTTATAAATTTTTTACTATAAATTCTTGCCTTATTCTTTTATGATACATGTTTTTACAAAAATGTTTACAGGAAACTTTCAGAGGATTAAAACATAAAATTGTATCTTGACAGTAGAATAAACCTTTTTTCACAACAAGTAAAACTTATCTTATAACGAAGTTATGATAGTTACACCTGCATGACAGCTTAGGATTATAATACACACATCAAATTCTTATGGTATGCATACTGTGCAAGTTCAATGTATTTTGAATTTCGTTTGAAGTGGCTTGTATAAACATATCTAGTCTAAGGTTCAATATATGCATGTAATCTTAACAAATCGCAAAGAAATGGCACAGGTGTTTAAAGCACAAAAAAATAACAAATACGAATTGATACTTTTTTCCAAACAAAGAACATCAATCAGGGAATTACTGTCTGTAAATGGTCATAACTTGTAGTCATGTTAACTTATATACTTTACATATAGCACATACTGGGTGTCTGATATTTGGAGCCATGAAATATTGACAGATTATGGTCTGACTATACCGTATATATTTTGGTATATAGAATAACACTCATGGATTGACATGTCGCATCTCATACCATCTTACTCATACCATCTTAATCATACCATCTTACTCATGCCATCTTACTCAGGCCATCTTACTCATACCATCTTACTCATGCCATCTTACACATACCATCTTACACATACTGTCTTACTCATACCATCTTACTCATACTATCTTACTCATACTATCTTACTCACACCTTCTTACTCATACCATCTTACTCATGCCATCTTACTCATACCATCTTACTCATACCATCTTACTCATACCATCTTCTTTCTCATACCATCTTACTCATACCATCTTACTCATACCATCTTACTCATACCATCTTACTCATATCGTCTTTCTCATACCATCTTACTCATACCATCTTCCTCATACTATCTTACTCATACCATCTTACTCATACCATCTTACTCATACCATCTTACATCTTACTCATTCTAATAAGTAAACAATCACATTAAGTCGTCTCTCATATCCATTTTCCTGTGATCTACCTTACAAAGATATAAACAACAACGCATTCTCTTATATTGTTTATGATTTTTGAATTTAACATGAAATGTTGTAGACTATGTTTCTCGTTTCTCGTTTTTTTTTTAATTTTATATAGATTAGACCGTTGCTTTTCCCGTTTGAATGGTTTTACACTAGTCATTTTGGGGCCCTTTATAACAAAGGCTCCGTGTTGAAGGCCTATAAAAGTTTACTTTTTTTAATTGTTATTTGGATGGAGAGATGTCTCATTGGCACTCACTCCACATCTTCCTATATCTATGAACATGCAGTTTAGTATACGGTGAACATATAGTTTTATAGACATTAAGACAGTGAACATAGAGTAATCGTCGGAAAGCAGGCTTTAATGTGGAATCCAACAACTTCACTAAAATTAATTTGGGTCGATTAATTTTCATAAAATTTTGACAAAATACCACTTACGGTGCATTTAATAAGGTTTTGTTGGGATACAATATTATTACTGGAATAATAGACTACTGCGGAAAAGCAGTATTACTTTTTATCATTACTGCTGTTTTGTTATAGAGTTTTAAAAAAAGGTTTATAAAGTATAACATATATACGAAAATTAGTCTTACCTACTTTATAAAACGGTTCCTGTACTAGTATATCTATCGTTTAGGTTGGATAGTATCGTTAAATATATGTAAATCCTCCTGAATACTTACAACATTTTCTATATGTATATTATTTCATCTACAAATATTTCTTATTTGCGGACGTTTCCTTTCACAAAACTATTTCACGGTAACTGCGCTTTTTCGTAATCAGATTTAAATTTCTGTTGTCGATATAAGGGCGTCTTTTCAACAAAATAATTATTTATCAAACTGATTTTTAAATATTTTTGAATAAAGTACAGGCAGCATTATGATTTACAACTGCAATTTCTATCATGAGTTATACATTAGACTTTATTTGTACTCTTTTTATTTACTGAAACCACTAAACCGGATTGACCCTAAATCAACATCTAAAATTCTTGTTGGTGAATTAGTTAAAAAGAAAAGCGCAATGAAATGTAATTTTAAATTATTATGTGTTATGTTTTTATCGTGGGTTGCAGTGATGACTATTTCATTAGAGTATACATGTTTATTAAAGTACAATCTACACACACTATGATTACATTTGCAATACATCAGTTTATATAAAACAAAGAGTAGTGTAATGACATGGGAAAGTTACGCCCATAAAACCTCACAGAATACTGCAGCTGTGAACTAAGAGAAGAGGTGAGATGAGATAATAATCTATTGACAGAAACATCCGTTAATCTGATGATTATAAATTCCTAACTGTCAGTATTAATTATAAGCCAATTAAACTATTAAAGTGATAATGTATCATGTAAACATAACAATCTTTCCCCCTTTAATTTAGAAGATCAAGATAAACAAGATAAATCTCTAGTGAATGAACATGATGAAAGTAATAAATTCAATTTGCACTCAATTAAACTAAACAGCTAAAAGCTTTACTGTCTATGTATTAAATGTTCAATTATGATATCCTAAACCTACAGTTATATCACTACACTAATTTAACCACAAATATTTACAGTCATATTTTTTCAATAAGTCTCTCTGGTGCTTTTCGTACTCTTTCTGAGCGGCGCGTAATGATAGTGTCATTAGCATTTTCAACTGTTTTATTTTCGGTTATCTTAGTTGGTTCAGATGCATTGTTATTTTCAGAGATTTCAGTATCGCGGTCTGAATTACATGTTGGCACTATAATTAATTCAGTGTCAATATCAGATTTGGTATTTTCAAGTATGTTTGGTATGTCTTTATTTTCCTGCGGTATAAATTCACGAATCTGATCGATATGTCTCTTCCATACTAAATCTCCAACTTGGACTTGATAAGTTACTGGTCCAAGTTTATGAACGATAACTCCTTTTTTCCATTTGTTATTGTCTCTATAGTCTCTAACTAACACAGGTTCTCCTTTCGCGATATCTCGGCACGGTTTTGTCTTACTTCTCTGTCTCTGAATTCTTTCATTGATATTTGGTTTTAGCGCGTCTAAACGAGTTCGTAATCTTCTTCCCACAAACAATTCAGCTGGTGTACGCTTTGTAGTACTATGCGGCGTGGTTCTATAGCCCAATAGAAATCTACAAAGTTTTTCACTTAACGTTCCGGTTTCGTTTTTTATTGTTTTCATAGCCTGTTTGAATGTTCTAACAGCTCTCTCTGCCTCTCCGTTCGAAGATGGATGATACGGTGCGGATAGAATATGTTTTACTCCATTCTTTTTCAGGAAGGTCTCAAATTCACTCGATGTAAATTGAGGTCCATTGTCCGACACAATTTCAGTAGGTATTCCATGTGAAGAAAATAAACATCGCAACGCGTTTATTGTCTTTTCGGATGTTGTACTCGACATTCGGATAACATCAATCCATTTTGAGTGTGCGTCCACTACAATTAAAAACATTTCGTTCAGGAATGGTCCGCAAAAGTCTATATGCACACGTTGCCAGGGTTTTGACGGCCATATCCATGGATTAGCGGTAGCGACAGGTGGTGCGGATTGCGTGTTCTGGCATGCTGTGCAATTACGCACAGTTATTTCAATGTCAGTGTCTAAATTCGGCCACCATACATGCATTCTTGCTAAACCTTTCATTCGCACAATTCCAGGGTGATTTACATGAAGTTCATTAAGTACATCAGCTCTGTATCTTTCAGGAATGATTACTCGTATTCCGCGTAATAAGCATCCTTCCTCCATTGATAGTTCATCTTTCACACTAAAATACGGTTTCAACTCATTCGAAATGTCAGTGTATTTCGGCCAACCATACAATGTAGCATGTTTAACTTTAACGAGAGTTGAATCTTTTTCTGTTTCTCTTTTAATGTTATTTGCACTGACCGGTAGTTCGTTCAAAGCTTGTACATTTCTTATTTCCACTTCTTCCCAGAAAATGTTAAACGGCGATTCACATAGGGTTTCCTTCAACGGCAGTCTGGATAATCCATCAGCGTTGGCATTTTCGCTGGACGATTTGCACTTTACATCGTACTGATATCCACTCAGTTGAATAGCCCATCTTTGAATGCGTGAAGCAGCTAACATCGGTATACCAGTTTTCGGTCCAAGAAGTAACGATAGCGGTTTATTGTCAGTTATCAACGTGAACTTTCTTCCATACAAATACTGATGAAAACGGGTAACTCCAAAAATTATAGCTAACGCTTCTCTTTCAATTTGTGAATAATTTCTTTCAGCACTTGTTAGAGTACGCGACGCATACGCAATTGGTCGCTCTTCTCCATTTTCATATCTATGTGAAATTACACAACCTAATCCATATGGAGATGCATCAACGGCTAATTCAACATTCACATTTGGATCATAATGAGCTAACACTTTTGTAGAACTCAACAATTTACTAATTTTCAGAAATGATTTTTTACAATTTTCATTCCAATTCCACTTAGATTTCTTTGCTAACAACTCATTTAACGGTTGTAACACTGTTGACATATCAGGAATAAATTTCCTATAATAATTCACTAACCCAAGGTAAGATTGCAATTCTTTCACATTTTCTGGCTCTGGTACTTTTACCATAGCTTCCACTTTTTTCGGAGATGGTTGAATACCATCTTTATTCACAATAAATGCAAAATACTCCACTTCTGATTTCATTAGGGAACACTTAGATTTTTTCAGCCTTAGCCCATATTCACTTAGGCGTTTTAATACTAATTCTAAATTTTTCAAATGCTCCTCATCACTTTTTCCAGTGATTATCAAATCATCTAGAATACATCCTACTCCATTTAATCCTTCAAGAACTTTATCCATAAATTCTTGGAATATTGCAGGACTTGAAGCGGCACCAAACGGTAATCTCGTATAGCGGTATAATCCCAAATGCGTATTAATCGTAACAAGATTTCGGGAATTTTCACATAGCAATAATTGTTGATATGCCTGAGATAAATCCAATTTTGAAAACTTTTTACCACCATTTAATCTCGAAAATAAATCCTCTGCTTTTGGTAATGGGTACTGGGGTACCTCTAAACATGAATTGATGGTTACTTTATAATCTCCGCAAATACGTACGCTTCCATCTGGTTTCATTACAGGAACGATCGGCGCTCCCCATTCGGAAAATTTAATTTTCTCAAGAATTCCTTGTTTTTCAAGACGTTTGATTTCATCTGCGACTTTGTCACGCAGAGCATACGGTATAGGTCGTGGCTTAAAAAATTTCGGCACGGCTTCCTCCTTTAACTTCAAAGACGCCTGCATTCCTTTGACTGTACCTAATTCATCTTTAAAAACGTCCATTTGCATTAGTTTATTAACCTTATCTTTAACTGAAGAAGGTGTAATCACTGACCTGATATGCTTCCAATCTACAGTTAATTTTGACAGCCAGTTCCTTCCAAAAAGAGACGGTCCCTCTTTAACAACGATTAACGGCAATAATTCTGTTTGCTTGTCATAAACCACATTGACAGTTATTTCACCAATTACCGTAATCGGATCTCCTGTATAGGTGTTCAATTTGACATTGCTCTGTTGTAACTTGATATGCGAAAAGTACTTTTTGTAGTTTTCTTCTCCAATAATTGATACTGCTGCACCTGTATCCAATTCCATAACGTAATCGATATCTTCAATTTTGACATCTAGCTTCAGTTCCTTATTATCGGATGTCCTACATGTTTTGACAGTGAACACTTCCCATCCGGAATTTTCTTCTGGTTCCGATTCCGAATTTTCCTCAATCTGGTGAACTTTCGACGGTTTCGCTTTAAACTTAGTGTTCTTTTTATATTGCTTCTTAACTTTGTCTTGATTTTCGTTTTTCGGAAACGATTTTCTGCATTTTCTACTAATATGTCCAATTTCTTTGCACTTGTGACATCTTGAATTCTTATAGAAACAACTATCCGCATTATGTCCAGATTTTCCACAGCGATAGCATTCTGACGATCTCATTGTCACCTTATGGGTTGTTGAAACTTCATTTCTAAATTCATTGGTTTCCTTTTCAGCAGCTTCTATACCAACAGCAATTTCAAAAGCTTTTTTCAAATCCAGTTCACTTTCGGATAATAATTTCCTTTGGATGGTTTTTGAATACAGTCCACAAACAAGTCTATCCCTTAACGCTTCCTCGAGAAATGCATTGAATTGACAAGTATCAGCCAGTTTTCTAAGATTTGCTAAATAATCCCTCACTTTTTCATGGCTTTCCTGTTTGCGTTGATGAAATTTGTATCGTTCTGCAATAATCAACGGTTTAGGTCTTAAATGATCCGTTAAAACTTCTTTCAGATTGTCAAATGTCTTTGTGTTTGGCTTTGCTGGAGCACATAAGTTCCGTAATAAACTATAAGTTTTTTCTCCACAGACTGTGAGAAAAATTGACTTCTTCTTGTCGTCATCGTCGATTTCATTTGCCAGGAAATACTCTTCTAGTCTTTCGGTATATTCCTCAAAGTTATTTTCAAACTTAAATTCTTCAATTCGACCATAAGTAGGCATTTTAACGATTTCAGGTGTGTTAAAATTTCAGCAGATTGTAAAATAAAGTTCTCTAAAAATGTTCCATATCCTCGTCGCCAATGTTATGTTTTTATCGTGGGTTGCAGTGATGACTATTTCATTAGAGTATACATGTTTATTAAAGTACAATCTACACACACTATGATTACATTTGCAATACATCAGTTTATATAAAACAAAGAGTAGTGTAATGACATGGGAAAGTTACGCCCATAAAACCTCACAGAATACTGCAGCTGTGAACTAAGAGAAGAGGTGAGATGAGATAATAATCTATTGACAGAAACATCCGTTAATCTGATGATTATAAATTCCTAACTGTCAGTATTAATTATAAGCCAATTAAACTATTAAAGTGATAATGTATCATGTAAACATAACATTATGTATACTCATTGTAGACTTTAAGTATTTTGTTGAATTCTCTTCAAACAGATTTTTGTACATTTGACATTTAAATTGTAGACATTTGATACTTGTAATAACTTTACAATTGGTTCAATGAAGAATCTCCGCTATCATCTACTTCAATCTAATGTCGAGACTCTAAAGAGGCATGGTCACTTTCACCTGTTATTTTCCTTTTAGTACAAAATGAAGAAAAGGAAAGTACGTGTTTTTTAACTTCCTTAAATATTCGGGTATCAAAAGAGTGAGAATAATTAAGCTCTGCTATCAGTTACTTAATTCTAATACTTAGACTCTAAAGACGCATGGCCAATTTCTACTGATCGTTTTCCTTTCCGAAGAAAAAGAAAGTTTCATTTTTACTTTATCAAATTCGAGTATCAAAAGCGCTAGAATAATTTACTAAATTAAAGATGCAAGTATACATAATGTACATCTATGCTCAAATTATGTTTCATCAATATACATGATTCCATAGAAATAAAAAAGTTTAGCGGTACAGTACACATCGCTTCGAAATACACTTGATAAAAATATTGAATATTTTACTATAATTTGTATAATTGGATCGAAGGACACCTTTAACCGAAACAAATAAGTTGAATCTGAAAGACAGATATTAACTAAGAAAATATTTGTTTTTGAATGTCCTTCTCTAACATGTCTTATATAGATAGATACCAAAAATTAAAATTATAAAAATCCAGTTTGTGCCATGTTCATGACATAGATTCTGAGGAAAATAACCGTGTATCTGTATTGGATAAGACTATAATAATTAAAACTTTTATGCGCCATTCAAAGAAATTTGTAAATTAGTTATTAACTTATACATTGACATGTATATTTGACTCTGAACCATATGTTTAGTGCTAGGTTTTGCTCGTGACAGCTATCTTATAAAAGGTATCGTATTCTTGTATTTGATAGGTGCAAAAAACAAATATTCAGAAAATAGCTGCGTATTTATATATCCCGTACGGAAAAAAAAGAATCCCGCCTCAGTATGTGTTGTGCAACCGGACAATAGAAGTACGCTATATTTTCCAATAACTAACACATCTTTATCGTTATTTTCATACAATATATATACCCCCGTATCAATATACAAGATTGTGTAAACTATGTATCTGTGAATTAAGACACTTGCGAAAATAGGTTATCTGATCTTTAGAGGGGGTATATATGTATGTTTATCTTTTAGATAAAACATAAATATTTATAATACTTGTATCAATGCGTGATATATCAAAATCTTTTAACAGTTTACGTGTTTAAATCTCCATTGTTGTGTTAAGCAATTGAGGAAAATCAATCTAAAGGAATGCGGAATCCATAAATATTCATACGTTACTCATATTATGACAGGAATTTAACATACATTAGTTACTTATGAATTATAGATAGTTGTCCTGTGTTCAAGAAAAATTGAGAATGAAAACGGGGAATATGTCAAAGAGACAACAACCAGACCAAAGAGCAGACAACAGCTGAAGGCCACCAATGGGTCTTCAATGCAGCTAGAAACTCCCGCACCCGGATGCGTGCTTCAGCTGGCCCCTAAACAAAACTATATACTAGTTCAGTGAAAATGGACGTCATACTAAACTCCGAAATATATACAAGAAAATAAAATTCAAAATTCAGACAAGACTAACAAAGGCCAGAGTACATGGTTTATGCCCCACCTACGAGGATTTTGGTGAAGTTGAAGTTGTTTAGGTCCATTCAAATTGAAACTTAAGTACACATATTCCCTGTGATATGATCTTCCCTTTTTAATGCTAAACTATAGAGTCGTGATCAAAATGTCACGGCCCACTGAGCATAGAAAATGATGTTGCGAGAGTGTGGCATCCGTGCACTATATGGACACATTCTTGTTTTTATATGAATATAGTGCATGTATTTCAAAAGATTTGTTGGCTTGATTTCAAATGTGACAGCAATAAAATATTTTCTTCAGCAATTGTGACAGCTGAAAAGACATTTAACATTCAAACATGAAGGCAAAACGCCAAAAATATAGGGCGCTCTAAAATTGTTTGGAGTCTTATAAGCTAACAAAAGACATATGATCCTAACAAAATAACACAATGATTTATATGTTTTCTGTTACCTTATAGATTAAGTGTCATTTGAACCCATCGTGAATTTTGTCCTTAAAATAATTGATTTAATTGATTAAATAATAACATAAACGATACCAAATTTTCTGCACAAGATACACATTTCGACAACCAATGACTCTTCAACGATGCTCGAGGCCTAAATGTTTGAAAATCCAAAGCCTATTAAACAGATTAAGAGCGATAAACTAAAAAAATAAAGAACAACACCGGACAAGGAATCAGAGCTAGGCCTTCGAATGAAGGCATACAGTATCTACGACTCACCGTCTCGTATAAAAACATAATCTTCTCCACAGAATGAATATTTGGTGGTTAGAACTTGACTCATTTTGAATGTGACGGAATGGCTACTGTTCTGAGCTTTGACAACCCATGCACACTTCATCAACCTGTAAGAAATAAAACTATATTTTCATTTCGAACAAAAACAAAACCTTAAGTTAACCACATGTTCTACCCACCAGCTTGTCGATACGAACTTTAATAGTAATGGCACTGTTCCTACATTTCTAATTACAATGTTACTAGACGAGTTACAAACAACAATATGTATTTATCTTAAATGTTCTAAAGTGCACGATCGTATACTTAGTCAAAGTTATTTTAAATAAATGTAAAGTATATGTAACTAAAATAGCACTTCATATTAAGATTCAATTTCAAAAATGCACATTAAGTCATGAAGTATTGTTCCATTTTTTACTTTTTCTTTTGGAAGGAGGGGTTCTTACTTCGTAAATCATTTAGGCTCCCAACAGTTTGGTTCGAGCGTAACTGATAAGTACCTTGAAGACGAAAAGTGCTTCTGACGTACTAAATCATTTGAGCCTTGTATTTTGTGTTGAGTTTGTAAACTTGGGAATCGGAATAAGGATTATTGTTGACATTTTAATCACATTTATTTGTTAATCTGTAGAAATACACAATAATCATGTTTGATCCTTAAATTCTCTATAAATGAAGATACCCACCCTGTTGTATTTTCTGTGTACTCAGAGGACACTAAGGCAATTTTGGTGTATGATGCAACGAATTCAAAATTTTTGGCTAAACAAGAACATTTCGAACATGCTGAAATAGAAAAAAAGACAAAATTAGAATTAGACTTGATACATGTAGAAACATATATTTCGGAGTTTAGTATAGCGTCTTTTATCACTGAACTAGTATGCATTTTTGTTTAGGGGCCAGCTGACGCACACCTGTGGGTGCAGGAGCTTCTCGCTGCATTGTAGACCCATTTGTGGGCTTCTGCTGTTGTCTGCGCATTAGTCGGGTTGTTGTCTCTATGACAAATTCACCATTTTCATTCTCAATTTTATTCTCTTCATTTTAAACAATTTAATGCACCAAATTTAATCAATGGGATAACACGTAATGTCGTTCTTCTGAATCACTGTATAAATACAAGTAATTACTGGTTACCACGAGTTACCTGCTTTTTATATGGAATATCCGGTCTTTGCCATTTAAGACAGATGGTGAAATAACAGTTTTAGTTTGTTTTACAGAATTGATGCACATCAAATTATCAGAAAATTTAAAAAGGCTGAATTATAGCTAACGTTTAAAGAAGAAATCTATAAACTTTAAGGTGTCTGCAAATGCATATGCATGATAACAAGACTCATGTGGAAAAGATTGTAGTGGGGCATCGTGTGTTTGGTTCTATGAGATTGATAAATAAGCATCGGTGTCCCATCGGATAGAGGCGTTAATTTCGATATTAAACCAATTGAAGTGACTCAGTGTTCAGGAATGCTTTGTTACCATCGATTTAAAACATTATATCTTGTTGCAGTCATAGTTTTCGATTTCCTTATGTATAGTCGACTCATGTTGCATTAAATTAAGATATGTTTATTACTTTTGTTTATCATTCTAAATGAAAATATCGCTTTCATAAACTTCTTGGGAGCGAAAAGGCTTTTCATGATTTGCTTTAACCAGATTCGCTCAAAACCTGAAGATTTGATAGCTAGGATACATGGGTGTTTCTGTTTTATGTATTCACAACTTGTATCGAGTCCAAGCGAAATTTAGCCCAACAACTTTCTATTTTGAAGACTGTATTTTGCTGCCCTATACATGTCCTTTAGTTAATTTTGTCATTGGTTCACTTTCTCATTGGCGGATACCCTAATGTCCCTTCGTACATGTTATCATGTAAATGTAGTCGTAGTGCAAGGTTTTACTTATTGGTGTATTTTCTGTCCTCAGTAGTCTTGCGTTTATTTGTACTGCATTGCTGTCACGTAGTGTTGTCATTTTAGCTGTATTCTTAAAATTGTCATATAAGCCGGGGGGTTGGCTAGCAATAAAACCAGATACAACCCATCATTGTGTCCTTAAGGTGTCATTTATCAAGTCACAAATACGGCAATTGATATCAAATAGTCTGTTTCTATGTATGTTAAGCGTTTTTTTTTGTTGCAATTTACTGTTTCTGTTCCTCCGTTGTTTTCCTCTTATAGTTGGTGTGTTTCTTTCGGTCGCTTAATCAATTTATGAATATTCATGTATTTAACAGTGGTATACAACTGTTGCCTTCATTCATGACGTCAATTGTATTTAATCCTACATTGGAGAAAAAATTTATTAGTGTTCGAGACACAATTTATCGCGACATACTTCGTAATGTATTGTAATGGTACTATAGATAGCAAAGTTAATTTTGACAGGTTCGTTAATCTGTAAACACTGACTGAGGTAAACAGGGTTTTCCTCATAAAATACGCATTTATGAGCTTAGTATGTTAATTCCGACTTGATGCTAAGTGTTTGATAGGCCATAATAAAACACCAATAAAACTCTATAAAAAAGTATTTGAAGCTGTAGTGGAAGCAAGTCTCAAAGTTGTTATTAGGCAAATACAGTTGCTAATTATCTTACGGCATGTTATTTACATTATGCTAGATCAAAGTCCCTTTACGTTTGTAATTGAAATTACATTCCGGTTAAAATGAGTGTAAGTACACAAATGCATTATTTTTTGATACGTTCTTATTATTTTGAATTCCAAACTATTATAAAGCAGCTGAAAAACTATATCTTTCAAAACGCCAATAAATGACTTAATTTGAAGAGTGTTCGTATAAAATAAGGACGTTAACAACGAAATCAAACAGTAACAATACATGGATACATGTTTAAATAGTTTTCAGATACAAGTTGGTGTAGATAGTACAGTGTCATTCTACATTGCTGTTAACCCTATTTGGTTAGATTAGACTGTCCAGCCAATTTCAATTGCCACAATTTAACGCATGCGCAATAATATAAAAGTTACCAATGTTCAGTTACTTACCCTTTGATTTTGCTATAAATACCATTTCAAGGACCAACAGTATTGTTATTGAGACACATAGTCTCATTTCGTCATTGTTAAACCTGCAATAGATATGTTATATTGTTATTATACTTATCATAACACACATAACGTATTTGACGCTATTTTTTGTTATCTGATTTAAGGGAGTTCGCTTATCAGTTTCAAAGTAATTAACTTTTAAAAACACTAGTTTATATATATATATATATAGGGGATTAATAAAGGAATCCAAAGAGCAAAAAAATATATATAGGTCACCGTGCTTGTTTTCGAGATATTAGCCTTTGAAATTTAGGCAGGAAAATATTCCCTCTTGACTTTTCATAGCTTTATCGTTGACAAGTTAAAGTTCTCTAAAACTGTTAAAAAGTAATGAAATTTTATGAGACTTTAACAGATGGCTTATCAATATACATGTAAAAGATTTACAAAAAAAATGGGGGTCACCGGGCAAATTTTTTCAAGGCAATCAAATGGATAAAACCAGAGGATCCCGCAAATCTGACAAAAATTCTAAATCATGACAAGCCAGCTTCTTTAAACCTAATTTCTTTTTAGAATTCAGACTATTTGTTTGTTATTTTCAGTTGCTTAACTTCAGTGCTAAGCATCATATTTTTATGTCATTAGTTTCATTTTTAGATTTGTCATTTGAAACAAATGTTAATGTCATCAAGTTCATGGGTAGTAATGATAATGTCTAAAAATTATTGAAGAAAACATAGCGTTTATTTCTTAGTTAAATGGCCTATCTTCTAGATCTGAAATCTCGTCGAACAACTTATTTCCTAACATCCGTCTTAACAGGTGATCTCCTGAAACCAAGAACAATTACCCACAACAATGACATCATGGTCATGGATACGTTATTTCATGAAAACCAAGAACAATCAAAAACACCAATGCATTCAAAATCATTGTCAAGTAGTCATGAAAGTATCCAGTAATAAGCAAAAGTGTGTAACGTTATAAATGAAGTTCTTGTCGGAGAAGGACATGAAGAAGATATTATTTCAAGGAAGATATATGTAAAATATATTACAAAATTTTACCACACTGTTTACATTTTCGATATAGTTGCAGTTTTGGATTCCTGTCTAGATATGTAGTGCTAAGTGTGGAAAGAAACGATATCTACCCACATGTTATACACATGGTTTGAAACAATTTGATTTCATTCACTTTCGATCAACAAACTAAATACATCACTGCTTAATTCGTTTATTAGAAACACCATAAAGAGTTACCAGAGTATTTGATACGCTGATCCTTAAATCAGTTCATTGTATAAACTCAGTACCTAAACTTTCTGAATTAAACCACAACAAAACAATATTAATGCAACAAACTGAATATTTTTAAATCTATTTATTTAAAAAAACAGTATTGTTTTTGACTCACATTTAATTGCTTCTAAAAATTAGTGGTTAATACTGATGACGTTTCATGAATAAAATCGTGAAAGAAATAAAATACACCACGCTTAATATCATATTGAACGTTTCTCATCATGAACACTGATAGTATTCAAAGGTCCCTCATATAGCTGTTGCAAGGGTTCTTTAACGTGGCACGAGACTTTCAGATTGTATATGTCTGCAAGGTTTTTGTCTTTATCTCACTTTATCAAGAACATTATTTTTGGAACGGAAGAAGTACAGGTGACCTTATCTCTAACCCTAGAGACCCTTCAGAATATAATTGTGTACATTGAACAGACCAAATACCGTGAGCGTAATGACAATCACCTACAGGTCAACGAATGGTCTTCGACACTTATTATTGTTGATTAACATTACGAACAAGAACAAATATAACACCAACAAATGAGACACGTTCTGAGAAAATTATCGATTGGGACATACGGGTCAAATTGTTCCTATGTTTATCTATCGTGGACATGAAAAAAACAGGTTACTTAAGAATCGGTTCCTGTATATAACATGGTTTCCAGAATCTAGCAAGTGTTCATATATGGCGCTCTTCAAATGTGGGATATGTCATTCAAAGCGTTTTAGAGAAGAGAATAATTGGAACATAATTTCTAACTATATTTCGACATGTCAAGCACAACATATGAGTTTTATCTTGACGAAATGTCCGTCTGGCGTCCAAATTAGTCATCCTTGTAAATTTGACAAGTTTTAACCGAACATTTAAGGTATTCCAAAGAAGGAGAAATGCAAATTTGTTTTATTTGTCTCGCTCTCGAAAACGAACCAGGATGTTATCTAAAGAACTTCCCAACTTGCCTTAGCGAACTGTGGAGAAAACTTGACTAGCAAGCACTAAACATCAATCTTGTGTATTTATTGTTTGTCACCTATAATTGTCTTCTATGTTTCATAAAGCTGCCCCATAGATTTTATCAATTGTATAGGATTGACCAGATTACCAAAATACGTCAATTTATACACTTTCTTACTAAGGCTCATATGAAGGAATCGGTACATCAAACAAGGAAAGAACCAAACAAAAAATACATTCAGGAAAGTAGCTGCTCATTGTCTGCAATATAGACAACAGTAGTATACCGTTGTTAAACATGCGGTGACATAGTTTTTTTATATATAAATCCGTGTTGAAGGCCTTACTGTGACTCGATATCGCCATCTGAATATTTTCAATCCGTAGTCATAAAAGTACTCAATTGACACTATTTGAACATAATTTAGTTTAACTATTTATTTTCTATTAACTAATTATGTTATTTAATTTTGATAAACAATAACTATATGATATGAGCCAGTCCATGCGAAAAGGTACAAAAAGTCATTTTGGTAAACTTTACAGGACACGTTATCAAAGTTTGTTATAGTATTTTTGAAAAACGATTTTATCCGAAAAAAAATTACATTAATGTAAACATTCATAAGATTGTCAATTCTATCCCGAATTTGTCAACTAAAACCGAAAAAGACGTAGAAATATCTGCATTTTTGGTATTTGAGCAAGTGTAAAATCATTTGTTCCCCGGACTAATGCTATACCGACCAGAAACTACAAAAAATTATGACACTACAGAGACAAAAGTCAATAATTTCCGTCAGTTCTACAGGTTTAAAGAAAGAAAGACAACATTAAAACATGAGGGAAAATGCAAAAACTATGACATCTTGTGTTTTAGAAATTGAAATTGAAGTTAAGTTAAGATATTTAATATTATATAAATCAACCTTAGTTGCACGGGATTCGAACCATTGCCCGGTTTGATTGCATTGATATCCGCATCGTAAGCGAGAGCCTTATCCCCACTGCTACCAGGTTTAACGTTATCAATTGGCAAATCAAGCCATTTAAACTGTACTTTGAAAATGATTGAAATATATGAAATAATTCACTAAAAATCTTGATAAAACTAGGGGGGGGGGGGGTCTCAACACTCGCAGGTGCGTGTAGCTCACAGCTTGATGATATGAGGGAAAGTAAATGTGTTTTATAAATCACAAGTCCACTACCAATAATTATGCACACTTTTTAGAATTTCGTAAATTTTTCGTTTTTGTACCTTTTCGCATGGACTGGCTCAATTATAGGTGATATCGGCGAAAGTACCAAGCAAAGCCTATGTATAGTAAAAGAGTGATTTCGCCCTAACTTTTTAAAAAATCAACATATTTTAGATGTGTTTTTTGCAAACTAGATGTTTTGAGAGATGCCGAATCCATTTGAAACTTCAAATCGTTGCTAAAATATTTGGAATATGGACTTTTTGCTGATTGGTGTACGGTTGCTAAGGGGAAAATTTTAGTTGCTAGGGATAATTATATGTCAATATTTGCATTAAATTATAACGTTAGATATGAAGTATTATAAGTATTTCGATATTTCATTGCTTTTTGGCAATTTCGATTTTTTTGTTTTTTTGTGATTTTGAAAATGATATGAGCCAGTCCATGCGAAAAGGTACAAAAAGTCATTTTGGTAAACTTTACAGGACACGTGACGTTATCAAAGTTTGTTATAGTATTTTTGAAAAACGATTTTATCCGAAAAAAAATTACATTAATGTAAACATTCATAAGATTGTCAATTCTATCCCGAATTTGTCAACTAAAACCGAAAAAGACGTAGAAATATCTGCATTTTTGGTATTTGAGCAAGTGTAAAATCATTTGTTCCCCGGACTAATGCTATACCGACCAGAAACTACAAAAAATTATGACACTACAGAGACAAAAGTCAATAATTTCCGTCAGTTCTACAGGTTTAAAGAAAGAAAGACAACATTAAAACATGAGGGAAAATGCAAAAACTATGACATCTTGTGTTTTAAAAATTGAAATTGAAGTTAAGTTAAGATATTTAATATTATATAAATCAACCTTAGTTGCACGGGATTCGAACCATTGCCCGGTTTGATTGCTTTGATATCCGCATCGTAAGCGAGAGCCTTATCCCCACTGCTACCAGGTTTAACGTTATCAATTGGCAAATCAAGCCATTTAAACTGTACTTTGAAAATGATTGAAATATATGAAATAATTCACTAAAAATCTTGATAAAACTAGGGGGGGGGGTCTCAACACTCGCAGGTGCGTGTAGCTCACAGCTTGATGATATGAGGGAAAGTAAATGTGTTTTATAAATCACAAGTCCACTACCAATAATTATGCACACTTTTTAGAATTTCGTAAATTTTTCGTTTTTGTACCTTTTCGCATGGACTGGCTCATATAAAACTGAAAAGTAAACTATGTCAAATATTTAACACTTCTAAACGTTTGTTAATCATTGCATCAGCACAAAACAGGCTTGATTCTTTTTACATCTATACTGTAGAAACTATTGCCTTTTATGATTTTACAATGCGTTTGATTGAATCATTAGTTCTTATAATGTATTTAAACAATGTACTATTCAAGCGAACGTGAAATTATTTTCAAGAAAGCACCGAGGAGAGAAATACATCTACTTATTAAAAATGATGAAATAGTTTTTGTGAGAACTGCAGTTCCAATAATGCAATACTATCAGCATATTGCTTTTGTAGTATTACCTGTAACTCGTCAATAATTCTTAGTGATGACAAAATTCGACATTACATAAAAGATTGAATGCCTCGTGAAATAAATATATTATGAAATAATATAAATTTAATACGAGAGAAATAACAGAGAAATAAATCGAAAATATATTTTTTTGGAAAGAAAGTTAAAAGGTTCAATTGTATTGAAACTGTCTTAATTATCAACACATCTTGTCGTTTTTCTTGTTTAGTTTTTGTACCCATTTAGTCTTTAATATACCAACCGCTCTAATGATTGCACAATGGAATTATTTTTCCATTGGCAACCAAAGTAGCATGTTTAGAAAAACAGACTTGAGGATTTTATTAAATGAACGAAACTTCCTCGAATTTATTAAAATCAGGATTATCCATACTCTAAATTATGGGAATATTTCAAAATGGCTGCGCTCAGGTTTTCATCAATTTTTAGCATAAACCAGTTTATAATTTTGTTCAATTTGATTATACGATTTAGATCTACAATATTAATAGTTTATGTTTATGTATTTTGAAATTTGAATACCAATTATCATTGGTGAAGTCATTAATATACCAAGAGTATGTATGATGTTCACTTCATACTTTTCGTTACAAACAATACTGATAGTAAATGTTTTTGAAGCTGTTTTACAGAAATACATAAATATGACAGATAAACAGCATTTCACCATCAAAGATAAGACTTATCCTACCAAAGAGGAAATTGCAAGCATGTACATTGGAAGCTCTAAGATTCCATGAAACCAACCCGAAACGGAAAATGGGTTCATGTGCTTTTAAACACCAATCAACTAAAGATGATTCCCACCAAAAATGGGTATTGAACTTATGGGATTTGGAAGTGTTAGCCGTTCCTGATCTCCTACTCGCAAACAAAAGAAACATCTCTAAAACGTCCACTTAATTTATGTAAATATATTCTGTTACGTATTCAGTTCAATCTTATTTTGAGTTGTTTGGCAATTTACAGCACTTTTATTGACTTTATGCAACGGTATGTAAAACAACTTATCAAACAATACGTACAGCGTTTTAAAATTACAAATAAATAGATATTTGAATACTGTGCTTTCTATTTGTGGGATAAAAGTAATTAAAATCTACAAACATACACAATGGTGCGTGTACAGTGTTGGACATACTAATGAATATCAAATATTTAAGCTTTAAAAAAGATAAAAGAGTTTTATCAAAGTTGTCTTAATAAAAACTGATCATTTGTGTGACCTAATATCCGGATTTGTTTAAGTTGATCTTTAATTATTGTTTCGTGATTACATGAATGTTCAGTTCTTTGTTTCTGTGTACTCTTACTTTTTCCATTAATTGTAAAATTGAAAAAAGAAGGTTAGGTAAATTGCAATTAATTGTCTTTGAATTCCAAAGCAACTTTGAACTTTTCAAAGATCATAAAAGAAAATAAACTAACTGAATTACCACGACGTTTAGTTAACATTCGTGTTGGCACATCGGAAAATGATAATATAAAATCAGACCAAGGTTTGTGAAACATAAAACATTAACAATAGTTTTTTACTGTATGTACATGGTAAGCAAATTAATAAAAGACAAATATTTGAACCAGTTTACTAATAAAATTTATAATGAATTACGTAATCAATACTAGAAAAAGAAGGAAGTGCAACAAAAATAGCTATTTACTAGTTCAATTCTTGTAACAAAGCCAAGATGTTGATATAATTGGAATTGTCGAGTCAATAAGTTACGTATACAATACGAAGCATTAAGACCGTATATAAAACATCTGTAATTTAATGTTTATTGGAATATTTAAGTAAAAGAAAGAGGGACGAAAGATACCAAAGGGACAGTCAAACTCATAAATCTAAAACAAACTGACAACGCCATGGCTAAAAATGAAAAAGACAAACAGAAAAACAGTAGTACACATGACACAACATAGAAAACTAAAGAATAAACAACACGAACCCCACCAAAAACTAGGGGTGATCTCAGGTGCTCCGGAAGGGTAAGCAGATCCTGCTCCACATGTGGCACCCGTCGTGTTGCTTATGTGATTACAAATCCGGTAAATAGTCTAATTCGGTAGGTCACATTCATGAAAGGGAAGGAGATTGTAGTTACGACGTAAGGAACATATCCGATATCATTTGTGAAACGGTTATTCCATAACGGTCAACCAACTCGTGATGGCGTCCGTAAAATTTACGAAGAGATGATTTCAACTATTTTAAAAGTGACACTAATAATGGCAATCAAAACAATGAAATACCAAACCTGTATGAAAAATAAATGTCACAAAGTTTACAAAACGTAGACGGTAAGGAACAAAGCTACGGAACTGTATTTGGGGTTTAATTAATTAAGCCGTGCTAATTGAAGCAATAACTATAGGTTATAAAGTACATTACATACATTATATATTTAGACATTTATACCATCGTCGGCTCGTAGACAGTCCAGCTACAAAAATTTGATCTCCTAATCTAATAATATACAGGCTGAAAAAAGTAAAATCACAAAAATACTGAACTCAGAGGAAAATCAATTTGGAAAGTATAATCACATGGCAAAATCAAATAACAAAACGCATAAAAAACGAATGGACAAGAACTGTCATATTCCTGACTTGGTACAGGCATTTTCAAATGTAGAAAATTGTCTATTAAACCTGGTTTTATAGCGGTAAACCTCTCACTTTCATGACAGTCTCATCAAATTCCGTTATATTTACATTGATGCATTAACTAAACAGACACAATAAATAAAATAGTCAAAATATGTGTACATCAGTCATCATCGTATAACAATTTTAAAAGGAACAATTTAAAAGAACACAAAAACATCTATCTACAAACACATTCATTGATTAGTGTGTCTGACGTCAGAAAATTTTATACGTCACATATATTTGTCGTTCAATGTGCATACAAACAATTTTAAAATTTACATAGGCAATGTTAGCATATAGGGTTAAAAAATCAAAAGTTTGTAAGAATAAATTTCAGAAATAGACCGAGATTGAAAATAGTCCAAATGTTATATATATAGAATTTATAAGAATCCACAAATAGTTAATTCCACTACGCGATTGAATGATTTTGATGTTTATGGTTCAACGTATTTTGTAATTCATAATATTACAAAATACGTTGAAGATGTGGTGTGAGTGCCAATGAGACAACTCTCCATTCAAATAACAATTAATAAAAGTAAAACATTATAGGTCAATGTACGGCCTTCAACACGGAGCCTTGGCTCACACCGAACAAGAAGCTATAAAGGGTCCCAAAAATTGCTAGTGTAAAACAATTCAAACGGGAAAACTAACGGTCTAATATTTGTTTTTGTTTTTTCTATAGCTCCAAAATTTCTACTCGTATTTAAGCAGCACTTACTATTGATCTTATTTAGACATAACTTACCAAATTCTCATTGTGATAATTTTCTGTAGATCTTTTTCTTTTCTCATTGCGTTGTCAGTTTATTTTCAATTTATGAGTTTGAATGTCCCTCTGGTTAAATAAAAAGATACTATCGCTTTCAATAACTGAAAACATATACTGGATTCAAAACAAAAAATGGTTATTTAAAATAGGATTTTTTTGTCCCTTGTAGTTGCCATCCGCACTTTATTTTAGTGTGTACGTTACTGATTTACTAATTGATTGATTGTTTTTCGGCATTATTTTTTATTGATGGAATTCACAGAGAAACCACCGAACTTTGGCATTGAAACTGACAAAACAAATCCTCACCAACTAAGGTTGGAGTCGTGCAGGGTACGGACATACAACCTTCGTGTTGGTAGGCTGGTGAATTAGCAGTTAACTATGTAGACAACTCGCCACTGATGCCCCTAGATACGTTGAAAAACTCGTTTAGATTATTGTTTTACTGTTTCAAAATTATTCTATCAGAATTGTGTGCTTTGTTAATTTGATTTCTTTTAAATCTTTAAAGTCATATGAAACCTCAAATTAAAAAAAAAATGTGCATATGTTTTTTATAACTAAATGGATAGTTTTCATTATACAACTTATGTTCATATACTTTTTTCTGGGGAAAATTCTTGAATTTGTCCACATTTAGAAGAAGTTTGCTTATTTTTAATTCGCCGACATATTTTCCGTATGCACAGTGACCTGAGCGTGACCCTCCTTGTAAAAATCCGGTGATCGCAATACGCATGGATCTGTCATTAAAATAACAATAATCCGATTATACATGTTAAACACATGCTCAATACCCATGCTTTTTGTTATTTGTTTACTATAAGGTGACAATCGGTAAACTTCGGCTTCAAAACACGGCATTTAATGAGCTGCCATATTTGTTAAATCATAACAGACAGAGAGAAAAAAAATTGACGATTATACGATGCATTTGCGTAAAAAAGGATAAAATCGTGCACAGAGGACTAGGTTTATGATATATACATGCATTGGCTCAAAAATTGGATAAACATTATTTTCACCACTCACTCGTTTCTTATGACTTTAACTAATATGTTATTTACAAAGTATTATTGCAATAAATAATTGATATGGAACGAAAACAAATACATTTAAAAAAATACAAAAAAAACTCTTATACGTTTATTAATCGTTGAATGGAAACATTGTATCCACCCAAGCATTAAGAATGAATAGTTTATCTTGATCTACTGTAAAATTTATCACCTTAATTTGATGTTTTTCCACTGTATTTGATTGATGTATTTGTTCTTTAATGTTTTTATACAATGTATTCCAAAAGTAACGAGAACTTTAATGTATAAAGTCAATTCATTTTTAGTTGACAACGAAGAGAAACTTTTTGGATAATTTCAACCAGAAATAATAAAGAGATGATAATTTTAAGAAATTAAAACAATTCTGAACTCATAATGCAGTTCTTGCATCATTGTTCTGTCTATATTTAATTGAATGTAATTCATTAATAATTCTTAGTCATGATACAATTTAACATTATATATTAGATACAATTAAAGCGTGCATGCAATTAATGTTTGAAAAAAAGCATAACTTACAATGTAGAAATAAATCAATTTCAACACTTAATGGGACAATAAACTAGAGGCTCTCAAGAGCCTGTGTCGCTCACCTTGGTCTATGTGCATATTAACAATGGACACAGATAAATTCATGACAAAATGGTGTTTTTGGTGATGGTAATGTGTTTGTAGATCTTTCTTTACTGAACATTGTTGTTGCTACAATTATCTCTATCTATAATGAACTTGGCCCAGTAATTACAGTGGAAAACATTTCCTAAAAATTTACAAAAATTAACAAAAATTTATGAAAATTGTTAACAATTGACTATCAAGGGCAATAACTCCTTAAGGGGTCAATTGACAATTTTGGTCATGTTGACTTATTTGTAGATCTTATCAGTGATATTGTTTGCCTTATATTAGTGGAGAATAAAGGCTTTTTCCCCTGGAGAAGAATCCCAATTTGAAAAAAAATGGCTTAAAATTATTCCCAAAAAGACAACTGTTTTCCCAATCAGTGCAGTCTCAGTAGTAATTGTGCATGAATACAAACTGAAAAACACTCATTTATACATTTTTCATGCCTAAAATGACTATATGTTCAGATTTGAGGGTCTATTTATGTATCATTACTGACAAAAAGGGGTCTTATTTCAAAGCAGGGTTTGACTCTTGAAAGGGGGTCTGTAAATTGAAGTTTCAGTCAAATTCATGGTTTATTCTAAATTTCCCAATTTGATGAAAATTACGCATATTTTCCCAATAAAAAAGGGTAGAGGTAGTTTTGAAAAAAGCAAACAATATCACTGTTTATTTTGCTGAACATTATTGCTGTTTACAGTTTATCTCTATCTATAATAATATTAAAGATAATAACCAAAATCTGACAATTTTCCTTAAAATTACTAATTCAGGGGCAGCAACCAAACAACAGGTTGTCCGATTCATCTGAAAATTTCAGGGCAGATAGAAATTGATCTGATATACAATTTTATTCAGTCAGATTTGCTCTAAATGCTTTGGTTTCAGAGATATAAGCCAAAATCTACATTCACCCCCTATGTTCTATTTTTAGCCATGGCGGCCATCTTGGTTGGTTGGCCAGGTCAGACCACAAATTTTTTAAACTAGATACCCCAATAATGATTGTGGCCAAGTTTGGTTAAAATTGGCCCAATAGTTTCAGAGGAGAAGATTTTTGTAAAAGATTACAAAAATTTACGAAAAATTGGTCAAAATTGACTATAAAGGGCAATAACTCCTTTAGGGGTCAACTGATAATTTTGGTCATGTTGACTTCTCTGTAGATCATACTTTGCTGAACATTATTGCTGTTTACAGTTTATCTCTTTCTATAATAATATTCAAGATAATAACCAAAATCTGCAAAATTTCCTTCTAATTACTTATTTCGGGGCAGCAACCCAACAACCGGTTGTCCGATTCATTTGAAAATTTCAGGACAGATAGATTTTCACTTTATGAACAATTTTACCCATGCCAGATTTGCTCTAAATGCTTTGGTTTCACAGATATAAGCTAAAATCTAGATTTCACCCCTATGTTCTATTTTTAGCCATGGCGGCCATCTTGGCTGGATGGCCGGGTCACGCCACACATTTTTTAAACTAAATACCCCAAAGATGATTGTGGCCAAGTTTGGATTAATTTGGCCCAGTAGTTTCAGAGGAGAAGATTTTTGTAATAGATTACTAAGATTTACAAAAATGGTTAAAAATTGACTATAAAGGGCAATAACTCCTAAAGGGGTCAATTGACCATTTCGGTCAAGTTGACTTATTTGTAAATCTTACTTTGCTGAACATTATTGCTATTTACAGTTTATCTCTATCTGTAATAATATTCAAGATAATAGCCCAAAAACGGTAAAATTTCCTTAAAATTGCCAATTCCAGGGCAGCAACCCAACAACGGGTTGTCCGATTCGTCTGAAAATTCCCGGGCAGATAGATCTTGACCTGATTAACAATTTTACCCCATGCCAGATTTGCTCTAAATGCTTTGGTTTCAGAGTTATAAGCCAAAAAAATACATTTTACCCCTATGTTCTATTTTTAGCCATGGCGGCCATCTTGGTTGGTTGGCCAGGTCACGCCACACATTTTTTAAACTAGATACCCCAATAATGATTGTGGCCAAGTTTGGTTTAATTTGGCCCAGTAGTTTCAGAGGAGAAGATTTTTGTAAAAGTTAACGACGACGAACGACGACGACGGACGACGGACGACGGACACCAAGTGATGAGAAAAGCTCACTTGGCCTTTTAGGCCAGGTGAGCTAAAAAATGTAATTATAGAGAGAATTTCTAAAATATCAATGTATATCGCTTGTTTTATTATAAGAGCCAAGTTTTGAATGGCAGTCGCTCTCAAGATTAAAAACGCAATTATTTCCCCGCAAGCGCAAAAGTAGCGTTTAGAATATCGGATATTATTATGGATTTGATTTAAAGAATGAAACCCTTCTATCAATAAAAAGTTATCATGATACTATTGTTTAGTAAAAAAAAAATCGCTGTTGCTTTTTCAATAAATATTTACTAATTTCCCATGTCCATCAATTCTGCATTCACAAATACGTCTCGCACACCATAGATATCACTTATTAGAGTGCAAAGAGTGTCAAGTAATACAAAATATCAACTGTATTCCATGACATATCAGGTTTACCCATACAGTCACGAGAAATTTCGAATACATCTTCATAAAATGACTGTGCATATGTTACTCTGTTGTTTATGGTAACCCTAATAGGTTTAGATTGATTCTAAGGTTTATGTATTCGATAATTAATGCTTTATGTTTATATTTATTGACTTAAGCAAAACCTTAAAAGTAAGCAGAAGTGGTATGATGTCCAATACGTCAACTATCCACACGATTTCAAATGTAAGTATAAAAGAAATTGTTAGTCACTGTAACGCCTTCAACAATGAAAATACATTTATAGAATAGTCAGCTCCATGTAAAATAAATCACGATAAGAATCAATTAAAAGGTATCTACTCTGAAGACATTACTCCAGAAGTATGTACTATGTTCACTTTAAATTGTTATAGTTAAACTGTCCGTGTTTAATACAATATAATTTTGGGTGAGGTAAAGGTATTGGTGCATATATGACGGTACAAACAAATCCGTAAGAAGATACATTAATTTTCCCCTTAATTATGGCACCCTCAACGAAGTTGGAGTGACGTATTGTTATTCTACGTTTCTTTTTTTTCTTATTATTATTTTTCTTCCACACATTTTGCCACGGCTTGTTCTCGGAACCCAATGAACCAGTGTTGATGGAACTCTATAATATTGAGCCCCTCTCCCATGTGAAGTTGTACACGAAGCATGAAATGGTTCAAGATGACGACCGTTCTCATGGAAACTGCAAAAATGTGAACAGGGCGAAAGTTTAACATTGAACCTTTGGGAAAATATATAAAAGCTGCATTTTCTTTAAGAATCTTACATAGAGATCCATGAAACTGTCTTGATATGTAACATGGCATGTGATGTGGTGTCTGCTTTTGAAATTTTGGAAATATCTATCGTTACCATAGAAACATAAACAATTTCAAAGATTTCAAAAATGCTCCACACTTTCTGAAAATTTACAGTAATGGTAACTGGCATATGTAGATACGATATTTGACTTTGGAATTTCTAAAATGGCCGCAGTTACTATGGAAATTTCAAAAATTTCAAAAATCTTAAAACTTAATGATTTTTTAAGAAGGGTAGTTGTTTTTTGTAGATGTCCTCTTTGACTTGGAAATTTTCAAAATTGCTGCTGTTATCCTGGCAATTGGGACGAGGGTGCCATCTGTTATTGCTAGCAATTACAAATCTAGTTTAGTCTTATAGGAGATAATGAAGTTATCGACAAAAGACAGATTAAATCATGAAACAAAATAGAAGTTTATCCTAATTTGACATTTGTAACCATGGACACTTCTCTTAGATTTCGACTAAGTTCATGAAAATAGTCAAACCTGATAAAAGAGACCATCTGAATTAAGCAAAAACATGTGTTACAAGACCATTAATTTTATATCCCTCTGTAGTACATTTAATATAATTGACCCTGTACTAAAAGACATCTGTCTTAAGAGACCATTTGTTAGCTCTCCCTTGATAGGTCTCTTAAAACAGATTTCACTGTCTTATAATTATTTTCAGGGTTGACTCCCATTTGTTTGGTTTGTTATGCAACTTATAGTCCTTGATTGACTTTATAAGACTGAATGTACGGCAACTTCCCAAACAATATATACAGCGATTAAACACAACAAATTGCATGACATTAAATTGATGATTTCCTCTAGTTAGAAAAAAGTAATGACAATCTACTAACAAACAAAATGGTGCGTGTAAAATAGTTAAACATTCTAATGAATATCAAATATTTAAGCAATGCCTTTTAGAAAAGTAAAAGAGTTTTATTTTATCTCAATAAAACTGAACGTTCGTGTGACCTTATATCAGGGTTTGTAAAGGTAATGAAACTTTTATCATTGTTCCGTGATAACACGAATGGTTTAGTCATATGTCGCTGTTGTACTCTTAAGAATATATTTTTATACTTGTAATGGTAAAATTGAAACGGGTTTGATACATTGTTTTTAATTAGTTATCAAAGGTACCAGGCTTATAATTTAATATGCCAGACACACGTTTCGTTTTAACTGTCTATGATTTACAAAACATCTTTAACCATTAAAAAAGATCACCAAAGACAATAAAACTACTAAATTACCGCATTTTTTGGTAACATTGGTGTTTATGCATCGCAAAGATGATAACATAAAAATCAGTCCAAGGTTTTAGAACACTCACAAAAGTCTTCAACTGTATTTTCAAAGTAAGCGATATAGTAAAAGGCAAATATTTTTTAACTAATTTACTAATGAAATATTTCATCAACTACGTAACCCATACAAAATTAAGAGATCATAATTTCTAGCTCAATCTGTGCAAAATAAAATAAACGGATGTTGATTATTGTAATGTTTACGTCATTACGTTGTGTATCTAGTGTTAGAATGAACACTACAGCCTAAGGAAGCACAGTTAAGTTATTTAATGTGTATGTCAAGAAATGGTGACATCAATAATGGCAATCACAAAATCATAATCCTAATCCTAATTATCAGACAGGTGTCAAAAGGTTAAAAAAAAGTCATTCGGCGCAACTCGACAGATGATAGTTAGATAAAGGCTAGCAGACTTTGTCGAGTTTGTCGACTGAGAATGATGTATGATATGAGTCCCATGCGAACTGGAAGTATTTCTGAAATCTCATTCATTGGGTAAACTTGAGTTCAAAAGGTTTGAAAAGCATATATATAAAACGTTAAAAGGTTAACACCTAACAAATAGATATAACAGCAATCTACAACGAACAGAGGGGAATCGTACAAAGAAAATGGATGATTTGGAATGAAAACTTTTCTTTAAGCTATTACTTGCAACCGTCGGACATGTCTCTAGAACTATATCTATATTCTTTCAGATTAATTTAATGTTCAGTCTTGACTACCATCCCATTGGTTTGTTTGACAATTCAGAGCACAAGATGTACTTTGTAGAATGACATGTATGGCAGGCAATATGTACAGCGTTTAAACAAAACAAATTGTATGACATTACATTTCTGAATTCCTATTGTTCGAAAGTAATAAGTAATAAAAATCTGCTAATAAATTAATGGTGCGTGTTAAAAAGTTTGACATTCTAATGAATATCAAATATTTATGCTTAAAAAAGTAAAAGAGTTTGATCAAAGTTATCTGAAATTAAACTGGACGTTCGTGTGACTTAATATCCGATTTTATAAAAGTCTTTATATTTTGTGTCGTGATGACATGGTTGCCTTGGTCTTATGTTAATGTTGTACTCTTAAGAATACAACTTTTTCCAGTAATGGTAAAATTGAAAAAAGAAGGTATGGTAAATTGTCATTAATTGCTTTTGAATTCAAAAACAGTTCTAATCTCTTCTAAGCTACTCAAAGAAATATAAAACAACTAAATGCCTCATATTTTAGTTCAGGCTCATGTTGGTGCATCATTCCCATGTAAAAAATGATGACATGAAAAGAGACCAAATAAAGGCAACAATAGTATACCGATGTTCAAAACCAAAGTGCAAGTATCATTATAAATTTACAAATATCTTTAAATGTATTTACATGGAAGGTAAATTATAGAAAGTTACATATTGGACCAGATTAATAAAATTTTTAGTTAATTACGTAATCAATACCACACAAAAAAGAAAAGTGCCCAAGAAAAGTCCCAACCATTACAAAACAAATACACGGATGTTGATGTGATTGGAAAGGTTGTGTAAATAACTGGCGTATTTAGTATGTAGCATTAATATTGCAGCTAAAACATCTGTTTAGATATATAATGTTTTTGGAACATTCGAGTAATAGTGACATCAATAATGGCAATCACGAATATAATCACAATACTGATTATGAGGCAAACATCATAGCGTTGGAAAAAGTGTGTCATTCGGCACACCTTAACACATCTTATTGTGATGAAGGATAGCAGAATCTGCCGAGTAATTGTCGTTTGAGATAGGGTATGATATGATTGCTTTATAAACTGGAAGAGTTTCTGAAAAGATCTGCATCCACGTACGCTCGGGATCGGAAAGCAAATATATAAAACGGTTGATCTATAATTCACAATAATCATAGTTTTAGAGGTAGAAGGTGACAAGGGGATAATCAAAACACTGCAATAGAAACAGTCAACAAAAACTAAAACATTTTTTCTTAAACACAAGAAGTTTACAATACAGTAAAATATATAACAAAAATATACCGAACTCCTAGGAAAAATGGCAAGATTAAATGCTCAAACACAACAAACGAATGAAAAAAAAGGTAATCAACTGTCATATTCCTTACTGGGAACAGGTATTTCCTTATGTTAAAAATTACGAATTTAACCAAGTTTTATAGCTATCTTAAAAAGATACCAGAGGGACATTCATACTCATAAATTGAAGATAAACCGACAACGTCATGACTAAAATAAGAAAAAGATAAACAGACAGAGTGTATGTATCATAAGACATCTACAAATATTTTTAACTATTTTACATAGTAAGCAAAATAATTAGTGGCAAATATGTGAACCAGTTTACCAATAAAATATTTTTATCAATTCCATTATCAATACCAGATAAAGAAAGAAATTCAACAGAAATACCTCATTTACAGTTCAAAACTTGCAACAAAATAAACGGATGTTGATTATTGGAATGTTGTGTATTTAGTGTTAGAACTAACATTGCAGGTAAACCATTTGTTAAGTTATTTAGTGTTTATGGAAACAGTCGACTTTTAAAGGCTTCACAAATGGCAATCAAAACTATAGACTGTTATCATGTTTACTAGACAGATGTCATATTAAGTTAAAAAAAACAATTGCATTCTGCGCACCTCAGCAGATGTAGGTTAGATAAAGGAACGCTCACAGCTGTAATAGTTTCTCAATAATTTCCATATCTATAAACGAACGATTTGAGAAAACAACGATATTAATAATGTGAGTACCAAAGCACTTGTCAACATACTAAAGGATAATATTTCCTCGATTCCTCAACATTGAACTTTAATATTTATCCATAAAAAAATTAATATTTCACAAAATCGATCAAACACATTATGTTTGGATGGGCAAAAGATAATGTTCCTTATATGTAACATCAATTTAAAATCAATTTAGAACCCAAACAATTTACATGGTCGTAAATTACTATCAAAATACCATTTAGTTTATATTTGCTGTCACAAAGCACATCCGATTTTACGCTTTAGTTGCTTAGTATCAGTAAAATTAATTTTTACGTTGAAATCTAAATGCACCGAATTGGCATTAACACTATATAGAGACACATCAGAATTATATAGAGATCTATGTTTTGTATGATTGGTACTAAAGAACTCATATCAGTAATTGTAAATCTGAAAATGAATATGTTTTGCTATTTGGAATTAAGTACGGGAATCAATTAACTATATTTATAAATCACATCAGCAAAAGAAACTGGGTCGATACTACTAATGTATTGACACTGACATGATTTATAATTTTTTTCTTAAAATTCAATGTTTATAAAATTAAGAAATCATGAAAACAACTGCTGTTTAACTCCCTCAGGCAAAGTTGACCTTTAATGAATCTGGTTAAATTGTTTTTGTGTCCTATTGGTTATATGCTACATGCATTGCCCAAGCATTGGAAAATTAGAACTGACTAAACATAAACTTTCACAATATGGAAGTTTATGATATAATTAGATTTGAACCTTTTTTCCTTCAAATATATTAATGATAAGTTAAGGTCATATCCATTCTGGGAAATATAAGGCTAAACTTTTGGTCTTACACAGAAGTTGAATATGTTTGATTCTTCCATTGAACAGTTTGACATCTATCGCGGGACTTTTAATAGCTTACTATAGAGTAATTGGGTTTGCTCCTTACGATTGTTCATATCTTTGTCCTCATGTCTGAATGGATGGAAGTCTCATATGACATAATTCCACATCTTTTTGATAGATAAAAGATATCAAGCCATGATAATAGAATAAACGACCTCATGCAATTGTAATGACATTAATTGTTGAGGAATGACTGATTGATTGAATATTGAAGCTATTCGCTACAGTAACTCAAAAAGGCTTCATGAACACCACTCGAATGGTGTACAAAATGATTATGAAATATGAAGGAGTGGTGCAGGGCATAGATATGAAATGACTACAAGAGTATATATATATATATATATATATATATATATATATATATATATATATATATATATACTCTTGTAGTCATTTCATATATATATGTGGATAACGTATGTGCCAATCTGCCTATGAACCAAGCAGAGGTAAAGCATAACAAACAAACCCCTGTTTACGTTTACATCATTTAAGTTCAGAATGATAATTTTCCTATTCTTGGATTTGGTGGAAATGCACTGGAAGTTAATAATTAAGGGGAACTTACTGTGCAAATTTTCATCATACTAACTAAATGTTTTATCTAGAGATGTCTCGAATTACCAGACATGCAGAATAGAAAGAGCTACCATTTCTACCATTAAAATAGTATTATAAGGTCGTATCCCGAATAGTATGGTTAGGTCGGTGGGTTTTTCTGTTATGTTATATAATATGAATATATATAGACTCTGTATCCAAACTTTGTGGACACCACTTAAAGGTTGGGAAAATAATCATCAGAAAGAGCAATGAGGTTCTTTGCTGAATGATAGTAGAAATCCGGATGTTACGGGAAATTTTAATACAGATCTAGATCAAAAGTGATATTTGTAAATTTTGTAAAAAGTATGGAACTGTGTTATCTTCCAGTGAAAGCATGGTCAATCGTCTTCTGTTTCATCAAAAGCGTGCGCAGACCTAAAAGATTTACATCCTGATTGTGTAAGAAACATTTGCTATCAATGATCAAAACATGAAATATAACTCGCTTTGTGAATTTTTTTGATAAGATAGAAACAACAAATGGAAAGTCATGGTGCAAATACCGGTATAAATATGTGTCCTTGAAATTCTTTTGCATCTTAAAGAATTAATGTAGCATATTCCGTGATTGTTTATCTGTACAAGGTAAAGCAATTGTTGTGGACAAACAAAAAAGTATATAACGTCTTAGAAATAGAATAGAAATTGATTGCATATGATTTTGGTAATTCTAGACTTTGTTCATCTTAAAGTACGACATTGCTATTTAACCGATGTTTGATTCAAGGTAAGCAGAGTTAGCAAGAGCCGTAGCATTTTCCTCGTTAAGAGCTTATGAATTTATGATCTGTATGATCTGTCTGGTGTATTAAATATAAGCCTGGTACCTTTGATAACTATTTACAAACAACTTCTTACTGAACTACGAACAACACCGAGAGTAACTTCTCGAGCACGTCGGTTATGCCCGATATTTGATTTTTTTGTGAGTTATTTTTTTTTTTTTTTGTCTTTCTTCTTTCAATTTGATGGTTGTCTAGCGGTTATTTTTTTATTTATTTATTACCGCTTAGTTCCTTCTCCATCGTTTTAAAGTAGCAACCAAAGAAATATGTACCATTATAGGCTTAGGGTTACGTCAACGTATACAATTAAAAAAATGACAGAAGAATGGACAGAATTTGATGCTGAATGTTATAGAGAATCTCTGAGGTTTTTATCGTTTTTTGTTTATTTGTTGTAACATCTTCAACTTTTCTATTACATAAGTCATTATTTGTGTTAAAGAAAACAATATAAAGATAGAACACATAAAGCACAGAAAGAAGTGGTAGGGTTTCTATAAACATGTAGTTCTATCATATTGATATACATTTAGTACATATTAGGTACAATGTATCGAATACATGATTTTTTACAGATAAAACCAATACATAGGACCTTTCTATCGCAGTAAAAGTATATTTTTCAAAAAGCAAACATGCTCGTATGGCACTGCTCAATCAGATTCAACATTGGAAAATAAAATACAGAAAAAGAAAAACAGTAACTGTTACATTGACACACCCAAAGGTGAGAAAAGTTAAATTTTTAACACATACGTTGTCACCAAATCATAAATAAATGTAAATGGAGACCAGCTATAGAAGCAACTTATGAGGAATATGAATCATATTCTGGACAGTGTGTAGTAGTGCTTATTTCAGTAAACAAGTTGAACTTAGATTTTAGATTTTATACTATTATTATAAATATATGTATTTTTTTTAATTGTTGAAACAATTGCTTATGGTTCTTTCTTAGAAAAACTTTCTTACCTTTGAACAATGGTGCTCACTATTTATAAAAACATTCGTATATTCCAAAATTAAACTAACGAGATTTATTGTTAAAATTTAGTTCCACAAGTTCTATCAATTCTCCTTTTTTAACGTCAAAACAATGCTTTTTAAATCCAAAGTTGTAGAAAAATCTATTGGAGTCTTAGGATCATGAACTACTGTAACCTCGGATCACTCGGAATGTATCGATAAAAATCTCCGTTACCATAATAACGAAAGAATATCCAAAGATGCGAGATTTTTGGCGATAACGAGACTTCCGTGGTCCAATGCAACCGAAGGTCATTACTCCAATTGAACATTAGATTGTTTCTTCATAGCCTTCAATAAAGACTGCATTTCATCTACCTTAATTGTATTGATTAAAAGATTGTCTCCATTATAATCAGGTGAAAAGTTTTCTAGCAGGGCAATTTCCTGATTCGTGTAAAGTAATCGAATATTTCAATGTAATTACCACGTACAGCAAATACTTTTTAAACAACAAAACAGTAAGCAGGGCAACATCAAAAGTGTCATCTTTTCTGGAATTTGTGTTTCTATTTGTATTGTGTATATATTATTTGAAAGTAATAGATGCATAGGCGGATCCAGGGGGGGGGAGGGGCCTGGGAGGCCCGGGCCCCCCCTTTCGTGGGAAAAATTTGGTTGATTATATAGGGAATCTTTAAAGCATGACTGGAGCGGGCCCCCTCTTAGGTCAGTCAGCGGAACCCCCCTTAGGAAAAGTTCTGGATGCGTCACTGAGATGTAGGAGGAAATATTCGTAAACAATACTTAGATATAAAAAATAAAAACTCATGTCAAAGAAATACAAACAAACCTATGGCTCATAAAATAGACACTTCAATTTAGAAATGTCACTTGCTATGTTGAATGTGATGATAACATAAACATATTTGACCTAAATTGGCCAATTTGGACAAAAGTCCTCCAAAGGTAGAACATGTATCTCGTAATAAAATATACCTTTTAGATAAGAAACGTACGGCCGTCAACGATAAAAAAATCATTTCTTTAAAGACGACTTTAAAAGATCACTCTTTGATAAATGGGAAATAATTCAAACAAAAGAACTACATTTTTGAAACAGCCAAATTTATAACAAAACAATTTACAAAAACTATACTAGTATACATATCAGTGCAGACAAAAGTGAACTGTTTTACATACAAGTGCATGTTCAGTGCAAGGACATGTTGACTAGTATATCTTATATATTTCATCTTATAATCTTATATGTATATGTACGACACATGTTCATTTAGACTCTAGTACAAATAATTGTACACATATGCAGTACATGCACATGTAGATTAGAATACATATATGCACAGCATATGTACATTTAGGCTAGTACATACAAATGTATGGTACAGACACACGCACACTAGAGTGTACACGACTGAGTGTATATATGGTAAAGGTACATGTAATCTACTAACTAATTTTAGATCTCTGGTGGTGAGTTCTCTCATTGTCAATTATACCCCATCTATATAGTATATACATTTTTACGGTAGTGGCAAATAGGTGCCTTTATACACGTACATGTATGTCTTCGTCGTGATATTTGTATATCGACAAATGTAACATCCCATGCAACATACTGGTATCTGAGCAAGCTTGTTACAGCCATAAAGGACAGGAAATCAGTCTTGGAAACTACACATTATTTATCAATGACCTCATGTCAAACACCAAAAATATAACTTTTTGAGACTGCATATCTTGAGATGTTAAAAGTTTCGCCCTATGTTCGCCATTTGTTTAGAGATTATGATTGCGGAATAGCATATTGAATATACCAAAAACATACTTTAATCACTCACATTTTCTAAATTGTGTTTACACAAGCGAAATTATACCTTTGTTAACAAAACAATGTGTGCATATTGATATTTAATTTCAGTTAAAAGTTACATTGGTTCATTAAACAAATTGAAAGTACAAAAACTAAATGCATTTAAATGGATGATAATAATGAAAGAAAATGATTAACGACCCTCAATGCAAACTATAATGGTTGAAGTGCAGTGATATCAACAAATACGAATTCTATTAAAGTTCAATTTGCGAACTGTGTTTGTTTGATTTTATTTTTGTATCGAACTGAGCGTAATGAGTATGCTCGGTTTAATTTTTGTAAACAAATTAAAAAAATAATTTATGATTAGATATCATCACGAAATGCAACGAACAAAAGGCCCTAAGAGAACATATTATCTTCATCATCTTGATAAATTTCTTTGAGTCAACTTTTTTTTATCTTGATCTGTGGATTTACAAAGGTATGAAGGAACGTATACAAACAATAAAATTGTTCTGCAAAAAAACAATTAAATAATATAGACTGATTGATTGATTTGTGTTAATCACCACTCTCAGCACTATCGGTTATATTGTGGTGTTCAGTCCTTATTTGTGCACGGTGAACCAGTGGCGGATCCAGAGGGGGGCGTAGAGGGCGTACGCCCCCCCCCCCCCCTTTTTGCTCGGACTTTTTTTTTTTTTTTTTTTGGTAAAATGATTAATCAGACGTTGCCATTTCCCGTGTACCTTAGTACGCTAGTAATTAATTTTTATGCGACAATTCTTTACTTAGAAAGATATATTTTGCTGAAATTTACTGATTATCAACGTCATCTGATTCGCTACGGTGGAGTTGACCAGTGCGTCGTTCTGTCAAATTACAGTAACACAATGCTTTAGCCTTATGCTGAGTGAGGATGACAATCATGACACCTTCATAGCAACAAAATATTGACTTCTATTTCACTATACCACCAAACAGAAAGTAATACTCTATAGACTCTCACTCCACAGCAAAGGAGTCATCTAACTACGAAAAAACCCAAACGCCCCAGCCTATTTTAAAATAACATAGCTGAATAATGATCCCTAGGGCAGTCATTTTAAGCTCTAGATAGATTTAAAGTCGTAAGTACGAACCAATGGATTTAAGGAGACAGTCTTAGATATTTGAGAGAAAAAAAATTGACTCTTATTTTTGCCGTAATGTCTGTTTCGCCGAACTGATATATGGAATACTTTTTTCAATACCAGACTGCAACCTGCCTGCTGGGTGTGGCCTTCATGAAAAATTCTGGCCGTATCTGGATTGAAAACAAAAATCTTGTCCACCTTTTTGCTATTAGAAATGAATATTTCCAACAGAATTGTATGGCATTAAATGAACATGCTGAATAAAACGGGCATATTTTTTTGTGGCAGGGGTTTTAATGCCTGACCGGAATGTTCTTATATGATAGACTAAAAATAGGGAGAATACAGCATCGAAAATGTCCAACCCTATAAACACCTTTACAGCAACTACAAAATATGCCCCACGCCAGGAACGGTTTTTAAAAAAAGTGCATATTACTTTATTTTATGTTTTTAGCTCAAAAAAGGGCCCGAAAAAAATTTCGCCCCCCCCTTTTCAAAATCCTGGATCCGCCCCTGTGAACAACCGACCTTCGACAGAAACACTGACAATGATTGGCAATTGGGTTTTGAGTCGAGCACACCTGCCACGTGAGGGCATAACTATGTTGATTAATTGGCCTTTAACGCCATTTTCAACACTATTGTGCTACTTCGTGCCGGTCATTTTTGATTGGAGGAGGCAGCCATAACGCATATAGAGAAGTACCGACCTTTGGCAGGAAAAAAAAAAGAGTCCTTGCTAATTAAGATTGTAGTCGAGCTCACCTGGCGCGTGCGGGACTCCGTTTGCATCTGCATCTGTAACGTACAGTACATCAATGAATGATATTGCCATAGTCCATTAAATCTGGATACTGGTAGTATAAAGTACGGAAATGTGAATAGAATTATTAAAGTGTCATGCATGATATTATACAGGCATAGCTTTCTCTCAGATATTGGTTTAAAAATAAACTAAAATGTAATAAAAAAAAACCATACATAACAGTTACTGTTACTGGTCTTTTACGATATTCTCAATACTCAGTTTTCATTAACTATTAATTGACCATGATTGTCGATTTCAAGATATTAATGTATTGATTTATGTTATTAATTACTCTTATGACTAGTCTAAACCGGATATAATACTGTGAAATCAACACTCAATCAATGTAAATTAGATAGGATGAAACAACCAATAATTTCATTTCAAAAACGTAAACAAATTTTATAAGACTATCAAGTATAATCAAATTAATTAAAAAGCGATTTTACTGCATTATCCAAATAGAATATAATACTTCTTGTATTTACTTTGTTTTTGTTGTCATAATAAAGGCTGAGATTTCAGTGTTGTCAAGTTCGAGCTGGATTTCTCTCAAGTTGAGTCTTTTAATCAAGATGAATATACGGTATACATAATTCATAAGAATGTCAACACATTGAACATTACAAAAGGTATAAATCTATCCCTGTGTGATTTCAACATCTCATAAAGACAGCTAACAAAAATAGAAATTACTGCCTGCCATCTCATAACATTGTCTCCTTGTGACCATTGTTAGCTTCGCTTCAAATATATTCGACCCGAATATTCGCTGAAGATATTGGGAATAGTATGCAATGTTAAGAGATAGTCCTTATATTTGGCCTAATGCCTAGTTATCTACTGAAGCCGGGTCTGGTTTTGATATCCAATTGACGTGGCTCTGTACTTACACATCCCGTCATTGTGTTATTGTGCTATGGTAAAAAATGTATTGTTTTTTTTTATTTTTGCTTTTGTGATTTGTCCGAATCTATATGACTTTTTGTGTTTCTTTGTTACACATGACGTGGCTCTGTACTTTTACACAACTTCATTGAGTTATTGTGCTCTGGTAAATTTAAACTTAGGCTGTGATTTGTGGTAATGAGCATTGTGTATGGGTATTATAACATTTGGTTGAGGCAAATTAAGTACGGAGTGGCTATTTGTCCGGCTAGCCGGACGAATAGTGCTAGGGCTATTTGTCCGGCCATTGCAATGCGCATGTCAATTGATGTCCGTACGGAAGTGCGTGTAATATTATCTTCAGCAGCACCAGGGGGTCGCGTGTAATCCGATCACTGATTTTCAATTTTCAGATCATGGCTGAAACGGCGATATCAATCAATATTTTTAATAAATTTTCCAGTTTTCGGAATTTGACAAGGGAATACGATAGTATGAACTTCAAAGAATGATATTATTTTATAATAGGGACTCAAAAATAATTGAAATCATAAGGAAAAGGGGATATAAAAAGTAATTGCTCGGAGAACTATAATTTTACCAAACTATTCGACTCGCTATAGCTGTATACAAGTAAATGGTGGAAAAGATTATCAAAGCAAGAGTAATTAAGATAGGCCTTTACAAAGGCATGCCTAACTTAATAAAATTTAATTATATTCTGAAAATGAATCTTGCAAGTAGCCATCGAACTCAGTGGAGGGGAACGACACGGCTTTCACGTTTTAAGTGGGATATAGGTGGGGTGGGGTGTACAAAACTTGAAGTGGAGACGTGGGATAATGGATAATAAAAAGTGGGGATATGAAATATAAGGGACAAAGTGGGATCTCGGGGGGAAAGAAATGAGAGATTTGGGAAAAGGAGCACCCCGTGTTACCCCGACCCCTCACGTAAATAAGATGAAATCCCACCTGGAATTTCTTAATAAGTTTTTTACAGTGTTGTTTACTTTTTTTGGGGGGGGGGGGGACCTTGTAGAAAAATCTCCCACCTCTCACACAAAATATGGATAACTTTATGTTAAGGGGGTCCATAACTCTGTTTGACAGCTTCAGACATAATAATTTTGTACCTTTTTCAACTAGACCAAATCCTTACGTTAACTTAAAATGTATGAGTCAATCACGACCCAAGTTTGTTTTACAAGTAATTGCTACCCTCTTCCTACAATGTGAAGCCATAGATAAAGAAATAAATATGGAATATATATGATTTTTTTTCTAATTATACGTTGTCCACATTGGACTATATATAAAGAAAACAACAATTTCACTGAATTACCAGTAACAAGATTGGGGCCTGACAATTTAAGATTGAAAAACATTGCTTTTTAGATATATATGATTTGCGACCCCCTGGTGCTGCTGAAGATAATATTTCACGCACACAGACATGCGCATTGTATTGGCCGGACAAATAGTCCTGGTACTATTCGTCCGGCGAGCCGGACAAATAGCAACTGCCAATTAAGTAAGAGAACGGAAACCAACTTTAGTAAGTGTGTAAGTATATAATACTAGCTGCTTCTCATACATTATGTTGTATGTGTAGATTAAAAAAACTAATAAGACATTTTAAATTATTTTACAACTTTATATCGGAGATATTAAAAGTATAGAGATACTAACGTATACATGTATCATTTGATAAAAAACATGAATAATTTGTAATAAGATAAGAAAATACAAGTCCATGTAGATGAATATATAAAGGGATTTAAACAAGATCATTATAGAAAAAAATAAAATCTATCGAATGAAATGATTTACTAAAACGTAAAGTATAACCTCTCGAGCAGAATAAACGAGAAGTATTTTTTGGCAAAATTGAGAGAGCACTAATATTGGCTGGCTGTTAAATTCTAAACAATATTGATATTTAGAAAACTGAAAATAGTTAATTAAACTTATACAGACAAGAATAACAAAATAAACTGACATGTAAAACGGTGAAAAAAATAAACGGCAGTCTTTATTTTAAAACAAGTTACTTTTTTCCTTCGCATGTTTCCATACAAAATACAAAGTTATCCGTAGAAGTAACAATAAACGTTTTACATAAAACTGCAAGGCAAGAAAAAATGTTCCAAGCAATAGTACATGTATCAAGATTGCATAAAAACAACAACAATATACCAAAAAATTAAAACCGCCGTTTTCTTCCTAACTTGGAAAATTTTGTAGGCACAAAACAGTTAACCTGAGTTTTTAAAGTTTGATTTATTATTTGCATGTGATTTGAAATGACAGTGGTTGACGCTAATTTGAACCGTGTGTCAGTGGTGAGTCTTATGTAGACGACACGCGCGTATGGTGTACAATATTATATGCCTTATATCCCTGATGAGTTTTTATGTAAACTTTTGAACTTGTGGCAACTGTATTTGACTGGGAAAATAGCATTCCCTTGCTCCAATAATTACAGACCGACAATACTTCAGAGCAAGTTAATTAAAAGTGTAAAAGTGAATTAAATGTTTGATGATTGGTTATAGTTATAAAGGATTTAGGCACTGTTATAGAACTTTCTAAATAAAAAAATAATAATGCTTAGACCTATTGAGAGGATACAAAGCAGCTACAGATACATAATCAAACAACTTTACTACGATTGCATAGATGTACACAACATCAATGTAAGTCATGTGACTGAGCCTCATTTTGGATGTACGTCATGTGACTGAGTCTCATTTTCATATTAGGTCATTTATAACTGACAGGTCTCACATAATCCAAGTCTACTGTATTTTCCAACCATGTGTTGACAGTTTGGACACGTGTGTGTAACGTCTTTGCAGGCATCAACACAAAATGGAATAAAACAACAAATCCAAAATCTACAAAAAAAAAAGAAGTAACGTCAGACATATCGATTGTGTACTGATTACAAATGTATTTATGATCATGCTTATCCGACCTAGGTTTGGCTGTTAAATGTTTGGATAGGAAACAATGATAAATCTTTATTTAAGCACATTCATAAAGTTTTAAAATAAAGTACTACTTAAATAATGGAAAACTGTTGAGTAAATGCATATTTTAAAAGGTCCCTGTGAACAGCTTATTCCATGAACGTGTACAATATAGATTTATTTATCTCACAATAAAACGAAGTAAATTTAATTCGTGCCACTGAAAAGCTATTTCAGTATTCATCCGCAGTAGTTAAGTGATTTCCCTCGGGTATCAATTATAAAGGCATCAATAAAAGAAAAATTCGCTTTGGTCAACCGTGAATACGTCCCATGCCACCGAAGAACTTTTTCGATATTCATCCGCAATTGCAAAGCAATTTTTACATGTTTTAGTAGCGGACTAAAAATTTTCATAAAGGGGGAGGGGCATTGACTGCCTATAAGAGGGGCCTGCTTCATTCATGCTCCAGTGATTCCCTTAATATTTCAACCAATTTTTTCCCATAAAAGTGGGACCCGTGCACCCTGAACCCCCTAAATTGGCCTCTGAAATTTCCCTCGCGCATCAATGTTTTGATTAAGCATTACCATGGAAAGGATAATTTCCCTTGGTCAACCGTAAATACATGCCCCTCAAGACATATTTCGATATTCGTCCGCAGTTATAAATGATTCGTTTCTTCAGAGAATATGTCAGCGTAACAAACTGTCTTGTGTATCATGGCATGGTTGCCATTGTTTTGAATCAATGATGATATAATAACTTAATAACTTCACCTACACTATGCGCTCGTTGACTTTCGAAAGAGCATTACAGGGCAACCACAATCTGTTTTATACAACGATTTACTTGAAATAATATTACCATAACATAACAACACTGTATTGTCTTGTAGAATTACGCAATCATAAATTCATAACATTACATGTCATACAAAAAAATCGCAAAATAATTACATGTTGATTATTATGATATAATCTAAAAGCGAGGCTGTATGATTATTATAGGAGTAACCATTGGTAAAGGGGAAACAACTCAAACTTTTCGATTGATCATTCGTATTGTTTCAATATTTATCATAAAATTGAGAATGGAAATGGGGAATGTGCCAAAGAGACAACAACCCGACCATAAAAAAACAACAGCAGAAGGTCACCCCTATCATGTTTATAGAGTGACTTCATAAAAATTAATATTTAAAAAAAAATGTTGTATGGGTTGTGATGGAAATGGGACCGGAGTGGGCGGAGGCAGAGGATGATCGTATTTTACACATTTGGTCCAAGTGTTATTTTTTACCGCAAATATAAAAGAACATTTCTAGAGGGCATTACTGAACAACCACCAGACTAAAGGAGCTTCTTTTTGCTTGTAACTTTCAGAAGTCTCCACACCATATATTGTGAATGAATATTTAAAGTACTGTATATCATGAACTACTCATTAAGGTTTGCTTTCAAAATATTCACACTATAACTTATAAGCTTCTTATTTTATAAAGTTATTATAGTATGTTTAAATTTATTTTTATACTGATATACTTAAATCGATCATAAATTTCATTAGAAAACAACACAGGAAGTTACATTTTAGTCTACATTATACTTGGGAAGCGAAAATAAATATATTAATTATACAAAGTAGTGGATTAAGAAATAAACGGTTCGTTAAAAAAATAATTGTCTTTCTCCTTTCTAAAAACTGATAAGAAAATCTCAAACCAGAATCACAATGCTTTATAATTTAGATACTGTATAATATCAATACGTTTCTATTGTGAAATCTTAATAACACAGATCGTACTGAACCTGCATGAAATATTAGCCACTGGACGTTAAGGAATAAGCAAATAACAAACAATCAATAAATAGAAATTGACTGTTTGTCGAAAATTCATACGATACTGGTCGGTTGTTTGAGGAAAAATATATATGGGAAACTATCCCCTAGTGATTTTCGTGCTTTATTAGATGCATATTTTTGCATATCTCGACACACGGTGACAAACATGTTTGATAAGGGATACTATATTCATTGATATATGACATTGTATATCAGAAACTAGAAAAGTAACCCAAGGGATGGCAAATCGACATAACGTAAATTGAGGCCATCATATATGGATTTTATTTCATTTCATACGTCCTGTATTTCTGACCTTGAATATATCACCAGATTACAAAGCATTATGTAATTTTTTATGTGTACATGTCATGCTGCCCATTAAGGTCTCTTGATTGGAATAATAAATATTCTTATTCTTATTCTTATTCTTATCGCACCTATATACCAGGCTGATGTCTGGCTCGCACTGTGCCACAGCTCTCTAACACATCAGAAAGAAAACAAATGTGTGGTTTGTTAACGTTAGTCTGACATTTTCTGTAAGGCAATAAGATAAAGAGGACAAGAATATATCTTTTGATTAGATCTATGAAATCATGATTGTGTATAGACTGTGTATGTAATTTGGATTTCCCCAATTTTGTTCTCCTACGCAGAAACAAAATAAACGATGCATAACTACACTACAATATATAATAGTATAACATTATGATGTAAAATGATATCCATTAACATGTCCCTGAGCAAAAATATCAAACTATACACATGCATCTCGAAATGTGAAACCACTTTATATTAATTTTTATATAAATTGAAAATACTTGATGCACTATTATGCATCGCCCAAGATTAACGTCCTTGTGGTTAAATTTCATTCAGCGGTTTCAGATATATTTCTGTTGAAATTAATTTCACAATTTTAAGCTTTATGAACGGAATGGTAATAGAAAAATTAGGATGAGCAACAACTGTCCAAATTTAGTATAGGTACAAGGGAGCTATCAATTCTCCCCTCTCAAATATAATCAGTGACGGAGAAAAAAAGAAATAGTACAAAAAACTTTTAAAAATTTGGTTGATTATATAGGGTATAGGGAATCACTAAAGCATGACTGGAGCGCCCCCCCCCCCCCTTTTTAGGTGAGTCAGCGAAACTAATGAAAAGTTCTGGATCCGCCACTGTATACCCTGTACACGCACGTAATATTAATTTTGTGACCTTTGCCACTCCTTGCACTTAAAAAGATATGTCAATAAAATATTTTTGAACAGCAGCCAACCTCGCTGGGAAAATTCCCAAATTTACTGTTAAATATTCGAACCCGTCCTTTTAAACTTTGAATCTAATTGAAAGTGAAAGTAAAATAGTAAAAGAACTTAAAGTAATATACTCAAAATATAGTAGCCTAGCCAGTTTTTTGTTTAAGGTTTGTTTGTTTTTTTTTGTGGGTTTTTTAGGGGGAAGAGGGGGGGATGGTTTCTCAGAATTTTATGATATTTCTTACAGCCTCTCCTAACAGAGTTAAACGAAGAAAATATGTTCAGTGTGTCCAAATGATAGATATAACCAAATGTGTGTCAGAGTAAGATTGAGTGAGAGGCTGAGGTGAGAGGTTACTAGCTACAGTTTACATCTGTAGATATCGACGTATTTCTTAATCTGAAACATGTATATTTTGAAATGTTGAATGAATTGCGGTTGTGTATTTAAGTCGAGGAAACCCAAATCCTATATAAATAAAATGTAATATAAAAGTAAAATTCCAGGTTGAAGTAGACAAAACCACAGTTACAGCCGTTTGGTTTATATGGCTGATGTGTACATGTGTAAGAACGATTTCATTACGACCTGATCTGAATTCTTACCAGCTGTGGCGGATCCAGATATGTTCATAAGAGGGGGGTCACTGACTGTTTAAGAGGGGGTCGCTCCAGTCATGCTTCAGAAATTCATAAAATGTCAACCATTTGTTTTTCCTTAAAAGGGAATTGGACCCCCCCCCTTTTTTTCCCCTTTACTTTCCTAAATCCGCCTCTGCTAACAGTTTAAGTCAATATCCAACTTAAAATACGATAACATATCAAAGATACCGGACTTTTCACTTCAGCAACATAAAATTCGCCAGCGGCTCGCGACACAAAACAGTTGGAAAGCTGATTCCAGCAGTAAGTTGAAAAGCATTTACTAGAAATACAAATTTCCATAAACGACTTAGAGTATTTATACATGGATAAAAACAATCTTTAGTCTTACTATAATTCAACACTAATCTGCTACCGTACAATCCCTCCCGTTAGGAGGTTAGTATGATGCCATCATAGAATATATGAGAAGAACAATTACATAACCCGTATCATGCCCTCAACTGGTTTTATAATGAATGTGTTTATTTCCGATGCAATGACCATATGAGTGAATCAATATTAATACAAAAATATGTCATTCTAAATGTCATGACAACAGTATCGTAAATATATCCCTTCTGAATAAGGTTTTAACCTTAACCGTGTCATTCAGTAAACTTCAATTGACTGCAAGTGTATATATCCTCCACACCCGAACGGATATTATACAAAAATCTAAATTGACAAGTTATTATCCTATATTCTGTTTACATCGACTTCATTTAAACTATTATAATAGTAGATAGTTGTATCATTTGCAATCCTACCACATCTTCTTTTTGTTTTAAATAAGGCGGGAAAAGATGCACAACTGATTGGTAGTCCATGTACAAAATATGAAACCAGATATACAGACTAGCTCGTTTATGTGACTTTGAAAAGTAGATGATTTCCGATGAGGATAAACTAATGCATCTTGGCTGCTATTGTTTATAATACTTTGTCATAAAGTCTAGTTGTGTTTGCTTTAGAGAGGGTCCGAGTAAATCGATAAATGCAAAACAATTATATAGATAAACAAGATAGCAGAAATGGCATTCGTCATTACTGTAGGAATCGTCAATGATGTTAAAATAGTTGGCACTAAATGTTAATGAATTATAGTCATGCTTACAAGTACTAATATTGCGGAATACAATTTTAATAACCATATAATATACCGATGTTATCCTAGACGTCTAAAATGTTGATTAACTAAGTAAATACTTTACAAATTGGAGCAAGGTGCTTAAGAATTTTTCACAACAGCCACCACTAAGCTACCGTTACCTTATTATTGTTTTAAGGTGGTACCTAACACTACAGGGAGATAACTCTGTAAAATCAGCTAAACGGTTTAATTACGTTGTGTTGTTAAGGAAATATTAAGCTTCTCAATGATCAAAATTAGTGTTTGTCAAACTGCTATATAACCAGTGTAATTTTCTAATAAAATGGTTGGTTCAAATTTTTTGAAATTTTTATATTATGTCAAAGGGTCAAAATAAATACTTTGTCAAAATTTTATGAAAATTAAACGAGTCAAATCAATTTTAGTGAAGATGTTGGGTACCACCTTAATAAAATATTTATTTAACTTGTGATATATTTTTAATCAAAATTGGCATTTAGATAATCATATTGCTACCAATACAGAAGCTATAAGAAATATATGAACCAAAAATTACGGACAGACAGACGGACATGGTAAATGCCGTATACATTGTAACAACTATTCATTGTATAAAAAACTGACATACCCAAATATACACATAACTCCAAAAAGAATCCACACCAACATCCCAGTATCATAATTCAAAGCGGTCACTATATCTGCTCTACACGCAGGACATTGCATACGGACTGGAGATTCCCTGAACACCTGATTAACAATCATAGGCTGCTGTACTACAACTGTCTGTGTCTGTGGTTGACCTTGTGGGTAACCTTGCTGCGGTTGACCTTGTGGATACATTGGTTGACCTTGCTGTCCCGGTGGAGGATAACCTTGATAATTAAAATAAGTTTATAGAGGAAATTCATTCGTTCAGTGTTTCTTTACCTGTTTTGTTATTATTTCATTTTGATCGAGTTCAGCAATTTCAATTTATATTTTAGTGTGTCTTTCTATGTTGTATAATGTTATACTACTGGTCCAGGTTAGGGTGAAGGTTTCAGCCGGTTTAAACGTTGAAAACCGCTGTTTTCGTTTGCACTGTCCTTAGTCAGGAACAACAGCGGTTGTCATTAGTTGATGTGGTACGTATGCATAGTAAGTGTTCTCTTTGTTTATATATAGCTTAGACTGTAAGTTTCATGTATCTATTGTTTCACACTAGTCATGTTGGGACCCTTTATATCTCGCTGTTCAGTGTGAGCCAAGGTTCCATGTTGCACATTAACCTACAATGGTTTACTTTTAACGAACTGTGACTTGGATGGAGATTGTCTCATTGGCACTTATACCACAAAAAGTGACATCTTCTTATACAGGGTATCTATAAACTATTAATTCATGTCACAGTCTATTTTTACAATACAATAAATTGCTTCGCTGATCGCAGCCTAATACGACGCAGATGTTAAACCCCGAACAGTTGGGGCAAATTTGGACAAAGTGTTCAAGCTTGATACTGTCTGAATTTGGATTGTGATCAAATTTTTGACATCTTACAAATCTATTGCGCAATACTGTGCAATTAAAGATTCTTCCTGAAAATTTGAAAAATTTTGAAAAATAAATCATTGAACCCCTTAAAAAAATTAGAACCCACAAACTTTTGAATTCCACTTTGAGCAATTACCCACACACTGAATCCCATCCTTTCCTTTGTTGTATGGAACCTTGTAGTACAATTTTAGAGAAATACATACTTTTAAACACAAGTTATTGTCTTGAAACTAGAAAAATGCTTGTCTTTGGCTTCTTTTACCCGTAATTCTTGCATGAATTGGGCAATTACCCCCACATTCAATCTCAGCCTGCCTTTTGTGATATAGAACCCTGTGGTACAATGTCAGAGAGATCCATAAACTTACACACAAGTTTATATTGTCCAGAAACTACAAAAATGCTTTTTTTTACCCCTTTTTGGTCCTTAATTCCTAAATTGTTGGCACTATAACCCCCAAAACGAATCCAAACCTTCTACTTGATGTATTAAATATTGTGGTACAATTTCAGAGCAATTAAAATACTTATACAAGTTATTAACCTGAAAGTAGAAAAATGCTTGTTTTGGCCCCTTTTGGGTCTCTAATTCCTAATCGGTTAGGACCATCATCCCCACAATCAATCCAAACCTTCCTTTTGTGGTATTGAACCTTCTTCTTAAATTTTATAGAGATCCATTTACTTAAACTAAAGTTATTGTCCGGAAACCAAATGTGTCTTCGGACGACGCAGATGACGACATCATACCATTATACGATCCCCAAAAAAATGTTTGCGGTCGTATAAAAATAGATATAGTTTTGCTTTTTAGTATGTTCCTTTGTTTCAATGGTGCCAATGTGTTACCGTATACTGCAGAGGTGTATCAGGGAGCTTCATAAATATGATAATTTTTACGAGTATCATTCCAAACAATGGCTTACTGATGGCCTGAACAGGTATAGTTTACAGGTGGTTTAACACTGTTGAAGGTCTGTAAAATGGATTAAAATAAATACAAAAGTTACGATTAGTCTCTGAAGAAATTTAAATCAAGACAAAGAATTAATATTAAAGTGTGTACATCAATCTCTACAAGATCATAAAAGAAGGTGTGGATGGGGTTGACATTACAGAGAATATTGGATCGAATCTACAGAAATAAAGAAAAAAGAAAATAGGGCCAACAATTAGGAATAGAGAATGAAGGGGTGCTAAAATACTAAGGGTAGAGAATAATGGGTCGATTAAATATAAAGAATAAAAAGTAAATGACTTAAAAATCAAAGAGAATGGAAATGAAGGGAACCATCCAGATCCTCAATGCAGAATGTGTATTTCCTATCAATAACAACTCCTTCAAAAGGATTTTTTTCCTTCAATTTCCGTGCTTCGTAAATTCTGTTTATACCGGCATATTCTTTGTACAACCTTGTGTTTTGTTAATACTTTATTTTGGTGGACGCTGGCCGATTCAATTTCAAAGTCAAAACTGAATATGATTCGACCGATTACTGCTTGCTGTAACGTCCAGTGGCAATTATTTCATCATATTCAGGACGATTAATATATCAACAGTTCAATATGGAAAGACTTAAATTGTAACCCTCTTTTGACGCAAAAAGCAAAAAAAAAAAAAAGACATATACTTGAACTGAGGGGATTTATTCCCTGCAGAGGTTATAAAAAAACAATGTTTTTGAATGTATCCTCTACAATAACATTTTTAACTTTTCAATTGTCCCAGGTATGTAAGTCACGTGATCTGAACCAGGGAGATGCGAAGCTTGTGTGTATTGCCCTCAAGCTGTCGCATTGAAAGGTCAAGCAATTATCTTGGGTATTTGTCATTCATTCGTTCACCCATCATCGTATCCGAGTAATAAAAGGTCATATAAATGTATCATCAATATTTTTTTCAAAGCTGATCACATCGAAAAAGATCAAATCGTTTATTTAAATCAAAGTTGAAAGAAATTAGGGAAAGACTTCTATTTATAAAGAAATGATAAATGTGTATGTATCGATTTATGAATTGATAACTTGGTGTAAATGTTCGACATGATACCATTTCCCTTGGCATAATGTACAGGCTCTGAGTGTACAGGCTGATTAACTATATGTAAATAACCCGTCCCCGTTATATTTATACTAAACACGGGTTTTTTAATTGCACGTAATGTTCTTATAACACATTTTCGTTTCTCATAAATGTGCAGATATTAAAACTTGTATCTTTGTAAAAATTAACCAACTCTTGATACGCTACAATAAATATTTCACCTACTAATGGATGTAAGTTCGTAAACATCTGTTTCTTATCAAAGTCTCGGCATAGCAGGTCAAACAATTAAGAATTATATGTTATAAAAATTAATTAAATGAATTACCTGGTTGTCCCTGCTGGGGGTACGGTCCTTGTCCTTGCATTGTGAATCGTTAACGCCCTGCTCTACAGAAATGTTCAATAAATTAACACACGCTCTGTTGATACACAGGCGGCTAACCTACAGTTAGGGTCTGTGGTTGAAAAGTGTTGCACGCACGATGGTTTCTGAAGCAAACAGGCATACGGTAGTGGGGTAATTGGCTTATTTTAATATTTGATTTAAAAGTATTTGTATGCCCAAACTACGATAGTAGAGGGGCATTATGTTTTCTGGTCTGTGCCTCCGTCCGTCCGTCCGTCCGTCCGTTCGCTTCAGGTTAAAGTTTTTGGTCAAGGTAGTTTTTGATGAAGTTGAAGTCCAATCAACTTGAAACTTAATACACATGTTCCCCATGATATAATCTTTCTAATTTTAATGCCAAATTATAGTTTTGACCCCAATTTCATGGTCCACTGAACATAGAAAATTATAGTGCGAAGTTCAGGTTAAAGTTTTTGGTGAAGGTAGTTTTTGATGAAGTTAAAGTTACATCAACTTGAAATTTAGTACACGTTTCCTAGGATATGATCTTTCTAATCTTAATTCCAAATTAAAGTTTTGACCCCAATTTCACGGTCCACTGAACATAGAAAATGATAGTGCGAGTGGGGCATCCGTGTACTATGGACACAAGTAATTACATGTTCATGTATTATAAAGATGGTGTGATTTGACAAATGTTATTATGAGATAACGAACATTTAAAATATATTTTAATTCATCGATTTAAAAATTTAGATATCAAAACAAATTTGATGTATGATAAAATTCCCCGCTTTTTTTACACATTTAGACTACTTACAGATAAATATGTTATTGATACACGCAATATGTTAAAGTAAATTTAAATCTTATTTGAAGCGTTTTAATAGATTTAAATTTTCCCTTGCTAGATGCACACGGATACAATTAGCATATTATATTGCCTAACAGGACACGAACGGAGGAATACATTTTTTTAAATGTAAATTAGTTTTAAAATACTTCTTTTCTGTACATGTCACAAGTGTGATTAGAATAAAGAAAGTTGTTTTCATTTGATAATAAAACTGATAAAATGATAACATCTTTTATAAATTGTAACTTTGATGGAGAGTTGTCTCATTGGCACTCACACCACATCTTCGAATTCTTATATCTAGTAATATAAAAAAGAAGATGTGGTATGATTGCCAATGAGACAACTGTCCACAAGAGACCAAAATGACACAGACATTAACAACTATATGTTACCGTACGGCCGTCAACAATGAGCAAAGCCAATACCGCATAGTCAGCTATAAAAGGCCTCGATAAGACAATGTAAAGAAAACTAACGGCCTTATTTATATATAAAAAAAAAAGAACGAAAAACAAATATGTAACACATAAACAAACGACCACCACTGAATTACAGGCTCCTGACTTGGGACAGGCACATACATAAATAAAACGGCGGGGTTAAACATGTTAGCGGGATCCCAACCCTCCCCTAACCTGGTAAGTTAGAACACATGGAGTCCTTTTATTTTTATTTTTAACTTTGTATTCCAATAGTTCACTCCTCGGAATTGACTCCGCTTTCTGAAAGCTTTTTTTGATATTTCTGTGTTTGTAGCCCCTTTTCTTCAGAAAGCGGAGTCAATTCCGAGGAGTGAACTATTGGAATACAAAGTTAAAAAGAAAAATAAAAGGACTCCATGTGTTCTAACTTACCACCCATCTCTCAAAAACAGCTTTGGTGTCATTCGTGAACATTGGAAATCAGTTGAAAAGAATTCCAAACTATCCAAGATTTTTCCCGAGCCTCCAATGATAGCTTTTAGGCAACCTAATAGTCTGCGGAACCTGCTGGTGCGGGCTGAAGTGTCTGATAATAGAAGTACTTCTGGAGAATGTCGTTCGTGTGAAGAAAAACGCTGCAAATGCTGCCTACAGATGCAGCATTCATCAACATTTCACAGTAAGGCAACCGAAAATAACTATAAGATATTTTGCAATGTTACCTGCAAAAGTATGAATGTTATTTACATACTAGAATGTTCGGTTTGTGGCCTCCAATATGTTGGTGAGTCAAAGCAGCCTTTCCACAAACGCCTCAATGGCCATAGGAGTGATATCTCTAAGAAGCCACTTCCCCCAGTTTCTCAGCACTTCAGACAGTCGGGACACAAACCTGATGACTTTAACCGCATGAAAATTCTAGTAATTGAACAGAACATTCACTGGAGTGATGCCCGGCGACAGGTTCGGGAAAGCTTTTGAATAAAGGAACTTAATGTACATCATCCAAACGGCTTCAATAAAAAATACTAACAGTTTTGTTTTTCACTCATTTTATTGTTAATATACACAGTCACGTATATTGAATTATAGTGTTTTGTTTATATTATTATATTCAGGATTTTGGATTAAAATCAATCGACCAAAACTTACCTGTATTATTACTGATCGATTTTTACACCATATGCATTATATCAGTATTGTTAAAACTTGTGACACAGAAGAAGGCTATTTGTTGAGCCGAAATATTTGTCAACACGATTTAATAACAACATTTTCGTATTATAACATCTTATATCAGTACCGTTGTGCAAATTTTTAGACTGATATAATTTTTCCTTATCTGCATAGTATCGCCTATTCTAGACGATCCGGTACGTAGTAAATTTGCTGGTTGGTCCTTTTTATAGACTTTTATATACTTTCCTGTTGGTAATCGAGGATGGACACTAGACACCGGAATTTGCATTTAATTCGAAAACTTTGGTGATTCGAACTTGACTTGATTAAAAACTTTCGCGGGGAAAAGCACGTTTCTTGAATGTACTTGATATAAACATGCCTTATTGGTGCAGTAGAATTTTAAAAAAAAAAGCTTTAGCGTTATTACTTCAACTTGGTCGATACCTTTGTTGGTCGGCTGTTTTCAACGCGGGAATCGACACTCCACCCAGTAGCGACTACTTCAGTTGTGGCATGAACATACGGATATTGTTTGATTGAAAATGATTATTATCAGTGGCGGATCCAGAAATTTTCATAAGTGGGGGCCCACTGACTGACCTAAGAGGGGGCCCGCTCGAGTCACGCTTCAGTGATTCCCTATATAAGCAACCAATTTTTTTCCCAAAAAGGGGGGGCCTGGATCCCCTGACCCCCCCCCCCCCCTCCCCCCCCCTAAATCCGCCTCTGATTATAAAGTATCGAAATAAGGCCACACCAATTTGTTTAATAGTGCTTTGGATTTTCCCGCTCCCGTTTTGGAGAAATTGACTTTTCAATAAAAAAAAAAATATTACCGCTTCCGCAAATTTTTGGGCCGCATGCCGCTCCAAAATTAGTTTATCCTTGACATTTTTTTTTTTTCTCATAGACGTTTTTCTTGTGCATATATTGCTCCAATTGATTCAAACGCACGTGTGATAAATCGATTTTTTAATAAATGGTAAAAAATCTGAATGACAACATGAAGTTGGGGGAGTTGTGTCAGATCATTGCATAGGACAAGTAGTTATTAAACACACAGTTATTTGAAATGGATTTCATGTCACCTGTTCTAAAAGACAAAATAAAAAAATCTTTTGTTAGACGACCACGATCACAACAGTGCTCGTTAGACCTGATCATTGTCATTTCCGATCATTGTTTCAACAGACATAGTACGAGATTTATATAATCTGATGTAATAGGGCTGTTTTGTCAGACAAGATATGGTGTTTTTGTCCAACGGCCCCAGCTTGTCAGGCAAAACAGCCGTTTGAGTCAGAGTAATCTCGGACTACAACAGACATAGATAGAGCTATCTGTCTTGGATGAAATTGATATTAACTTCACACGATTTTAAAAAAATGACATATTAATCCAATTTTGTTGAAAACCCATATCCCCTTGTTAGTCCATTGACATGCACTCAGAACTCTTTTGTAATGGGCAATTTAAGAGTTCCAATATTCAAGAACAAAGTGGTGTGGCCTGCAAATAATAATAAGGCATGCATTATTGGTCCAACCACTTCCAGTTTGAGATACATTTCAGGTTACAGGGGCAAAAGGAAAATGTATTTTGCCAAATCAAAATAATGAATGTGAATGTGGATTAATGACTTAATGTACAATGTATTTTAAGGGAATGTTTCATTACACTGAGATCTACATGCATAGCAATATAATTATTTTACTCAAGATGTTGTTGAAATATTCGCCTCAGTCGCTCATTATGTTGATCCTGTTATGGAGAAATAGTTCCAACTAGATGCCAAGCAGCCAATAAACAATCACTAGTATATATGAAAACAATTGTATCAAAGATATTGAATATTTTTCAAGGGCTTTTTTTATATATATATATATATACACATAGCTTAATTTTATTCCATACAATATATTTACCTAACTAACATAATTACTCCCACTAAACTTTATCCGCTTTGCCTCCTTAATATATATACACATGTGTGAATTTAAATAAAAATTCACGCAGTTAAAGCTTATTTGACGAAAATAATCAAAATTATACTAAACCAAAGCAAACCAGAAAGTTTGGTATGGTATAGACTGTACTACAGACACAAAAACATCAAATTATATGCGTAAGAGCATGTTTATCCTCCTTTTTTCTTTGCAGTTACCCAGTTTTCACATGTACATAAATTTCTAAAATGAACATTTAAAAAAAAATTATACCGTTCGCTCCACTTGTAGAGCACCCGCCTCAACAAAACTCATTTTCAAGAATTTTTTACAATCAAAAAAATTTCGCTCGCTCGCCCCATATTTTTTGGAGCTTTTGTCCAAAGAACTATTAATCAAATTGGTGTGGCCTAATTTTAAATTAAGGGAAATCAACACACACTCCTTCAGGTATATCTCTAGTTCTTTTCAAAATTGCTGCTACTTTGGCAGTATATGGCAATATATAGTTCATTGTGTTTAGAATGAAATTCAAAACAGTGTGGCTGTGGCCATTGATTGACACATTAAATTCATCCATTGACTGTGACAATTTAGGTGAACGTTTGTATGTAACTACCACTGCTCACTATGTACTTTTTAAAGACACTTAAACTATGGGGTTACCAAAGGTTCTCAACACCTTAATAAAGTAATTTGAAAAATTAATCAGAAATAACACGATGTTTTGATTTGTATCAATTATATAAATCAAAACATAAAGGTTATTCCTGATTAATTTTTCGAATTATTTTATAATTAAAGGCGTTAAGAAACCTTTGGTGACCCCACAGTTTAAATGTCTATCGTGGGTACGTCGTGAACAGTGGTCGTTACAGACAAACGTTCACGTAAATTGTCCCAGTCAATGGATGAATTTAATGTGTCAATCAATGGCCACAGCCACACTGTTTTGAATTTCATTCTATTACACACAGTGAGTTGACTGGGATATACCGTAACCCGAATAATTCAGTCGTTATATTCCGCTTACTACATTAACAAGTAGGAGAGATCTATTACGGGGATGGACTGAATTATTCGGGTTAGATATACCGTAGATATTTTACAGCGCCATAATTATGAATTGAGGATACTATGTTAGACAGGGCAGATGTGGCGTCATAATTACCTTTTAATTTCTAATTATTTCGAATGTAGCTGAGTATCTACATATCCCACACAGCCAAACGGACGATAAAGAAAGAAGACCATAGTTATAAACCCTAGTCAGCCCACGGTGTTCAAATGTGTGAAAATACAAAAAAAAAAACAGAAACGAATAACATTTCAAATTATGTATATTTCTGTTTGTTTTCCTATGCAGTGTTGTTACGATGTCACAGGAAGCAGACATGTGCTTTCATGAATTTGAAATTTACCCAACTAAAATTACAATAATATATAGAATTGAACATAGAAAAGACGAATGTGTCGAAGAGACAACAACCCGACCAAAGAGCAGATGAAAGATCTAGGCCACCAACGAGTCTTCATTTCCGGCGATAAAATCCCACACCCGGAGGCGATCTTCAGCTGACCCCTAAACAGTAATGTATACTGATACCATTTTCTTATTTATAGTTCAGTAAAATGGACTTCTTGATTCTGTGCACTTGACGTCACAACAGAATATCATGTTAGGGAACGACCATTTAAATTCAAGGAGGGGTATGGATTTTTCTTTAAAAAAATAGTCTGATCTCTTAATGGACAAAATGTTGTAGTTATGCAGATGACCAAAAAACCATTCTGAATCAAGATTTTCCCCATACATTATAGTTTTAAGTTTTCAAAAAAATAATTTGATAGATAGCATTAAAAAACACAAACAAAATGTTCTCACTTTTTTTATGTAGAAATAAAATAAGCAAAAAATCAACCCCACCCAACCCCTGAAGTTAAGGGCATACGATACAGTTTTGAACCTGTATTTACAAGTTGATGAAAATTTGCATATAGGCTATTTTTTATCTGATTAAATCAAATATGTAATAAAAAAGATACCTTCATGTGCTACTTTTTGAGTAAAATGAGGTCGAAATTTTGTATATTTGCTCAAAATTCAGATTTGTGTCCGTAGTTTCTTTTTCGAAAGAAAGACATAACTTTTTTGTTTTAAAAGATAAACACAAATTGTTTTTTGTTAAATAATCGGTAATTTCTGTATTTTATAAGTATCATTAAAAATTATGCAATTTTTATTCCGAAATAACTCTATATTTATCAAATGTTCATGAATAGAGGAAAAAACGTTATTTTTTGCTGCATGTTTATCAAAATTAAAAAAAAATGCGCTATTTACAGTTTTATAAAATTTGGGTCACATAATCTCCTTGCAAAATGAAACAAATTGCTGTTTTAAAAAATAGGGGTCCATGCACTCGTTTTCAAATTAAAACAGTTTGAATGATAAAAATCAGTCGAAAAATGCATCTTTTCCTGATATGTCATAGTTTGACGTCGCGAAAATAACATTTTACGTTAGCAACGTCATTACCTTCCCTGTAACTGTATCGTATGCCCTTAAATGTGTGCTCCTAAGGACTAGAAAGATGGTTTATAATAAAGTAACAGGATGCTCATTTATATACGAACATATACATTTCATAGGATACATTACAAAATTTAGAATTTTTTTAAATAATAAGGCTTTTTTACCTTAGCTGTATTTGGCAACACTTTTGGGAATTTTGGATCTCAATGCTCTTGAACTTTGTACTTTATTTGGCTTTTTCAACTTTTTTGGATTCGAGCGTCACTGATGAGTCTTTTGTAGACGAAACGCGCCTCTCGCGTATATACAAAATTTAGTCCTGGTATCTATGATGAGTTTATTTGTTCGTGCTTTCCACCATATGAATTTATCTAATTGAAAATCTTGATCTTACTGAATAAATATATAAGGCATTCCTTTAATAATAAAACCATTTAATATTCAAAAAGTATTTTTACAATGAATACGATGAATTTGAACATAATTATTCAATACTATAATATCTTATCGCACTGCGGGTAAAATATCACGTTGTAATTGGTTTAACACCGTCACGTGGTGACCCCTATGAGACCGTAGGGGTTAGTAAATTTCATAGGGGGTTCATGACGCGTTAATGGTGACATTATCTATATGAATGTTGTTCTGTTTCATCGTTTATTTTTCAACAAAACGCAGCAGAAAAGGTCCAGCGTGCGATAAATTCGTTATACGGTTAACTACTAACCCCCTACGGATCCATAGAGGATGAATAAAATCCATAGGGGACTTGGCCTCCGGCCTCAACCCCTATGGATTTTACTAACCCTCTATGGATCCGTAGGGGGTCAGTAGCGAACCATATAACTTATAGTATTTAAACAAATTAAAAACATATTGATACACAATTCAGTACAATAATGTTGGTTCTGTACACAATATTTTACACGACATGTGTATGATACTTCGTAATTTATTCTAAAACTATGAAAAATATACATTATTTTTTTTATGGGGAAAATAAATTGTAAAATTTTATATGACCGATTTATAAAGTAGTTTTGTCATAATAAACTGCACATTTGTGCAAAGGGACATTAATCAAGTTGTTAAAACGTACGGCATAAAAAGCATGAATGATTATTACAGCAATGCAGGTATATCACATAGTAAATAATTATTATCAATGTATTCCCTAAGGCTTATATTGAAGACAAGCAAACACTTTATGGGAAAAGAAGAGCAGTGTTATATTTTCTCAAGACAAAAAATATTCACTTTATACAAAAGCAAACTATGTTTTTAATAACATACATGACCAATGACCAATAGTGTGTTACTGAAACCCAATAAATTGCATGCCCATTATGCCTACCCCCTCCCCACCATGAAAATGAGTGTTCGATGCTTTAATGGTGTACTTATGTAAGGTTGAAGAATTTGTGTCATACGTTCTGACTCCTTGTTTTTTTCCTTCAATGCAAGGTAAAATAGTTTGCCCCATAACACCCATTTTATTTTCATAAAAGTCTTCAAAAGCTCAAAAAAGGTCATTTACCAAAATATAAGCAGATTCTGCTTATTTTGTTCCTTAACTAATGCACTTCCAACTTTAATATGTTATCAATTTTAGATTCTAGATTTTTTTAATTTCACTTAAGTACATCCTTAAGTATTAAGAAAACATATATAACAGAGGATTGGATCGATATACAATAGTTTTAGTTTTAACTGTTAGGGTTAGCATGCAGTGATCACATTCGGCTAAACTTCCCAACAACATGTCTACAATTTGGGCACGTGTTATCAAATTCGGCTAAACTTCCCCAAAACATGTCTACAGTTAGGCCACGTGTTATCACATTCGACTAAACTTCCCCACAACATGTCTACAGTTAGGGCACGTGTGAGTTACATCTTTACAGGAATCAATACAGAGCGGAATAACACAGCATAACCAGAACCTGAAACGATATCATCACAGACATATGTTATGAACAAGGTCAAATACTCTAATTAACAAATACATGAGTTAACATTAACAAGACCAGATATTAACACGAACTAACAAGGTCAAATACATTTGTTAACATTAACAAGACCAGATATTAACACTAACTAACAAGGTCAAATACATGTGTTAACATTAACAAGATCAGATACTAACACAAACTAACAAGGTCAAATACATTTGTTAACATTAACAAGACCAGATATTAACACTAACTAACAAGGTCAAATAATGTGTTAACATTAACAAGACCAGATATTAACACTAACTAACAAGGTCAAATACATGTGCTAACAATAACAATATCAGATAGTCACACTTACTAGCAAGGTCAAATACATGTGTTAACAAGGTTAAATACTCAGAGGTCACATTAACAATGTCATTAAGGATCAGCATTGTTTTACTAGTGAGCTTATTCGAGAATACTTGTAAATGAATGACAGTGACAGGACTCCTTACTTGTTTGTCACGTTTAGAGGACATGTTTTCGATAAACGATCGGCATTTCCCTGGGAAACCACTGTGCCCCTCATCTTTTCGACTTGTTCCTTTATTCATATGGGGAAGCCTTCATACATAAAATTATAAGGATCAAAGAAAAGAAGTTAGCAGTATCCATTAAATTTACTTTCCACTATATATTAAAAGATGATGTTCTCTCACTTAATAATAAAAAAAATAATGATGACTATGTTGAACACATCTATCAGATCATGGAAGTAATATTTAAACTCAATATTACTTCCATGAACAGATCGAACTTGAGATAAAGGATACAACATATCATACAGTTAAGTTTGCCTCATATCTTGACTCACATCTAGAAATTGACAATGAGGATCGGTTGAAAATAAAACTTTAACGCAAAGGAGATCATTTCAACTACCCAATTATGAATTTCAAATCGGACTCCGTATGCAGGTGCTGCTGGAATGTTAATTGATGCATAAAAATAATAATGTGTTGCTGAAACCCAATAAATTTTATGTCCATTCTGCCTACCCTCTCCCCACCATGAAAATGAGTGTTCGATGCTTTAATGGTGTACTTATGTAAGGTTGAGGAATTTGTGTCATATGTTCTGACTCCTTGTTTTTTTCCTTCAATACAAGGTAAAATAGTTTGCCCCATAACACCCATTTTATTTTCATAAAAGTCTTCAAAAGCTCAAAAAAGGTCATTTACCAAAATATAAGCAGATTCTGCTTATTTTATTCCTTAACTAATGCTTTTCCAACTTTAATATGTTATCAATTTTAGATTCTAGATTTTTTTTAATTTCACTTAAGTACATCCTTAAGTATTAAGAAAACATATATAACAGAGGATTGGATCGCTATACAATAGTTTTAGTTTTAACTGTTAGGGTTAGCATGCAGTTATCACATTCGGCTAAACTTCCCAACAACATGTCTACAATTTGGGCACGTGTTATCAAATTCGGCTAAACTTCCCCAAAACATGTCTACAGTTAGGCCACGTGTTATCACATTCGACTAAACTTCCCCACAACATGTCTACAGTTAGGGCACGTGTGAGTTACATCTTTACAGGAATCAATACAGAGCGGAATAACACAGCATAACCAGAACCTGAAACGATATCATCACAGACATATGTTATGAACAAGGTCAAATACTCTAATTAACAAGTACATGAGTTAACATTAACAAGACCAGATATTAGCACGAACTGACAAGGTCAAATACATGTGTTAACATTAACAAGATCAGATACTAACACGAACTAACAAGGTCAAATACATTTGTTAACATTAACAAGACCAGATATTAACACTAACTAACAAGGTCAAATAATGTGTTAACATTAACAAGACCAGATATTAACACTAACTAACAAGGTCAAATACATGTGCTAACAATAACAAGATCAGATAGTCACACTTACTAACAAGGTCAAATACATGTGTTAACAAGGTTAAATACTCAGAGGTCACATTAACAATGTCATTAAGGATCAGTATTGTTTTTACTAGTGAGCTTATTCGAGAATACTTGTAAATGAATGACAGTGACAGGACTCCTTACTTGTTTGTCACGTTTAGAGGACATGTTTTCAATAAACGATCGGCATTTCCCTGGGAAACCACTGTGCCCCTCATCTTTCCGACTTGTTCCTTTATTCATATGGAGAAGCCTTCATATATACATAAAATTATAAGGATCAAAGAAAAGAAGTTAGCAGTATCCATTAAATTTACTTTCCACTATATATTAAAAGATGATGTTCTCTCACTTAATAATAAAAAAAATAATGATGACTATGTTGAACACATCTATCAGATCATGGAAGTAATATTTAAACTCAATATTACTTCCATGAACAGATCGAACTTGAGATAAAGGATACAACATATCATACAGTTAAGTTTGCCTCATATCTTGACTCACATCTAGAAATTGACAATGAGGATCGGTTGAAAATAAAACTTTAACGCAAAGGAGATCATTTCAACTACCCAATTATGAATTTCAAATCGAACTCCGTATGCAGGTGCTGCTGGAATGTTGATGCATAAAAATTATTACGGAGAATATATCCCCCAGTTGATAGGCTATTCCAGAGCTTGTATTCCATATCATTGATACCTTGATAGAGAATTTCTGCTCACCACGAAACTACCAAGTGGTGAGGTTAAAATCATCCCTTCTTAAGTTTTACAGACACCATCATGAGTTTGTTGACCGTTATGGAATAACACTCACATATGGTAGCGGGTAATTGTGTTCATAATGTTGTAACTATACACTCATATCACTTTTACCCATGCCTTAGTCTTAATAATATTACTGTTTTTTACTAACATGAGCAACACGACGGTTCCACGTGTAAAGCATGATTTGCTTACCTTTCCGAAGAACCGGACCCCCCCCCCCCCCCCCCCCCCCCGTAGTTTTTGTCGGGTTTTGTTATCATTAGTTTTCTATGTTGTGTTTTGTGTACTAATGTTTATCTGTTGCATGGTCTTTTTCTTTTCTATAGCAATGATGTTGTCCGTATATTGTTAACGGTTGGGTTTGAATGTCCCCCTGGTATCTTTCGCTTTTACTGGTATTCATATATTCCTAATTTAAACCATGAAATAAGCACATATGTCACAATTTTTAACATCGTCATAAAGGAAAAATCACTATTTTTAACATAGTCATAAGGAAAAATTACCATTTTTAACAAGTGAAAAAATTAGAATTATTTTACCATCAAATTTTTTTTTTAATATATTTTCTTTTTTTCTTCACTCATTCTAGCTCTTTCCAAGTCCAGCGGGACTTTTTTCATCGGTATTATTTTATAACATTGATTTTATTATTGATTAATTTAAACATAACTTAATATGTAATAATTCGTAGCCAGTTTTTGAACACTTGCGGTTCAACATCCAGAGGGAGTTGCATCTATTTATTATAGTAAAAATCACATAAATAATTTATAGAACTGAAATGTCAATATCAAAGAAACTGCTTTTGAGCGGCATTTTATTATTTTTATAATGTAGTCAGATTAAAGTGCTTTTAAAAATCACATCATGAAAACGCAATGTTTTTGAAATACACTTTAACTAAATAATCATATATATATATTACCGGAAAATTCCAATGCAATTTTGAACACTTATACGGTCAAAAATCTTGTCGATACTAATAGTTTGTCAATGAACCAGTTATTTAGTTCAATGATATGATATTCAAGAAAGAAATCAATGCGATGTTTTTATTTTTGCGAAAATTGCGCTGACAAATTCTAACCGCGCATTCAATTTGATGGAATTATTTCACAGACATGCACTTGTCTCTGTCAAAAATCGTATATAATTATATACTTTAATATACTGACACGTCTTATATTAAAGAGTATATGGGTTATTTTCCACAAAAATGCCCTTGTAAAATTTGTATTTTACCTTTCCTGAAATCGCAATAATCAAATCGGATTTGTGTCCAATATTCAACAATCGAAATAATAAATGCGCGCAATAATTTCTGAATTTACAGCATACCCAGTGAAAAACAAAACTAAACAAATAATCCACGCCAGCATCCCAGGTTCACAAGAAGTTGAAGTCATCACATCTGCTTTACATGCCGGACACTGTATCCTTACCGGAGAGTCGCCGTACTGTGGGGACACCACTACCGTTGGTTGTGCTACAACTATCGTCTGTTGTGTCTGGCCTTGTGGGTAGCTTGGTGGACCATAAGGGGGCGGGGCTAAAACATATAAACATATTTTTAATTATAACAACGATATGTTAAATTTGAAAAAAAAAGACAAACATCAAAAAAATATATGTAATGGGTTTTTTCATTAGTGTGTTAAATAACCTTCAAAGCTCGAATAATACAAAATGCTTAGGAAGACAATTTCATAAATATTTGAATTGTATGTATTTAAATCACATTTTATAATAGAAAAAAACACAAAAGATGTCTTATATAAAAATAAGAAGACGGGGAATTATTGTCAATAAGCCATCTCTACACAAGAGACCAAATGATACAGAAATAAACACCTATGGATCACCTTACAGCCTTCAATAATGAGTAAAACCCATACCGCATAGTAAAATATAAAATGCCTCGAAATGACAAATGTAAAATAATTCAAACGAAAAACTAAAGGCCAGATTTATGTACAAAATAAGGAACGATAAACAAATATGGTACACAGCAACCAACGAAAACCACTGAATTACATGGTCCTCATTAGGAACAGGCACATACAGAATGCGGCAGTGTTAAAAATGTTAGCGAGCGCCAATATTTCCTCTAACTTGGGACATTAATTTCTTTTTTTGATTAGACTTGCATCTATTAGTTAGAGTCAAAATTAAATACTTACACAATTTATAAAACTGTGATGGGTTATCAGAATAATTCATTTTACATGCCAAAGCAACTGCTTTTGCAAGCAAATAAAAAATTGCTACAATTCTCCGACATGTTGAGAATTACTAAGACACATGTGCATCCACACCGATTTTTAAAAAACAAATTTTCAAAGAAAGCATTAACCACAGACTATTTCCTTGACTTGGAATAGAACAAACGCACACAATATCCTTTATTTTTATCTGTAGCTCTGCATGCATCCTTTTTTTCACTTTTGTTTCCTGCATTTTGCCTCGCAGAATATCATTGAACAAGCATCATACATTTATAAATTTTGTAGTTTAGGGCTATTGCTATGTTAACACCTCACCTTTCACACTGACAACCTATCATGTTGACCGCTTTTTACCTTTTTCTATATAATAGTAAAACTTTGAGTGATGAATTCTTCCAGGGCATTGACAGTAAACTTAAAATTCAGACTTTTTTTGAAACTGCATATATAATATTCTTTCATATATATCTTTGATATCAACCAAAAAAAAATAAAGTTGCAGTTATTTAGTACATAGCACAAAGATTTGAATAGTTTGTATACATTTAACTGCTATGAAAATGTAAATTTGTATTGAAAGAATCTTTTTTTATGTCTTTGTAAAAATGCACGTGATATCAATATTTTTTTTTTAATCACGAGGTGCATAGTCACAATCATGTGACAAAGTATCGATGTATATTTTGAGATGTTCCCTCTTTTAGATTCAGATTGAATGTTATATACTATAATAAAATTAAACATGTTAAAGTACTTTTGACAGTTTTTATGAATCGTACAATTCTAAAGATGTATATATAATGCGAAATTCGATGAGACTTTATCTGAAGAGGGTATAAGAGAAAACACAAAACTTCTTTTCAAATATGACGATGATGCATCAACAAATTAATCGGTCCATACTAAATATAATAAAAATGTAAAGAAAAACCACTTTCTCAATTGAAACAGTCACAGTTTATAGTGAAATAGCAAAAAGATGCAATATTGCTTTGGATTCGCTTCTTTATGGCTGGTAATCAGTTAGCAATGAAATAGACCATGTTGAACATGTAAACCAAAAGGAAAAGCTATATCTTTGTAAAATTTGTAATTTTTACTCGTCTAATGATATTTCGTTGTTGCACATTCGGTATGCACATTTTTGCAGTAAACCAATATTGCGTTTAATTGGACAAGATCTTAATATGAAATTTTAAACCGGAATACAGTAATTTAACGAGAGAAAAAGAACGTTATGGAAAAGTTAACCTTTTAAAATGTAGCGATTTTGGGATATACATGTTTGTTAAGTCCAGCTGCAAATTCTAAATTCATAGTCAGGTCGAGACCACGCTATATATGTGGAAGATCATTTTATTGCGGGGGAAATTAATATGCCTAATTGATTAAAACTGAAAATCTTAAATTTGTATATCTTTATTTATAACTGTTAATCTTCCCTGTATTGGAAATTGGTTCATAGACTAACTTTGTAGAATCAGATTTATTAGAAAACAATAACATGTATTAAACATGCAACATACATGACATAAGGTAAAATATATAATACATTTACATGCGTACATATATTATAACATGACAGAAGAAACAGACATAACAAATTAAAGTCAATACATGTCGCCCTTAACATCTAACAGTGTGAATAATTATGCAAATTCTGAGAGCTTCAGAGATATCTTTTTTGATGATTTTGCTTAACTTTTGTCTAAATTTTTCTTTTTCTTCTACTTATTTGGTTTTAGATATTTTTGTTTTTTTTGTCCTTTGGATTTTGTTTTTTTGTGTTATTTCTTTTGTTCTGTTTGTCTTTTTCATAGAGAAAGGCGAAGATGGCAAACCATCGGAAGGTAATGATATCTTGTCAAAAATTAACTTTTGAAGACTTTATATGTATGGACACATGTTGATCTTTAAGATTCCGTGTTTTTAATTGTTGTTTTCGGTTTTAATGTTATCTTGTGTTGCTCTCAATGGCTAACTCTCCACTTCTAATTTTATTCTTGTTAAAAGGAGATTCAGTATACATCAAACATGCATTTGATAAAACTAGCTATTTGGATCCAAGTAAAAGAAGCTATACATTATATGCATGTAGGTGTTAGACCACCATTAAAAATCCTTATCTGTTGACCAAATTTTGCAATTTTCACAGTTTTAATTTAAAATATTTTACCCGTTAAGTTTAACTCCATACAAACCAGGTATATCATGAATTGTACATGTACAACCTTTCTACATGCCAATTTTCAACCTACCTTTAAAGTCTTATAAGAAAACAGAGACGTCCCGTACTGAGGTACAACCAAAATAAATCCTGGTTTTCTTGAAATCTTAAATTAGTATACTGATTTTTTTTTTTAATGCAAACTAAATAAAAGTAAATTTTGGCTAAAAGATTTCACCAAAAGTTTATTTCTGCAAATTTGTTGGTTAGTTTATGTAAACAAGGTAATCAAAAGCACTATTGTGTGTCAGAGTAGGGCTACTTTTACTTTTTAAATTTGAGGGAGTAGTTGTAAATATATATGAGACAATATCTGAAAAAGTCTAATTTCCATGTCCCGCACTTCACCAGCAATTATTTTTTTATTCAACCATCTTTTTTGAAAATTCTAAGTTTCAGTATAAACTAAATTATATAATGCACCAACTCCTGCCAATTAAACACTCATTCTTATATTTCTTCCAATAAAATATTGTAATTTAAATGTTCAACCCCCCCCCCCCCCCTAAAATCATGTTGTCCCCTGTGTTTTTTTTAAAACTAAATCATTCAAATAATATCCAAATTTATTAAACAGGCGTCCGATTCTCACATATATGATATAATAAACTTGTCCCTAATTTGTCGTTTTATATTATAACTATAGCATGTAATAAAATTTTGCAAATTTTAAGAGAAAAAAATTTGTCCCCAGGGGTGATTCCCTCCTGTTACCACTGGTTTTTTTTTATCTGTGGAAACGTTTACAAGACCAAGAGTTATTTTCCCATATGTATTGTGAAGAGCGTCATTTCCTGAATGCATTAGTACAAAGAAATAGTTGGAAAGGCGGCCAGGTTTGAAAATTCAAGCCCTTCAAAGGTTAGAATTTATAGAAAAATACTTATTGGTGTTCTATCCTGTTATAGCCTTTTCTTACACTTTCTGAGAATATTTTTAAGTGTGCACCACAACATTAAGTGTGTTTTTATATCATCTTTTTAAAAGTTATATGTATATATATACACTTACATTTAATGTGATAAAAAGGACAAAAACTATCGCGTAATTCCTTTCTGTTACGTTCTGTCATGTTACCTGATAGAAAGTAACAGCATAACCATCATCAGTAACAGGAAGGATGTTCAAGACAATTTCACTGAAGAATCGAAAAGTTAATCTACTATATGCCAACCATTTCATTTAATATAAGTTATCACCACCATATCAAAAAAATTTTCAAAATAATATACAGTATATTGAATAAAAAAAAATAGGTTTTTTGCTTTTGATAACAGCAGAGAACATTGTGCAATTCTAGTATAGTAGATAGTAACAGAAAGGAATTTATTTTAGAATTTTTCATAAACCTAGGCAGATTTTTCATCTTGCAAATACAGTTTCAAAGGATAAATGACATTGTTTGCTGTTATCTTCCAATTGTGACCAATCTAAAACGATGTATTTTTCTTAAATTTTAAAATAAAGCAGAAAAATCCTTTCTGTTACCAACTCTGTCCTGTTACCGTTGTCCTGTTACTCAAGATTCTTTCATGTTACCGACATATCTGACTATATTCAAGTATATTTCTAAACCTTTTGTATTGCAAATGCTAAAAAAATCAATAATTGGCATTTGATAAACTATTGCAGGATATACTAGTAAACCACAAATAGTGTCTTAAACTTATTCCTTATTCCCATTAGAAACTTTTTTTAAATTGATTCACTTTGGTAACAGGAAAGAACTGGATATTTTTTGTACCATTTTTAAAATTGCCATTGTTTCCTTATTAAACAATTGTTTGAATTACAGACAACAGTTCCTAGATCCCCAATGTGTGTTCTTCGATTTGTGCTATTAAAATACCGGGTCTAAAGATTTTTTTTTCTTCTTGCCAAAAATTAGACTTTTTCAGATATTGTCTCATATACAGTTTTTGTTTTTGGTGGTCTGACACCTGTATATAGAAATATCCAGGTTCACCGAAACTACAAACACGGTCATACATGTATCAAAATCACAAACTGTAGGAATACTTTTGTTACAATTTGGTTTTTTTAGCAACTTTATTATATGTGATCATTTGAAATTATGTGTAAACTAATTCCATAATACAGGCACATTTTGTCATGAACTTAGAGACATCTGTACATGTATCTATTTGCCTCTTTAAACGAGATTACCTTTACGTTAATTGATTCCAGAAATCATTGGAGAAGATACATATAGGTATTAAGAATAGTACAACTGTGTGTGTGTGTTTTTCTCTATTCCTTTTTGACACGTCCGGGAACGTTTGTGATTTACCCTTGATCAAGATGGTTTGAAACACAATTTTATGTTACAAGAGGGATTGATAGTCCTGGAGAACAAGTTTACTCTTTAGAATTTAGTAAGTTTACAGTAACTGTTGTATGTATAGTACTTAAATGTGTAAGTTGTGTCTTTGCACATGCAGATTTAAGGAGTCGAACCCTTTCCAATCGAATTGAACATTTGGTTTTATGTTGTCACAGTGTTGTTTCACCATAGGACATATTTAGTCCAGCCACATACTCAAGTGCATGTCAAGCAGTTGCCGTTGTCCGTGAAATATGTTTTTTGTTTAGTTTGAAATAGGCCGTTTGCCTTCATTTATAAAATTGTTTCAGATTTTGAAAAACGGCATATTTCAGTTGACTGTATAACTTACAATTTTAACTGAAATAAATAGTGTTTATTTTTTTAATTGTCAAACATTTTTACGTGCATGTCTACTGGATAAGATTGTAAAAACTTATGTCGTTTATCATCAGGTAATTACTATGAATTATGTAATACTAACTATATAGGTGAGACTAGAATTATTAAAAAAAAAAACGCTTAAAAAGTGAAAACATAACTTTAGAAAAGTTAAGGGGAAAAGCCGAAAAAAACGAAGGAAAAAAAAGGTGAAAAAACGTATATTACTTAAGCTGTCACATTTCCTTATATTTAGAAAAATATATATACAGTTTTTGTAACATTTAAGTGCTTTTTATAATTGACGAATACCTCTCGTCTTTTTTATTCCTTTTATTTCTTTATATTCTATGACTGCATATCTTACAGAAAACAGATCATGACAACAGATCTTATAAGTAGAAGAAACGTCTTACCTTGCGCTGACATTATGTTGAAGGAAATACTTCGTTAAATGCGGATGCGTATTAATTAGTCAGGTAAACGGTGTACTAAGATGAGCACTGGTACGTATTAACAAAGTCCAGGGGAAATTACAAAATACAAAAGTATTTTTATTGTTATATTGTTGATTTACAACCAGAAAGTTAAAGGAACCGTTTAAGAAATATTCAAATTATAAATGTGAAGACGTGCACAATAAGGAAACAGGACAATATTCCTTTGTAAATGTAGACGAGAAATTACCGGGAAAAAAGTATCGCATTAAATGCATGCAAATCAAACCATACTGCATTTTCTTTAATTTTATTCATTGCTTTACCAGAGGTGGGTTTAGTGGTCGGGAAGGGCGCGATCCGCCCTCACCTCCTTTTTTTTTTGGGGGGGGGGGGATTTGGTTGATAATATATAGGGATCACTGAAGCATGATTTTTACATTGTAAATAAACTTATGTACTTTAAGTGCAGACAGTTAAATTTTTGATTGTCATATTTTTTGCATGTATATGCAAATTTGATTATCAATTTATTCTTACAATAATATACTATATATCTTCAGTTGTTCAATAATTGGCATTTAATAAACTATTGCAGGATATACTAGTAAACCACAAATAGTGTCTTAAACTTATTCCTTATTGCCATTAGAAACTTTTTAAAATTGATTCACTTTGGTAACAGGAAAGAACTGGATATTTTTTGTACCATTTTTAAAATTGCCATTGTTTCCTTATTAAACAATTGTTTGAATTACAGACAACAGTTCCTAGATCCCCAATGTGTGTTCTTCGATTTGTGCTATTAAAATACCGGGTCTGAAGATTTTATTTTTTTTTCTTCTTGCCAAAAATTAGACTTTTTCAGATATTGTCTCATATACAGTTTTTGTTTTTGGTGGTCTGACACCTGTATATAGAAATATCCAGGTTCACCGAAACTACAAACACGGTCATACATGTATCAAAATCACAAAATGTAGGAATACTTTTGTTACAATTTGGTATTTTTTAGCAACTTTATTATATGTGATCATTTGAAATAATGTGTAAACTAATTCCATAATACAGGCACATTTTGTCATGAACTTAGAGACAGCTGTACATGTATCTATTTGCCTCTTTAAACGAGATTACCTTTAAGTTAATTGATTCCAGAAATCATTAAGTTAAGAATTGGAGAAGATACATATAGGTATTAAGAATAGTACAACTGTGTGTGTGTGTTTTTCTCTATTCCTTTTTGACACGTCCGGGAACGTTTGTGATTTACCCTTGATCAAGATGGTTTGAAACACAATTTTATGTTACAAGAGGGATTGATAGTCCTGGAGAACAAGTTTACTCTTTAGAATTTAGTAAGTTTACAGTAACTGCTGTATGTATAGTACTTAAATGTGTAAGTTGCGTCTTTGTCTGCAAATGCAGATTTGAAGAGTCGAACCCTTTCCAATCGAATTGAACATTTCGTTTTATGTTGTCACAGTGTTGTTTCACCATAGGACATCTTTAGTCCCGCCACATACTAAAGTGTCAAGCAGTTGCCGTTGTCCGTGAAATATGTTTTTTTTGTTTAGTTTGAAATAGGCCGTTTGCCTTCATTTATAAAATTATTTCAGATTTTGAAAAACGGCATATTTCAGTTGACTGTATAACTTACAGTTTTTACTGAAATAAATAGTGTTTATTTTTATAATTGTCATAAACTTTTACGTGAATGTCTACTGGAGAAGATTGTAAAAACGTATGTCGTTTATCATCAGGTAATTACTATGAATTATGTAATACAAACTATATAGGTGAGACTAGAATTATTAAAAAAAAACGCTTAAAAAGTGAAAACAAAACTTTAGAAAAGTTAAGGGGAAAAGCCGAAAAAAAACGAAGGAAAAAAAAGATGAAAAAACGTATATTACTTAAGCTGTCATATTTCCTTATATTTAGAAATAAATATACAGTTTTTGTGACATTTAAGTGCTTTTTATTGACGAATACTTCTCGTCTATTTTATTCCTTTTTTTCTTTATATTCTATGACTGTATATATTACATAAAACAAATTATGACAACAGATCTTATAAGTAGAAGAAACGTCTTACCTTGCGCTTCCATTTTGTTGAAGGAAATACTTCATTAAATGCGGATGCGTATTAATTAGTCAGGTAAACGTGTACTAAGATGAGCACTGGCACGTATTAACAAAGTCCAGGGGAAATTACAAAATACAGAAGTATTTTTATAATTATATTATTGATTTACAACCAGACCCGTTTAAGAAATTATAAATGTGAAGATGTGCACAATAGGGAAGCAGGATGGTATTCCTTTGTAAATGTAGACGAGAAATTACCGGGAAAAAAGTATCGCATTAAACGCATGCAAATCAAACCATACTGCACTTTCTTTAATGTTATTCATTGCTTTACCAGAGGTGGATTTAGGGGTCGGGGAGGGCGCGCTCCGCCCTCACCCCCCCCCCCCCCCCCCCGCTTTGTGGGGGAAATTTGGTTGATTATATATAGGGAATCACCGAAGCATGATTTTTACATTGTAAATAAACTTATGTACTGTAAGTGCAGACAGTTATACGTTTCATTGTCATATTTTTTGCATGTATATGCAAATTTGATCTTGCAATAATATGCTATATAGTTGTGTTATCAGAATTTTACTATCTTGCTAGGTGCGGATCTAGTGTTCGATGAGCTGTTCTAAATAGACAATTCGAAATAATATAAAACGATTTTAAGCAATGCAATGATTTCTCAAAACAAATGGGTGGCATACACCTACCAATACACCTCTTAATCAGCCATTGCTCTTCAGTATTATACACTATAATATGAGTCTACAATAATTTCGATGGAAAATTTGTTTACCTACGTATGTATGTTCTCCAATTTTGTTCTTAGCGACTATCCTAGTATTTGATTAAACATTTTTGTCGATTATATTAAAGTTATGAATTGAAGTTTGTGTAAAATAAAATGCACTCATGACCTAATTTAGTATAATAATTATTTGAAAGATATTAAAAAATATATTATAATTTGCACTTGTTCCATACGACTTATTTTTCATGGTCTCAGAGTGAGACAATATTGACATAAATTCTTGATTTGAAGTTTCTTTTGCTTTAGAAGCATATATCAGTTCTTTTCTCAAAATCTACGATTTTACTTCGTCTAATTTCATGTCCCGTTTGGCTTCAGATTTCTTTAAATTTACAGTTACACAAAATGTACATGTAGACTGCCTTTCCTGTGGCCGTTTTATGTATGTTTTCAACATACTCAGGTCAGGTTCAACTAAACAACATTTTTTATAAGAAGGATTGGGAGAATTACAATTTTATATGTTAACGTCTATGATAAGCGAAGAAAAATACTCTTCTTATGTTTCCGTGATTATTATCAAAAATACTATAATATGATATTATTACGTAAGTATTTCTGTATTGGCCTTGTTATTGGTCCGAGGCTTGCTGTATTGGCATGAGGCGAAGCCGAAGGCCAATACAGCTGGCCGAGGACCAATAACAAGGCCAATACAGAAATACACGTAATAATATCTTTATTAATTAACTACAGTGTTACAATATTTTTTTAATTTCATTTCAAAAGAGATAAATATTTTTACCTTGAAGTGGAACTATCCAAATCTCAGTTTGTTTCTTTTTATTAGATGCAATACATAATGATCTCGTGCTGTTTCCAGGTGTCTTCAGCATTTTCTCATCAGATGAATTTTTCTACCCTTTTCAGTCACTATAAAGTGTTACAACTTAAATTTAGACGCAACACATAAATAGTAATTGGAAAGGTACTGCCATTGCATGTGTTATGCAGAAACTAATTTAAAATCGATGTGAAATTATGAGGTGGTCAAGAAATGAACTTTGTGATAATCAACTCGTTCCCCAAACCTGAAATAGTTCTATCGTCTGCTTTCAAAGTACTTTTTAAATTGATGTGACCGTCTTTCGCCTGAAATGTATGCCATACTGACATTTTCAGCATCTTTAAGATAACTAAATGACAACTGCGTCTTCAAAACAACTGTTTACTTTCAGTTTGTGTTTATCGTGTCTTTCGATGTAAAATCTAGAGACGTTCCGAACTCCTGCACTTGTGTCAACTCGGCCAATATAGAATAACTCGGCCAATACAGGAAAAAATCTGTATTGGCCGAGTTATTCTGTATTAGCCCAGTTTACACATTATATTGCATTGGCAGTTTTCATCATATTAAGTCCAATAACAGTGTAGTTAGTTAATAATAGCTATTATCATATAGTATTATCCTTTGAAATACTATTGTACTGGTCGAGGAACACTTCCGACTTTTTTTTCATAGCGGGTAAAATATTAGTATTGCATTGTCAACATTTAGTTGTTCCTCCTAATAAACTTCTGAAGTTCCTCTGGAAATTACCCGTTGTGACAGTTACTGATAAATTTGAAGAGAACTTAGAACCGATTCCAAATGCAGTCTACTAGCCTATCAGACAAATTTATGTCAACTACTTTTGCAGAAACTGTTTCGCGACAATTTTGATATTTTTGTAAACTGTAGTAGTCTGATGTTGACGACTGCTGCATATTTCCTCTGGTGTTTTTTTTTCCTGTTTTCCTGTGTATAGGAAGTAGGTTTGCTATCTGTTTTTGTTTACACATACTCGTCCGTCATAGCATTGTTAGAAGGAATGAAAAAAGAACCAAAGTGATATAATTCAATGTCGTAAAAATCAGATATTAGATACGATACCTAATCGATTTTGAGAAAACCTCTCATATCGAACCTTGCTGGGACCGACTGCTAAAAGAGGAACACAATGTGTTTTCTATGCAATAGGCCATCATTTGATCCATCAAAAAATCATTGCAAAGATTGTTTACAAATAATACGTGGTTAATACGTAGCTGCGAAGGTGATAGAGCAGATGCTTAAAAGTGAAGAGTATTGCATTGGAGGAGAAAGTTATATGACTGTTTTTTACTTATCTGTGCTCGTAAATTCCTGCCAGCATGGGACAGGATCGCAAAGGCCAGAATTTCATTAAAAAAAATCCCGACTGATTTTGGATTTTTTAATTTTGTTTTAAACATAAATTCATTTATCTTGTCTTACGTCCCTTTATGAAAACAATACACTGTAAATAGAAGAGTTATGCTCCTTAAAATAAACTGGTGTTGTTCTCAAAGTAACATATGCCATTACATTATAAACAGATAAGCCAAGTCAATGGATATTTATACCCCCGCTTTAAAAAAGGGGGGGTATACTGTTTTACCTCTGTCTGTCCGTCAGTCCGTCCGTCAGTCCGTCCGTCAGTCCGTCCGTCCCATGAAACTTTCGTCACATTTTTCTCAGGAACTACAATACAAGGATTTCTGAAATTTGGTTTCAGGGTTTATCTAAGTCAGCTATACCGTGTGATGCGTTTTCAGATTGATCACTTGACAACTTCCTGTTTACCGAACACTTGTATGATTTTACACATGATAGCCAAGTTGAAAATTTTCGTCACATTTTTCTCAGGAACTACAATACAAGGATTTCTGAAATTTGGTTCCAGGGTTTATCTAAGTCAGCTATACCGTGTGATGCGTTTTTAGATTGATCACTTGACAACTTCCTGTTTACCGAACACTTGTATGATTTTACACTTGATTGCCAAGTTGAAAATTTTCGTCACATTTTTCTCAGGAACTACAATACAAGGATTTCTGTAATTTGGTTTCAGGGTTTATCTAAGTCAGCTATACCGTGTGATGCATTTTCAGATTGATCACTTGACAACTTCCTGTTTACCGAACACTTGTACGATTTTACACATGATAGCCAAGTTGAAAATTTTCGTCACATTTTTCTCAGGAAATACAATACAAGGATTTCTGAAATTTTTTTTCAGGATTTATATAAGTCAGCTATACCGTGTGATGCGTTTTCAGATTCATCACTCGACAACTTCCTGTTTACCGAACACTTGCATATTTTTACACTATTAATATTATCCACTTGCGGCGGGGGTATCATCAGTGAGCAGTAGCTCGCAGTTTACTTGTTTATACTGTTTATCTTTCTTTGTTGTGATGTTAATCGGAATAAAATAAGTTGATTTAAATCTCTTTGAATTATTTATCTCAACGCTAACCTTATATAAGAGATTTAAATCAACTTATTTGATTCCGGTTTAAATAGGTTTAACTATTTTTTTTTTTTTTCATAGATGCACAACCTTAAAATTTCAGCATACTGTTATCCCATGTGATGTCTAATATGTTTTAAGAAAAAAAAACCGACTTCTTCTTTTCATTATTTATTTTGTAATTAAAAATGATTAGATATATTTCGTGCTATTTATTTATAACTAAGAATGATTGTTATCGGAGCCGTGTTTACATCAGTGTTTACAGGTACCCTTCTTTTCGCCCCTTTTCTATTTTAATCAAAAATTTAAAAAATCAAACTTTCAAAAAGTGAAAAGATCAAAATTGCACGCAAGGTTTAATATTTTAGAATTTTGATCAAATTCCTAAACTATCAAATTTATAAACGATATTTAGAATTTTAATATTTTAATAATTTGGTTAAAATTTCAAAATTTCAAAACTTTTACACAATTTGAAATTTTGATATTTTAAAACTTTGATCAAAATTCCATAAATCTAAAATTTCAAAACTTTTTAAAACTTTGAATTGATAAGTGTTACACGGACCAAAAATCGGTACGTTGATTTATTCTTTACTGTAGGTTTCACTGCACAGCTCATTAAACCTGGTGAATAGTGGTTTTGTAAAAGATGTACTTGTAAACGAAAAGTAAATTGGTTCAGATAAAAAAGTAATATGAAAACATTTACTTTTTGAATACCGATGGCGCGTGACAGAAACATGTGTATTTAAGTATACAAGGTTAACAATAGTTAACTACAATGTAGTTGCTCATTTGTATGCATTGATAAAGGCACACGTACATAATTTATATCTTCCGTGTGTTCTATTTCAAACATTCTTGTTTAACAAATGTTTCCTGTGAAGGAGACAACGAATAAGACCTACATTTGTAGACTTAAACAAATTTGCTATCTATATTTTAAGATAACACATTAAAAGTAAATAACACTAGAACACACCCGCGAAATCGCGGGCATAAACAGCTTGTGAACTGTTGTAGGATGATTTTTTGTAAAAGATATTAAGAAAGGAGAATTTCATAAAAGGTATCAAAAGCCCTCTCCCCTTTTTCCAAAGTCCTACATTTGTTTCCTTTCTTTTAAATTCAATTATTTTCGTGTTTCTGGCCTGACCACAAGTATTCTTCTACTTTACTACAATGCATCTTTTGGTAAAAGTCAAATTAAATTAAAAATTTGCACCGCTACAAACATGAAATAAATGTAACTGCTTATATATAGACCATTATTAGTCTAATAAAATATGCTTCTAGGACAATCCATCAGTGCTTTTTCTTTTGAAAGCCTTATTAACATGCCAATGGTAGGATATGAATTTTGTACAAATGACTAAGACCGACTAAGGCTAATTTGAGGGGTGGTCGGAGGGATACTGATCCCGAAATCCCGGGCTTAAAAACATGAAATCCCTAGATGCAGAATTTAAAGAAATTTATATCCCGAAATCGAAAAATATATTCCCGGATCCCGTAAGGATCAATCAAGGATTTGTATAATAAGACTTACTATACAAATCCTTGGATCAATCCTCAAATACCGAGCTTAAAACACCCGATCCCGACGTCCAGAAAAAGGTCCTGCCTCCCTCTAATCTCTATACTACTTTCATTTTTGCCAAATCACTTCTTTCACTTTCAACAATAAATTTGTATGCCCCATTTATGGGCATTATGTTTTCTAGTCTGCATCCGTACTTTCGTTCGTCCGTCCGTCTGTCCCGCTTCAGGTAAAAGTTTTTGGTCGAGGTCAGTAGTTTTTGATGAAGTTGAAGTACATACAACTCGAAACTTAGTGCCGATGTGGCATACATGTACTATGGACACATTCTTGTTTCCACATGTTGTGACTTATTTTAATATATATGTGCATATGGTATGACCCCTTAAGTAGTAAACATTTCAAAGAAAACAGTAGACAGAATACAGAGAGTCTCTATATATTTAAGTAGTATAATCGTAGTTTACATGTAGATAAACGCGAAAAATAATTGTCCTAAGTAGGTATAATAGTTATGGTTCTTGCGATCTAAACACCATGATATTGAGAACGCTCTGATTGGCTTATTTATTTTTCATTTTTGTTATTTATCATACGATTGGTTGTACTTGTCACGCATGTTTCAAACCGGAAGTCATATCTATGACTAAAAGTCAGTCTGATGACGGAATCAATCTCCGGATTCATTTCTTGTCGTTTTTCTCCCAAAATAACTCAATCTGAATAATCATAAGAATGGATGACAAATGCGACTATGCATGTTACCTATATATATATATATATATATATATATATATATATATATATATATATATATAGAACACAGAGGCATGATGATTATTTTTCCGTGGAAGGAAGAGAAGCGACACACAAAATGAGGTCTTCTCGTTTAATAGTATAGATTTCGAAGAATGGTTGAGTTCTTTGTGATACTATAACAGTCCAAGACTCGGACGGACCGTTTAAAACCCTGTAAAGAAAAATTCCTAGAGGCTACTTAATAGGTTTTTGTTTCTATAACTTTCAAAGACGTATTGATTTCAACGAACAATCTATCTACATGTTTTAGAAGTTGAGGATTTAAAGTATAAATTACAGACACGTTTTACTGAGTTGACGTGCAAAGTATATTTATACAAATGGCATTTAATTTGCTAAAAAAAAATACTATATCACTAGTATAGATAGTAGTAACGATTTTTTATGTGTAGTTCAAAATGTTCATGCAGGCTGTTAGAAAAGATTTCTTTTAAATATATGAAATTCCTATGTCTTGCCATATACATGTGCTGTTTTGACAACACACCACAAAGCTTCATCATATTACGCCAAAACATTCGGTTTCATTTTACTGCATTTCACTTGACTTGTTTTTATATACTCTATATCAGGTACTATACATTGCGTGTGTCTTTGTTGGTCTTTTGTGTCCCTTTCTTTCGGAGCCATGGATTATATCATACAGCAGACGGCTTTTTATTAAATAAAACTTACGAATTACTCAGTGTTTATCCTTTAATCTATAATGGTTTACTCTTACAAATTGTTAGTTGGATGGGGAGTTGTTTCATTGGCACTCATACCACATCTTCCTATATCTATTTATCATAAGTTGACTTACGGAAACGAACACTGTCATTTCAATAGTTTTTTTCTCATACATACAAATATGTTTCCGTTTTAGCACTTTTAAAAAAGCAAACCTACACACGTACATGTACATGCATGTGCACATTTTTGTCAGCTCAAATAGTATTCAATATTTCATGTAACTATTTAATTTCCGTTAAATAAAAAAAAAATCAAGTCGTTCGCTCAGATGCATATGAGAGAGCGATACTTTCTTCGTATATTATTACTGGACCCGGTAACCATATGATAACGACTTTGGGGGTTAGTATACGTATAACCACCCTTATAATGATCTATTTCAAAGAAACTTGTTAGACTCTGCCGACAATGTACTCATTAATTTTGCCATCAAAATGACCGTCCTCTTCAGAAAATTTGCATGTAACACACAATTCTTTTGCAGGAATTGTCGCCGTTTATATTACAATATGAAATTTTGTAATATTGCAAGTATTTCCAAGGGAGATTACAAATTGTGAATTTAAAAAATATATTATAAATTATTCCATGGTTACCTCCCTTACGACAATACGTCCGTTACATGTACGTTATCTTAACTTTATTTACATTGTAGGTGTTTTCAAGTTGCCTGACCTTACAAACAAGTATTTATCTTGTATTAACAAATCTTTGATCTTTGATCTGCCGATTTCTGATTTTGATAACCAAATATTTCTTAAAATCAAATATTTAAACATTTTCGAAAGTATGTGTATGAAGAAGCCTGAACGTTTCTAGATATAAAAAAATCTCAATTTGAATAACTGTGAATGACTGAGGAGGGACTATGACTTCGAATACTCAACTGTGTACACATTTGTCATGAATGTTAAACAATCTTATAGAAAAAAAAACATATTTCGACGTCAATAAATGAATGACAACCTAATTCTATTTTGTGCAATAGTATGCCCTACACAGAGCTGAATGGGAGGATGAAGTCAAACGGGTGAACATACTTTTTTCTATCATTAAAATTCGTGATTAACCCGGATTACAGAAAACTTGTTATCCTTAAATATATCGAGCCTGATGACTTATTGAACATTAAAATTCCAGGAACAGAAATGCAAATTTTCAACATGAGACGGATGATGGTCTTCATCGAAGGAAACATTGTTATATATCGTTAATACGTTATTTATCATTACGAAATAAAATATGCTAGATACATTGTCATTTTAATTTTATTTCACTGCGTCCCACGTTTTTCACTGTCCAATGTAAAAATGTCACTCTAAACAAAATAGTGCAAACATTTTTGAATGCATGCGAACTCAATGCGCTGATGAGATACAGACACGAAAAGATCCCCCTCTCTAATTCCCCAGGATGATTGGGGAATAAAAATATGATCATTAAATGTCTTCTTCCAAACAGCAGTAACACCAATGCTCAAGTTGGGCGTTAATTTGGCTGTGCGGGATGTAAAAGTACACTGCCAAGTCCTGTCAGAATGAGAACGTTAAATACGATGTCTCTTGCAGATAAAGTACCATGCTGTCAGCGTGTTAAGGGCAACGGGAGTGTCCGTTACTAAGGTGGTCTGTTGCAAGGCAAAATTTCTGTTCCAATCCAAATTAGCACCATTTTCCAGGGGCATTCCAATATCACTGATGTCCTCTATTGCAGAGCCTACTAATTGTATTCATCGTTTTAATTTGCCATATGATCCTGAACATGAATGAAATAATTGCCAAGCAAGGATCTTGACCTCTAGATTTATTTTTTAATTGTTATGATTCAATCTAGTTAAATTAATATTTAATAATCTCATAATAGGGTCTTTATTTTAATCAAATTGGCTAAGGATGATTATGTAGCTGTCTAATTGACATATATACCCACAACCTTTTATATCAGAAAATCATATGTTAAGTGTTTTAATGATCGCTTACTTTAATAGAACAACTCTGATTTCGGTATTATACATTATTCTAACATGACGTCCTTCAAACGCTTTGAGTACACACCCGTGGTAAAATATGAATATATTGGTTGGGCTGTTCTGATTGTACTCCCACGTCATATGATTGTTTATGGATGGAGTACACGACGTCATAGAATGATAACGTAATAGTTTAAGCATTTTTCGGGAAAATACACGCTTCTGATACCGAAAATCATCACCAGAATGAAACGTAAACAAACAATACTAAAATGTGGTATAAGCCCTTTTTTATATACATAGAAGATATATAAGTAAATTATCATTAAAATTCATCCAAATCTATCTAAATATATTATTGTAAATAGTTTGAGCATGTCACTAAATCTGTTTGCTCCGTTCTTTACCGCCAATCTTAAAGTGGGTTAATTTATGGGAACGGCAAATATTTGCCTCCATCTAGTGCGCTTTGAACCAAAACAATTGCTATATTTGTCTTATCAGAATCGAAATAATTCATGGGGGCTTGAATATATCTAAATTTTACCACGGGTTGTCCCTTTATGCCGATATTTTACCCCTCGCTATCGCTCAGGGTAAAATATTTGTCATAAAGGGCCAACCCGTGGTAAAATAACGATATATTCAAGCCCCCATGAATTATTTCTTAATTATAATATGAGTTCTATATTTCAATAAGATTGGCTAGGAAAGCCAAATGTTGTAGTCTTTAACAATCATCAACAAAGTAGCAATATTGTGTGCAATGCCTGAATTGATAAAAGCACATTTCGTGGAATAAAAATTACGAGAAGATGATAAAATACTTTATTATAATCACATTTTTATATGAACAGTAAAAACATAAAACAATAAAACTAATCAGATAACTTACACAATAATAAAAGAAAAGGAATGATAATAATACGCTAAAAACAACAAATAAATACAGATTCAAGGCACTTACTATATTTCAACTTCAAACCATCGAAGTTTAAAAATAGAATTTTAAATTTTATTAAAAGTATTTTTTTTTTCTTTTTTAAAAACAAAATAAATCATGTTCACTTTAACGTAGAAATGAATGCAGTATAGAGCATTTGGAAATTATTAAAACATTTCTAAATTTCAGTTGTATGTCACTGTGTGGCTGCCAGCCAGGAGTAATTTCACATAACATCGTAAGTTTAAGTCTTTTAAGAAAGTGTTATACTTAAAGACTTTTCTAAGTGTTCTCCTACGACAATTTCACGAAGCATATCGTAATTTTTAATCCTACACTTAGGACCACTCTTACGATTGAATCTCAAGTATTATCTTACGACCACTCTTTAAGATATAAATACCTTAGCAACGTACTTTCGTTTGGTTTTTTACTTAAGAATTGACTTAAGTGTAATCTTAAACTTGTGATGTTTTGTGAAATTGGCCCCAGATAGCCAATTTAAGTTTAAATCTAAGACCCCACATGTTGACTAAAATAGATTTGGCTCATATAAATTTCATTAAATTTTCACAAAATATTTACTTTGACCTTTTGACATGCAAAAATATAAAAATTTGAACCACACAATTTACAGGAATAACTCATTAGTTTGAGACAAACACTAATTTTGATCCTTGAGAATTCTCATTTCTCCTTGATGAAAACGTTCAGATGATTTTTAAAGAGTTATCTCCCTGTCTTAAGCCTAAAAGTGTTCTGTCCCCACTCTGATATCTAAAGTGTCTTATTTCACGGAACCTTAAGGATTGCCAAAAAAGTCAATGATATATTGCAAAAAGCACTCTTATCTGGTTCAGTAATTTTACATTAGCAGAAACTGGCATCCCTTATGACATACTAGTAATAGTTTAATTAAGGATTTAATAGTAGGGGACTTTTAAAATAGATCAGCTATGAACAGTGAATTATATATTATGTATTTTACATTTAATTGCACATAAGTTATAAGGCATAGATATGGTTACAATAAAAGTTACACAAAGACATCCTTATCTAATCTTTACAAAAATTCCTCCAGTTTTGCTTGAGATATGCTGTCAACAATTTTTTGCTCTTAAATCATAGAAAGAAATTTTCACAACAGATTAAGTGAATAACTTATTTCAAAGAACATTATGATTTGATAACTTTCATTAGTGTTCCAATGGTTAAACTAATTCATTTGTAGCTCATATTCTTAAAAGTAAAAATTTCAGGCTGTCTTGCAGTATTTACATAATCATCTTTATGCCCTTAAAATAGTTTGTGTTAATAAAATAATGCATATGTATGTTTAAACTAACATCAATACAAAACATTGTTAAAAACATATTAAAACATTTTGGATACTTTCACAATAACCTCTGTGAAATTGTAAAACATTTAAAATAGTAAGTTTGATCTCCAGCCACTTCCGGTTCTACTGTCTCTATGACAATCTGTTGTACTTTCCCACCATTTGTTTACAGTTTGGGCAAGTATGAACAACATCCTTGCAGGCGTCAATACAGAATGGAATAAGACAACATCCGAGCCACCCTCTGTAAAGATCAATAACAAATTTAAAAGTTGCCAACTTGACACACACATATAAAGAGACTTGTATATACTAAAAACATATATTACTGGAATTGATATTTCACCGTGGATATTTCAGGTGCAGATCCAAGAACTTTCTCTGTCATGTTACATATTTCGTTAATAACATGCATGAAATATTTGCCACTGGACATTAAACAATCAACAATCAATATATGTGTTACATAATATTAACGTAATATCAACATTACAAATACACTTTGATCAGATGGTGACACAGTTTTAAGTGGTGCTTTTACCAAGTGATCTGCTGTTGATTTGATGGAAAGAATATTATTCTAAAATCCGACAATTTCAGTAATTATCCTGTTTACTTTAATTTGCTACTGGCATAAGACCTAATTACTTATTGCTCGCCCCTTACACTGACGCTAGATACACTGTATGCCTTAGTCTCGCCGCTTCCTCAACTGTCGGAGCAGGTGCAAAAATATAACCACTCTTCCTGGTAATCATCTCACAAGTCTGCATTACAGGTCGAATGCTGACCAGTGGTTATTGACAGTTTTTCCTGAGCAACAGACAAACTTACCCAAACAGGCAGATAATGCCGACAGCCATCCAGGTTAACATTCCAGTTTCATAATTGGTTGCTGTCATGATGTCTGCTTGACATGATTGACAATTCAGTCGTACTGGTACTTCCCGGAATGTCTGGCGAAGCAATACATGTGGTTGTTGTACTACAACGGTGGCAGCGGTCTGTTGACCTTGAGGTGCATAGGCTAAAACAATAAAAGATAGATTTTATAAAATATATGAATGTATATCACGTGTACAAGGGTTTTCATCAAAAGCTACAAGATGTAATAAAGCTAGAGGACTTAAGTGCAGAATTCGTAGTTTGTATTTCAGTAATGATTTGTAATGAGGTTTGATTTGAGGTGTATTCAAGGAATCTGTTAATCAGTGATTATTCATACTGTCTTTCAAGTGCTTCACACTTTACTAAAAAAATGCATTATTAAGGCAAATAAATGACAGCAAAATAAAGGAACATAATTCACATGAAACCATGAAACCATGGAACCGTAACCATGAAGCATAGGCGGCAACACAAACTAAGACTTATCAAAACCGTTCACATATATTCCAAGAGGCCTGTGTGAAAACTACTAGTACTCTTTACTTTTATAACACAATTTGCATTTCTTGGTACATCAAAATCATTTTGAAGTTGTTTTTTTATTCCTATTGCCACTCCCAAGGAATAAACACCAATTAAAGGGTTTAACAGTCCTTCTATAATGTTAATTCATTTATAAAATTCAACTTCGACAAATTAAATTTAATATCTTCCCTATGCTCTTCATTTGGCCCTTCATTTAAGCCCTTCGAATAATATGGAGTAGAATTCCTAAACGCTTTATCACTTGCATCCAAATTGTTCGGCAACGATATGTAGTCACTGTACGGTCGGTGCGAGAAATAAATCAGTTGGCAAAGACTGAACTCATTAGAGCTCACAAATAAATAACAAAAAGACATGAAAACACAAAAAAAACTGATCGAAGAGTACTCCTAGTTTTGGAAAACTGGTTAAAAAAAAGTCTTCTGATAAATGAATCATGATTTTCCAAACTAAAATATCATTCTATTCACATCATACCGATTTTGTGCAAAGACGTCATGATTTTTCCTTGTAGTACTTTTTTTTTTTGTTTTTTTTTTTTTAACTTTTCACTGTATTAAAAAGAGGAGATATGTTTGATAGAAATATGCCAGCCTATCGAAATGTCAGTTACACCAGGGTCTGGTTTGGGGAGGAGGGCCTTTATTTCTGTATTTTAAATTTTCGGGGGAACTTTTCTCTAGCCAGTAACTGTTGCACATTATTCTCTTTTCTTTGTATATATCTCAGCACCCAACTTATACCTCTTATTAAATCAAATTATTAAACATATATTTGGCTCATCCAGAGACATATAATACAATGTATTATATGTCTCTGGCTCATCAATGCATTTTCTCCAATCTTGGTAACTTTATCTCTCAAGTTTCTATAAACCCCATGACGTATTATACATCCGCATTAATGAACCCCTCAAATTATTGCGAGTCGAAGGTTATTAAACGGTGTTTTGAACCAATCTATTTTGCAGGCCTTGCCGGACGGCCATCAAAATTTTCAGCGCCATTTTTGAATTCTAAAATTTTGATAAATAATTTTTATTTTTCATACAGTAAGTCTAAGTATTTCTGTGACTTATAAATAATTAGAATAAATAAATTCATACTTTTGGTTAATAATTTTGATCAACTAAATAAATTTTTCTATACCAATAGTTGACTTTAAAATATTTGACCATAATATAGTCTTTTGTTTAGACCCCTTCCCCTTTTATTTTCCAAATAAATTTTTTACTGCATAGATAAATAGTTAAATTTAACCTTTAAACACACTGTACTTGTGTTTCAACTAATATCCTGTGTTGGACTGATAGAAAACCTAGTATTCTGTTCCTCAAAAGATTGATACATGTCTGAGAATAAAATTATAAAGTCAAGCAGATACTTCAGAGTAAATAAGAGAGATATTCAGGATAAAACAGCCCAAAGCCAACCCATTATTATATCTGATAGTAAAGGAAACTACATAAAGAGAGCTATAACAACTGAAGATTTCCTAAACATAAAATTCATCACCAAAAAAGGACAAAAAGTACAGCAAGCTATTGATTGGGCCGAAAAAGAATTACCATCAATCTGTCATCAACACAAAAACATCACATTTTATATTTGGCTAGGAACTTGTAATTTAACTGAACTTAACAGAACTACCAGATACATCTCTCTTGTGAACCAAAACGACTCAAACGTCAGATATCTAAGAAGAAAATTCATCGAACTTAAGGAACTCATCACTAAAATAAAACCAAAATCAAAAATCATCTTCTTAGAAATACCGCCATACTCTATTCAGCGTTGGAACAGATCTCAAGGCCACAAAAACCCGGACATTTTCAGTGAAGACGACCAAACACTTCAAAACCAGTTATACCTTTTAAATACCTTCATCCAAGAAATAAATCAATCAGCAGAAAAATCACCAAAATTTGATCTTGACATTCGAAAAACATCTAAAAGAAAAGGCGGTACTGACGAATACTACAACTTTAATCTATACAGAACTGACGGCGTACATCCAAATTTATTACTAGCAAAGCTCTGGATGAGAAGAATAGCAACCAAAATTCTCCATCAATGTTATAGATCTATAGAGTAGAATAGTATACTATATATATATAAACTTTATACCAACCATATTTATCCATTCCATATACAATAACATTCATATATAGAAATATTAGCAGCTTTTATATAACATTAGTCTATATTGTATAACCTGCAAATATAGAGATATATATCTACATACTCATTAAACCCTGATATCGGAAGATATAAAAGTTAACTGGAAAATTCTAATCAAAGCTAGCTTTCAGTGGGGACGCCCTGCTGATTGCACATTAGCCTACATAGAACTTCCTTGCTAAAAGAAAACAACAATATCTAAAGTGAAAAAATGAGTATCCAGACTAGAACATCAGCAAGAACCAAGAGCAAACCTCAGCCCTATACACCAGCTAAATATGAAAACTTTAGTATCAATAAAACCAGGGCCTTGGACAAAAAACTAGAAGCATGTAATAGAGCAATGGACATAAAAATTGAGCAGAAACATCAAAACTACATCCTAGAGCTATCAGCAGCTGCTTATGAAGATTTAAAAGGGGAAATAGACATATACTTTGAACAACACTCTACTTACAAGCTCTTGCCCAAACACCAGCATGATAATCAAGGGCTATGCATCAGAACTTCACATTCGGTCAGAAATAGAAGTAATAACAGACAACTCTATCGTATCAATCTATTCCATACTACATCAAAGGTAGAGGTTAATGGCCAAGGTATGGAACTCTTCCTGACACACATTGAAGATATAAAAGAAAGAATGAAATCAAGAGGAAACTATAAGATTTACAACAAACAGATAGAGGAACAGATAAACATAATCAAGAGAAATGAAGCTGATATAGAAATAAGTGGAAAACAGGATGAATCACTTGCAACAAATAATCAACCTAAAACCAACCACATAAATAGAATACTTGTATTCAAAGGGGCAGAATGTATACAAAATACAGACAAAGAATTATTAAGTAACTGGAATAGAGCCATTGAATGGTCAGAAGATGAACCAACACCCAGTCAGGACACAAGTGCAGTCAACATGTCTACTATACATAACTACTGCGCCATATGTAATCAGACAGCACAACCAGAAACATCCATAGATTGTATTGCATGCAGTCAACTGTTTCATTATACATGTGAAAACATTGATCCTGTAAGGATAAGCCAAACTGAAGAAGAACAATATTCATGTAGGAGTTGCTCTATTATGGACATGGACGTGGTAAATATATCAATGAGAAGCAATAACTCAATTATAGATACAGAAGAAACAATACCAAAAGTACTTCTAGAAGAACAAGACTCGACAGAGGATTATAGCGAAATAGGCCATATAGTTAAAAATATGCTAGACAATACATCTAAAGACAGTCCAACTAGAACACAGATCACGGAAGAAGAAACAGGAAATTCTAACACAGAAGTACTAGACATGCTAGAAATGAACAAAACGGCTTCATACAAACAGCATAACCAAATGGTACAGAACAGCAGGAATGTACAAATAGAAAATGTAGATGAGCCAAAAAACATCAAGGCAAAACCGAAAAGGCAATATAAGTGCAAAAATATAAATGAAACTACTCAACAGCTTGAAGATCAATTAGCACAATGCAGAGCAAGACTAGTCATAATGGAAGATACCAATAGAGACTATAGAAATACAATCAATCTACTTAGGATGCAAGCACTATTGACAAAAGTAACTTAAAAACCTACCAGCCAAATTGTGGCTGTAGCAACAATTCGCAGGAACAGACTATAAACAAAGTCGATATGATGCTGAACAACTTCCGACTAGAAATGGAAAATAGAGACCTAAGAATAAAACATCAAATGGAGATGAATGAATTAAGACACAAACTGCAAATAATGGAATTACAGAAAGAAGTAAGAATGTGGCAAAGACCAGGAAGTCATGAATATTATCCTTATAATCAGAATATGGACAATACTAGGAACTCAAACCAACACCAAATGAGTGATCAGCATACTGGTGTACAGCTTATAAACCAGCAATCCAGGATTCCTAACCAAGCCAATCCACCATTCATGACACCTATGGCACCTCCACACTATAGCCAAATACCAACAGAGCAGAGCAGAATAAATCCTGGCCATATTCAAGCGCCAATGTACCACAATAGCAGAATACAGGCTATACCTGTAAATAGTCAAAGTAGCCACCATTACCCTGGCTATAGAAGTATACATGTACCAACTGGCAGTATCAACACTAACATGATACAAAATGCACATTTATACAGACAACAATATAGGATGACTGCACAACCTATACAACAAAATATAAATCACCACCAAGGATATAGTCAACAACAGACAAGCAGAAAGGAACAAAGTCAAAGAAACATCAATAAAAGATTTTATGACCACAGAACAAGCATGCCAGTTATAGCTAAACAAAGTCATGCAGAAGAAATTGAAAGACAAAAACAATTGCAACAGCTAACAAATCAGGCTGATAATATTAACCAAATAGACAAAGAACCAACAGAAGAAGCTAGACTGACCATCAATCTGACAAATTCAGCTGCCGCAAAAAATGATGAAGTCAAAGCACATACAGAAGTAAGCCATCAAGTAGATGTCACGCCCAGAACTGGTCTTATAACAACGGCTTCTAGTGGGGACGCCCCGCTGGAAGCGGTCTGCCATCAGAAGTTCCCCTCTCAAAGGGGGGGCCAATGTTGGTGGTCCTAAGCATCTAAAGGGACTAGTTCAGGCTGACAATCTAGAAGCAAAAGAAGATGGGAATAGAAAGAAACCAAATCATTTTTTAGGCAGCGGCCGATCAAACAAGATAAAAGGGAGGATATCATTATAGGTACACTCAATGTACAAAATGTGAAATCAAACGCCCTCTATATCAAAAACTTGTTAAGGGATGTACATGTGTTATGCATTCAAGAACACTGGCTTTTTAATGCGGAAAAGAAAATCATAGCTGAAATTACTGAAAATAGCGGATACATAGCTAAAAGTGTTGATGAAAATGACGACCCAGATTTCAACGTATCAATGAAAAGGGGATATGGTGGAGTAGCCATAATCTGGAAAAAAGAAATTAATGAAAATATAAAGGAACTGATAGACGGTGGAAATAGAATACAAGCCATACATATTCAACAAGGAGACAAACCAATATGTCTTATAAATGTATATATGCCATCAGATAGCAAAAATGCAGACATCGAATACAAAGACACATTGGCTCAAATTGATGAAATGATAGAGAAATATAAAGACACACACGAAATTATAGTATGTGGAGACATGAACGGGTCACTTGATAGAAGCTCGACACCTCATGATAAAATCCTAAAGACATTCTGCAAGGAAAAATGTATAGGAAATACTGAGAAATGCCCAGTAAAAGAGACATTTTATCACCAGAATGGTATGTCGAAAGGACAAATTGATTACTTCCTCTTCAAAAGTAACTCAGAAATCATTAACAAAATCAGACAAATTGATGTCCTTGATACTGACCCAGAGAATACCTCGGACCATGTACCTGTTATCTTGACACTGAATAGTCAACTGAAAAAAGTCAGGGAAAAAGCAACAACTATCATAGCAAAACCTAAATGGACTGACTGAGACCATCAAATTTATAAGGAAGTCATCAATAAAGATCTACCAAAACTCATGCAAAAATCAAAAGGAATCATTGAGCAAGATATAAGAAATCTAGAAAAATTGCTACATAAAGCCGGAGAAGCAGCAATCCCAAAGTATAGAAGAAAAATCAAAATCAAATCAAAGGGAAAGGCGATATGGAACGAACAAATAGATAAGGCATCAAAGCAATCAAAAAATGCATATAAAGTATGGAGGCAACATGGAGCACCTCAAGAAAGAAGTAATGAGCTCAAAATCAAAATGACAGCTGCAAAGAGAATACTTCGAAAAGCACAAAGACAAGCCTATGCCTCGCAGAGAGAATCAACAGCGGGAAAAATTATGAAAGCTTCAAGTGCAGATACAAAACTTTTTTACAAGCTTATCAACATGCAAAGAAAAACACCACTTACTAATACCAAGATACTGAAACTAAATGAAAAGACTGCAGAAGATGGACCAAGCATAATGAACATCTGGCAAGAACATTTCCAACAACTAGCTACACCAACAATAGAGGAAAATTTTGACACTGACAAATTAGAGCTAGTAGAAATACAAAACAATATAATAGAATCCATAGAAAGGGAAAAAGGTCAAGGCATAGAACTTGTTAATGTCAAGGAAGTAAATAAAGCTATAGAAAAACTTAAAGCAGGAAAAGCACCCGATGAAGATGGAATTTCGGCAGAACACTACAAACATGGGATGGAAGAGTTAACTCCCTTTATAGTACATCTGCTAAATTTAATCTTAACATATTTGGATGTACCAATCTTCCTAAAGACAGGGATTCTAACACCAATCCTAAAGAAAGAAAAAGACAAAACATTACCATCTAGCTACAGAGGAATAACTGTAACTAAAACCTTTGCAAAAATATTACAAAGTATATTGAAGGATAGAGTTGACTCTGTATTTAACAACATACAAAACTCCCTGCAAAGAGGCTTTACAGAAGGAGTATCATCACTATGTGCAACATTCCTCACATCAGAAGCAATCGAAGAAAGTAAGAAATTAAAGATACTGCTGATCTTAATAACTCTTGATGCAGAAAAGGCATTTGACAAGCTAAACCATGAAATACTATTCAACAAACTGTACCATTATGGAATAAAAGGAAAACTCTGGATATTACTGCAGAAACTTGTATAAAGGAATGAGCATTAAGGTTAAATGGGAAGGGCAATGTACAGAAGATGTAATGGTGCTACAAGGAATTCAACAAGGTGCAAAACTATCTACAACGCTATATAAATGCTACAACAACGTCATACTAGATAGCATATTAAAAAGTGGACTTGGAGCATGTATTGGTGATATACAAGTCCCTGCGCCAACATGTGCCGATGACATTGCTGTTCTTGCAAATAGTACTGCAGATGCGCAAGGAATATTAGACATAGTGCAACACCATACAAGCAGAGATCTAGTCAAAATCAATCCAACTAAATCTGAAGCTGTTCTATACAATGCAAAAGGCTCAAACATATCAACATTGCAATTTGAAGACAATGACATCAATATAACCAATGAAACCAAACATCTAGGTATCAAAAGAAACGAGCAAAACCGTGCAAATATCTCAGAAAGAATAAGAACCGGTAGGGCAACAATATACAGCCTTCTTGGAGCTGGGTTACATGTCAGAAGGGGATTCTCACCAATGGTCGCATACAAGCTATGGAGAACATATGCAGTACCAAGAAGCATATACGGACTTGAGGTGATGAACCTACTTGCAAAAGAAAAGGATATGCTAGAACTGGCAGAGAGAAAAATCCTCCGACAAATTCAAGGGCTTCCAAATAATACAGCAAATATGGCTGTCTATACCCTGGTAGGAGCAGAACCTATTGCCATCACATTAGACAAAAATGTACTTACCTTCTTCATGAATATTGTTCGAAATTCAGGAACCATAGAATGTGAAATTCTGCGCCGACAAATAGCATTTTCAGACCTAAGAGGAAAAGACTTTATCAACAGAGTAGAAAAAACTCTATCAAAATACAATTTGAAATCTAGCAGCTACTACATAGAAAATCCACTGAATTAAATCGAATGGAAAAGACTAGTAGGAATAAAGATCAAGGAATACTGGAAAAATGAATGTCATAATGAAAAAATGGAAAAAACATCACTTAAATACATAGAGATACAGAACAATCCATTAAATGAAGCTCACAATATATGGAAAAGTGTAAAAAACAATAGTAAAGATGTAAAGGCAGGAGAAATAAAAGCAAGAATAAGTACTCAAACGTACATATTCCAAGCCAAAAGAGCTAAGTTCGATCCGAAAGTTAACCCGATGTGTACAATCTGTGAACAGGGAAATGAAGATCTAGAACATTTTATTCTACACTGCAAAGAATTAGAGCAAATAAGATCTAAATACTGCTCAAAAATTGAACTGACAATGGATGAAATTGATACCTCAACATACAAGAAGATCATACAACAAGGGAATTTACTGCAGCTCATAATGGACTGTACTAGCAAAGACATAAACTGTTACTCAACTGTGTATGAAAGCATTGAAACTCTGGCTAGAAATATGTGTTATGAGATGCACTTGCTGCGCACAAAAAGGATAAAAAACTTGATCACAAGTACAGTATAAGCAAACTTTTTAAAATAAAACAGTTCATTACTAATAGTATATCATCTTACTATTTTATGACTTATAAGTACATGTATTTAAAATAAATCTTCTCTTTTTAAAATTGTAAGATATCAGTTATAATTTAAAGAATAATGACAAGATCCCCATATAGTAAAATAAACTGAAGAAAATTTATGTATATATATTAGCTCAAATTTTTCCAAACCCCTACCATTTTACATAAGTCTTATAAAATATAATTTTCATTATAGTTCCTGATGTATTTATAGCACTCTTAACTAATAATTATAAGTAATTTTAATTTGAGACCATTTTAATTCTTATTTGTAAATATATGCAGTTGTCTCTTAAAATTTTCTTACAACCCAGCACATATGAATTATTATATATCTTTTAAAACTTTATGATGACAATCCATTGAATTAATTATGATATTTATCATTTAGTGATTATTATAATGATAAACAGATTGATTGTAATTCAGCTGTTGAAAAATTCAACGCTATTTTGTGTGATACAGCACTTTTATCCACTAAATTTGTTCAAAAGAAAATCATGAATAGGCCTATTAAGAAAAATAAAAAAACCATGGTTCTCAGACTCTTGTCATGACCTCCATACTACAGTTAAAAAGTACTGTTTACTTGTAAATAAGTTTCCAGACAATGGATCCTATAGAAAATCATTTTACTCATTCAAATCTAAATTAAGAAGAAGGAGTAAACAAGAAGAAAGAAGTTACAAGAGTCAAATCTGTGACCAAATTTCACTAAATATGAAAAAAGACCCAAAGACATTTTGGAATTTACTTAACAAATTAAGTTCTCTTTCAGAAATAAAAGAGGAACACAATTTTGATCAAGAATTATTTATAAACTACTTTAAAAAAATGAACAGTACTTCTAATATCCAAAACAATAAATTCCATGACATAATTATTGAAAAATTAACAGCCTTAAAAAAGACACTAAATACATGCAACTCTGACAACGAATTTAATAAACACATTCAGCCAGCTGAAATTTTAAATGCAGTTAAAACACTTAAAAATGGTAAATCATCAGCTGAAGACTTAATTTCTAACGAAATGATTAAATGCGGTATGCCAGTATTATTAGAACCCCTATTAAAACTTTTTAACCTAGTATTTATGAAAGGCAGCTTCCCAAAATTATGGAACAAAAGTCTGATTACTTTAATTCATAAAAAGGGGAACAAATCTGACCCCTCTAATTATAGAGGTATCTCATTGACTTCTAATTTGGGAAAATTATTCAATAAAATTATACACACTAGACTTATGAAGTTTATTAACACCAATAATTTGATAAGTGAAAATCAGATTGGCTTCAAAGAAAAAGCTAGAACAGCAGATCATATATTCTCATTAAAGTCTATTGTAGACAAATATAAAACTAAAAAAAAGAAAATTTTTGCAGCATTTATAGATCTGCGAAAAGCCTTTGATACTGTCTGGAGGGAGGGTTTATTCTACATTCTACTCCAAAACAGACTTCCAGGCAAACTTTTTAACGTCATCCAATCAATGTATAATGACAACAAATGCAGAATTAAATTTCAAAATGGTATTAGCCATGAATTTATATCAAATTGCAGAGTAAAACAAGGGGATGTACTTAGCCCCACTTTGTTTAATATTTATATAAATGGCCTTGTAAATGACCTTGATCATGCAAACACTCAACCAATTATTATAGGAGATGTTAAACTAACATCATTATTATATGCAGATGACATTATTTTATTGTCTGAAACCCAAGAAGGGCTACAAAATGCACTAAATGAGTTAACTAAATTTTGTTCCCTATGGAAATTTGATGTTAACAAACAAAAATCAAAAATTATAATATTCAATTCTAATGGAAAATCTCATTGTAATTATTTTAAAGTAGAAAAAGAACATCTTGAGACTGTTAAATCTATTTGTTACCTTGGAATAACTATAAATTGTTCAGGAAGTTTAAATCATTCAAAAAAAAATCTTATGGAAAAAGGAAGAAAAGCTTGGTTTAAAATTAAAAAAACAGTCTCTTTAGATAATTCCTGCAGTATGCTTGAAAAATTATTTGATACTTTAGTTGTTCCAATAACTCTTTATGGAAGTGAAGTTTGGGGTGTAAGCCAAGTGTTCAAAGATTCAGATCCATTTGAACATTTACATATTAAATTTATTAAAGAAATTTTAGGAGTACAGTCACTGTACAGTGCAAAACAACAAATGTAGCCTGTTTAACTGAGACAAACAGAATCCCTTTGTACTTTAAAATTCACCTTTCAGCTATAAAATTTCTAAACCACATTGTAAACTCTCCTAACACTTTAGTCCATAAAATATATAATAATGTAGAGAAAACAAGTAAATGGGTTAACATTGTAAAAGACTGGTTAAATAAATTAGGTTTTGGTCATCTCACTTTTAATACTTTTAATTTAAAATATCACATAAATAGTATCCAACAAAGAATCTATGACCAGGCTTATCAAATTATGAATTGTTCTATCAATAAATGTGAAAAATTAAATTTCTTTTGTCATACTAAAAGAATTAGAAAAAGGCCCCCATATATTGATATATGTAAATTCAAAACCGACCGATCAGTTTTCAGTAAATTTAAACTAAGTGCGCATTCCCTAGCAATTGAAAGAGGGCGTTATACCAACATTGAAAGAAATAAACGCATTTGCTTATCCTGTAACAGACAAGAAATTGAGGATGAATACCATTTCTTCTCAATCTGTCCATGCTATAAATCATTAAGGGATACCTATATACAAAATATTAATAAAAATCTTAATTTCAATTTTATTAAATTGCAGTCCACTATAACACTAAATCATTTGACTGTACTTTTAAATAGCAGTCTACCAGTCATTATAAAAATCACCATAAAGTATATTAATGATTGTCTTTTATTAAGAACATCTGTGTAACTTTGTTTAATATGCAACCTAATTTTTGTTTGTGTTCTTTTTTATAATTGTTCATGAACATTAACAATGTGTAAACTGTTGATATTTATAGCCTTTTTCTTCTTCGCTGTGAATACCACTGTCACTCTAATATAGTTATAATCAATTTAACTATTGTCAGTTTATTGTTTTAATTTTGTATGCCATAACCATTTAATGTAAATGTGTTTGTGCGAATAAAATATTGTCTATTGTCTATATTGTCTATTGTCTATAACCAAATTCAGTCATCTGTATATAATTATTTGTTTCCTTATGTTTTAAGGTGTACATAGTTGCTAAAACTATATATACCCTTTGGGTAGTGCTCCACAATTAATGGAGGAATATACAAGAAACTGAACTGAACTGATTAAACGAGCTTTAGTTTGCTTACTATAATAATGATGAAACTACGCATAAAACTGTACGACTTTATTATTTTGCATGTTTCTTACTTCCTGAATTAGGTTTATATGACGCAGATAGACACGCGGTCTAACGATTTTTTATTTATTTTTTTTTTTTCATTTATCATGTAAATTTATGTTTACAAATGGTTTACGGGTGTGCCAAATTGGATACTTATAGGTGATTTAATTTCACATTTTACCAAAATAGTTGACATTTAGGCCTATACACGTAAATGTAATTATCAAAAAAGAAATTCCTTAATTTGGGACAATTCGGATTCCACATAATAGTCACGTGATAATAGTATAATAAAATCCGTATATAACATTAAGGGTCCATAAAGGTACTACATGTACATCGACCGAGACGTACACACAAATTGACAAAATGTCTAGGTTGGTGTGGTTCTTTACATAATATTTCATACAGGTCTATATATAAATTAAATGTTCCAAACAAACACACTTGGAATTCCTTTATCAGTGTGTTTACACAAAGAACCAAGGGCAGTAATCGATCCATAAATCTTTAAATGTAAACAAATAGCAAAAACTATTCAGTTACAGACTTACCTGGTGGAGGTTGATTGTACTGAGGGGGTGGGGGTTGTTGTGCGGGGTACGGTGATCCTTTCTCCATGTCTTCTTTTAATCCGCTCTTTAAGTATTTCAAAATCGAAATAAGCTGGTGTTTCGCAACACTGTGACTACAACGTAAAAACAATACGTCGATTACCTGGAGTCAAGAACTAGGTCGCTACAGTTGAGACCTGTTGTCACTGTATCCTTGGCGCGTGTTAACGTTTTCGTTTTGTGTCTTGATTTTTTTGTTTATGAGCTTATGAGAATAGTACACTAAGGCTTCATATATTTGTATTTATTTATGGATATTTACTCTGTGATATATTTGATGTTGAATCTCTCTTCCTTTTTATTTTAAAATCAGTATGGCAATGCGGGATGTATAAGTACGTAGCCACGTCTAATTTAATAGACTGGATCTGGGAACACATTGTAAAGAATGTCAAACCTTCTGCACATGAAAGAAACCTTGCAAAGACTCTTCAAAGGTTCGTGGCCCGGTGATCTATTGCAAGGCCAAATGATCATATCAACCCTATTCGATCATGCACCAATAGTTGATTCACAATGCTGAGTCAGGCTCTGAGAAGCCAGGATTTTGAAACGGAGAGGGTCCACACACAAAACATTTTAGCACAAATGTAATGTAGAACAAGTAAAAATTTTGATTAGCCATAAATGTTACCTCAGCCCCCTAAATCTTTTGGATCAACAGACCTGGAATATTGGTCACTGAACGTTAAACAGCCAACAATTCGCCGATCTGTACTTTTATGTATGCGATTATGTTGAGTAACATCATACCTATGAACTGATCAAAGGCCGGAGTCGAATCCGACAAAATTTACGTGCAATAAAATTGAGAATGGAAATTAAGAATGTGTCAAAAAGACAACAACCCGACCATAGAATAGAAAGCTGTCCAAGGTCAACAATGAGTCTTCAACACAATGTAAAACAGATCGGGCTTCAGCCAGACCCTATAAACAAAATGTGTACTAGCACACTCAATGAAAATGGACGTAGATCAGTGCCACATTGCACTTTATCGTTCCAGAGATGTACGAGACCGGGCAGATTTTCAAATTAATTGTTTTAACTAATTTGTTGAGAAAAGTCTTTGCATTAAATGGTATTATCTTAATTCTGTTTGCATTTGTGTATTTATCAATTGACGACACCTTATAAGATCTGTCTTACCCTGCAGTCATGTTATGAAAGCATTTTGGGTGTTAAAAAGTCAAATTTTGTCAATGATATTTTATTTCCATTTGATTTTCTATTGCCTCTAAAACAAATAATACAACCATACTAGACTAATAACATTTTTTAAAAAAAACATTTTTATTTAACACTTGAATTTATTAATACAAATCTGAACTTGTAAAAAAATCATGTTAAATTGGGAAAAAGTAAGACACATACAGGACTGTCGTTTGGTTTTTCAGGATTGGTTGAAAATGAATTCTCTGGCCTGGTTAGAGCTGAAAATAAAATAAGTTTCCCCACTCAGGATTAAAAAAAAATACTTGCAACACATAATATAGGATAAAATTGTATACAAAAGTGTAATTAAGTTTTAAAAAAGGGCAGCAAAGTTCTTACATTTCACATGGACATTTATCATATTACGAGATTGTATCGAAATCATTTAAGAAATGAAATTCAAAATATATATCAGGAGATGAACACATCGATTTGAAAGAACAAAATTTAACAGAGAAATTTTCACAAAAACATTTGCAAGAAAATAAAAATATTAATTGTAGAAGTTCTCGGAATGTTTTTAAAAAAATAACCACAAGGGTCTGTTCGGCAAATACGTTCAAATCAAACATTCTTAACTTATGTGATATTTTTTTATTCAACGTTCCTTCTGTCTCTATACCACCCTCTCATATAAAAGAAAACTGAGAATAACATTAAGCAAATTATATAAACTGTCCATACAATACATGGTATATAGTATATAAACAATATTTAAAAAAATCCATGGAAGACCATGGGTTAAAAGCCTTTCTTACAATTTCTTTAAGTGTTAATGGTCATGGTCAATACACACTTGAAGAGGGCTACACAATAAATATTTACATAAAGTTATATATATATGTAATATGTAATGACGAAGATATTGAACCTCCAACACCGTTATTTGAACTTTGTAGATCTCATGACAATTTGCTGTATTTTCCAACCACGTGGTTGCAATTTGGACATGTGTGGACGACATCTTTACAGGCGTCTAAACAAAATGGAATCAGACAACATCCAAGCCATAACCTGAAAGAATGAAAACCAGTTGACGTTCATGTTTTTTTCATACATTTAAATATTTTGACACATAATTAACAGATTTTGGATGCGAATTTAAAAAAAAAAAGATGTGGTATGATTGCCAATGAGACAACTCTCCACAAGAGACCAAAATGACACGGAAATTAACAACTATAAGTAACCGTACGGTCTTCAACAATGAGCAAAGCCCATACCGCGGTCTTCTTTCATTGTCTGCTGTAAATATGTGTTCCTACTGAAGCATCGTTGGGTTTGGTCAGTGGTCCATATATATATGTACGATTCTATTAATTGCATTGGATAAACAGTAGTCTCTTAATATCTAGGAGTCATTTCATATAGGTTTATATAAAAAAAAAAAACTCATGCAAAGTTGACTACTGGTACTGATATTTCTTTGGAAGATAAACTATCAATCTTTTAAGCAATTTTTTTTTTCTGGACTGCCTTGGTTATAGCAAAATTGGCTTATAAAGAGCTATGACCATTTCCCCAGTGTTCTTTTCATTCGATAAGATAGATAAATCATGTTTAAAATAGAAGAAATATTAGAAGAAGTATAAGAGAAAAATATGCAGTAAAGGATAGACGAAGATACAGTCCCAACCCCCAAACAAAAATAAAACTAAAACAATTTATCAATAGACATAACAAGAAAGCATCAACCCAAATCTAACCATAATTTTAAATGAAAATTTGACTGTAAAATACAGTAATCTTACCCGAACAGGCAAATCATACCAGCCGCTAACCAGGTCAGCATTCCGATTTCAAATTGTGTTGCGGTCATGATATCAGCGCTGCATGATGGGCAAGTCACACGCACTGGTACCTCACGGAAGTTCTGCCGAAGCAAAACATTTGGCTGCTGTGTAACCACGACTGTGGCTTGTGACTGCTGGCCAGGCGGTGCATAGGCTGAAATCAAAAGTATTATTCATATAAATTCTTTAATAAACATTGCAAATATGAATTGAGATATTTTGAAATATAGTCATCACTAATGTCTTCTTCAGATTGGAAGACAAACCTTTGCCTAAGTTAGTCATCCGTCTGACTGCATTAACTCGCAGTCATAATAGGAAGATGTGATGCGAGTGCCAATTTTAATGAGACAACTCTCCATCTATATCCGGTTAGAACTGAAACATTATATCCGATGACTAGTGTATAGAATGCCACGTTTCTGCACTATTAGAGCTTTCTTACAAATTGACGAAAGGTACGTATGCTTGACGAATCATACGTAAGACTCGTTTTAGGGATCCTTTATTTTGACATATTTAAATAATAGTTGTGAAACTTCGGACAATTATCGTACATGCAACGACACTTATTAAATTGGATTTTTCTTGAGATACATTTAGGATTTCGAGACGTACGATAGGTTAGAATATGATTATTGATACCACCAGGTTGGAGCAGATAACGCTACAAAATGTTCTAAATATAGATTAGTCATACGAAAAAAATGCCCCTTGAAGACTAAAAACCGGCCCCTCCCCCACTCTTCAATATTACAATGTTGCACTGTTTAACCTAAGAAAATGTTAAAGCATTTGAATACATTGTCTTCTTCCCTAACAGAAACATAAATACTTCCTTGATTCAAATTTTGCAACGCTCAAAATAATAAAATGAAAATGAAAAAAAAGATGATCTTCATACTATGCCATATGCTGGTGCTCGTTTCATAACTATTGTATCATCGCCTCTCCCCTGGTAAAATTCATTGCCCCCCTAAATGTGTATATATGATACACCGGAGCAACGGAACGGTTATTTTAGCGAATAACTGCGTTTTGCCTATAGTCCTGAACATTCGTGAAATATTAGCCACTGGACGATAATTGACAACTTCGCGTCTATCTTCCAAACATCGTCATTATAAAATCCACAATATACATGTATATGGTGTAAAATTGTAGATTTATTTTCTTGATATACAAAATCTTTTTTTCTAGATTTATTCATCATTACTTTTTAAAAACATTGTAGCATCAGTTTTTAGCAAATCTCGATATTCCACTTTGACAATTTGCTGAAAGTGTACTGTAACAAATAAAAATAAATGTGAATCTTGGTCGTTAAATTTAGACTAACGTACTTCAATAATGTCATTGAAATGTTAATCGGGAAACTCGTGCTTGAAAAATTCCCGCGGAAATGTGTGTTCTCGTGGTTTACGTAAGTAACGTATCGGACGTAAGTGTATTTGACACTATTTTTCTCTGTTTGATTATATTAAAATCGTGTATTATTTGCGATATTATTATTTTTTTTAAAGAAACTTGATTTAGAAAAGAATGCTGTTTTACTTGATGCAAAGACTCTTTTAACTGTTATTGTAGAAATACAATACGTGCTCCCTTTCCGTTCGTTCGTACCTTTCGTCAATTTGTAAGAAAGCTCTATTAGGACCCTTGCAAACACTGTTTGGGATCTATGATGGTCCGTTGTAAGGTTAATTATTTGTCCCTCACCAATTTACCATAATTTTACAGTGACATACTAAGTTTCGCACCAATGATCCATCTCGAAACTCTATTGTGACTTTTGTAACCAATAAACCTTATTTCAAACAGTAAACAGCGTTCCTAGTATTTATTTTTTGCTTCTTTTGAGTTAACAGTTCCTTGGATTTTGCTTCACATTTAGACCATGTTTTTTATTTAGCAAGGAATGACGTTTCTGTTTACACAAATTCCAAAGAATTTTCAGTTTATATATGAACTCAATTTCAAAGGATTTATTTCCCTGAGACATACTTGTTCCACAGGAGATTGTTTGTGATTGTTCTAGTAAATTTATGAGTATGGACTTGCTTACTATACCAAGAAACACATTTTACTTCCGGACTACTTTTGCAATTTTGTTTATTGAAAATATTAAGGATCTCGTTAAAGCCTTATCATGCTTATTAACATACGAGTTAAAGTATGGTGATTTTGAAGCAAAATCAGTCAACAGAACTATTTCGAACCGTAGTTATTTTTTTCAATTTCGGTTTTCAGTGCGAGGCTTAAAAGAAGAATTTACTTAAAAAAACAAACAAACAAAAATATCAATAAAGAATAAGCCAAACGATTCACTCTTTTTGTGTGGTTTTTTTTAATCTGTTTTGAGTGTGAGAACGGAATATTAAAGATAGCCATCTTATTTATAAATTCTTTTACAATGCATTAAAGTGTACAGTTACTTATAATATGTGTTACTCAATATTTCTTGATTCTACCTATTAACTCTACTGACACATAACATAACAGGTAATACCTGGACGTACGCACATAACCATTTCAAAATACCTACATTGATCTACATTCCAAGTAATAGTACATTGCTACGTTTAGTTTTTTTTACTTGTTTATGGTCAATATGTTGAATATAATTTTTATGTTTGTCTTTTTTTAATGTATTCATAGTTGATTAAAACTTAAGATACAAAGTTTCAATTAAGGATCAAAAACATAGATCCTATAAAACGCTTTTTAATGAAGTGACAAAAAAAATGTCACACCTTAAAATAAAAATAGATTTTCAATACATTAAAAAAACGAGCATGAAACTGATACTTGTTTTTGAACTACGATTTATTTTTACAGAAAACAAATATCGTTCAATTTCTTTTTATTCAGACAAAGTCATGTACAAATGTATTTAGTGACATGAATAGCCCCGGACAATTTTAACATTTAAACCATTGTACGGGTGTTAACGATATCGCCTCCAAATATGACAGTTTGATCAATATATATTTATACTTTTCCATGAATTACGTAATACTATATTTAATAAAAAAAAAACACAAAAAAAACTGTCACTCAACTTTGAAGTTTAAAATTCTTTTAAGACGGGTACGAATGCCTAGCCACGGACCATTTAAAATTTTTACATTATACGGATGTTAAAGACATCACCTCAAAATATGACAGTTTTATCAATATTTATTTATACTTTTCTATGTATTATTAACACCTTACCTGGTGGAGGTTGATTGTACTGTTGGGGTGGTGGCTGTTGTTGTGGGTACGGTGATCCTTTCTCCATATTTGAAGCTTAAATCCTAAATGTGATTCCCTTTTTTTAACGTCCTTTCAGTTTAAACAATAAAGTTTATCTTATCTCGACCGAGTTAGATGGTTACGTAGGTGCTACAGTAAAGGTCTGTTTAAAGTTCACGTTTTAAATGTTTTGAAATGTTTGAGTGATTCATTTGATATGATTTTCACATGATGCCCCTTGAAAATACTTTCCTTTGCACGGCCGACACTCGGCTAACCGAGAGATAGGTCGGTTAATCTATATTGAGTATGCGGCTATATCGGCGGTTGGTCTGTTAATCGGGTTGGTTATACGTCTGTTAAGAGTAAAACGCACAATTTTAATATTAAAATCTATTTAATATACAGATTTTAGGTACATTATAAGAATCAAATCAAAAAAAGAAAAGTGTCTGACAAAATGATATATATCATAGAACATTTTCCAACTGTAAAAACATTTCATAGTCTGCGCAGTTTTCAGTAAAACTAAAAGGCGTCACGCAAATATGTAGTATTTATGCTTATACGCATAGCAATTTTTGTAATGAAAGGCGAAAAAAACAATTTTAGAGATCATTTAAAGGACACAAAATCGTACTTCGGTTCTAAAATATAAATTGAAATTAGTAAATATTTCATAATTGTAATATAACGTGAGTAATACCACGTTTTAGTGAACATTATTGGAATAAAGTCTGTTAATGGGTTGGACAATTGAAATTGTGTCAGTTAAGAGTTATTTAGCCACGACAATAGTTGTGCTACCTTTATATTTTCCCTTTGAAAAAGTTAAGAATGAGATTCTCTTGAGTAAAAAAAAATGACAATACGCTGCAACAGTATCCTTCTAGTAAGAACATTTATATTTTGACTTCCTTTGCATTTTATTAAGGGATGTGTCACTTCAATATATGGATATGGATTGCCTGCTGGAATATGCATGAATCTATTATGAACGTTTTCTTCAGTCTTAATTTTTGTGTCTGTTCAAAGTAGCACGTTCTCAAATCCGTCCGAAAGTGTCTTTCTAATACAACACAGGGTACATATAACGTGTTGTCGTTCTCATATGCACATGATATTTGTCACTGGACGTTAAACTCTAAATCGTCAACATCATCCCATTGGTTTTTTTCTTCTATTACTGAAACATCTGTTGTTTACAAATCAGTCTAAAGAAGTAAATGGAAAGGAGCGAATGCAGATAATTTGGTTATCTTAAGTGTTAATTCCTTTCTACATAAGTGCAGAGAAGAACTGCAGTTGTACGCTTGTAAACTTTTAGCATTTAATACCAATATGAGTACATAGCAATCCGTTACTGTTTCAACTCCCAGGGGTGTTTCATGTCTTTATTCTCAAACAGTTATAATTTTTTTCTATCTTTTTTTTTTTATAAATGCATCACTTCCTACTGTCCTTATCTATTATTCTATATATTCTGTGTTTCCATCCAGATTCTCGTGTATACAATGAGAGTCCGGATTGGGGGTGTTGTTTATTTCTACATTCTTTAAATTGTCTGTTACTTTTCTCTACATTTTATTTTATCTTACTCATTATTATTTCTTTATTCTTTATATATTCTAGCATCCCAATATATTTTATTTACTGATATTTAGTTACATTACGACGTTTATCTCTGATTTATATACTGGTTAATACCAATTTAGATACAAATTAGTGTCATTCATGACAACCTAAACAGAATCCACATGATATATGCGACCATTCTTGGATGAAATCAAAATGTATAGATTATAACATGCCCTTTTCTATATTAGCCCTGGTATCATCCCGAGACTCCCATATCGGCCTCAAGGCTTTAGCAGATCGAAGGATACCGATCTGCTCTATCACCCTCTCAGCTATGTGATATTTGATTTATTATAATGAATGTCCTATCATCATTTTCTTTAACAGCCTGAGTTTTATTATAAAGTATTTTCTATGTAGTCACGGCGTACTTGACAGCGTAACGGGTATTTGAAAAATCATCAGAAGTGAAGTAAATAGACAATAGTAGTGCATTGACTTGACATATAAACGATACAAGGATTAGGCCCGAAACGGGAAAAAAAGCTCTGCTATAAAGAAAAAAAATATTTTCAATTGTTGTTATTTTGTTATTGTTATTTATTTTATTTAAATTTTGGGTAAAATACCCCTTTCAAAAGGCCTCATATCTGGCTGAGAAATATACATCACAATGAACATGATGAAATGTACATCACCAGTTGAAACCCATCGATGGTGAACGAATGCGTTTAATATCAACAATAAGCATAACACACAATGATTTATAGGTTTTAAAGTAAAAATATTAACAAGTAAAATACGTTTTTCCAACAATTGTAAAAGAAATAAGTTTGAGTCGTTCCACGCTTCGTTGTATAGTAAATTAGAACTTTAAGCATTGTCTATAAAATAACTTGATGTAGATTCAATTCATTGTCGTTTAAACTGCCGATTTTTGATTGGTCTAGCCGAGAGGGTGACATTCCAAAAAAATTGTCACCCGCTCAGCCATGTGATAGAGTAAATTAACACCTTCGTATTAGGCAATCAAAATATGGCATTTTAACATGATGTATAATAATACTTTAATATTACACTTTTTAATATCAGTTTTCAATATTCATGGCCTAAATTCATTAATCATGTCAGTGTTTCCGTATATATTATGTTTCATTGCTCATGCGTTGTTTCCGTATATTTTAGCCACTCGTCTTGAGCCTACCCATTTGATCCGATAACACCCCATACAGCAATAAATTTATACTTTTATTGCCATTCATAACTCTTAACAGACCAATTAACAGACCGGGTTTTATACATCCGACCCATTAACAGACCAGGTTTTAAATAAAGATTGATTTATGTCACCAAAATACAGATTTTTGTGTAGATTTTTCACACAATGATATCAATTTGGTTGACAAACATAATGCCTGTCTTTGTTCGATGTTCAAAATATCGCATGCAAGTAAATTCAACTAACGCGTCTTTTTGTGTACATTTTAGGTGTATAAAATGTGTATAAATTTATTGATGAGTAACACGCCTTTTCATTTTATAGATCGTACATCGAAGCTAGAAAAATAATAATTACACCACTGGATTCAGTACATTGAATTGTTTTGTTAGACATGAATAATTTTTATGATAAACATATATTTAAAAAGTTATACAATGAAACATGCAGAATTTCCAAGGATTTCCTCGATAACACCTGATTAACAGACTTTAGCCAACCCGATTAACAGACCCACCGCCGATATAGCCACATACTCAATATAGATTAACCGACCAATCTCTCGGTTAGCCGAGTGTCGGCCGTGCTTTGTAGACATTTAAATTCAATATTTTTTATACGACCGCAAAAATTTTTATTTTTCGTCGTATATTGCTATCACGTTGGCGTCGTCGTCGTCCGAATAGTTTTCGCACTCTAACTTTAGTAAAAGTGAATAGAAATCTATGAAATTTTAACACAAGGTTTATAACCACAAAAGGAAGGTTGGGATTGATTTTGGGAGTTTTGGTAGTAAAATTTTAGGAATTAGGGGCCAAAAAGGGCCCAAATAAGCATTATCTTGGTTTTCGCACTATAACTTTAGTTTAAGTAAATAGAAATATATGAAATTTTGACACAAGGTTTATGACCACAAAAGGAAGGTTGGGATTGATTTTGGGAGTTTTAGTTCAAACAGTTTAGGAATTAGGGACCAAAAAAGGGCCCAAATAAGCATTATTCTTGGTTTTCGCACAATAACTTTAGTATAAGTAAATAGAAATCAATGAAATTTAAAACACAAGGTTTATGTCCACAAAAGGAAGGTTGGAATTGATTTTGGGAGTTGAGGTCTGAACCGTTTAGGAATTAGGGACCAAAAAGGGGCCCAAGTAAGCATTATTCTTGGTTTTCGCACCATAACTTTAGTATAAGTAAATAGAAATCTTTGAAATTTAAACACAAGGTTTATGACCATAAAAGGAAGGTTGGGTTTGATTTTGGGAGTTTTGGTCCCAACAGTTTAGGAATAAGGGGCCCAAAGGGTCCAAAATTGAACTTTGTTTGATTTCATCAAAAATTGAATAATTGGGGTTCTTTGATATGCCAGATCTAACTGTGTATGTAGATTCTTAATTTTTGGTCCCGTTTTCCAATTGGTCTACATTAAGGTCCAAAGGGTCCAAAATTAAACTTAGTTTTATTTTAACAAAAATTGAATCCTTGGGGTTCTTTGATATGCTGAATCTAAAAATGTACTTAGATTTTTGATTATTGGCCCAGTTTTCAAGTTGGTCCAAATCGGGGTCCAAAATTAAACTTTGTTTGATTTCGTCAAAAATTGAATAATTGGGGTTCTTTGATATGCCAAATCTAACTGTGTATGTAGATTCTTAATTTTTAGTCCCGTTTTCAAATTGGTCTACATTAAATACCAAAGGGTCCAAAATTAAACTAAGTTTGATTTTAACAAAAATTGAATTCTTTGGCTTTTTTGATGTGCTGAATTTAATCATGTACTTAGATTTTTGATTATGGGCCCAGTTTTCAAGTTGGTTCAAATCAGGATCCAAAATTATTATATTAAGTATTGTGCAATAGCAAGAAATTTTCAATTGCACAGTATTCAGCAATAGCAAGAAATCTTCAATAGCACAATATTGTGCAATAGCAAGAAATTTTTAATTGCACAGTATTGCGCAATAGCAAGAAATCTTCAATTGCACAGTATTGTGCAATAGCAAATATTTTCAATTGCACAGTATTGCACAATAGCAAGAAATATCTAATTGCACAATATTGTGCAATAGCAAGAAATTTTCAATTGATTGGAGTTATCTTTCTTTGTCCAGAATAGTAGTTGAATCAACTTAAATCATTGTTTTATACAATACACAATGTATATTCACTTTTACTACCAACTTATAAATAAAAACAATCTTTACCATTCAGTGATAACAAGCACTTTTTGTTACATTTTAATATTTTATGATGTATTTAAATGAGTAGTTATTGTTGCAAACTCCATTAGAAATTTGAATTGAGATCAGTTTTGAAAAAAGGGAAAGGGGGGTGTGAAAAAAAATGGTGGGGGGGGGGGGTTAAATTTTTCTCATTTCAGATTTCATAAATAAAAAGAAAATTTCTTCAAACATTTTTTTGAGAGGATTAATATTCAACAGCATAGTGATTGCTCAAAGGCAAAAGAATTATTTTAAGTTCATTAGACCACATTCATTCTGTGTCCAAAACATATTCTGTGTCAACTATTTAATCACAATCCAAATTTAGAGCTGAATCCAGCTTGAATGTTGTGTCCATACTTGCCCCAACCTTCAGGGTTCAACCTCTGCGGTCGTATAAAGCTGCGCCCTGCGGAGCATCTGGTTTGATTATGATAAACACCAGTCTTAGAGTTGACTATTTGTTGTGGCATATAGGTTTTGACTCAGAACAAACATTTCTGTATTACTTTTATTTCCAAATACTTTTTTTAATAAAATACAGTAACATTTTGAAATTCAAACGCTGTAATTATTTAAACCTAGTTTTCAGAGGAAACAAAGATTTTATTTACTTCTTTTTTGTAACACATTTACCTTTTATAAGAGTGGGGTACACTGACGGCTGGTTTTATCTGTTCTGACTGTTGGTTCTGTCTATATATTGACATTTGGTTCTGTCTATATATTGACATTTGGTTCTGTCTATATACCGACAGTTGGTTCCGTCTATATACTGACAGTTGGTTCTGTCTATATACCGACATTTGGTTCTGTCTATATACCGACAGTTGGTTCCGTCTATATACTGACAGTTGGTTCTGTCTATATACTGACAGTTGGTTCTGTCTATATACTGACAGTTGGTTCTGTGTTCTGTCTATATACTGACAGTTGGTTATGTCTATATACCGACAGTTGGTTCCGTCTATATACTGACAGTTGGTTCTGTCTATATACCGACATTTGGTTCTGTCTATATACCGACAGTTGGTTCCGTCTATATACTGACAGTTGGTTCTGTCTATATACTGACAGTTGGTTCTGTCTATATACTGACAGTTGGTTCTGTGTTCTGTCTATATACTGACAGTTGGTTATGTCTATATACTGACAGTTGGTTCTGTCTATATACTGACAGTTGGTTCTGTCTATATATTGACATTTGGTTCTGTCTATATACCGACAGTTGGTTCTGTCTATATACTGACAGTTGGTTCTGTCTATATACCGACATTTGGTTCTGTCTATATACTGACAGTTGGTTCTGTCTATATATTGACAGTTGGTTCTGTCTATATATTGACAGTTGATTCTGTCTATATATTGACAGTTGATTCTGTCTAAATACTGACTGTTGGTTCTGTCTATATATTGACAGTTGATTCTGTCTAAATACTGACTGTTGGCTCTGTCTATATACTGACTGTTGGTTCTATCAAGCTAACTGGATTCTGTCTATATACTGATAATTGTATCGGTCTATACTGACTGGTGGTTCTGTCTATATGCTGATAATTGTATCTGTCTATACTGACTGGTGGTTCTGTCTATATACTGATACTTGTATCTGTCTATACTGACTGGTGGTTCTGTCTATATACTGATAATTGTATCTGTCTATACTTACTGGTGGTTCTGTCTCTATACTGATACTTGTATCTGTCTATACTGACTGGTGATTCTGTCTATATACTGATACTTGTATCTGTCTATACTGACTGGTGGTTCTGTCTATATGCTGATAATTGTATCTGTCTATACTGACTGGTGGTTCTGTCTATATACTGATACTTGTATCTGTCTATACTGACTGGTGGTTCTGTCTATATACTGATAATTGTATCTGTCTATACTTACTGGTGGTTCTGTCTCTATACTGATAATTGTATCATTCTATACTGACTGGTGATTCTGTCTATATACTGATACTTGTATCTGTCTATACTGACTGGTGGTTCTGTCTATATACTGATAATTGTATCTGTCTATACTTACTGGTGGTTCTGTCTCTATACTGATAATTGTATCATTCTATACTGACCGGTGGTTCTGTCTATATAATGATAATTGTATCTGTCTATAGTGACTGGTGGTTCTGTCTATATACTGATAATTGTATCTGTCTATACTGACTGGTGGTTCTGTCTCTATACTGATACTTGTATCTGTCTATAATGACTGGTGGTTCTTTCTATATACTGATAATTGTATCTGTCTATACTGACTGGTGGTTCTGTCTATATACTGACAGTTGGTTCTATCTGTACTGACTGTTGGTTCTTTCTATATACTGACAGTTGGTTCTGTCTGTGCTGATTAAGATGGATCTGTCTATATACTGGCAGTTTGATATGTCTACATACTGACTGTTGGTTCTGTCTATATACCGGTACTGACAGTTGGTTCTGTCTATATACCGGTACTGACAGTTGGTTCTGTCTATTCTGATAGTTGGTTCTGTCTATTCTGATAGTTGGATCTGTCTATACTGACAAATATAGCTTTGAAATGTTTACCTTAGTTCCGAATAGGCCTTAAATATTGGCCACTGGGTGTTTAAGCAAACAAAGTCGATCATTCATATATTGTTTTTCAGATACACAAATTATGAAAAGGTGAATTTCGTTTAAAATTAATGAAATGTATATGAAGTCAAAATTAAAATTGTTAAATATATTTGTGTGCAATATAAAAAATTCAAATGTACATGCATTCAATTTCAGGCTATATCATGCAGTGAACATGCTTTGTCAAATGTTTACGTTAGTTATATTTGCAAAATCTTTCGGATTTTATATGCATTGCTCTTTATCAAATATGTACTTTATATGGCAATTTTAACGTTTTTTGATGTTACCGTCACTGATGAGTCTTCTTTAGACGAAGTGCGCGTCTAGCGTACAAAGTTTTTAGTTTTCTGGTATTATATGATACAAGTTTATGATGAACCAAATAGTCTTTAAAGGAGTTATTTTCAACTAAATCATAACAAAATTATGATTAAAAATAAATGATAACAAATCAACAAAACAACATTTTATACCGAATAATAACACACAATAAAGTAATACATATAAAAATAAAAGGCGATAGAAACAAAAAGGGTTAAAAATTTTAAATTATGCTTAGAAATTACATTAATTATGGATGTAGGGGTCCATATAATCAATCAATAAGTCTACATTTAAATATTCATTTATATTCTAAAGTTGATAATTTTTGAATCACTTGAACAAATACCTTTGTCGTCAACATTTTATTCATGGAAAATTGCCCAGTTATTATGGCACCCTCAACGGAGTTGGGGTGACATATTGTTATTCTACGTTTCTTTTTTTTCTTATTATTTTTCTTCCACCGATTTTGTCCAGCTTATTTCTCGGAATCCAATGAACCAATGTTGGTTAAACTCTACTATAATAAGGACCACCATGATAAGTTGTGCAGTGGACTTTGGCATGTGCATGATGGCTACCGTTACCATGGAAACTAAAAAAATGTAAAAAAATCCAGTTTTTTGTTTTCTCGAACTGTTTGGATAGACTTGAACTTAGAAACATTTTATTTTAATACAATGTAGGTGCCCACTATATACAGGTATTGGATAATTTTGACACTCATTGGAACTACTATGTTGCCATGGAAACAACACCAAAAATTTCAAAAAATATCAAAATGCTCCAAACTTAATGAAACTTCACAGTAACGATGAGCAACATTGGAAGATGTGGAATTTGGCGTTGGAATTTCCAAAATATCTGTAGTTACCATGGAAACAATGCAAAAAGGTCAAAACTTTGAATTTTTACAGAACATTCCAGAACATCAATGTTAAATGTATTCTAGAGACATTAAATGGTATATGATGGTATATATGATTATGGAGGGAAAAAATTGCAGCGGGGGTTTGACTTTGGAATATTCAAAATGGCCGCCGTTACCATGGGAACAGCAAAATTATGAAAAACTTCAAAATGCTTTAAATTTAATGAAACTTATAACAAATTTTGCCTAGCTTATGTAGACTTAACTTTTGAGTTTCGAATTTTCAAAATGGCCGCCGTTTCCATGGAAACAGCAAAAATTTTCTAAATGGCTGCCGCTGGCCTGGCAATGGGGAAAGGGTGCCATCCGCTATTGCTTGCAATGGCAAATCTAGTTTAAAGTTATATTTTGTCAATGATATCTCTTCGTCTTATCTCAACCTCTTATGAACAAAAATGACAAAATGTAGATTAAAACTTGAAAAAAAACATTTAATCCGAAATGGTTAAACAGGTGCAACATAACATGTGGCAGAATAAGAATAAGAATATTTATTGTTTTAATTAAGAGCCCGACGGATTGATGTGCATGCAGCATGACATATACACACAAAACAATACACTATGATTTGAAACAACAACAACAAAAACTCATTTTTTACGTTGAATTGGAATTTTTAAATTTTATAAACGGCGTTTACACTCTCTCTCTATATATATATATAGCGCTATTGCATTTTAAATATGGCAACCCGAATGTACAGACAGTATAAATGCACCGCTGTGTGTTCGTCATTTCATTTATAATCGGAAACTGCATTGCCATTTTTAGGTAGTAGTTCACATGCATTATACCGTATAGTTCTATATATATGTTTTTACTGCTCAACCAACAACGCGCGACTCAACATAACATCAACTAACATAATAAAAGAAGTCGCTTATGCAACTAAAAAGTTCATTGCAGTCTCTTTTCATACTTAGAATCTTTTCATATGATGAAATTTCATTGCAGTCACTTTTCATACTCGGATTCTTTTTATATGATGACATTTCGTTGATATATTTATACTGTCTGTAACACTGATGAATTGTAAGTATATTGCTTATCTGGTTTAACACTTAAATTATGGCTAGTAAACATCAGACATATTCCAAATATTATCACAGAAAAAAAACAATAGGAAGAAGAAGAAGAAGATGCTTTATTTCCATAAAATGGGCTCACAAGGAGCATAATATAATATCATTGTAATATAATATTCTTTTACAAATATAATAAACAACACATAGTTACAAACACAAATAAGAAACAACAGTTATCACATATTAGTATATATATAAAACCTTTGTCTCAGGCACACCTCTGGAAAGTAACAAAAAAGAATACTGTGAGTAGGCTAAATATATCTAGCTGAACTGCAAGAGGCACCTAGGGACGGTGCTATATGGCACGGTGGGTGCATATTAAAATGTGTTTCGGGACATTAATGATATGGTAAGATATTGTAAGAAGTTGCACATAAATGGTATGTCATCCTCGTGCCTGGTGCAGAGGAGTCAGTACTATTTAAAGTGACACAACTGCAAGAGGCACCAAGGGACAATGCTAATTGACATGCCAAAGTGCACAAATAGGTTATAAGTAGATATGGTATGATAGAGACAACTCTCCACATTAGAGATTATATACAGGAAAATGTCTACAAAATTATTATTCTTTTATTTAAAGAAATGTCCATATACGTTGATTCAAAGCTTGTTAGCGCTCTTAACTAATGCTGTTCATTCATATTATATTTAAATGCTCTGGTGCTGTGTTACAAAATTTGTCTTTTTTATCACATTCTGCTGAACCTTCCCACCATATGATTACAGTTTGGACAGGTGTGAACAACATCCTTACATCCGTCAACACAGAATGGAATCAGACAACATCCGAGCCATAATCTACAAGAAAAAAAACAGACAAATAATAAAAATTTTGATTGTACAATGTTCAGGGGTGGATTCAGGTGGGGGCTGACAGGCATGTGCCCTCCTAAAATTTGCAAGGCATGGGTTGTCCTCTGCATGATTAAAAAGGATATTTTGATAATTTTACCTCAAAATAATATTTTCGACCCGTTCCGCTCGAGCGACAAAAATAGTAGCTTGCGCCCCCTTACTTAAAATCCTTAACTTAACACGCCCTTGATGTTGAACCATGACACAAGATAACCCTAGGTAAATTCAGGTACATTTAATCAAATGCACCTTATAAGTATGCAATGATATTTAGATAGATTGGATAAGATGTGCCTTGAACAGCAAAGCAATTTATATTACATTGGTTTTAATAATTGATTAAATAATTTTAATAATTGATTGAATATTTCTTATAAAGAAGTATAATTATCTCAATGCTAAGGTCTGAAGCCACATACCATGAATATATAAGTTAAAAACATAAGAACTTATATATTGTCAAGGGGTTACATATATAAAACTATAGTTTTTCTGAGTTCAAAACATTTATTCATTTTATTGATATAAATTGAAAACAAAATCTATACCTCAAGTACACAAACAGACTGTATGCTCCCAATTTCAGTTTTAAGTTTTTATTCTCATTATGTGAGCAGTATATTTTGTTGTTATTTTTCCTTTCAGTTTTATGTTTTTTTCTCGCTTCAGACAAACTCGCAGAGTGCGATGATAATCCGGTGTCGATGGATTTCGTCTGGCGTTTTATCGTGACCTAATTTTCATGGTTCAATGGTTAATACTATATTTTTGTGATATAGTCCACTCTTATGTACTATGGCCAATAGTTTAATATGTCAGTGTGTATATAATGATTGGAAGGTGTAAATATTTGTCTGACAGAGCTCATTTATCATGGTTCATTTGTAAATAAAATTGAGAATGGAAATGGGGAATGTGTCAAAGAGACAACAACCCGACTAAAGAGCAGACATATATATATATTTATTTTCTTTGGTTACATTTTCTGACATCAGACTCGGACTTCTCTTGAACTGAATTTTAATGTGCGTATTGTTGTGCATTTACTTTTCTGCAATGGCTAGAGGTATAGGGGGAGGGTTGAGATCTCACAAACATGTTCAACTCCGCCTCATTTTTGCGCCTGTCCCAAGTCAGGAGCCTCTGGCCTTTGTTAGTCTTGTATTATTTTAACTTACATTTTGGAGTTTAGTATGGTGTTCATTATCACTGAACTAGTATATATGCGTTTAGGGGCCAGCTGAAGGACGCCTCCAGGTGCGAGAATTTCTCGTTGCATTGAAGACCTGTTGCTGACCTTCTGCTGTTGTCTGTTCTATGGTTGGGTTGTTGTCTCTTTGGCACATTCCCCATTTCCATTCTCAATTTTATATATAGGAGATGTGGTATGAGTGCCAATGAGACAACTCTCCGTCCAAATAACAGTTTCTAAAAGTAAACAATTATGTGTTTAGTTTTCATGGGAAGTTCTGTTTCTCGGATACTATTCACAAAATAGTCCACTATATATTTGTATGGTATTGTGTATGGAAATAATGGTATGGTGTACATATAAGTCTGTCATGTTCATCTGGACCCTTTTTTCAAAAGTGATCTTTAAATTTTATTGGCTAGGTCTTATAAATGTCGATATCACCACAGATAGCTGATACAATACGATTGCCATCGATATTTTATTAATACACAAAGGCTCGGAGCACTTTTGACAAATTGTGACTTGGATGGAGATCGAGTTGTCTAATTGGCACTCACACGACATCTTATATCTATTTACCTTGAAAATTTCTGTTTGTAGCATTTTTGTTTAGAGAACATATCTTGCTAGACGAATGTGGTGTGTTATTAATTCAATATATCATACCCAAATATACAGAGACAACCAGCCACTACCCAAGCCATCGTTCCTACTTCAAATGAAATGGCTGTCATTACATCTGCATTGCATGATGGGCACGTCGTACGTACTGGTGAATCCCTGTATGTTTGTTGTAACACTAAAGTCTGTGGCTGTCCAACCACAACTGTTGACGACTGTTGCTGCTGCCCACCACCGTAAGCTGTGAATAAATTAAAATGTACAAAACATGACTCTTAATTAAATCTGTAATATTTAGAATGTTTTGTCGTGTCGTGTGTTTGTGTGTAAAGTTTACAAATAAAACAGAATGAAAGCTCAATATGAAAATAAGTAAATGTTCCACAGAAAGTATGATTGTCAAGGAGACAACAAACCAACAGTTTCCAAAGGACGGAGATGGTGTACACAAATATAGGTCACCATGAGGCCTTCGACAATAAGCATTAACCAACTGTTACGAAAGGACGGTGCAAATGAACACAACTATAGGTTACCATGAGGCCTTCGATAATTAGCGATGATGTACACAACTATAGGTCACCATATAGGCCTTCGACAATGAGCAATAACCAATATTTACCAAATGATGGCGACGATGTACACTACTATAGGTCACCACGAAGCCTTCGACAATGAGCAATAAGCAACCTTTACCAAAGGACTATTAGAATATACACAAATATAGGTCACCATGAGACCTTCGACAATGTGCAATAACCAGCAGTTCCCTAAGGACGGCGAGAATTTACACAATAAATTGAGAATGGAAATGGGGAATGTGCCAAAGAGACAACAACCCGACCATAGAAAAAACAACAGCAGAAGGTCACCAACAGGTCTTCAATGTAGCGAGGAATCCCCGCACCCGGGGGCGTCCTTCAGCTGGCCCCTAAACAAATATATACTAGTTCAGTGATAAAGAACGCCATACTAATTTCCAAATTGTACACAAGAAACTAAAATTAAAATAATACAAGACTAACAAAGGCCAGAGGCTCCTGACTTGGGACAGGCGCAAAAATGCGGCGGGCTTAAACATGTTTGTGAGATCTCAACCCTCCCCCTATACCTCTAGCCAATGTAGAAAAGTAAACGCATAACAATACGCACATTAAAATTCAGTTCAAGAGAAGTCCGAGTCTGATGTCAGAAGATGTAACCTAAGAAAATAAACAAAATGACAATAATACATAAATAACAACAGACTACTAGCAGTTAACTGACATGCCAGCTCCAGACTTCAATTAAACTGACTGAAAGATTATGATTTCATCATATGAACATCAGGCACAATCCTTCCCGTTAGGGGTTTAGTATCATACCATCATAACATATATGAGAACATAACCCGTGTCATGCCAACAACTGGTTTTTGAATAAATGTGTTTAGTTCCGATGCAAAGACCCTATAAGTGAATCAATATTAACGCCAAAATATGCAATCTTTAGTGACCTGACAACAGTATCGTAACTATATCCCTTCGTAATAAGTCTATTCAAAGGTTTTGTTAGTTTTTGAGGTGAATTCTGACACCTTTGTGCTTTATAAAGAATATTTCCATAAAAAATTGGATGTGAAATACCTGAACGTATAAGAAGTCTGCATGTTATATTTACGAATGATGTCCTTATATCGATGATAAAATTTAGTAAATGTTTTGACTAGTTTGTGATATCGAAAACCCTGGTGTAATAATTTTTCAGAAATACTTACATTTCTCTCGTTAAAATCTAAAACATTGTTACATACAACCATTGATAACAATGAGGCCGTCGACAATGAGCAAACCCTATACCGTACAATCTGCTACCCGTTTTTTCTTTTTTTTTTGGATTAGGAATAATTGTGTTCTCATGTTATTACGGAATATGTTGTGTATTAGTATATTTTTTCCAATTCTGAATTATACGGCATTTTGGAATATTTTGATTTATTTTAGAAATGTGCATTTTGGTGCCTTCCTTTCGGTAAAAAAAAATATCAACAAAGTAGATGACAAGTATAGTCCTTCTTGTTCAACAGATAAATTTTCATAATGTAAAGTAAATGATTTTAAAAATATAACACAGTCATGTAATTTCATTTCTTTGTATTCAGACATTTTGCATTCTTTTGTAACCATATATCATAATTATTGTTATCAATGGTGGTTTATTTTCAAGGTTTAACTCATTATTCATGACGTTCACTGATCAATTATTTTTGTTCCGTTTATAAATATTGTGAAAGAGGAAGTTAATTTTGGTCATAATCATACCTGCCAACTTTTCAAAATGCCCATGGGGGTTTTACATGCAAGATGGATCCTATAGTTCTACAAAACTATCAAGGGGGCTTTCAAATATATTTTAGTGATGTTTTTTGGCTTCTTCATACTATTACAAGCCTATAGCCACTGTAAAAAAATTTGTTTTGTTTAAGTTGTTGACAAAATTCCTCTTTCAAAATCTTCATTTGTAAGCCTCCATGGGGGAAATCCCCCGCAAATAGTGACAGTTGGCAGGTATGCAGTATGGATCTCAATCGCATTTTTTCGCTTGCTTGGTTTTTCATTACGGAGACATACTTTATTGCTTTTGTTGTTTTATTTCATATTTGTTTTTCGTTTACTGTTACATCTGTTGTTTGTTGTTTTGTATGTTTGTTTGAGGGGGAATTTTATTGTTGAGTTTGCGGTACATGTTGTGTTGAAGGAGGAACAAAATTGTACCATGTAATATTGTATTATACAGTGTAATCTATAATATTTTCATATAAATGGCTGGAATGAATAGTAATTTAAAACTTGAATATTTAACTAAACTTGATGTCAACCGACATAATACCTTTAATAAAGCGTATACTAGTAGATAAAATTCTAAATTCGTGTCCTTCTTTTTTCACCTCTCAACAATTTTCCGTTGTTATAGTAGTATACGTTTAAACAAACGCAAAAACAAAAATAATTTACAATTTTAATTAAACATTAATGTAAACAAAATGGTTCGAAAATAATCAAAAATAACATATAACAGCTGACTTCTTACCTGGTGGCTGGCCGTACTGGTTTGGTGGCTGGCCATACTGTTGTGGTGGCTGACCATACTGGTTGGGTGGCTGACCATACTGGTTTGGTGGCTGACCATACTGTTGTGGAGGTTGACCATACTGCTGTGGAGGCTGACCATACTGCTGTTGAGGCTGCGACTGGGGAAATGGTGATCCCTTATCCATATTTATCAAGCCGGTTTAGATATAGATTGGGTCAAATGAAATATGTCCGATTTAAAAATTAATGATTTAAAGTTGAAATGCTATCAACCGAGACTATACTATCATATTGTTCAAACAGAGTTTATCTAAATATAAATATACGTCTGTTAGACTGTGATACAATATTATGAAATACTACAAACATATATTCAATACTGGCAGGGGAGGATCAAGCCATTTTTATTTTTTTTAAAAGCGGCTTCCAACCCAGGATAGAAGTATGTGTGCGTGTTTTTAGGGGGAGGGTACGGGGCGCCGAATGGAACTCTTGTGGTTTTGTACAAAATTCAATTCTGTCATAACAAAATCATTTTTGTCTTACAAAACTATGTGATACAGACTTGTTTTATGAGAACTTCAATTTTGTGATGACAAAATTCATTTTTGTAGACAAAATTCATTAAGTGTCATGACAAAAGTCAATTTTGTCAAAAAGGTATACAAATATAAACTTATTTGCATACAAAATTGACTTTGTTACCTGATATGGAAATTAAAACACAAAAGTCAATTGTGTGAGACAAAATTGACTTTTGTGAGACAAAACTGACAAAATTGAATTTTGTCTCACAAAAGTCAATTTTGTATTCAAATTTGTTTAGTTTTGAATCTGTGAACTAATTTACATACAAAATCGACTTTTGTGAGACAAAATTGACTTTTGTGAGACAAAATTGACATTTGTGAGACAAAATTGACTTTTGTGAGACAAAATTGACAAAATTGAGTTTTGTCTGACAAAAGTCAATTTTGTGACGACAAAATTGACATTTGTGAGACAAAATTGACTTTTGTGAGACAAAACTCAATTTTGTCAATTTTGTCTCACAAAAGTCAATTTTGTCTCACAAAAGTCAATTTTGACTCACAAAAGTCAATTTTGTCTCACAAAAGTCAATTTTGTATGCAAATTAGTTCACAGAATCCAAACTAAACAAATTTGCATACAAAATTGACTTTTGTTAGCATAGACAAAACTCAATTTTGTGAGACAAAATTCAATTTTGTCAATTTTGTCTCACAAAAGTCAATTTTGTCTCACAAATGTCAATTTTGTCTCATAAAAGTCAATTTTGTCTCACAAAAGTCTATTTTGTGTCACAAAAGTCAATTTTGTATTCAAATTAGTTCACAGAATCCAAACTAAACAAATTTGCATACAAAATTGACTTTTGTCGCCCAATTTTTAAATTAGGTAACAAAAGTTAAGTCTGTGTTACAAAAATGAATTTTGTCATGACAAAAGTAACTTTTGTCCACTGAAAGATAATTTTGTATGACAAAATTTTAAATTTGTAGTATGCTACAAATTTTGCTAAACTGAATTCATTTTTGTTGAACAAAACTCACTTTTGTCCGTACAAAATTGAATTTCGAGTACAAAATCACAAGAGTCCAATTCGGCGCCCCGTAGAGAACCATATATTCCCATTCGAAAGCATTGATTGTTAAAAAATGTTGTTCAAATCTCTGGATCCCTGGAACTGCCACTGCATACTGAGTTTTTCAATTTGACAAAACTATTGAGAGCAGCATTGTGAAGATGTGCATAAACAGTCACAATGTGACTACTAAAACGCAATGTTATATAGTATTCTCAGATAGACATGACACTGTTGACTGAAAAACACAGCCTGGTTTCATTCAGTCGGAATGCAATACGGATTCATTTGATGAAGAGGCTATGACTATTATGTCGTATATATTATGTTTCAAAAATGCAAATGAACTAAAAGAGCAGTTTCTAAAACAACCGTGTTTTTGCGTAGAATTGATTTTCTACCCTTGAAATTCAAATTCAAGTTCAGTGAGATGATATTTTTGTATTTGCACATTCCAGTCAATTTATTCTTTATTATGTATTTTGAATAATCATGATGATTTGAACGAAGCACATCATATCATATTTTTTTATACGATGAATGTGAAGGCTCATTTTATGCCATAGGCACTTTGAGATATTCAGGACATTTGTACTCCCCTCCTTTTTTTGTCAAGTTTCTTTTAAAAAAATCCGCTTTTTTTGTTTGTTTTTTAATTTCTCTGTTTCATGACTCTGTTTTCTGTATTAAGGATCAGGGGCGGATCCAGCCATTTTAAAAAGGGGGGTTCCTAACCCAGGACAAAGGGGGGGTTCCAATTACATGTCCCCATTCAAATGCATTGATCGTCCAAAAAAAGGGGGGTTCCAACCCCCGGAACCCCCCCCTCTGGATCCGCGCCTGAGGATGTACTTAGGTGAGGTTTTGGAATTTATGTCAAATGTTCGGACTCCTTGGTGTTTTTCCATACAATACAATGTATAATATTTTGCCCCATAACACCCATTTATTTTTTCATATAAGACTTATAATAGCTCATGAAAGGTCATTTACCAAAATTTTAGAAGATTCTTGATTTTCTTTCTTTTGTTTTGAGATCCAAATAATACCATTGCTAATATAAGGTAAAAGTCCGAGTCAGCCTTTTCCCGCCATTTTTTAAATCTCAAATATCTGGAAAAGGTGGTCCATGACCTATCAATATTTTTAGCTTATCTTTATCCTCAATTGATGCTCTACCAGCTTATAGTATCAATTTTAATTTCTTGATTTCTTAATTTTTATCTAACCTCACCTAAGTACATCCTTAAATTCATTTATTATAATATTGTAATTTTTAAATATATTCGATAAATGCTAAATCATATTCAATCATATTAGATTGAGGTCATTGAGAGGAGACTATCTATTATCCGGAATAATTTCATATTTAGTCGGATCTTGTTTTATTATTACAATTATTTCTTGAGATCGCTCATGCGTTTTTAAAATGGAACAACTTACGTTTGCTCAATATAACCTTTTACACCCAGAATATTGCGCGGGGAAAACTTGAAAAAGAAAACAGAAATCTAAGAGGTTTAAGAATGAGTCTTTGGGTTGACAAACACCGTCCAACTTCTCTGCATAAGCTTGACTTTACAAAGAGCAAGCTACTCATTTGAAGAAATTGGTAAGATTTATGAATTGATGAAATTTTGCTTTTTCACACAGCCAGTCACAGGCACTCGGACTATCACTACGGCCCCCGTTGATAGTGGGTCTTCCAATGGATAGAAACCATGAAACAAGTGCCTGTGACTGGCTGTGTGAAAATTAATATGCAGAAGCAAAATTTCATCAATTCATAAATCTTACCAATTTCTTCAAATGAGCAGCTTGTTCTTTGTGAAAGTCAAGCTTATGCAGAGAAGTTGGACGGTGTTTGTCAACCCAAAGGGGCCGTAGTGATAGTCCGACGCTTCGATAGTCCGACAGTTCGATAGTCCGACAGTTCGATGGTCCGACGGTTCGATGATCCGACAGTTCAATGATCCGACAGTTCAATAGTCCGACAGTTCAATAGTCGGACAGTTTAGTGGTATTTCTACTTCATATGTATGTGAGTCGGAAGTCATGTATACCAGATTTGAGTACTGCGTATTTATGATGAAAGTATCATGAACTGATTTAAAAGTGAAAAGATCCTACCTACCAACTGGAGGAAAAGCTGAACATGACTTCCTGTCTCTTGTGTGGTTTTTTAGGCCTCCATAAGTCAGTTCTGATCACACATGACTGTTTTCACGTATTCACAGTATTCATTAGACTGACTAGTGCTGCCCCCTGGCTTACAAATGCTGCACTATTTCATTTTTAAGATGGTTGTTTCTTAATGTTCAAGACATTATTTGTAAGCCAAAGTTAAAATTGGCTCTTTGGTTTCAGACGACAAAATCTTTTACGTTATTTCCTAAAGGGTCCAATATTACTAAGTTCACTGGGGCAGCCATCTTGGTCGGCGGTCCGGATCATTTCTGAAACACGACCACAAAAGAACGATTGCTGCCAAGTATGGTTCCATTTTGCTAAGTTGTTTCAGACAATGAAATATGTAAGTGAATTTCTCATAGGTTCCTATGTCAAACTAAGTTTGATTGTGGCGGCTATCTTGTTCGCAGGTTGAGGATGTTGGAAATTTTTCTGGAAGGAGACCACCTAAGGACCATTCAAACAAAGTTTCGTCCCAATTGGCCCACTGGTTCAAGACAAGAAGATATTTATGTGAATTTTCCGTAGGATCCTATGTTTAGCTAGGTTCAGCTGTGGCGGACATCTTGGTCAGAGATCGGTTATGTCAGACAACGTTTTCGGAAGGGGCCACCCAATGACCATTCTACTTAAGTTTGGTCCCAATTAACTCAGTGGATTCAGACAAAAAGATTTAAGGGCATACGATACAGTTTTGGTCCCGTATTTAAATGTTGATGGAAATTTGCATGTAGGCTATTTTTTACCTGATTAAAACAAATAAGTAATAAAAAATATACCTGATCATACCTTCATGTGTTACTTTTTGAGTAAATTGAGGTTCAAATTTCAGATATTTCCTCAAAATACGGATTTGTGGACGTATTTTTTCTTTCGATAGAAATACATAACTTTTTTGTTTTAAAAGATGAACACGATCTGTTTTTTGTTAAATTATTTGTTATTTATGTGTTATATAAATATTGCATAAATTTGTACATTTATTTTTACAAATAACTCAAATTTATCAAATGATCATGAATGTAGGAAAATAACCTCATTTTTTGCTGTATATTAATCAAATTTGAAAAAAATTGCACTATTTACGTTTTCATGAAAATTGATACCCATAACCTTCTTGCGTAATCAAACCAAATGTCATTTTAAAAAGAGGGGTCCATGAATTCGTTTTCAAGTTAATTTTGAATGATAAAAATCAGCCGAGAACTGCATCTAGGGTCCTATGTTTAACTAAGTTCACCTGTGGCGGCAATCTTGGTTGGAGTTTGGGAACGCTAAACAACTTCTAAAGGGACCCCAAGGACCATTGCTGTAAAGTTTGGTTCAAATTGGCTTAATGGTTTCAGATAAGATGATTTTAAAGTGAACTTTCCATAGGCTATGGCAGTAATCTTGTACTACAGATCGGGACATTGGACACAATTCCGTGAAAGACGACTACATAAGGACCAATATTGCCAAGTTTGGTTCAAATTGATCAAGTGGTTTCAGAGGAGAAGATCTTTAAGTAAGATGTTGACAGACGGACGACGGGCGCCAAGTGATGGCAAAAGCTCACATGATCTTTTATGTCAGGTAAAATAAAAAAAAAAAAAAGGGTCCCGTGTAAAACAACTCAGACGAGAAAACCCAATAAACGAAAAGCAATTACAGCAATAAACAAAAACCACCTCAGGGTTAAATGTTTTTCTGGCAGACTGGATCAAAGTTTTCCGTAGACAGTGGTGAAACAGCACGATAAATATCGCTCTTTCCTCCAACATCGCCAGTATATAGCATGAATTCTCTGTCGGGTTTTCTGGTACTTGAAACCTTTGTATATTAAATCTTTGCCTCCGCGATTTCAAGCAATGACCCTAGCAGCCATTTAAGAGATATAATAGAAAAGGGCTGCCCCCTTTATATACCATCTTTTCATGGAAACTTTCAACTTACACAAAGATGTCAATTTTAAAACAAATCATTATATGTGTAATAAGTTAAAAACAATGATAGGGATTCAGTTTTGAAAAAGTAATGTCTGTCGCGTCTCGAAAGCCAAATAGAACGCCTTGTGCCTGTGATTAGTCTATATCATATCTAGTTGTATATGTCGGACTATCGAACTGTCAGACTGTCGAGCGGACCCCCTATCAACGTATATTTACGTTGATAGTGTGTCTCTCCATGGATAGAAATAATTGACTGCAATATTTCACTTTCCATGATCGAAACCAATAATTTATATATCATGTATATAAATCGTATTCCTGGAGATTAATCCTCCAGAAGTTGACAATACTCATTATTCTGTAACTAAAGGAGAAGAGATCTATATTCTGTGACAAGATTGCTTCCCTTAGTAAATGTGGTAGTTACTTTAATAAAACATGTTTAATTCAGCCGTACGTGGTTGAGCAAAGGAAGTACTTCTTTAGCTCAGTTGGTATACATGCTGCATTGTTACACAGACACATTTTTTGACAAGAGGAGGCAAAGATGATAATATTGTCTGGTTACATTTGGATTAAAAAAAATGCTGGGTAGTGCCGAATTCTATGAATCCGGGTCCGTCCGCCCTGATTTCGCTTCGCCCTAGTTACTGTTCGCCCTAGTTCCGTTTCGCCCTGAGACCGTTAGCCCTGATACCTGTTCGCTCCGGGTATGTTCGCCCTGATTTTTATTTTTTATTATAGTGTTGTGTTGTGTGTATTTAATTGAATATGTTGAAGTCAGTCTACAATTTCGCCGAATATTTACGATGTATTATGTTGTCTACAGCTAGCTGCTACTAGGTTATAAGTTCATGCCTAACAATTTGTACATCAGTAAGGCAATTCATATACCAATCAGTGATATCAAAGATTTCAAATCATACCTAATCAGCAATAAAAATTCAATCAACAGTAATTTAAAGTAAATATAAAATAAAGTGTAACAATGCAGCCAAGAATTTTATTTAATTAATATTCTGTATTTAACTGTTAATAGATATACATAAATTTTAATATATCTATAATACTAAAATTACGAGGTCCAATTTGTCAGCCGTCATCACGTAAAAACGACGAATCAAAGAATTCAACTTTATATATAACTAAAATAGTACAAAGGTGTAGATTAAAAATTACACCACTCCAGGCCCTTTTGTTTTCCACGTAATTAATATTGCCAATAATTAAGAAGTTCCGGGTCGAGTCCGATACCGATACCAATAGTATATTCACCTGTTACCTATTACCTTATCTGTACGTTCCGCATATCAGGCGCACCACCAAACGGTGTATTCAGGATTAATATGCTATATACACGGGTCATAATCACAGGGTTGACACTACTAGATTGTCAAATTGTTACCTATTGTGGTATTTTAATCAGTAAGACTTTCTAAGATAACAATACGAATACTAAAAATCTGTGACTAAAAATAAGGCGTATAGGTACAGTTTTCAATTTGTTAGCGGGCATGGCGTAAAACAGTGAATCAAAGAATTCAACTTTATTTATAACTAATAAAGGACAATTCTGTTGATTAAAAAATATTCCATTCCAGGAACTTTTGCTTTCTAAATAATTAATATTACCAATAATTGACAAGTTCGACGGGTTCAAACAGAAAGACTTTGATAGCAGAGAAAACTTTGTATCTTATAATCGGCATGACTTTATCAGATGACCATTCTAATACTAAAATAAGGCTTTCCCATAGTTACATACTTTAATTCAGTCACGGACCCGCGATATCATGGGTGTGTTCTAGTATAAATATATATTTCTTTCAGTAATGTAACATATACATATCATAAATGAAAATAGGGCGAACGAACCCAGGGCGAACGGATTACCAGGGCGAACAAACTCAGTGCGAACGAACCTAGGGCGAACATGTTATCAGGGCGAACGATCCCGATATCGAATTCTATCTAGGGTACATGTATATGTTGTGAGAGTCATAATGGTATGTTGACTTGAGGTGGGGGAAGTGTAACATGATTGCTTCCCTAGTTAATGTGGTACATGTAGATGCTTAGTCAGCCCTAAGCTGTTGAGCTATGGAAGAACTTCTTTAGCTCATTCAGTATACACGCTGCTTTGTAACACAGAGGTCCTGGGTTTGAATCCCAGTGAACACAAAGATGATTTTGTTCAAAATGTTTTTAGAAGAATCATGCTCTCCAAGAATTAACTAAAAATAATCAAATTGGAAGCATTAGCTGGAATGAAATAGATGGATGAAACATGTACAAAACTTTAGGAGTTACATTGTACCATTTGATTTTTGGGGGGAGGGACTGAAAAAAAGGCAGAACAAGAGTTTTTGAGTAAACATAAAGGCAGAATTAGCAATTTGGCATGATCAATTTATGTAAAAAAAAATAACCAGATGCTCCGCAGGGCGTAGCTTTATACGACCGCAGAGGTTGAACCCTGAACGGTTAGGGCAAGTATGGACACAACATTCAAGCTGGATTCAGCTCTAAATTTGGATTGTGATTAAATAGTTGACACAGCATAGGTTTCTGACACAGAATGAATGTGTTCTAATGAACTTAAAATTTTTGTTTCTCTTAGAGCAATTCACTATGCTGTTGAATATTAATCCTTTCAAAAAAATGTTTGAAGAAATTTTCTTTTTTATTTATGAAATTTCAAATGAGAAAAATTGAACCCAATTTTTTTAATCACATCCCCTTTTCCCTTATTCCAAAACTAATCTCAATTAAAATTTCTAATGGAGTTTGCAACAATAACTACTCATTTAAATACATCATAAAATATTAAGATGTAAAAAAACTGCTTGTTATCACTGAATGGTAAAGATTATTTTAATTTATCAGTTGGTAGTAAAAAGTGAATATACATTGTATATTGTATATAACAAAGATTTAAGTTGATTCTGGACAAAGAAAGATAACTCCAATTAAAAAAAAATCTTGCTATTGCACAATATTTTGCAATTAGATATTTCTTGCTTACTATTCTGGACAAAGAAAGATAACTCTAATTAAATTTTTTTTTGATATTTCACAATATTGTGCAATTAGATATTTCTTGCCATTGCGCAATACTGTGCAATTGAAAAGACTTGCTATTGCACAATACTTAATATAATAATTTTAGATCCTGATTTGGACCAACTTGAAAACTGGGCCCATAATAAAAAATCTAAGTACATTTTTGAATTCAGCATATCAAAGAACTTCAAGATTTCAATTTTTGTTAAAATCAGACTAAGTTTAACTTTGGACCCTTTGGACTTTAGTGTAGACCAATTTGAAAACAGGACCAAAAATGAAGAATCTACATACACAGTTAGATTTGGTATATCAAAGAACCCCATTTATTCAATTTTTGATGAAATCAAACAAAGTTTAATTTTGGACCCCGATTTGGACCAACTTGAAAACTGGGCCAATAATCAAGAATCTAAGTACATTTTTAGATTCAGCATATCAAAGAACCTAACTGATTCATTTTTTGTCAAAATCAAACTAAGTTTAATTTTGGACCCTTTGGACCTTAATGTAGACCAATTTGAAAACGGGACCAAAAGTTAAGAATCTACATACACAGTCATGACAGTTAGATTCAGCATATCAAAGAACCCTAATTATTCAATTTTGATGAAATCAAACAAAAGTTTAATTTTGGACCCTTTGGGCCCCTTATTATGTTGGGACCAAAACTCCCAAAATCAAACCCAACCTTTCTTTTATGGTCATAAACCTTGTGTTTAAATTTCATAGATTTCTATTTACTTATACTAACGTTATGGTGCGAAAACCAAGAAAAATGCTTATTTGGGTCCCTTTTTGGCCCCTAATTCCTAAACTGTTGGGACCTAAACTCCCAAAATCAATACCAACCTTCCTTTTGTAGTCATTAACATTGTGTTTAAATTTCATTGATTTCTATTTACTTAAACTAATGTTATTGTGCGAAAACCAAGAATAATGCTTATTTGGGCCCTTTTTTGGCCCCTAATTCCTAAACTGTTGAGACCAAAACTCCCAAAATCAATCCCAACCGTTCTTTTGTGGTCATAAACCTTGTGTCAAAATTTCATAGATTTCTATTAACTTAAACTAAAGTTATAGTGCGAAAACCAAGAAAATGCTTATTTGGGCCCTTTTTGGCCCCTAATTCCTAAAATGTTGGGACCAAAACTCCCAAAATCAATACCAACCTTCCTTTTGTGGTCATAAACCTTGTGTTAAAATTTCATAGATTTCCATTCACTTTTACTAAAGTTAGAGTGCGAAAACTAAAAGTATTCGGACGCTGGACGACGACGACGACGACGACGACGACGACGCCGACGCCAACGTGATAGCAATATACGACGAAAATTTTTTCAAAATTTGCGGTCGTATAAAAAATAAATGGATAAAAGGCAGGGCAGAACAGAATGAAATATATAGAGGCAGGACTTAAAAAAATGCAGGACAAATAACTTCATCCTAGTACCCCCCCCCCCCCCCCCCCCCCCCCCCAAATAAAATGGTAGCTCTCTTTCAAATGTAGGAAGTCTTTAATTCGAAATATTATCTCTTTTTTCAGGTACTAGGAGGAGATTTTCCACATTTGTTGGTATATGGACCATCTGGTGCAGGGAAGAAGACCAGAATCATGTGTCTCCTGAGAGAGATGTATGGCTCTGGTGTGGAGAAACTCAGGATAGAAAACCACACCTTCACTACACCATCAAATAAAAAGATTGAAATATCAACCATCTCTAGTAACTATCATATAGAGGTCAACCCTAGGTAATATCAATATTGTAGTGGAAGATCTACTGAATAGTACAACTCAACTAAAAAACATGAAGAAAGAGCAGTAATGTTGTTGTGTTTTTTTACGGATCAATGCATTTTTTGAAATCTTGTCATAACCAAACTATTATTCCCTTCACATATTCCTAAGAAATCGCACCAATGTTGTGTCCGTTTTACGGATCAATGCATTTTCTAAAGTCTTGTCATAAGCAAACGATTATTCCCATCACACATTCAATAGAAAGCACAGCACAAGAAGGAGAGAGGACGAAGGACAATAATAAGTCCTGTAAGTGGGTGTTAATTAGTTGAGATCGACTCTGTCACAGAGGGAGATTTTGTCCTAATTACATACCTGAGTAAAAATGGAAACACCTGAGGTGCCATAAACTGACCGGATATACAATTATTGACATGTTAAAAAGATTTTTTGTGATATTTTAGATTATTAAGTAATTAAAAACCAATAGAAATGAAACGAATTTCCGTCTCATTGCCGTCAATGTTAGTATCAACAGAAAGTAACTTTTACGTTGTTCCCGATATTTTCTCTATGTTTCAATTGCAAATATTCATTCCGGTCGCTATCGGTCACTGTAACTTAAGTACTTTGCATATTCGTATATTTTCTATGATAATTACCAGCCAATTCTCATAAACAGAAATTGAAAGGTGAAGCGAAAATCTTTGTTAAAAGAAAACCCTCAGCACTTTGTCATTTCTTTATCTTTTTTCACCGTAGACTGACGATTGATTTTGAAATTGTGCGTCAAATCTTTTTCCATATCATAAACACCTATACACTGCATTCTTACCAAAAATACACCTGTACTTTAATGACCCAGTCACTGATAACAATCACGTGACATATGCAATTTATCTAATAGCCCGAACTGCTTGCGGTAACAGCCCGGTACATGTCATCAGAAAATGTTATTTCAAGTGGGTGATAAACATGTGCGTATTGTTATGCGTTTACTTTTCTACATTGGTTAGAGGTATAGGGGGAGGGTTGAGATCTCACAAACATGTTTAACCCCGCCGCATTTTTGCGCCTGTCCCAAGTCAGGAGCCTCTGGCCTTTGTTAGTCTTGTATTATTTTAATTTTAGTTTCTTGTGTACAATTTGGAAATTAGTTTGGCGTTCATTATCACTGGACTAGTATATATTTGTCTAGGGGCCAGCTGAGGGACGCCTCCGGGTGCGGGAATTTCTCGCTAAATTGAAGACCTGTTGGTGACCCTCTGCTGTTGTTTTTTATTTGGTCGGGTTGTTGTCTCTTTGACACATTCCCCATTTCCATTCTCAATTTTATGTCTGTTTCTTTATAATTTTATCATTACTCTGATCAAAATTGCTATCCTTGGGATGCTAATTTTGTATCAAGCAGATTGTTCACTATCCTTCTCATATAACCTCCTTGAGCACCACTATACTTGGACAAGGTTTGACATTTCGAAGTTCAAAGTATTGAAGAACACTTTTTAAAAGTAGCTTCTTGCCACTATTGTGTCAAACTAACAGCAAGAAGTACACCACAAGTACCACAATTGAATTCAGAATACTGTAAAATATAATAATAAAGGGAAAATAGAACATTTTTTTTTTGTAAAAGTATAAGGTGACGGTACCCAAATTGCACCTATTTTGACAGTTTTTTCACCTACGTTTTTTTATGATCAAGTAAAATATGTCCATACTGTGTTTATTTTGTAGCCCTATCCTTCTTCATTGTATAGGTACACTAATTTGATTTTTAATCCATATTGAGTCCATAAAATAATGGGTTTGAATCAACCTCCAAACTATCCAGGATTCTGTAATGAGGAGTACCAAAATTGCATCCATGCTTAAATTCACATCGTCAAAAGTCTAATAACCGAGCTTTTGTTTAATTTCTTCAAATATTTTGAACAATTGGATATTAGTCCATGCTTACTTTTCATATTTTACAAAATGGATGCTTATAATATATTGTTTTTGCTCATTTTAAAAAGATGACGTTTTGATGACGTCGTACGGTGACGTTTTCGAACATTTTGCTTTTTCAGTAAACAGTCCATCTGTTGATAAATACTGTGAACGTTTTGTGTATATCTAAATATGTTTACCTATGTTGAAAGACGTGCATAGTATCAAATTAAAAAAATACAAATTGTTTAGTCTCTAGGAAATGTTGTAAGATTTCCTTTGCTATTTTTTCTAAATAGGTGCAATTTGGGTACCCTTACGTTAAATCATCAATCCTTTACTCATAATTCTTTGAGAACTTCATTTCAATGATTGATATCACTTGTTTATACATATTTTAATGAAATTTTGTTTGTTTGAATCCTAGTGATGTTGGAAACCAAGACAGAGTTGTAATACAGGAGTTGATCAAGACTGTTGCCCAAGTTAATCAACTAGAAACATCAACACAAAAAGATTTCAAAGGTTTGGAACAGGGCTGAAAAAAAATCACTATTTACCTTAATTTATACCTTTCCAATTTCATATCACCATTAAAAACATTCAAGATATGATAGATAGCATTTTAAGATAATGTTAACAAGATAATTCGTGTGTTTTGTATGGTATTGGTATAAGGGGCTTTTTGGGCAAATATTTCAACAGGAATAAAGTTATTAGAATAAAAAATGCTTTTAAATGTGCACATCACAAAAAACACTCAATGAATGTAAACAGTGTAAAAAAGAAAATAGATCTTGTTTTCTGAGTTATTTGCATTTAAAATTAGTTTAAATTCAACGTATGAACATTACAATCAACTTGTATTACTTTATAAAGATGAAATGATGTGGAATGATTACCAATGAGACAACTATTCACACAGGGTTCAAATGACATAGAAGTAAGCACATATTGGTACCATACAGACTTCAACAATGAGCAAAACACATACAGCACAGCAAGCGATAAAAATTACAAATGTTTGTAAAGAATTTAATGGAAGTATTTATTGATGCCTATTTTCTAGTTTTTGATGCAATTTATAGATTCTTTTTGTGTATGCAAGTATGGACTTTGATTAACTAAATCTTAATTAAGTCTTTCCACTTTTCTGCGGAAAGACTTATTGTTTTTGTTCTGATTATTATTATTATTTTTTTTTTTCCGCCACATTCTGAAATTTTTGTTTCGCAATATGTCGCTTAGATATTTTGTATATTGTATCGTATAGTTTATACGGTTTTAAATCTCACCCTGCTAAGACGAACAATTTTCTTTGTAAGAGTTATCTCCCTATTCACTGTTTATCATTTGTGTGCATCTTCTTCGTAACAAAAAAAGATATCAACAAAATTCTTTTTCTTAATTGTTCGTTACATCCTTAGGAATTTTTGGCTAATTTGGATCGAAGCGATTTGATGAAATTTTATAGGAGTTATCTACCTTTAAACAATAAATTTGTCGGAATGTATTTTTAACTTATAAACCATTAACCGTACAACCCTGGAAAGGTTTAATATGAGTCCCCTAGGTACTAACTTAGAAAATGAGGTCAAGGTCAAAGGTCAAGGTCAAGTTCTCAATTGTGACTTTTGTTTGTTTTTGCATTTTCTCCGACACTTTGAAAGATACATATAAAAGAACGCGTGCAAAATGTCTGCTTTATTGTAATAAAGATATGCTACGTTTAGTCTTATACAATTTAATGGCATCTTATAGGAGTTGGTGCCCTTGAAAAATCATAGATATGAGGTTATTTGATTACAACTTTAACTAATTTCATTATAAAGGCATTTGACCTTGTACAAAAGGTTTGGTGACAAATGACCTTGAAAAATGACTACCGGAAGTGACCTTGAGAAAACCGGAAGTAGCCTTTTTTGCAATTTTTTCATTAAAAAGTACTCAGAATCAATATATTTTGTCATGTAGATACATAAACTGATTACTGACGACTTAAAATGACTTCCAACAAACCGGAAGTGGCCAATTATCTCCCATTGTACATACAAAATTATATAGAAACTATATATTTTTGGAATCAGTGTGAAAGAAGCTATCATATGAGACCGGAAGTGACATTCATTTCCCCGGAAATAGCATATTATCTCCCTTATATCACTCATTAATATAATTAAACCATTATTTATCGCATCCGTATGAAGAAACTATCTTCTTATCAAAATTTCTTTGATGTGGAAAGACTTTCAATTGTTCTCTGAACAATTGGTTTTTAATTACATAAAAAATCCTTCAGAACAAAATAAAGTCTAAAAAAACTCACTGCTTCAGGAACAAATATTTGTAGATAAAGTTATATTATATTTGTTATTTCATTTTGTTTTCTAAAACTTTTATTTTGAACAGTGGTCATATTGACAGAAGTTGACAGATTGACTTAAGATGCCCAGCATGCATTGCGGCGAACCATGGAGAAGTACATGTCTACCTGTCGTCTGATACTATGTTGTAATTCTACCAGTAAAGTTATCCCAGCTATCCGTAGCAGATGTTTGGGAGTAAGAGTACAAGCTCCTTCAATAGGGGAGGTAATTATTATAAACTGGGGTACCAGCTCCATCAATAGAGGAGGTAATTATTATAAACTGGGCATAGCCCGAGAATGAAAGGAAATGGTTATCCATAATACCAAACTCCATGGTAAATTACAAAAGGGGAATCAGTAAAACTTGATAATACCAAACACTCAACTATACAAATAAAGAGAACAAATGGAAAACAACTTTCATGTTCTTGTCTAAGTACAGACATTTACAAAAGAAAAGTTTAGGGTTATAACTTAAACCTGATTTTTTAGCTAGCTTAACCTCCCTTCATACAATGTATGCATAAACAAAACAAACATGACTTTAAGTCTAATTCTGTACATACACAGCCAAAAAAACATGAAAACCAAAGGAGCAGTGCTTTTATTGCTGTTCTTCATCTTATAGTCACAGTAAGGCCTTATGCACAGAGAAAAAAACAAAAATTCTCAACTCACTGCAAGTTTAAACTGCCCCCCAACCCCCTAGCACCAGTTTGAGAGAAATCTTTTGCAAAATGGTTTCAGATAGACTAATATGTAACACCACCAAATTGGACCTGGTAAAAAAAGGATGTACATATTTAAAACAAAACAGTTCCTAGTCATTGGTGTAAATATGTAACTATGTAGTATATTATTTGTTAATTTATTGTTTTCTAATTTTAGATCTGCCAAGTTCTTCAAAATATTTGCAAAAAGGAGTCATTAAATTTGCCTTCAGAGCTGGCAAAAAGAATAGCAGAGAAGAGTAACAGAAATCTAAGACGTGCAGTACTAATGTGTGAAGCATGCAGAGTACAACAGTAAATATCAAATATAGTTATATTTAGTTCAATGGATTAATATGTGATTTTTGATGTCACTGGCTATCTGTTGATGTTCGAATTCACCATATATATATTTATAGTCTGCAATCTAAGTGTTTGGTGAACTTGAAACTTTTTGACGAAAAAACAATATCTAATAAGTTTATTATATTGAAAAATATACCACATGACCATGAGTGCAAGCATGAGGTACATTTCTTTACAGATGCTTGATAAATGACTACCAATAAAAAAAAATTTAATGGACAAGGGGAGGTAATTCAGAGATAAATTTCAGAATCTTGAATTTTATCATAGGCAGTAACAAAATTGATAGTGTTAATGTTTTGTTTTTTAGTCATATCAAAAATAACTCATTTGAGTCAATTTAAAAAACAATAGCTCTCAGTACTGCAACAAAAACAAACCTTAAATGTATGAAATGAATGTAAGACACTTGTGTTAGAGAAAAAATACATATTCCTTAAGTTTTAAAAAGTCTTCTATCAGGTAGCATTAAAAGTAAGTATTTTAGCATTTTAGAAGATGACTCATAACATATTATCATAAAATCATAAGTAGAGATTAAAGCATACTACATTTCTAATTCCACAAACTTTTTCCATTTCAGACAAAATTTCACTGCAGATCAGGAAGTGACAGAACCAGACTGGGAATTATATCTGAAAGAAACAGATCAGTTGATAGCTCAGCAGCAGAGTCCTAAGAGGTTATAATTCTTATATCATTTGCATACCATATCTATAAATACTTAAACCGAATTGGTCAATTAGAATTTTTTCCTTTGTTTTACACTTTGATAAACCATGTTTCTGAAACTACTTCATAACATTCACTGTGATCTATTCATGTACAATGCTATAGACATGCATGCAGGTATCCTGGGATGTTCTGCAAATTGAGATTGAAAAACAAAAGTTCTTTCAATTTAAATGCATATACATGGATATCACAAAATAAATAATGCATTAAAGCTTTGCATTGAAAATATTTAAAATTAAGATTAATATAAAATTACAAAAATTTTCAAGCAAAAGATTGTTTCATTTTGGGGGAAGACGGCTTCAAGCCGTCAATCCCCAATGGGGTTGACCAGAGTGACATTCCCTCACATCATTCATTTTGTTTTTATAGTGTGGAAAACCCCCCAACAAATCTTACTTAGATTGATGAGAAGGGGAGACACAAATGAATAGATTGACTGTAAACACTTTTTTTACACATTTCCCTTCTGTTTCTCTTGAAATTATCGTATATTGAGCTCTCCTTTACACTATTTACGTTTCTTTTACAATCCGGAAAAATCAGTTTGACGAGATATTCTAAATATATCCAACCTGCATTATATTTTATAGTGACGTCATTGTTGGAATGCCACACTACGTTGAAGCAGGGATATCCTTCACTGGTTATTTAAATCATTGAATGATTACATGTGATTCTTCGGGCGGGGGTCAAAATCTCCCGCTTTTAAGACCCTCTTCCGTCCCTCCTGTTAAAATTTGAAATCTTCCGCTTTTTGAGAATGTCAACCTCGAAAAATCTTCAGTAGAAATTTTTGTTTACAAAATTGATACTGACAGGGAAAAAGTCCGAGAAACTCAAAATTCATATCGGAAAAGTCCGAGAAAAACGGAAGTTTCCTTTAACTGTTTTGATGTCAAAAGGTAAATAGCCTCGAGTTATCTATGAAGGTGTTAAGGATTAGACTGTATAAACAGCAATAAAAGAGTATTGGCAATTACCTGGTGATCAACTAGCAAGTTTAGGACACATTTCTGGATGATTAAAAGTGAAATACTGACAATGGATTAATTAAAGTTGTATAAACAATTAACGACTTTTTTGTGTACTGTTAAAAACATGGAACAGTTATATTTCTTAACCTCAAGACAAATGTCTTAATGATCTCAAATATGATATGTATGCCTACTACACTTGTTGCAAAGCTGACTATGGTGACCCTAATGACTTGACCAAACATATGGATACAGCAAACCCACCAGAAAGCTCACAACTCTATCAAGTCAACACCACTGTTCAGTTAGTGGTACCAAAATTAACAATGTAGCTTAAGCAGAGATACTTTTTACCAACTATATATGATGGCTAATCACTCTATCTTGAACTTTATATATAATAAATAAATATTTAAAAAACCCTTATCTTCTTTTTCTATCAAGTAAAAATGGCTATGGAGTTATAGAATCATTAACAAAAAAGGAAAATATGCAGTTTAAACACCAAAAAACCATTGCGTACATCGATAAAAATGTTGATAAAAAATCTCCAGTTATGAGGCACAAACTCCAGCTGAAAATTTCTAAATCTCAAGTTGAGTTGTGACTTGACAACTCTGTCACATGTCTCAGACATGACAGACATTCTCAAAGATTGTGCACTAATTAAAAAAATTGTATTTGTTTAATTTAAACATAATTATGTTTGCTGTAGATAATTCAAACATCAATATGCAATACTTTAATTTGTAGGTCATCAACTTTCAAAATAAACAAAGTCCGAGAGCTACATGAGATTGGGGAGAGAAACGATTTTTTTCTGCAAAACTTTGTTTTGAGAATCTTCCTCCAAATCAGGAGCACCTCAATTTATGAGTAATTATCCACTAAAATAAACACTTAAAATGTAACATTTAGTATATGATAAGTAGCTATATATAGTCTTCCATTAATGATTAAAACTTAATTGTGTGTACCAACATAATCATTGTAATGGTAACAAGAAAAAATTAAATTCCAAATGTTGCATTTTGTTGTTTAAACCTATTTATTCATGAAATTTTACAAATATTTTAAAATGTAGTATTTGGAAACAAGCTTCACACAGTTTACATTAATCATATTGTGTTTTTTATTAGTACCTGTACCCGTGTGATGAGAGTTTTAACTGGGAACTTTATCACTGGAAATTTAAAACTGAATAGATTTTCAGTCCTAACTTTCTTAAGAGTACTGTCACAAAAAGTGGAAAATGGCCCTAGCCTGCAGTTCAGTCGTACACTATTAAGATTTCAAAAAATATTGTAGTTGTTGTTAAATGACCAAATTCATCTAGTTGAATTTAAGATAATTAACTATCAACTTTAATTGAATGTTTAGATTTAGAAGATGCAGATCTCTTCCATTGGTCTAAATTGAATCCTAAACTAAAGAAACGAAATTACATTAAACAACAATTGATTTCAATATTGTCAACCTTTCTACATGTTTCTAGCTGTTCTTTTTTTCATTCTTTATATGAAAACTATCAAACGATACCCCCCCCCCCCCCCCCCTCCAGAAAAATGAAATAGAAACAAGGGCCGTCTTTCCCCTGAGAGCTATTCAGCTCTTTGATTGTACTTTTCAAATTCAAATAATATCTCATTAAAATGAAATTTTTGAGGTAGGTGCTATTTCATATTAGATTCTGTAGCATTTTAAATATTTATGGAATTAAGAAAGTCAATATGATGGCCTACACCTTAGTTATAACATATGTCAACTGTGCATTTTACAGGTAAATATAGTAGCCATCAAACAAAAAAATGTTAATTAAATATTGTTAATGTTTGGCTAAAGAATTTTAAACATTAAACACATATTTGCTCGTGGTTATTAATTTGTAAACATGGACTCTTACTCACAAACTTACCAAAGGACTTTTTTTTTAGTTTGTGAGTAAATCACCCTAGTATACACATCGATAACCTCTAGAAAAATTTAAACATTTTGGTTTTTTTTGTTAACTTTTGATGAATGTTTTTTTTTTTTTAATAAGGCCAGGGTTTTTTGATTTGTTGGTTTCCAGATCCGCCGACCCTATTTTTCCGATTTGCAGAATAAAAATAAAATTCACATTTCATGCTTTTTTTTATTCCTGCGGTCCCTAACAAATATATTATCCTTGAAAAATAAATAAAATATTCTTTTTTATGAAGTGAAATGCATAAAACACTAACAAAGTTGATGATAACACTTTGTGTTTTGAAAAAATAAAACTTCAAAAATAATCCCTATTCTGTATGTTTACATATCTAAAAATAGACAAATCAATCATTACTGACCTTGAAATGTCGTTTGTGCAAATAATTTTGCAAAATGAAACCTGTATTGAAAACCCTTTACACAATAAGATTGTCTCCCATATTTGTCATCTTTCCGTAAGATCCATTATCTCATAGAAATTTGGAAAATGGACTTGTCTCAACGTGGAAGACGTCAAGTTAATGTACTAAATATAAACAAATCATTTGGAATTTTCTTTTTTCATAGATAAGAAAAAAATTTGTCCAATTGGATGTAAATAAAAACGAGAATGCATGACAACTGATGAACCTGATATGCTTGTTTTTCCAGTGGACAGTCTTATTCGTTTTTGACACGAATGTTGAAACTTATTTTCGTACGACGTGTTTGCAATGTTTTCTTTATCGATTTTCGTCCTTGAAGATTATTAATTTTCCTGAAATTGATGAAGAGCTTTGTGGATCTGTTTTTTTCTTGTTTGTGAAATGACAATTTAGTTTGGTCTTTGTCTGTGGACACAACGCCCCCCCCCCCCCCCCCCCCCTTTTTATACGACCACAAATTTTTTGGTCGTATATTGGTATCACTTGGCGTCGTCGTCGTAGTCCGAAGACTTTTGGTTTTCCCACTACAACTTTAGTTTAAGTAAATAGAAATCTGTGAAATTTAAACACAAGGTTTACGACCACAAAAGGAAGGTTGGGATTGATTTTGGAAGTTCTGGTCCCAACAGTTTAGGAATTAGGGGCCAAAAAGGGCCCAAAAAAGCATTTTCTTGGTTTTCCCACTAACCTTTAGTTTAAGTAAATAGAAATCTATGAAATTTTGATACAAGGTTTATGACCACAAAAGGAAGGTTGGGATTGATTTTGGGAGTTTTGGTTCCAACTGTTTAGGAATTAGGGGCCAAAAAAGGGGCCCAAATAAGCTTTATTCTTGGTTTTCGCACAATAACTTTAGTATAAGTAAATAGAAATCAATGAAATTTAAACACAAGGTTTATGAACACAAAAGGAAGGTTGGGATTGATTTTGGGAGTTGAGATCCCAACAGTTTAGGAATGAGGCGCTAAAAAGGGGCCCAAAAGAAGCATTTTTAACCGGATTTTTGTGACAAAAATGTCGGTTATTGATTTGGGGATGTACGGCGGGCTGGCGGGCGGGCGGCAATCAAATGTTGTCCGTGCATTAACTCATGAACCGTTCAACCAAAGCTTTTAAGATTTTAATATGTTGTTACTAACAACTAAATGAAGGTCAAGTTCAATAATGGCGATTTTGACTTTTACCGTTCAGGAGTTGTGGTTCTTGAAAGATTGAAAAATTGAGTTTCCAGTTGTGTCCATGCATTCATGCATGAACTGTTCTACCAAATCTTCCCAAATTTTAATATGTTGTTACTGACAACTAAATGAAGGTCAAGTTCAACAATGGCGATTTTGAGTTATGGTTCTTGAAAGATTGAAAAATGGAGTTTCCAGTCGTGTCTGTGCATTAACATATGAACTATTCTACCAAAGCTTCCCAAATTTTAATATGTTGTTACTGATGACAAAATGGAAGTCAAGTTCAATAATGACAATTTTGACTTTTACCGTTCAGGAGTTATGGTTCTTGAAAGATTGAAAAATGGTGTTTCCAGTCGTGTCTGTGCATTTTCTCATGAACCATTCAACCAAAGCTTTTGAAATTTTTATATGTTGTTATTGATGACAAAATAGAGGTCAAGTTCAATAATGACGATTTTGACTTTTACTGTTCAGGAGTTATGGTTCTTGAAAGATCGTAAAATGGCGTTTCCATTCACGTTGTTGCATTTACTCATGAACCATTCAATCTAAGCTTTTCAAATTTTAATATGTTGATACTGATGACAAAATGGAGTTCAAATTTGATATTGACGATTTTCACTTTCACCATTCATCAGTAATGGTTCTTGTGATATTGCCAGGACACAAATAAATGTTAATAAATCCGGTTTGCTGTCGTTGTGACAGCCTCTTGTTCTTGGTTTTCACACCATAACTTTAGTATAAGTAAATAGAAATCTATGAAATTTAAATACAAGGTTTATGACCATAAAAGGAAGGTTTGGATTGATTTTTGGAGTTTTGGTCCCAACAGTTTAGGAATAAGGGACCCAAAGGGTCCAAAATTAAACTTTGTTTGATTTCATCAAAAATTGAATAATTGGGGTTCTTTGATATGCCAAATCTAACTGTGTATGTAGATTCTTAATTTTTGGTCCCGTTTTCAAATTGGTCTACATTAAAGTCCAAAGGGTCCAAAATTAAACTAAGTTTGATTTTAACAAAAATTGAATTCTTGGGCATTTTTCAAATGCTGATAAATCTTAACATGTACTTAGATTTTTGATTATGGGCCCAATTTTCAAGTTGCTCCAAATCAGGATCCAAAATTATTATATTAAGTATTGTGCAATAGCAAGAAATTTTCAATTGCACAGTATTCAGCAATAGCAAGAAATCTTCAATTGCACAGTATTGTGCAATAGCAAGAAATTTTCAATTGCATAGTATTGCGCAATAACAAGAAATCTTCAATTGCACAGTATTGTGCAATAGCAAGTATTTTCAATTGCACAGTATTGCGCAATAGCAAGAAATATCTAATTGCACAATATTGCGCAATAGCAAGAAATTTTCAATTGGAGTTATCTTTCTTTGTCCAGAATAGTAGTTGAATCAACTTAAATCATTGTTTTATACAATATACAATGTATATTCACTTTTACTACCAACTGATAAATTAAAACAATCTTTACCATTCAGTGATAACAAGCACTTTTTTTACATTTTAATATTTTATGATGTATTTAAATGAGTAGTTATTGTTGCAAACTCCATTAGAAATTTGTATTTTGTTCGACAGCAGAGTGAATTGCTCAAAGGCAAAAAACAAATTTTAAGTTTATTAGACCACATTCATTCTGTCTCAGAAACCTATGCTGTGTCAACTATTTAATCACAATCCAAATTTAGAGCTGAATCCAGCTTGAATTTTGTGTCCATACTTGCCCCAACCGTTCAGGGTTCAACCTCTGCGGTCGTATAAAGCTGTGCCCTACGGAGAATCTGGTTGGGAATTATTAGACGATGTCATGCGATGTTTATGACAGCTGAGCAATAATATTTTATCAACTAAAATTTTAGAAATGGTTACAAAATAGCATACCAAATATATTGTTAGACAGTTGAAATATAATTTTTTGCATATTTTTCTGACTTGAAAGAATTTTTTTTAATTTTTTTTCCTACCGGCCGACTCGACTTTTTCATGGGAAAAATCCTTAAACCAAAAAATAAAAAGCTCTGGTCTAACAATTCAGAAGAAAAAAAGCAATGTGTTTTGATGTAGATAGTTAACATACAATGTATATGGAGGTGTCCTTTTCAATTTGATTAAAAAATTTATCCGATACAAATTTTGTATGAGCTTATATGCAGATTTTGGCAAAACCACAAATATCAACATAAGCATATAAGTGCAATACTCCCTCACTCCACCAAAATTTGATAACCATGAAAATAAACAAATCCACAGTATATGACATTTATGATAACTACTATATTAAGATTTCAGGACTTATTTAGAAAGGATTTATTTCATGTTTGATTTATATTTACAGGTTATTAGAAGTAAGAGGAAGACTATATGAACTGTTGACACATTGTATACCACCAGATGTTATCATAAAGGTATTTATTATACCCCTGATCTAGAATTATAGTTGGTCATCTGAATGCGATTGATTTTCTCGCATGAGCCAGTATTGCGAATTTGAGATAAGCAATCAAGTTTAGATGACCAATGATAATATGTTTATCGCTGACATGTGTGCCTTTAGTTTTAAGTGATAATTTTTCGTATCATTCTACTGTGCTAAGAAAGGAAATTATCATTCAGTAAGATCATTGGAAAATTTCGAAAAATAGAGATAATTGGTGTTATTTTGAAATCAACTTGTCTGTTCTTCTATTTCGTTGTCCAATACAACCACTTTTTTGTCACATATTCCTAAAAAAAAAATAAGTATGAAAAATCTGACACCAACTGACCAAGACAGAGACATCATTTACTTACAGAATAGATAGTTTTGTCTATTTATGTCTGGGCTATTTTAGAAAATACCGAATCTATCTTCAATGCTGTTTAAAATGATCTTATTTAGCTTTCCATTGACCTTTGAGTTACTAAGTTACAGGAAACAACATATCTAAATTTGAAAAGATTTCGTCAAATTTTCAATTTATTGCACAGAAAACAGTCATAATATCATATTTAGCTACTCAAAATAAAACTAAATGAAGGTTGAGATGGATTTTCACAATTTTAGCTTTAATCAGTGTCAAGTTGTATGTAGACCTTAAGTTGGGAAAAGTTATACTTATTTTGATTTTGGCCTTTCAATTTCTGAACCCTACAAAAAGGCATTTATATTTTTTACTTTGATCCTGTTTTGGGATCCTAATTTTCAAATATCATTTTCATGCTCTGATGATCTCCTATTATTGCATAGATTTAGATGGAAACGGTATGGCAAGAATACAAACTCACACTTTAAATTCTGATGGCATTATATGTATGCAGTTGTGAGTGAAAAACAAAATGATTAAGTTAGTATTTTCTAAAAAATATATATATAGTGTAGTGTACATGTACTACTTTTGGGACAAATTATAGAAAAGTCAGTGGCTCTAACTAAAAATATGTTCAACAAGAATGTGTCCATAGTACACGGATGCCCCACTTGCACTATCATTTTCTATGTTCAGTGGACCATGAAATTGGGGTCAAAACTTTAATTTGGAATTAAAATTAGAAAGATCATATCATAGGGAAAATGTGTACTAAGTTTCAAGTTGATGTAACTTTAACTTCATCAAAAACTACCTTGACCAAAAACTTTAACCTGAACTTTGCACTATCATTTTCTATGTTCAGTGAACCATGAAATTGGGGTCAAAACTATAATTTGGCATTAAAATTAGAAAGATCATATCATGGGGAACATGTGTATCAAGTTTCAAGTTGATTGGACTTCAGCTTCATCAAAAACTACCTCGACCAAAAACTTTAACCTGAAGCGAACGGACGCACAGACGGACGGACGAACGAACGAACGGAGGCACAGACCAGAAAACATAATGCCCCTCTACTATCGTAGGTGAGGCATAAAAAAATAATATAATACTGCAACTAGAGTAAATATCTATATGTATACTGTAGATTCATGTATTTTCCTGGGTATCAATTTTCTTGGATTGAGGAAAACTTGGAATTTTCATGGATATTTGATTTTGTGGTTTTGCCAATTTCTGCATCCAAAACATATAGAGAATTTGTTTTTTGTTTAGCATTTGAATGCGGGGTTCAATTGTACCCACAGTAAATGGACAGTTGTTCATTGTCCATTATCTAATTACAGGGATTACTGCAAGAGTTGATATCTAATTGTGATGGTCAGTTGTACATTGTCCACTATCTTATTTCAGGGATTACTACAAGAGTTAATATCTAATTAATTCCCTTCTGTTTCTCTTGAAATTATCGTATATTGAGCTCTCCTTTACACTATTTACGTTTCTTTTACAATCCGGAAAAATCAGTTTGACGAGATATTGTAAATATATCCAACCTGCATTATATTTTATAGTGACGTCATTGTTGGAATGCCACACTACGTTGAAGCAGGGATATCCTTCACTGGTTATTTAAATCATTGAATGATTACATGTGATTCTTCGGGCGGGGGTCAAAATCTCCCGCTTTTAAGACCCTCTTCCGTCCCTCCTGTTAAAATTTGAAATCTTCCGCTTTTTGAGAATGTCAACCTCGAAAAATCTTCAGTAAAAATTTTTGTTTACAAAATTGATACTGACAGGGAAAAAGTCCGAGAAACTCAAAATTCATATCGGAAAAGTCCGAGAAAAACGGAAGTTTCCTTTAACTGTTTTGATGTCAAAAGGTAAATAGCCTCGAGTTATCTATGAAGGTGTTAAGGATTAGACTGTATAAACAGCAATAAAAGAGTATTGGCAATTACCTGGTGATCAACTAGCAAGTTTAGGACACATTTCTGGATGATTAAAAGTGAAATACTGACAATGGATTAATTAAAGTTGTATAAACAATTAACGACTTTTTTGTGTACTGTTAAAAACATGGAACAGTTATATTTCTTAACCTCAAGACAAATGTCTTAATGATCTCAAATATGATATGTATGCCTACTACACTTGTTGCAAAGCTGACTATGGTGACCCTAATGACTTGACCAAACATATGGATACAGCAAACCCACCAGAAAGCTCACAACTCTATCAAGTCAACACCACTGTTCAGTTAGTGGTACCAAAATTGACAATGTAGCTTAAGCAGAGATACTTTTTACCAACTATATATGATGGCTAATCACTCTATCTTGAACTTTATATATAATAAATAAATATTTAAAAAACCCTTATCTTCTTTTTCTATCAAGTAAAAATGGCTATGGAGTTATAGAATCATTAACAAACAAGGAAAATATGCAGTTTAAACACCAAAAAACCATTGCGTACATCGATAAAAATGTTGATAAAAAATCTCCAGTTATGAGGCACAAACTCCAGCTGAAAATTTCTAAATCTCAAGTTGAGTTGTGACTTGACAACTCTGTCACATGTCTCAGACATGACAGACATTCTCAAAGATTGTGCACTAATTAAAAAAATTGTATTTGTTTAATTTAAACATAATTATGTTTGCTGTAGATAATTCAAACATCAATATGCAATACTTTAATTTGTAGGTCATCAACTTTCAAAATAAACAAAGTCCGAGAGCTACATGAGATTGGGGAGAGAAACGATTTTTTTCTGCAAAACTTTGTTTTGAGAATCTTCCTCCAAATCAGGAGCACCTCAATTTATTAGTAATTATCCACTAAAATAAACACTTAAAATGTAACATTTAGTATATGATAAGTAGCTATATATAGTCTTCCATTAATGATTAAAACTTAATTGTGTGTACCAACATAATCATTGTAATGGTAACAAGAAAAAATTAAATTCCAAATGTTGCATTTTGTTGTTTAAACCTATTTATTCATGAAATTTTACAAATATTTTAAAATGTAGTATTTGGAAACAAGCTTCACACAGTTTACATTAATCATATTGTTTTTTTATTAGTACCTGTACCCGTGTGATGAGAGTTTTAACTGGGAACTTTATCACTGGAAATTTAAAACTGAATAGATTTTCAGTCCTAACTTTCTTAAGAGTACTGTCACAAAAAATGGAAAATGGCCCTAGCCTGCAGTTCAGTCGTACACTATTAAGATTTCAAAAAATATTGTAGTTGTTAAATGACCAAATTCATCTAGTTGAATTTAAGATAATTAACTATCAACTTTAATTGAATGTTTAGATTTAGAAGATGCAGATCTCTTCCATTGGTCTAAATTGAATCCTAAACTAAAGAAACGAAATTACATTAAACAACAATTGATTTCAATATTGTCAACCTTTCTACATGTTTCTAGCTGTTCTTTTTTTCATTCTTTATATGAAAACTATCAAACGATACCCCCCCCCCCCCCCCCTCCAGAAAAATTAAATAGAAACAAGGGCCGTCTTTCCCCTGAGAGCTATTCAGCTCTTTGATTGTACTTTTCAAATTCAAATAATATCTCATTAAAATGAAATTTTTGAGGTAGGTGCTATTTCATATTAGATTCTGTAGCATTTTAAATATTTATGGAATTAAGAAAGTCAATATGATGGCCTACACCTTAGTTATAACATATGTCAACTGTGCATTTTACAGGTAAATATAGTAGCCATCAAACAAAAAAATGTTAATTAAATATTGTTAATGTTTGGCTAAAGAATTTTAAACATTAAACACATATTTGCTCGTGGTTATTAATTTGTAAACATGGACTCTTACTCACAAACTTACCAAAGGACTTTTTTTTTAGTTTGTGAGTAAATCACCCTAGTATACACATCGATAACCTCTAGAAAAATTTAAACATTTTGGTTTTTTTTGTTAACTTTTGATGAATGTTTTTTTTTTTTTAATAAGGCCAGGGTTTTTTGATTTGTTGGTTTCCAGATCCGCCGACCCTATTTTTCCGATTTGCAGAATAAAAATAAAATTCACATTTCATGCTTTTTTTATTCCTGCGGACCCTAACAAATATATTATCCTTGAAAAATAAATAAAATATTCTTTTTTATGAAGTGAAATGCATAAACACTAACAAAGTTGATGATAACACTTTGTGTTTTGAAAAAATAAAACTTCAAAAGTAATCCCTATTCTGTATGTTTACGTATCTAAAAATAGACAAATCAATCATTACTGACCTTGAAATGTCGTTTGCGCAAATAATTTTGCAAAACGAAACCTGTATTGAAAACCCTTTACACAATAAGATTGTCTCCCATTTTTGTCATCATTCCTTAAAGATCTATTATCTCATAGAAATTTGGAAAATGGACTTGTCTCAACGTGGAAGACGTCAAGTTAATGTACTAAATATAAACAAATCTTTGGAATTTTCTTGTTTCATAGATAAGAAAAAAAATTGTCCAATTGGATGTAAATAAAAACGAGAATGCATGACAACTGATGAACCTGATATGCTTGTTTTTCCAGTGGACAGTCTTATTCGTTTTTGACACGAATGTTGAAACTTATTTTCGTACGACGTGTTTGCAATGTTTTCTTTATCGATTTTCGTCCTTGAAGATTATTATTCACTAAGTTTCCTGAAATTGATGAAGAGCTTTGTGGATCTGTTTTTTTCTTGTTTGTGAAATGACAATTTAGTTTGGTCTTTGTCCGTGGACACAACCCCCACTTTTTATACGACCGCAAAAATTGAAAATTTTTTGGTCGTATATTGGTATCACTTGGCGTCGTCGTCGTAGTCCGAAGACTTTTGGTTTTCGCACTACAACTTTAGTTTAAGTAAATAGAAATCTATGAAATTTAAACACAAGGTTTATGACCACAAAAGGAAGGTTGGGATTGATTTTGGAAGTTTTGGTCCCAACAGTTTAGGAATTAGGGGCCAAAAAGGGCCCAAATAAGCATTTTCTTGGTTTTCCCACTATAACTTTAGTTTAAGTAAATAGAAATCTATGAAATTTTGATACAAGGTTTATGACCACAAAAGGAAGGTTGGGATTGATTTTGGGAGTTTTGGTTCTAACTGTTTAGGAATTAGGGGCCAAAAAAGGGGCCCAAATAAGCTTTATTCTTGGTTTTCGCATCATAACTTTAGTACAAGTAAATAGAAATCTATGAAATTTAAATAGAAGGTTTATGACCATAAAAGGAAGGTTTGGATTGATTTTTGGAGTTTTGGTCCCAACAGTTTAGGAATGAGGGGCCCAAAGGCTCCAAAATTAAACTTTGTTTGATTTCATCAAAAATTGAATAATTGGGGTTCTTTGATATGCCAAATCTAACTGTGTATGTAGATTCTTAATTTTTGGTCCCGTTTTCAAATTGGTCTACATTAAAGTCCAAAGGGTCCAAAATTAAACTAAGTTTGATTTTAACAAAAATTGAATTCTTGGGCTTCTTTGATATGCTGAATCTTAACATGTACTTAGATTTTTGATTATGGGCCCAGTTTTCAAGTTGGTCCAAATCAGGATCCAAAATTATTATATTAAGTATTGTGCAATAGCAAGAAATTTTCAATTGCACAGTATTCGGCAATAGCAAGAAATCTTCAATTGCACAGTATTGTACAATAGCAAGAAATTTTCAATTACACAGTATTGCGCAATAGCAAGAAATCTTCAATTGCACAGTATTGTGCAATAGCAAGTATTTTCAATCAGTGTTCTCCCCAGGCCCTTAAAGGACCACGGGCCCGCGATGTATAATTTTGTACCGTGGTGGTATCGTTCTTGCCGCGATGTATAATTTTTCACCGTGGTACTAAAATTTTCGGTAAAAAAATCATGTAACGGTAAACCTTTCCGTGGGGTATAAAATTTCATATGAAAATTGACCAGTTCAAACCAGTTCAATCCAGTTATTGTTTACACCACGTGATCGATTTACCTTTTGAGGTTAACCTTGATGATTGGATTTAATCGATGTACATGATTCTTGTGGTTTAATTAATTAAAGAGATCATAACTTAATGATCACAGACTTATGAGACTTTTGAGGGACAAGCAGACATTTGTTAATAAACTCTATTACACTCCAGCCTTTGGTCATAAATGATTTGCGTATTTTTAAAACGTGAGTTACTTCCCCTGATTTAGCTTATTACAAAAATGTGCTCCTAAAATATTATCCATCATTTAAAATAGAAATAAATTACAAATTGAATGCAAAATTATATAAGGATGTTACCTCAAGGATAAAAACTTTCTTTGAATATACCAACAAAAATATATTGCAAATTATTTTTGACAATCATACTTTTATGACCTTTTTTAAACATAGCCTTAGCTCACAGTCATAAGATGTTTTACAACAAAAGGAAGTTTTTAACGACCTTGACTGGCTATACAGCCCTTGCACAGACATATTATACTAAATAGGTAGTATATCCTTTCAAACATTTACTGACCGTGGGAGGGCTGAAACGCCAGTCAAGGTCGTTAAACATATCCATATATACATATAAAACATTTACCGACCGTGGACCAGTGCAAGGGCTGTATAGCCAGTCAAGGTCGTTAAAAACTTCCTTTTGTTGTAAAACATCTTATGACTGTGAGCTAAGGCTATGTTTAAAAAAGGTTGTTGAAAACATCCATTTGATATATAGCTGAATAGTATTAAAGAAGTTTAATGATTAACTTTTACAAAATAAATATGCAATGATTGGAACTCAGCTAGACAAGACAACCTTTCAGGAGTGTCCACATAGATAATATAAGTATACTTTTCATGTCTATCATGAAATAACACAATAATGATTTTAATAATAATTTTATTAATGTCTAAAAGAATCATGTCTAAAGCTATGGAAAATAGTATTTAATTTACTAAAGGTTCTACATTAAAATTTAATCTTGTTTAAAGTTAATTGTTATGGTGTAATCTAACAAAAATGGGGAATGTGTAGTGTAACTATACAAGTATCAGGACAAAATTGGCTTGATCAAAGTATAAAAAGTGACTAGTTTAAAGACTAAAAGTGCTTTCTGTTATTTCTTCTTAAAAGATATTAAAGTATACAAACTGTTTGATTTACTTTTTTTTACCAGTATTTTTTTTTACCCACAGTCTACATAACACAGTAAACAAAACAAAAGACAAAAAGGTAATGGCACAAAAACTAACAAGAAGAAAAAATAAGCGATGCAACGCGACACGACATATTGTACAAATCATTTCGACACGCGTTACCCTGGTGCTATCCCAAAATCCTGGGGAGAACACTGTATTTTCAATTGCACAGTATTGCGCAATAGCAAGAAATATCTAATTGCACAATATTGCACAATAGCAAGAAATTTTCAATTGGAGTTATCTTTCTTTGTCCAGAATAGTAGTTGAATCAACTTAAATCATTGTTTTATACAATATATAATGTATATTCACTTTTAATATCAACTGATAAATTAAAACAATCTTTACCATTCAGTGATAACAAGCACTTTTTTTACATTTTAATATTTTATGATGTATTTAAATGAGTAGTTATTGTTGCAAACTCCATTAGAAATTTGAATTGAGATCAGTTTTGGAATAAGGGAAAGGGGGATGTGAAAAAAAAATGGGGGGGGGGGGGGGGGGGTTCGATTTCATAAATAAAAGGAAAATTTCTTAAAACATTTTTTTGAGAGGATTAATATTCAACAGCATAGTGAATTGCTCAAAGGCAAAAAACAAATTTTAAGTTTATTAGACCACATTCATTTTGTGTCAGAAACCTATGATGTGTCAACTATTTAATCACAATCCAAATTTAGAGCTGAATCCAGCTTGAATTTTGTGTCCATACTTGCCCCAATCATTCAGGGTTCAACCTCTGCGGTCGTATAAAGCTGTGCCCTGCAGAGCATCTGGTTGGGAATTATTAGACGATGTCATGCGATGTTTATGACAGCTGAGCAATAATATTTTATCAACTAAAATTTTAGAAATGGTTACAAAATAGCATACCAAATATATTGTTAGACAGTTGAAATGTAATTTTTTGCATATTTTTCTGACTTGAAAGAATTTTTTTTTATTTTTTTTCCTACCGGCCGACTCGACTTTTTCATGGGAAAAATCTTTAAACCAAAAAATAAAAAGCTCTGGTCTAACAATTCAGAAGAAAAAAAGCAATGTGTTTTGATGTAGATAGTTAACATACAATGTATATGGAGGTGTCCTTTTCAATTTGATTAAAAAATTTATCCGATACAAATTTTGTATGAGCTTATATGCAGATTTTGGCAAAACCACAAATATCAACATAAGCATATAAGTGCAATACTCCCTCACTCCACCAAAATTTGATAACCATGAAAATAAACAAATCCACAGTATATGACATTTATGATAACTACTATATTAAGATTTCAGGACTTATTTAGAAAGGATTTATGTCAAGTTTGATATATTTACAGGTTATTAGAAGTAAGAGGAAGACTATATGAACTGTTGACACATTGTATACCACCAGATGTTATCATAAAGGTATTTATTATACCCCTGATCTAGAATTATAGTTGGTCATCTGAATGCGATTGATTTTCTCGCATGAGCCAGTATTGCGAATTTGAGAAAAGCAATCAAGTTTAGATGACCAATGATAATATGTTTATCGCTGACATGTGTGCCTTTAGTTTTTAGTGATAATTTTTCGTATCATTCTACTGTGCTAAGAAAGGAAATTATCATTCAGTAAGATCATTGGAAAATTTCATAAAATAGAGATAATTGGTGTTATGTTGAAATCAACTTGTCTGTTCTTCTATTTCGTTGTCCAATACAACACCTTTTTTGTCACATATTCCTAAAAAAAAAAAAAATAAGTATGAAAAATCTGACACCAACTGACCAAGACAGAGACATCATTTACTTACAGAATAGATAGTTTTGTCTATGTCTGGGCTATTTTAGAAAATACCGAATCTATCTTCAATGCTGTTTAAAATTATTTTATTTAGCTTTCCATTGACCTTTGAGTTACTAAGTTACAGGAAACAACATATCTAAATTTGAAAAGATTTCGTCAAATTTTCAATTTATTGCACAGAAAATAGTCATAATATCATATTTAGCTACTCAAAATAAAACTAAATGAAGGTTGAGATGGATTTTCACAATTTTAGCTTTAATCAGTGTCAAGTTGTATGTAGACCTTAAGTTGGGAAAAGTTATACTTATTTTGATTTTGGCCTTTCAATTTCTGAACCCTACAAAAAGGCATTTATATTTTTTACTTTGATCCTGTTTTGGGATCCTAATTTGCAAATATCATTTTCATGCTCTGATGATCTATTATTGCATAGATTTAGATGGAAACGGTATGGCAAGAATACAAACTCACACTTTAAATTCTGATGGCATTATATGTATGCAGTTGTGAGTGAAAAACAAAATAATTAAGTTAGTATTTTCTAAAAAATATATATATAGTGTAGTGTACATGTACTACTTTTGGGACAAATTATAGAAAAGTAAGTGGCTCTAACTAAAAATATGTTCAACAAGAATGTGTCCATAGTACACGGATGCCCCACTTGCACTATCATTTTCTATGTTCAGTGGACCATGAAATTGGGGTCAAAACTTTAATTTGGAATTAAAATTAGAAAGATCATATCATAGGGAAAATGTGTACTAAGTTTCAAGTTGATGTAACTTTAACTTCATCAAAAACTACCTTGACCAAAAACTTTGACCTGAACTTTGCACTATCATTTTCTATGTTCAGTGAACCATGAAATTGGGGTCAAAACTATAATTTGGCATTAAAATTAGAAAGATCATATCATGGGGAACATGTGTATCAAGTTTCAAGTTGATTGGACTTCAGCTTCATCAAAAACTACCTTGACCAAAAACTTTAACCTGAAGCGAACGGACGCACAGACGGACGGACGAACGAACGAACGGAGGCACAGACCAGAAAACATAATGCCCCTCTACTATCGTAGGTGGGGCATAAAAAAATAATGTAATACTGCAACTAGAGTAAATATCTATATGTATACTATGGATTCATGTATTTTCCTGGGTATCAATTTTCTTGGATTGAGGAAAACTTGGAATTTTCATGGATATTTGATTTGTGGTTTTGCCAATTTCTGCATCCAAAACATATAGAACATTTATTTTTTGTTTAGCATTTGAATGCGGGGTTCAATTGTACCCACAGTAAATGGACAGTTGTTCATTGTCCATTATCTAATTACAGGGATTACTGCAAGAGTTGATATCTAATTGTGATGGTCAGTTGTACATTGTCCACTATCTTATTTCAGGGATTACTACAAGAGTTAATATCTAATTGTGATGGTCAGTTGTACATTGTCCACTGTCTTATTTCAGGGATTATTACAAGAGTTGATCTCTAACTGTGATGGTCAGTTGAAGACAGATGTTGTCCAGACGGCAGCGTATTATGAACACAGACTACAGATGGGACAGAAAGCTATTTATCACCTGGAAGCTTTTGTTGCTAAATTTATGGCAATTTATAAGAGATTCTTAGAGGAGGGCATTGCTGATTTATTCTAACTAAAAAGGGACAACATAAACTATTGACTGTTATATATGATATTTAATAAAAACACATTTTCTTAATAGTTGAAATGTTTTCAGATCAGTTTTAATGAAAACAAGATATTTAGTTTTATAACAAAATTTTGTTGTAAATTTATATAAAAATCATGTTTCCAGATAATGGACACATTTTTATTAGTGATAAGGAAAATAAAAATTCAAGCAAATTTCTACTTTGGAGGTCAGTCAGAAAGCAGAGTGATTGGGTACAAATAGAAAAGCTTGGTTGAATATAAAAATAAGAAGATGTGGTATGATTGTCAATGAAACAACACTCCACAAGAGTCAAAATGACAAAGAAATTTATAACTTTAGGTTACTAAATGGCTTAAAACAATTGAGTAAAACCCATACCAAAGTCAGCTATAAAAAGCCTTAAAATGACAAATGTAAACCAACTTGCTCAAGAAATTTAACAGCCTGATTCATGTACAAAATCATATGTTTATAAGTGAAGGGTCAAGCCAGCTATTCTCTTCATTTGGAATCCATCTTCGTCTGTCCTGTTGTCGTAAACTTTTTACATTTTGAACCTTTTAGAGAACCACTGAATGGAATGAAACCAAAAATGGCAAGAATGTTCCTTATAAGGTGCTTACCAGGTGTTTTTACTCTGATGCTGATCCATCATCCAAGATGGCTGCCAGCCTGTGACTTTATTAAACATAGGACCCTAAAGAACAATACATATGAATGTCTTCTTTTAGAGAACCACTAAATGGAATTGAACAAAACATAGCATGTTACTTTCTAGCAAATCCATCAACCAAAATGGCTGCCAACAGGGAACTTAGTTTAACAAGGACCTCATGGGTAATACAAATATATTCTTCTAGAAAACTGTTTAATTGATTGTATGGTATAAATGTTTCTTTTGAGGTGCTGACCAAGTGTTGTAACTTTGAAGCAGTTCCATCGTCCAAGATGGGCCATCGGGGGACTTTGTTTAACAAAGGACCCTATGTCAAATACATACAAAAGTCTCCTTTTGGAGAACCACTGAATGATTGAAACCAAACATGGCATGAATGTCCTTATGAGGTGTTGTAACTTTGAAGCAGTTCCATCGTCCAAGATGGGCCATCGGGGGACTTTGTTTAACAAAGGACACTATGTGAAATGCATACAACTGAAGAACTGAATTTAAAGGGGAAAAAAAGACAGGAATGTTCCTTATGAGATGCTGACCAAGTGTTGTTACTTTGTAGCAATTCATCAACAAAGATGGCTGCCAATTGGAGGTTTATGTGAAATACATACAAAAGTCTCCTTTTGGAGAACTACTGAATGAATGAAACCAAACATGGCATGAAGCATTTTTGTAGTTTCTGGACAATTACTTGTGTGTAAGTGTATGGATCTCTCTGACATTGTACCACAAAGTTCCACATCACAATAAGAAGGCTGGGATTGAGTTTGGGGGTTATTGTCCCATTCATACAGGAATTAGGGGCCATAAAAGTGCAAAAAAACAAGCATTTTTCTAGTTTTCAGACAATAACTCTTGTTTCAGTGTATGGATCTGTCTGAAATTGACTACAAGGTTTTGTTTTTGTAATTTTTCACTATTGCCCGATTATGAAGAAGAAAAAGGACCTGAATTTGTCATTTTCATCTGTATGGTTCTATCTGACTATCTAATCTCCATGCTTCATTTGATCATGTATAGTTTTCCTAGTTAGATAATCAATTGGTATATGGCACTATTGTAAGGTATACTTTATTTCCGTTTCTGAAAGTCTCGTGAATAAAGGTTTATTTCAGACTGTTACTCAGTTAAGCAGATCGCTTCTATATTAGATTTGAATGAAACCTTTATTAACTAACATGCATATGATTTGATCTATGTTGTGACTATTCTACTAACAATTTATTACAGGCAAAAGGGCGGTTACCTTTTCTTTGTTGCATCATAACACCATGTAAGTGTATTGATTAATGTGACTCAGTTTTTGTGGCTTGCTCAACATAGAGAAAGTGATTAGGCGGCTGCAGCTTTAAATAACTTCTTAAAAGCTTAATATTTAAGGGGGCAAGGGGGGTTCCAATAACAGCAAAACAGTAAATTGATTTGGCTTAAAACATATAACAAGGAATTGAAAAGGGACAATAACAGATAACAGTAAATGAAATTTTAAAATCAGTCCAACAAGGACCAATACAGTAGAGTCAGTACATCTTATTATATAACTGGTTGTATGGATTGCTAGGCCTTAACAGAGACATATATATTCACTTATTTTAAGGATATTTTGTCGAGAAATTAATTATTTGAAGCTGTTAAAGACACATCTTTATTTGCAGCAACAGTTTCTAAGCTTCACTTTTCATTATGTGAACCAGTTAAAAAGCTATCGAAATATTGATAGTCAGGGTTCTCTTTCATGTAAATACAAAGAGGAGGAGTAGCACTTTTAAGTGTGAATGCTAAAGAAAAAGATGTCGTGTAATTCCCAAAGGCAACATTTCACTCACATGCTCAAACAAATGATACATATATACTATTTTTGTATTTTGTAAATAAGTATAAAAGGAGATGTGGTATGATTGCCAATAAGACAACTCTCCAAAAGAGACAAAAAGACACAGAAATTAACAACTATAGCTCATCATACCACCTTCGACTATGAGCAACAAACCAATACTGCATAGTCAGATATAAAAGGCCTTAAAATGACAAACGAAAAACAATCAAAACGAGAAATTTAACAGCTTGATTTATCTAAAAAAATAATAAACGAAAACAACCACTGAATTGCAGGCTCCTGACTTGGGACAGGCACATACATTAAGTGGCGGGGTTAGACATGTTAGTTGGTGCCTAACCTTAGACAGTGGTGTAACAGCACAACATAATGTTTATTATTTGGTCATTGAATTAAAATTATATACGGTGAATCAAGGCCTTTTTTTTTATAAAAAAAAATCCATATGATAAGTTATTGTGAAAGTTATACATTTTTAAAAGTGATTTTTAGTCAAATTTTATACAAATGGTCATTTTCACAAATTATAATTTGTACAAAAAATGTGTACAAAGTCAAAATACAAATTATAATTTATAAGAAAAATGTGTACAAAGTAAAAAAAAAAAACAACTATAATTTGTACCTATTTTTATTTGTACAAAATTTTATATCTAAAAACATGTTCACAGACAATGGAATTTATTACAAAGAGTAATAATAACGTATACGGGAATGGTCCTGGACCCCACTGTTTTTAAATATGTTTATGTGATGTTTGTTACTGGAATCCTTCTGCAAATACGTGACCTCCATATCACCAATGGAAAGACCCCAATAGTGATTATAAAAAGATGTGGTATGAGTGCCAATGACACAACTTTCCATCCAAATAACAATGTTCATTTTCTTCAATTTCTACTTAAGATTGGCTGTCAAAATGCTAACATTCCAATTTCCAATAACAGTTAACAGCAAAACAATCTAACAATAACAGATAACAATAAAAATAATAGTTCTATAACAGATAACAAGGAATAAGACAATAACAGCTAACAGTAAATATATTTTCAGAATAACAGATAACAAAGAATTAAATTACCCCATAACAGCATAACAGTTAAACCCCTTGCCCCCACTCATTTAAGAAGGTGGAAGACCTGGATGTGTCATTCTTTGTACATAGATGCCTTATGTTACGAAGTTTCCATCCGTCACTTGTCAATTGTCCTTGACCTTATTTTCAGGTTTCAGTGACGACTTGGAAAAAAGTTATTTTTAACATTTTTTTGTCATGTTAATTTCTCTCTTATTATGAGTAACATGATGACTATATTTGGAATGTGCGTATCCTTAGGGTCCTCATGCTCGTCATGCAGACAGCTTTCACTTGATTTCAACCTTATTTCATGGATCAGTGAACAAGTTTTGGTGGTTTAGTCCCTATCTCATATACAAAAAAGAATTACTAGTACTACAAGCAATAATTCTAAAGGTGTACATGTCAAACTGGCAGGTGTCATCTGACTTTGATCTCATTTTCATGATTCAGTGGTTATAGTTAAGTTTTTGTGTTTTGGTCTGTTTTTCTTATACTGTATCCAATAGCTCTACTATAGTGGGTGTATGGAATAATTGTAAGGTATTATAAACAATAGGTGAATTATATTTGTTGTATGAAATGATAGTAAGATATGTCTGTCTGCATGGTTCATCTGACCTTGACCTCATTTTCATAGTTCATTGGTCAATGTTTAGTTTTCTTGGTTAAGTCTCTTTTATAGAAACTGTAAGCAATAGGTCAACTATATTGAGTGTATTGAATAATTGTTAGGTGAACATGTATTTTTTCGTCTGGTTTATATGACCTTGCCCTCATTTCTTTTATCATGTTAAGTTTCGTGATAGTTGTAGTAAAGCTTTACATTTAGGACTATCAACATAATGTCACTGGTTAGTAAAGAAGGCAAGACATTTCAGCGTGTGCACTCTTGTTTCTATACCATCTGCTTCCTCGTTATTCGGCATTGTATTGATTTAAGCAACCTTTCAAAAATGATCAGTTTGCGTGTTATAAATGCAAAAACTTTTGATATATTGCCAAAATATAAACATAACAGATGAGCAGGTTCAGAAACGGAACAAATCGACATCGAAATGAGGTAATAGTATGTTATTTTTTTGCAATTGTTTTGATAAGCATTTTTGTTCATTTTTCTGAATTCGATATTTTTAAAGAACTGCATATCACTTTTACATAATATAGATGAGAAAGAGGAAAAATGTATTATGTTTGAAACATTTAAGAATTGAATGCTTCTTTTTGTAGTTTTATTCGCAGGGGGTAAACGCGAGCAATCATTTATATGAAGAATATCTGCAAATTTGTTCAAGAAGATGCTGTATTGCATATTTTGTCAAATATAAAGCATAACTATTATTCATTGTTGGTGCTAGGTATACTAAGAATGTCATTGAACAGATGTTCATGGTGGCTCTTTTAAAACTACAATGGTTACTGTTTGTATAATTGATATTAGGTAGGTTTAGTTTAATTAATTTTAATAACATTCGTTGGTTCCAATGTTTTTCCTATAGTGAAAAGTAAACTAACTTCATAATAGAATGGCAAAATCAAGATTTTAAACGAATGGAAAACAATGGCCTTATTGCTGAATTGGTACAGGCATTTCCTTATTTTACAGATTGTGGTTTGATATCGGTTTTATATATATAGCTCGCTAAACCTCTCACCTGTTTGGTATGCAGTCGCATAAACGACTTTGAACGACATTATTGTATGGGATACACATAAAACGTGGTGCATCACTTTTCCAGTTTATTTCAGTGTATCCTACTGTCATGTGTATCGACACTTGTCTTGGCAGGACATAAATCCTGCTCCAAAAATTCTGGTCTGATGAAGAGTATACAATACCAGTTAAAACTCGTTGAGGAAAATGATGGAAAGTGCGATTGTACAGGGAGAGGTTCAGGTATTAACTTTTTACAGTGCGTTGAAAAATAGCCCTAAATTAAAGTTCTTAAAACGGGATTAAAGATCGATCGGTGTTTCGTCCCTCATCTCATGATACGATTGAAGGAATGTATGTTGTCTCGTAATTAATCAATCATTATTGTTTTATGTTGTTATGTTACTTTTTTCCGGATGAAGGGGGTATTCCAAAGTAGTTTTTTTCACAGCCGGTTCATTTTTGTCGAGCCATTGACTTTTGTCGAAAAAAGCGAGACATAGCGATCGTATATTCCGTCGGCGTCGGCGTCGTCGTCCACAAATATTCACTTTGTGGTTTAAGTATTTGAAATTTTAATAACTTTCTTTCAAAAAAACTGTCATGGATTTCTACTAAACTTGGACAGAAGGTTTATGTTCATAAAATAATATCCAGAGGTCGATTTTGTAAAAAAAAAAATCCTGTTTTCCATATATATATTCTACTTATAAATGGACATAATTTTTCTGCTAGGAAAAATTACATTCACTCTGTGGTTAAAGTTTTTAAAATTTTAATAACTTTCTTAAACTATCCTGGATTTCTACCAAAATTGAACAGAATATTGTTTTTGATCAAAAGCTAGTATCAAGAAGGAGTTTAGTCAAATATTTCTTTCTGTTTTTTTCTGTAAATTGACTTAGTTTTTCTTCCAGTTAACATTACACCAGTCTGCAGTTAAAGTTTTTAAAACATTTATTAGATTCATAAACTATCCTGGATTTTAACCAAACTTGGATAGAAGCTTCTTACAATCAAAAGATAGTATCCAGAGGAATATTTTCATTGATTTTTTCCCTCGTTTTTGTTGAGCCTATGATTAACAGCAAAAGTAGGCGAGACACTGGGTTCCACAGAATCCTTACAAATTTTTGCAATATTCCACACGTTTCTTCTTATCAATTAATAGTTAAAGCTTGTAATACAAACTGCAATAAGTACTGAAATAAGTGTTACAAAAATACAGAGTTATTACAAAAATCACATGAAATAAAAAACGTAATTTAATTTAGTGATTTTGAAAGACTTGTTTGACTTTAAACATCACCCGTTGCAATTTGCGAAAGACGACGCAGCTCTAAACTTGATTTCTATATTTACGGGTATCAAATATTTTTATTTGTATATATGTGAAGCGATGTTACATGTACCTTGAAATAAAATCCATTAAAGCAAGTGTAACCAATTATTTAATCTTTCTGAAATTGGTTTGGCTTTAATTGACATGATTTTTATAAAATGTCATACATGCTATATTTTCTTTCAGGACCAGATAAAGTTGCCTTTATGGTAAAAAATTCGTCAGCTTTGCAAAACATTCCTTCAAAATCTGTTATTGTATATAATACAGTTGTAACGAACTTAGGAAACGGATACGACTCGTCAAATGGGATATTTACAGCTCCTTCAAACGGTATCTACATCTTTTCCTGGACCGTTCTATGTCATTTTGGCAAAACTTTTAACACTTATCTTATTTTGAACGGAAGTACCATTGCTAAAAACTTTGCAGCAGCTAGAAGTGTAGCAGATCACGCCTCGGGAAGTCAGAACGTTATTCTTGATATTAAAAAGGACGACAAAGTATATATACGTATCCAAGATGGAACAACTGGACAGTACATGTATGGTAATAGTTGGTCTACTTTTAGTGGATACAAACTATATAACATGTAAAATAAAGGTTGCAAGTTATTTTAATGTCTTAATAAAAAAATTCTGCAGACTGTATATCTTTATCATATTGTTAATGTCCAGAGTTTGTGGCCAAAGATTAATTTAAAAGACCCACTAATTAGTCTTTAAGAAACCGTTTTGACTCTAGACTATATCTACACATGAAAACTTGCAAGTGCAATGCATGATAGGGCGCACTTGAAGTCGATGACCCCCATTTTTCTTTTCCTGTTTTCTTTATTGTTGGTGCTTAGATTCTAAATCAACTTTTCAAATAATATTTCAACACATCACAGTTTCCCTTATTGCACAATTTTGGGTTCTGGCCGTTAAGCTTCTATAGTATATCAATGCCTTCTTACAATACTGTTCCCAAATAATTTTTGCATCGATTTTAGGCGAGTGACTTATTTCAAAAAGACGCTTAGTTAACGACTTTAATGCACCCACCTAACACACGGCTGTATTATATATCATTCGAAAGCTATTAATCTGTACTTTCTGTTTTGCCCGGTCGTAAAAAAATCGTACGGTGCAATTTTTGTTAAATCAAGGTCAAAGGTCATGAAAAAACATTCCAATTTTTGCGATTACTAAATAAAACGCCATTTTCTAATTCTTGTACCATAAAATTTTCCAAAAGATCATATGAACTTTATGGAACATGATACATAATTTCCAAATCAAACAAAAAATAAGAGATTCGATGCGCAAAATTTCCCGAAAATTGAAATTTATCACAAATCCTACAAAAATGAAAAATTATTCAAAAAGCAAAATATATCTTGGGGAATCGATATTTGTATGCTAAAAAAATAGATAAATGTATATGTTTTAGGTCAAGGAATATTTGTTTTGTAATTTTAAGATGCAATTATTAATTATTGCTTCTATTGAAGTGTTTGCAGTTGCCCAAAAATCTGCCATCTGCAAATAGCGATCATTTTGTTAATCTATGTTAAAATAGCACATCGCTAATTGTGAATATCAGGGAGAAGAATGATTTTCCATAATAAAAGAAGGGGTATTTATAGTAAGAAAAGAATATATGCTAGGTAATTGAGGTTAAAATATGTTTTTTACGAAGTCAAACTTTTTCACTTTTTGTAATCATGTTTAAATGGAAACATTACTTTGCGACTAAATCGTAGGCGACATTGAAATAAGTAACCTTGTTTAGAAACACTTGGTTGTCTAAAGCGGGATGTAAACGAACTAAATAAAATGCGGCTGCTTCTTATTTAGTTTAAAATCGTGTTATAGTAAGTCATATTAAATGTGTTTAGAAGTTTAATCGCTTTAATTATTTGAATGCTTTGAGTATTTTCTACATAAGCTTTAAAAATACAAATGCATGTCATTGTGTATGTAAAACACTATAAGCAGTTGTGAAATAACAAAATGAAAAAGTAAAATACCCTTCCTGACCTCATAAGATCATTCGCTGTTTTAGGAGTGTTCGTTTTCATGGTATGATGTGTTTTTTGGACTGTCGTTCGTCTCTTGGACTTTAATTTTATTTTGTTCATGGTTTTAATTAACTTTATTTGATTCATTGTTTGAGATGTTGATTGTCCCTTTGGTATTATTTTAATTTAAAGACATTGGGGATTTGTGCAATTTTGTAAAAAAATTAGGCAATGTTATAAAATTTTTGGAGCAGATATTCTTCGTCGTAAATTATTAAGATCGGGTTCAATCTGAAGCTGTGATAAGTGGCAATAAAGAAAAAAATAAATCACTATACGAATAACTATAAAATTATTCAAGTCTTGCTTGACATTGCGGACCAGATGCTCAAAGTGGTATTTTTCTAAACCTAAAAAAATGAAAAAAAAACTGTTTCTGAAAATGTCATTTTTATCATTTTTCTGTATAAACTGCATTTTGTCATGCTTTCTCCAAATCTCAAATAAAAAATATAGGTCACCGTGCTGGATTCCATGATAATCACGATTTATCCTAAAAAATTGCGTCACCCCTTTGTAACCTCAACGTTAGCGCTAAAGTGCACGACGTCGCTGGCAGACAATTTCGACGTTATCGCTTCAAATTACCGGCGACATTTTTCAGATGTATAAATATTACTTGTAAAGTACTATCTATAAATTGGTAACATTGTTTTCGGAAGTAAAATCATGTGAATAACAAATGCCTCTTTGTGTTTGTGGTCTAAGTGAGAAACTTCTCAAGAAAAGTTATTTTTACGGCTTTCAAAAATTTAAGACTCGGCAATTTAGAACATGACATACAGGTACATTTACTGTACACACTCGTATATTATTTCATACTGTATGATGACCTCTAGATGTTGTTCTTTGTTTTGTTTTGTTTGGTTGGCTGCTGTTTCATTACACATACTCCTTAATATCCTTTAATTCACGTTTTTATCACTGAGAAAATCCGTTTTTGTTGATACGAATTTTAAAAAAGTTAGCGTCGTTTGGACAGTAATCAAATTTGCCGTTACTTTTCTCGTTTGAGTTGTTTTACCTTGTCATTTCGGGACCTTTTATAGCTGACTATGCGATATGGGGTTTGCTCATTGTTGAAGACCTATAGTTGTTAATTTCTGTGTCATGTTTATCTCTTGATGAGAGTTGTCTAATTGGCAATTATACCACATCTTCTATTTTATGTGGTCAGAAAACAGAAGCAAAATGTTACAAAGGAGAATCTTCAATTTGCTAATGGATGCTTTTGTCCAGACAGAGAAACTATAATTTTGAAATTTTTGATTTGGCAAAAAAATGATTGAATTAATAGCGAGAGGACTGGATATATTACGATTAGTTGCAATTAAAATCATTCTCTCATAGCGTAATTTTATTGGTAAATAACTATATATTTTTTTCACCACAGCGCGTACATAAAATACCGCATGTCCATTCCCCTGTCTGTCCTTCCGGACTTCTGGTTAATTAGATTTTTCAAGTGTACAATTCTTGCCAACTTTCTATAAAACTGATATCGTATGGACACGTTCGAAAATCAGTGCATATCAACTATTCTTTAAAAGAGTTATGCCATTTGGAAATATTAATTATATTGAAAATCGCATTGTATTTTCTGTCATTCCGTCATTTCTCTAATATATCTATAAAAAAAAATAAAGAAAAAATAAACAGCTGTGCTTCGAGCGCATGATACGCCCTTCGTCTCATGAAAAAAAAAACCAACATAATATATGTTTTTAAAATAACATGAGGGTCGTACGGAAGTCATGCTAGGTATATCCTGACTCATTCATTATTCTTGCTCAATAATAAGTTTATATATCACAACATGTTTTATATGATTCCCAAATTGAAGCTCAATAAAAATTCAAGAACTCAAAAATGAATTAAAGAATCATCATGAAAAAGTATATACTAAGAAGTGCGTAAAGTTTAGAGCAATAGTCATAAAACGTTTTCTAGATGCAGCGCGAACTGTAAAAAAACTGTTCTAGTTACAAAGTCCTGTAACTTATAAAGTTCACCAAAAATGATACAGACCGTTTGACCATCATGACTGAAAAAACAACCATGTTCAGTTTAATGATAATATGCTGTACCATATTTACGACGGACAGACGGACGCGGGCATTTCTATACCATTTTACGTCCCCGTAAAAATTTTTACGGGTGCATAAACATATTGTTTGCTATTGCCTTTTGTTAGATAAACTACGTGCAACGTGGAGGAAATAGAAACTTTGTTCTTTTATAAAAGTTGTATCATTGTTTGTATTAGCGGCATACCATTATTTTTTGTTTACATAAATAAATTAATTAATTTTTTCAGAAAGGAAATTGACTTCTTCGTGTACATACATTTTTGGTATTAGTTTTTAAATATCATTGGTTTTCTGTGCTGTAATAAAAAATCGGATCCGGACCAAATCGTGGATATTAAAATTTTAATTGACATGCATGATATTAGTAACACCAAAAGGGTCAGTCGTCTTGAGATTGCTCACTATAAGATATTTGTTGAAGATCTCACAGAAACAGTAATATGTTTTATTTCTTATTATGTTATTAGACTGTTATCCTGGTATAATCAAATGCACTGACTGATATTAATGGCGTAGAAATTAGCATGCGGGAGAAACAGAAATTGGAGCATGGAAATTCCACATTACGTTTCGTATTACGGAAAATGACACGCATTACGTCCCGCAAAAAGTGACGTTTTGCGGGAATTCAAACGCTTTACGTCGCGCCAAGAGTTAACTCCCTTGAAACTGTATTGGATGCCCTTAACTTGCAGTAATGAAAATCGGCCAAAAAATCACCTCAAAGTAAAGTGAAAAAGATTACCGCAATAAGACAAATATCCGAAAAAAATAACTTAATTTGCTCACGGTGATATATATATATATAGAACTAAATCGTTATCATGATACATTTAGCCACACTAATCTATAATTTTTAAACCTTTTACTACTTGAATAGTGACGAAATATATCAAAGGGACATCAAACGCATAAAAACGAACTGATAAAGCCGGGCAAAAAACGAACAAGACAAGCAACAGTATACAAAACACAACATATAAAACTACAGATTGAGTAACACACCCCCCCCCCCTTCCCCCAAACAATTTTGAGTGAACGCAGGGGCTCCCAAAGGGTAGGCAGATTATGTTCCACATGTGACACCCGTCTTAGTTTAAACATATTTATTTATAGTGGATTGGGAAACAAGCTTTTCAACTTAAATTAATCGCTTTCCACTTCGCGGGTGCGAGTGCTGCCTTGTAGCGGCATTAGCCTGCTCCTTTCGAAATCTACAAAGGTGTGTTTAACGTGCAAGAGATATGGCTCTCTCTTAACACGGGTCAGCCATTTATCGTCCCCTTCCGACGGATTTTCATCGTTTCCTCAAGACCATACTCACAAATGGTGTCAAGGAAGAGCCGAAAATTTAGTCCCTGAAATTTTCATCACGGAACGGGAATCGAACCAGGAACCTTTGTGTTAGTAGTCCGATGCACTAACCACTACACCACGGCCCTCTTTTACCCGTCTTGTGGCTCATGTATTTCCTAACTCGGTGCCAAGCCTTATTCGGTTGGTGACATTCACGGCAGAAATGACGGCAATTTGGTTACGTCGATGGAACTTATCAGTCGTCATCTGGCGAAACAGATATCTCATAATTGTCAACCAACTCGTAGTGGCGCCATGAAATTTTCAAAGGGATGATTTCAACTTTGACTTTGAACTCTGGTTTAAAACATGTTTAAACCACCATTTTTCTTCAAATGTCTTGTACCAAGTCAGGCATATGGCAGTTGGTATCGAATAATCTGTTTCTTTGTATGTTGGCGTTTGTTTTTGTAGCAGTTCTGTGTTTCTGTTATATCGTTGTGTTCCTCTTATAGTTGATGCGTTTTCCTAGTTTTTGCTTTGTGACCCGGATTTATTTCAGTTACTAGTAAATCGATTGATGACTATTGAATAGCGATATACTATAGTTGCCTTTATTTCAGAGGAGTTGAGGCTCAATGAAATCGGTCTCCCCCTTTAGTAGTATAGATATGCAGGCGTTGCTATAATGTTGTTACATAGAAATGAAAAGTTTATAGTAGTAAGGTAGTAAGGGGTGTTTTTATGGGTTGTTTTATGCTCATCTCTTTTGTCGTAAAACTTGTTCTCAACCAACCCCCATCATCGATTTCAAGATACGTGATAGAGTAAACTATATCTGTTGAGTCTTTTATTTTCAATTTCAATTGAAAATACGAGTCCAACATTGTCACAAATGTTGCACTATTCAGTGAGATGACATCATCTATATAATGGAAAGTGAAGTTTCAAGATAATGATAGCTTCTTTTCAGTCGTCATCAGAAACTCTTGCATGAAGTCATCCTCGTATGAAAAATGAACTAGTCATTCAAGCTATTCAGGAAGTCTAGTTGTGTATTAATGGTTATTTTTTCTTCAAAATTATTCTTATTTGATGAATTAATGCATGTAAACAATGAACAACGCAATTTAAGCAATCAAGTAGTCAAGTTTTATAATGTGTTTACTAGTTTTTGAAATTCTTTGAAATTTCAATTTTCATCAATTTATTTTCTATTTATTTTGGTCTAAATTTTCAATTCACATTAAATAAATAAAAGGTCTTTCACTACATCAATATTTATAATGAAGCTACAAATCAAACAATTAGAAAAGTCAAAATATGTTTATTTCAGTCTGGTAGTTACAATGCAGATTGCAATCTCTTAGTTTCACCCCCTTTATTTCAAGCAATAAGATGATTCGCGCACATATTGTTTTACTCTAAATTTTTCAGATTCTTAAGAATTTGTTTATTAAATCTTATATTGACCACATACAATGTTTAAATAGGAAGAAATGCTTAAAAGCTGTTTTTTCGCAGATGGCGGTATTTTGGGCAACTGTATGAGTTGTTATGATTTGCTGTTTGATTAGAAGTAAGCATAATTTTAGGAAATTTTATGATGTCAAAAACTTCTTTGATAGTCATTACAGGGTTTTACTCAGTTTTAATTGATTAGCATTTGCACCAGAAAGAAAAATTTGGGTTTTCACACATTTTGTTAACTTTTACTCGAATTTCAGGAAACATGTGCTCTCTGTCAAAAACACGCTTTAAATATTAAAAAAATGCATTTGAATAATGACTGTTAATCTCTCTGCTAAAAGTTTAAATTGTTTGCATGTGTGAATTTAGTATATAAAAGTCATATTATGTAATCAGGCTGAAATCTTAGAAAATATGCACTTATTCGTCCTTGGCCTTTGATCTTGATTTGACGGAAATTGCACCGTACGATTTTTTTACGACCGGACAAAACAGATAGTACAGATGTGTAGCTTTCAAATGATATATAATTTAGCCGTGTGTTAGGTAGGTGCATTAAAAATTCAATTTTATGGTTAAAGTCACTCGCCTATTTGTTCCTATTCATAAAACAACTTTGATATTCAAATAAGAACAATTAACTTGTTCATGCGCAAAAAGTTGTGAAAGTCAACACCCACTTTCAATTTCGATACAGTTGTTGAGACATTTACATGTTTTATCTGACAGAAACCTAATACAGGGCAACAGTAATAGTTACCAATCATAAACCTACCTGTGATTACTCATTCCTTGAAACTCTTTGGGTAATAAACGAGTATGAAAATAAAGTTTTTGTGTACGGTGTTAAGGCTCTGTTAACTATGCACCGTACATAAGGATTTATGTGGTCAGCTAAACACCGTACACAACGCTTCTTTAGGGATAAAATATCGAATAATAACATATGTATGAAAGATTTCAATGCCAATTATTGAAACAGCTATACTTATTACACACACACACACACACACACACACACACACACACAGACAGACATTGACCTTCTATCAGAAAAAGAGTTGCAATGAATATAGAATCATATCGGATGAGACGAGGGCTAACTTCTTTTACAAGTATTTGCACATGCTTTTACATAAAATATATTCAATGAATAAGTCTAAATTTAGATATTCATTTACATGTTTACATTTTAAAGTTGATCATTTGTGAATCGGTTGAACAAATACCTTTGTCGTCAACCTTATATTCATGGAAAATTGCCAAATTATTTAAAGTTATCTTTTGTCAATGATATCTCTTCGTCTTATCTCAACCTCTTATGAACAAAAAATACAAAATGTAGATTTAAACTTAAAAAACCCTTTTAATCCGAAGTGCAACATGACATGCGTCATTTTATCACATGATGATTGAATAAGAATAAGAACATTTAGTGATCCAAATAAGGTTTGATGTGCAGCATATGTATTATCATTAACACACAAAACAATACACTTTTATTTGTAACAAAAGCAAAAAGAAAAACATTTTTTTAACGTTGATATGAAATATTTAAAATGATATGAGCGGGTTTTACACTCTCTATAGCGTTATTTTTTTTTTCAATTTTCAATATGGTAGTACTATGTACCATTGCATGTTCATCATTACATTAAATATCAGAAACTGCATTGCCATTATTTTTAACAACTCGTTCACATTGTCAGTAATAGAGCTACTTTACTTCTATGCCTGCTTTTGCTGCACAACCAATCAATATGTGACTCAACAGAACAAATACAGAAACAGAAGACGCGAGTGCATCTAAAAAACTTCGGTCATTGCAGTCTCTTTTTATACTCAGAATCTTACCATGTGATGAAATTTCAGTGGTGTATTTAAACTGCTTGTATCACTAATGAATTGTAAATATATTGCTTATGTCCTTGAGCAATTAAATTATGGACAGTAATCATCAGACATAATACAAATAGCATAGTATATAAAGTGCGAATCCAGTCAGTTCATTTTCACTGTTGTATGCGAGTATGTTCATTGTAGAATAAAGGATCATGGGAAAACTTTATTTGTTTACGTTTTGAAAATACCAAAATAATTGATTTGAAACTAAATTTTAACATATTTTCATTATGATGTGTCTTTTTAATGTAAAATAACAGTATTAAAGTTCAAATATGTGTAATAAAAGCAACATAACATAGAATGTCAGTTATTAAAAGCGATCCATTTTCACTATAGATGCGATGAATTATCACTGTATGGCATTCATTTCTGATGTAGAATTTTCGAAAATGCAATGAATTTTTATTGTAGATTAATGTAATAATTAGACTTGCAACTAATGAAAAACTTATTTGATTACTTTAATATTTATATCTATTTATATCTTGTATATGTCTATAGAAACTGGCTGGCCATTTATACGTTTTCCCACAGTATTGACATGTGTGAACTGTAAACTGAAATGTTTCCCCGCAATGTTTTTTTTTCTTCCGGTTCGTATATATTGCTATGATGTCGTTATCGTCTGCGTCGTCCGAAGACCCATTTGCTTTCCGATCAACTTTAATTTAAGTGAATGGATCTATATAAATTTTAAAGAAGGTTCAATACCACAAAAGGAAGGTTGGGATAATGTTGGGGATGATGGTTCCAACCGTTTACGAAAAAGGGGCATAAAAGAAGCCTGTTTTTAGTTTTAGGATAATTTCTTGTGTATAAGAATTTTGATTGTTCTGATATTGTACCACAGTGTTCAATACCACAAGTAGAATGTTAGGTTTCCTTTTGGGGTTATGGTACTAACAGTTTAGGAATGAAGGAACAAAAAGGGACAAAAAACAATCATGTTTGTAGTTTCCAGATAATTACTTGTATGTACGTTTTTGAATCTTTTTCGCATTATCACAAATGGAAGACTGGGATTTTGTTCGAGGATAATTGCCCCAAACATGCAGAAATTAGGGGCAAAAGAAATGGCAAAACAAACATTTTTCTAGTTTCCAGACAATATCTTGTGTTCAAGTGTATGGACCTCTCTAAAATTGTACTACAAGGTTCATTACCAGAAAGGAAAGACTGGGTTTCGGTTATTTATCCTAGAAGGAAAACAAAATGTTATGGGCGGGAAGAAACCTTCAGTTGCACAGTATTGCGCATACGATTTAAGATCTTCGACCACATTTACCTTGTGTCAGAAACCTATATAACGTCATAAATTTGATCACAATCCAAATTCAGATAGTATCAAGCTTTAATATTACGTCCAAATTTGCCCCAACTGTTCAGGGTTCGATTTCTGCGGTCAGCGAAGCATTTTTAATGTTGTACTATAAAACGAGCAGATGTGATTAAAAGTTCCTGTTGATTTCTTCATATGGTAAGCTATGCCAGCATAGGCGTATCCAGGGGGGCCTTGAAAAAATTTGGTTGATTATATAGGGAATCACTGAAGCATGACTTGAGCCCCCCCCCCCCCCCCCCCCCCCCCTTTTGAGGTCAGCCATCGGGCCCGCCTTACAAAAAGTTCTGGATCCGCCACTGCCCAGTTCTGCTTTTGAAGTGTTTGGAACAATGAGTACAAATCAGGCTTTCTGCATGCTATCAGTTGTTATGCTTATTGAGAAGTCTTAAAATTTTAATTCACACTGGTCACATTTGTTAAACCCATTAGTGTGGATCTTCTTATGCCTGGGAAAACTAGCTATCCATTTTGTCTTGAAAGGACAATACGTGCATTGGTATGAAGACCCCTCCTTAACTTTAGTTCTTTTTTCTGCGATTCATCTGCACTTGCCTCCCCTATTGTTGAGCCCCCAAATGCCTCAACATCCATATTCTGAAGGAAAGATAGTTTTTAGCTCGATTGTTGCTTGCATGTTCTTTACTGTATAAAATGAAACGACAATGTGACATATAATTATCCAAAGTCATTAAAGCTTGAAATGCAAGTCAAGTTGTGTAGGGCAAACTTTATCTGTCAAAAACGTATACTGATAAAGTTGCATTGGAACATGATGTACGTGTTGTACAGCACCCTTGATACTACCGCAGAGGTCGAACCCTGAACAGTTTGGGGTAAGTATGTACACAACATTCAAGCTAGACTTCATTTTTGATGAAATCAAAAAAATGTTGAATTTTGGACCCTTTGGGCCTCAATGTGGACCATTTCGATAACTTGGCCCAAATACCAAAATCCCAAATTTAAAAACACGGTAAGATTCAGCATTCCAAAGTACCCCAAATATTCAACTGTTGTTGAAATCCAAAAGAATTTATTTCTTGACAGTTTGGACCCCACAAACTTGTTAAATGGGCCAAAAATTAAAAAAATAATAATAAACACAATCATGTATGGATTCAGCCTACCAAAGAACCTCAAATGTTATTTTGGACCCTGTGGGCCAATTTAAAACCGTACCCAAAATCAAAAATCTTACTTCAAAACCTTATTGAAATTGGTCAAGAAGTGATTTATAAAAAAATATTAGAAAGTATTGTTGTTTTTATCCCCTTTTATCCCATTCTATTTCGATAGGCATGCGAGATGTACGTATTCAGTGATGAAGTTTCAATGCATTGGATAAATATAACTACACTTTAAATAAAGATTCTGATGAATTATGAAAAATTCTATGACATGCTTCTTCTGATTGGTACTCGAAATCCAATGATAGAATTTGTTTGCACATGCGTATAATGACTACTGCAGAAACATGAATTTTATCAAATTGGCATGCATTTGAAAATATTTTGCATTAGTCTAAAAACACTTTCAACTATGATATGATCCACATATTGTTATATTATGACAACAATGTGTTTTATTTGAAATAAATATTAATTCTATTGAATTTATTGGAGTGTTCAATCAAACTATTCATCTCAAAGTCAGCACTATCAAATCCTTTTCTTACTTTAATTATTGTTTGTGCAAGTCGGCTGAATTCATACAGTGAAAATGCACCGCATATACAATACTAATGAATCGCTCTACAGTGAAAATGAAAGTAAAGTATCATTATTCAACAGTAAACATGACTCCCATAAAGATAGCATCATAGTGGAATTCAATACAATATGGGCAAACCGAATAACAAAAGCTATTCTACGTTATACAAAATTAATAATTGTGTTGTAATTAATATTTTTTTACAACTACATCTTTCCTGCTAGTTTTTAATCACCTGCACGATTTGTTCGTAAAACGTCCTAAATATTCACCTATTTCGGTATATATTTCACGTATGGATGGCGCTCGGCGCGTTAAAAACCCGTTCCAATCTCTTATTTTGTATAACTTGTATTATTTATTACTAAATATAGTACATGTGAACAATTTTCTTCATTTTCTTCAAAAATCATAATTTTTTCGTCTGTTTATTTACCATTCTACATCAGAAATGCATGGCATATACAGTGAAAATGGTATTTTAGGATCCGCACTTTACATACACTGAAATAGTATTACAGAGGAAATCAATAGGTTATATCTAAAATACTTAGTAGATGTGGCATGATAGACTCACAACTCTCCACAAGAGATATATATATGTAAAAGAAAACGTCTATACAATTATAATTTGCTTTTATTTAAAGAAATGTCCATATACGTTAATATAAAAGCTTGTTAGCGCTCTTAATTTATACTGTTCATTCATATTATATATAAATGCTCTGATGTTGTTTTGAAAAAAAAAATGTATTTTTATCACATTCTGCTGAACTTTCCAACCATATGGTTACAGTTTGGGCAGGTGTGAACAACATCCTTACATCCGTCAACTAAGAATGGAATAAAACAACAAAGCCAAAATCTACAAAAAAAAAACAGTCAAATGATTGAGTGTACAATGTTCATGCGCGGATTCAGGTGGGGGCGTGGCTGCTATCCGCCTTACTAAAATTTGCAATACATATGTTGTCCTCTGATTAATAAAGACATTTCTATAATTTTACTTGAATATTTTTTTTTTGACTCGCTCAGCTCGGCGAAAATATAAGTTTGCGTCCCCTAACTTAAAATCCTTGATATGCCCCTAATGTTCAACTATGATATATGGTAAATTCGGGTATATTTAACCAAATGCGCTTTAGAAGTATGCAATGGGATATTTAGATAGATTGGATACGATTTACCTTAAACGGCAAAGTAATTTATTTCAATGATTTAAATAATTGGTTGAATAATTTTAATAATTGATTGACTAATTTTTATAGACAAATTTATTTATCTCAACTCTAAGATCTGAAACCACATGTCATGCATATATAAGTGAAGGACATAAAAATATATATATCATGATATTAACAGGCTATTGTTAAGTAAACGGGGGTTTATACATTTGATAAATTTTTGAGTTAAAAAAACATTTATCAATATAATTTCAAATAATTTTCTATACCTAAGGTACACAAACAGACTGTGTGCGCCCAATCTCAGTTTTATATTTTAATTCTCATTATGTGAGTAGTGTTTTTTTGTTGTTCTTTTTAGTTTTTCAGTTTTTCTCTCGCTGCAGAAAGCGAGACTTAGCGATGATAATCCGGTGGCAGTGGTTTTTGTCTGGCGTTTTATCATGACCTAATTTTCATGGTTCAATGGTCAATACTATATTTTTGAGATCTAGTCCACTCTTATGTACTATGGCCAATACTTCAATATGCCAAGTGTATGAAATGATTGGAAGATGTAAATATTTTGTCTGACAGAGCTCATTTATCATGATTCATTTGTCAATAAAATCGAGAATGGATATGGGGAAAGTGTCAAAGAGACAACAACCCGACCATAGAGTAGACATGTTTAGTTTTCATGGTACGTTCTGTTTCTCGGATACTATTCAAAAATAGTCCACTATACTTAGTGTATTGAAATGATGGTATGGTGTACATTTAAGTCTGGCATGTTCATCTGGACCCCTTTTTTCAAAAGTGATCTTTGAATTTTATTGGCTAGGTCTTATGTCGATACCATCACAGATATATAGCTGAAAGAGGCTTCGTGTACTTTTGACAAATTGTGACTTTGATGGAGATCGAGTAAAATTGGCACTCATACCACATCGTTTTATATCTATTTACTTTGAAAATTTTCTGCTGTAGCATTTTGTTGGTTTAACTTGTCTTACTAGTCGAATATGGTGTTTTATTATTCATTCAATAGAGCATACCCAAATAGACAGAGACATCCCGCCACTATCCAAGCCATCGTTCCTACTTCAAATGAAATGGCTGTCATTACATCTGCATTGCATGATGGACACGTCGTACGTACTGGTGAGTCTCTGTATGTCTGTTGTAACACTAACGTCTGCGGCTGTCCAACCACAACTGTTGACGTCTGTTGCTGCTGCCCACCACCGTAAACTGTGAGTACATTAAAACGTACAAAACATGATTCTTAAAAATCTGTAATATTTAGGACATTGTGTTGTATGTGTGCTTGTAATGAAACAGAATGAAAGTTCAATATAAAAATAAGGAAATGTGGTATAATTGTCAATGAGCCAGAGGCGGATTTAGGGGGGGGGGGAGGGCAGGGGGCCCGGGCCCGACACCCTTTTTGGGAAAAAAATTGGTTGCTTAGGTAGCACTCCACAGTTAGAAAATAAAATTAAAAATGAGCCACAAAATGTTTTATCATCTCCTATTCCTGGATTTCTAATACATTAACCTAACTGTATGTGTTGTACATGTGCATATGTATGTAATCAGTATATTCCATAGATTTGATTTTCAAAAGTTAAAAGAGTGAAATTTTATTCCTTTTATGTGTATCCATGGCAACATTCTGCATTTATTTACCATAAAATATTGCAAAAAGGGGGGGTGGACATGTCACATATCCCCCCAAAATTTTGATTAAACTAGAATTTCAATGCCTTTGAGTGATACCTTTTTAGAAACTGTTTTCATAAATCTTCCTAATGATCAAATAAAAAATTGGTGTCTTTTGCCTCAATTTTTCGTAAAATTCAATCACAAAGTTCGTGCGATAAAAAGTTGGAAAAAAACATTGCAATAATTGCCGGACCAATGTATGGGAGGGACATGCAAATACGGACTGTCATACAGAAAACAGCCTATATTACATACATTACATAATCTTGATGTTCATATAAACCCAATACAAAGGCTATTTTAATACTCAGCTATCCAAAAATGAATTTTATTGCACACTAGCTCTCATATTTGAAAAATCCACAGGGGCCAAAATGCGAAACTACACACCTAACTGTGGAGTGCTACCTTATATAGGGAATCACTGAAGCGTGACTGGAGCGGGCCCCCTCTTAGGTCAGTCAGTGGGCCCCCACTTATGAAAATTTCTGGATCCGCCACTGTGAGCAATAACCAACAGCTACCAAAGGATGACAATGATGTACGCAACTTAAGGTCACCATGAGGCATTTGACAATGAGCAATAACCTACAGTTACACAAGGACGGAGATGATCGATGTATACAACTATAGGTTATCACGAGGACTTCGACAATGAGCAATAACCTACAGTTACACAAGGATGGCAAGAATGTACACAAAGTGTATGTCACAATTGGGTCTTCGACTATGAGCGATGATGTACACAATTATAGTTCACCATGACACCTTCGGCAATGAGCAAATCCCATACCGTACAATCAGCTGCTCGTCTTTTGGATTGTGTTGCATTATTTTCTCATTTACGATCATACCTTCTCCTTATTTAAATATACATTTTACCTATATAATGTTATTACGGAATATGTGGATAAAAATTATGTTTTTTTTTTTAATTCTGAGGTATATGGCATATGGCATTTGGGGTATTTAGTTTTATTTTAGAAATATAGTACAGTGTATGCATTTTCGTACTTTTTTTCGGTAAAAAATATCAATTAAGAAGATGACCAGGCCACACTTAAAAATATGTTGGTTTGCTCAATTCCTACTCAGAGTTAAAGACAGTGGGTAGGTAGGTAGGTCGGTAGGTAGGCATTTTCTTTTCTTATTTGAGCAGAGTAATATTGAAGTGTTTTTTGTTTTTTTTTAGTCTTATAATGTCTATCTAATTAAAACAAGAATGTGTCCCAAGTACAAGGATGCACCCGCACTATCATTTTCTATATTCAATGGACCGTGAAATTTGGATGAAAATCTCTAATTTGGCATTAAAATTAGAAAGATCATATATCATAGGGAATATGTGTACTAAAATTCAAGTTGATTGTACTTCAACTTCATCAAAAACTACCTTGACCAAAAACTTTAACCTGAAGCGGGACGAACGGACGAACGAACGGACGCACAGACCAGAAAACATATTGCCCTTCTTCTATCGTAGGTGGGGCATAAAAATCTTTTTCTCATTGAGACAAAAAAGATTTTGAGAAGGCTGCTATTTTCTGGGTAGGTATGGTTAGGGCAAACAAACATATTCTTTTTATGGCCCCAGTTAGTACTTTTTGTTTTACCTCTTGTTCGACAAACATGTTTTCCTAATGAAAAGTAATGGATTTAATAAATATAACTCATATAATTTCATTTCTTTGTATTCAGAAATTGTACATTCTTTTATAACCATATATCATAATTATTGTTATCAATGGTGGTTTACTTTGAAGGTTTAACTCATTATGACGTTCGCTGTTCAGTTATTTGTGTTCTCTTTAAATATTGTAAAGAGAATGAAAAGTAATGGATTTAAAAAATATAACTCATATAATTTCATTTCTTTGTATTCAGAAATTGTACATGTTAGGGTTAGTGTTAGGGTTAGGGTTAGGTTGTATTCAGAAATTGTACATTCTTTAGAACCATATACCTTGGGTTAGCTAGGTTTAGTTTAGTTTAAACATATTTTATTTGCTGAATTAAAGCAAAATGGATTAGACACAAGTAAATCATACTTATGAAGTCTTCTACATTAACAATCAATAGATCGACTGAAATTAGTTATGTCGTCCTGACAGATGTCGGGTGACATTGTTATTGTACGAATCTTTTGTCCTTCAGGCCCCTCATCGAGGTTCGGGCGTACACGTTAAATTGACCTAGCTAACCGAAATGTCTCGCTTTCGCGACATAAATGTCAATAGCTCGACAAAAAACTGCAAACCACATATCGAATTTTAGCACATAATGAATTGCTTTTACAAAAAATAAGGAAAGTGAGTATAGAATTAACGGTAGATTTAGACTTTGACAGAAAATGAACAAATATATAATATGATACTAATTTTCGTCACTTTTATTCGCAATTACAAGCCATTGAAGAAAGACTTAGAAAGTTGATGTACTGTTAACCAATTCTTTCATATTTATTTAGATGAAAATATTTCTTTTACCCAATTTAAGTGTACACCCGGGCGTTTTGACGTAAATGTAGCTACGCGCATGATATATATCATAATTATTGTTATCAATGGTGGTTTACTTTGAAGGTTTAACTCATTATGACGTTCGCTGTTCAGTTATTTGTGTTCTCTTTAAATATTGTAAGGACAAAAGTTTAAGTTTGGTCAGTTTGGATCTCAATCGAACTTTTGCTTTTGTGTGGGTTTTTTTTCGTTAAAGAGACACAGTTTATTCACTTTGATTCTGTATATCATATTTGTTTTTGTTCATTGTTTTGTAAACAAATGAAGCCGTTAGTTTTCTCGTTTGAAATGTTTAACATTTGGTTTTTTTCGGGGCATTGTATTGCTGCCTATGTGGTACAGATTTGGGTCATTATTGAAGGAAGAACGAACTGGAACCATATGATATATTGTTTTGTGTAGTGTCAACAATTATATTTTCATATAAAAGTCTTGGGTGAACAGTAATTTACAATTTTAATATCTAACTTAACTTCATGTCGACCGACATAATACCTTTAACAAAGCGTATATATGTACTAAATTCTAAATTCATGTCCTTCTCTTTTTCACCTCTCAACAATTTTCTGTTGTTATAGTAGTACAAGTTTAATAAAACGGAAAACGAACCAATAAACAATTCTAATTAAACATTAATGTAAAAAATGGTTAAAAAATTAAACAAAAATAACATATATAGCTGACTTTTTACCTGGTGGAGGCTGGCCATGCTGTTGGGGCGGTTGACTATACTGCTGTGGTGGTTGACCATACTGCTGTGGAGGCTGACCATACTGTTGTGGAGGCTGACCATACTGTTGTGGAGGCTGACCATACTGTTGTGGAGGCTGACCATACTGCTGTGGAGGCTGGCCGTACTGTTGAGGCTGCGACTGTGGATATGGTGATCCCTTATCCATATTTATCAAGTTGGTCTAGATATAGATTGGGTCAAATGAAATACATGTCCGATTTAAAAACTAACTGATTTAAAGTTGTAATGCTATCAACCGAGACTCTACTTTGGTCTTCTATTATATCGTTCAAACACATTTAAATATACGTCTGTTAGACTGTGACACAGTATTATGCAATACTGACAGGGGAGGATCCAGCCATTTTTAAAAAACGGATTCCAACCCAGGATAGATGTGTGTGTGTGTATGTGTGGGTATGGGTGTGGGGAGGGGCAGGCACTTGTCTCAGAAAAAAAACCCTTCTTATATACCTTAATATAACACCTAGTGATATATTAAAGTATATATAAGAATTTTTTCAGAGACAATTGCACGTGCCTTTGGGGAGGGGGCAACCATATGTTCCTATTCAAAAGCAGTAATTGTTAAAATAGGTGACTCATACCTCTGGACCACTGGAACCACAACTGCATACTGAGTCACAATATGACTACTATAAAACAGTGTTAAGTAGTCTCAGACTCGCTTAGACATGACACTATTGAAAAACACAGCCTGGTTTCATTTAGTCGGATCGAATGCAATACGGATTCATTTCAGTGATGAAGACTGGGCCCGTCGGTGACTATGATACCGTATATATTATGTCTAGAGTAAATGGACTAAAAGAGCAGTTTCTAACGCATCCGGTTTTTGCGTAGAATTAATTTTCTACCCTTGAAATTCAATATAGATAATTTGAGATATTATTTTAATTTTATTTGCACATCATATCAGACTCGGACATCTCTTGGACTGAATTTTAATGGGCGTATTGTTATGCGTTTACTTTTCTACATTGGCTAGAGGTATAGGGGGAGGGTTGAGATCTCACAAACATGTTAAACCCGCCGCATTTTTGCGCCTGTCCGAAGTCAGGAGCCTCTGGCCTTTGTTAGTCTTGTATTATTTTCATTTTAGTTTCTTGTGTACAATTTGGAAATTAGTATGGCGTTCATTATCACTGAACTAGTATATATTTGTTTAGGGGCCAGCTGAAGGACGCCTCCGGGTGCAGGAATTTCTCGCTACATTGAAGACCTGTTGGTGACCTTCTGCTGTTGTTTTTTTCTATGGTCGGGTTGTTGTCTCTTTGGCACATTCCCCATCTCCATTCTCAATTTTATATTTTATTGCCATGATATACTGTTCCAAGATCCCAGATCCTAGTCAATTTATTCTTTAGTATATATTTTGATAAATAAATGATTTGAACAAAGCACATCATATCATATGTTTTTCATACGTTGAATGCGGATGCTCATTTGTGCCATAGGTACTTTGGGATAGGGCATTTTTACACACACACCCTTTTTGAGGTGGGATCGGACCTTTATCGGGACTTCGGGATCGGGCATTTTTAAGCACGGGATTTCGGGATTGACCCTTTCGGGATCCGGGAATCATTTTTTTCGGATTTCGGGACGTCGGGATTTACTTTATTTAAATTCGGGACCTCGGGATTTCGTTTTTTTAAGTCCGGGATTTCGGGATCAGGACCCCTCCTATCCCCCCTCCTTTTTTCTTTAAAAAAAATCCGCTATTTTTGTTTGTATCTTTAATCATATTGCGTTTCGCTGTTTTATGACTCTGTTTTCTGTTTTCAAATTTATTTATTATAATATCATATTTTTTTAATATATTCAATATATGTCTCTGACTTAAAATGCTACTGAAAACATGTAACATCTTAGATCATGTGACAGCTAGAGACCACGGGGGGGGGGGGGGGGGGGGGGGGGGGGGTGCTCAACATGGGATTTTGGGTACAGGTGTGTAGCTGGGATTTTAAAAACACCCCCTATTCATATACTGAATAATTGTGAAATCCCTACCTATACATATACTTCACAGCGAAATCATAACCCATTCATATATTTTTGACCCATTGATATATCACAATCGGTCAATTACTACCTATTGATATATTTCCTCGGTAAAATTGCACCCCATTGATATATTTGCCGGATCAAAAAAGGGACCCATTCCAGCGGCACATATGTATATACCTTTATATAGGAAGAGACCCCCCCCCCCCCCCCCCCCCCCGTGCAGGAGACTGTCTATTATCCGGAATACTTTCATATTTAGTCGGACATTGTTTTATTTTTACAGCTATTTCTTGAGATCGCTCATGCGTTTTTAAAATGAAAAAACTTACGTTTGCTCATTTTAACCTTTTACACCCAGAATATTGCGCGGGGAAAACTTAAAACGAAAACAGAAATCTAAGAGGTTTAAGAATGAGTCTTTGGGTTGACAAACACCGTCCAACTTCTCTGCATAAGCTTGACTTTCACAAAGAGCAAGCTGCTCATTTGAAGAAATTGGTAAGATTTATGAATTGATGGAATATTGCTTCTGCATATTATAATTTTCACACAGCCAGTCACAGGTACTTGTTTCTATCCATGGGAAGACCCACTATCAACGTATATTTACGTTATATACGTTGATAGTGTGTCTTCCCACGGGTAGAATCAATTGCATGCGATATTTCGTTTTCCATGATCGGAACCAATATAAATCATGATAATAATTTATAAATAAATTGTATTCCTTGAGATTAATCCTAAAAAAAGTTGATGGTATTCCGTAACTTACAGTTCAGGAATAACCACCAATTGGTGGATTATACCTCAATTGACATATAATCCACCAATTCTCAGATCTGCAGTGACATCACAACATGTAACTGACCAATCAATGATAAGAATTTGTGTTATGTAAACAATGCTGAGAGGTGATGCGGATAAGAATCCTCTAGATTTTCCATAGACTTCAATGCAAATTAATTTAATTGATATATATTGACACCAGTTGAATCTAGTAATTTTACCCACTTAATATTGTTAAAGACACTATATAATATCTCCATTTTGATTTTTATCATATTATATCCTCTGGTTAAAAAATAATCAGCAATATAAATAGTCAGTTATCACCTTCAAATAGATGAAAAATCTAGAGGAATCCTGTCTGCATCACCTCTTGAAAAATTTAAATACCAGGATGTCCGGATCTGATGGTTTAGTCTAAGATTACTCTGACGTCCAAAGGCTGTTTTGCCAGACAAGCTGGTTCCGAAGGCATCAGAGCTCGTCCCATATCAAAAAGTGGATATATAGGTGAAGCTTACATAAATGAAGAGATAAATGAAAAATGAACTAATTGATACCCGATTTAATAATTCCAAGGCCGTTAGTTGGCACCAGAAGCGACGAAGCAGCGCATCTATTTTGGATGGGCAAATATCCATTTTTTGATATGGGACGAGCTCTGACATCCAACGGCCCAAGCTTGTCTGGCAAAACAGCTGTTCTACATCAGAGTAATCTTGAACTAATAATGGTATAGACCAATTGAGGTAGAATTCTTTTGTTTTTCATAGCAAATTTAAATTATTTAACCAAAATGGAGCATAATAATTTGTTTTCTTATAACCATATTACATGTACAGTGTATGGTATGAAAACATGTCAAACATTCTTAGTTAAGTATAGTGGCATACAATGTAACATATTGCATTTAATCAATAATTGTATTTGCAGTTTCTTCTATTGTTATCTTGTCAATTCTTGATTGCCAAATTTACCACTAATCACCTGTCAATGGACGTCAATACTGTCTGCAGTCATGTGATTATAAGTACAACTCTACAGGAGAACATGGTGAATGAAGCTCTTTGTTAATACATGTACTTGACTTTCATTATTAAAAGCCAATCATGGTCAATAGTACAGATGTTTCAATACAAGAATAGTTGTACACATGCATTCTCAAGAGATGCAGCAGGTTTGTCAAAACTGAAACTTTCGGAGGACTCATTAATGACATTATGCATTAATGGTCATAAAATAGGTTATAAGTTGCAAAATGATGCTCCTATCTCCATGATCTCACACTAGCATTTTATTACAAAAAACTTGCATTATACGTCAGTTGGTCTATACCAATTATACTTCAATTGAGGTACATGAAAAAACACCAATTGGTGGTTATTTCTGACCTGACTAAAGAAGAAAAAGAGATCTATCTTCTGAGACGGGATTGCTTCCCTTAATATATGTGGTAGTTACTGAGTCAGTCGTAAGGGGTTCAGCAAAAGAAGTACTTCTTTAGAAGGTATATACATGTACATACTGCCTTGTTACACAGACAAATTTTTGACAGAGGCCTCTAGTTCCAGTTCAGGTGGATACAAAGATGATAATATTGTATGTACAATCATGCTCTCTGGTTTCATTTGGTGCTGAACTTTAAAATAAAACGCTGGGTAGCACAATTTCTAGCTAGGATACATGTATGTGTCGTTAGAGTCATAATTGTATGAAGACTCTTGAGGTGGGGGAAGAGTGACAGAATTGCTTCCCTTAGTAAATATGGACATAATGGTAGATACTTAGTCAGCCCTAAGCGATTGAGACATGCAAGAACTTTTTTAGCTCAGTCAGTATACACGCTGTCTTGGTCCTGTGTTTGAATCCCAGTGAACACAAAGATGATTTTGTTCAAAATGTTGTTTTAAGAATCATGCTCTCCCTAATCTAATCTAACCTAATCTAATCTTGGCAAATAAAAGGCATGATAAAATAAGCCAGGATAAACTTGTAAAAGAAAGGCAGGACAGAAATATATAGAAGGAAGACAGAGATTACTTCTAAACAAAATGCAGGACAAACTGCTTCATCCTAGCACCCCCCCCCCCCCCCCCCCCCCCCCCCCAAAAAAAAAAAGTTCCCTTTCAAATGTAGGTAGTCTTTAATTCCACTCATTTATTCATTGTAGGTGCAAGGAGGAGATTTCCCACATTTATTGGTATATGGACCATCTGGTGCAGGGAAGAAGACCAGAATCATGTGTCTCCTGAGAGAGATGTATGGCTCTGGTGTGGAGAAACTCCGGATAGAAAACCACACCTTCACTACACCATCAAATAAAAAGATTGAAATATCAACCATCTCTAGTAACTACCATATAGAGGTCAACCCTAGGTAATATCAATATTGTAGTACAAGATCTACCGAACAGTACAACTCAATTAGAGAACATGAAAAAAGAGCGTCAATGTTGTGTCATTTTTATCAATCAATGCATTTTTAGCTCACCTGGTCCAAAGTGCCAAGTGAGTTTTTCTCATCACTTTGCGTCCGTCGTCCATCATCGTTCGTCGTCATTAACTTTTACAAAAATATTCTCCTCTGAAATTACTGGGCCAAATTTAACTAAACTTGGCCACAATCATCATTGGGGTATATAGTCTAAAAAATTTGTCTGATGACCCGGCCAACCAACCAAGATGGCCACCATGGCTAAAAATAGAACATAGGGGTAAAATGCAGTTTTTGGCTTATATCTCAAAAACCAAAGCATTAAGAGCAAATCTGACATGGGGGTAAAATTGTTTATCAGGTCAAGATCTATCTGTCCTGAAATTTTCAGATGAATCGGACAACCCATTGTTAGGTTGCTGTCCCAGAATTGGTAATTTTAAGGAAATTTTGTCGTTTTTGGTTATTATCTTGAATATTATTATAGATAGAGGTAAACTGTAAACAGCAATAATGTTCAGCAAAGTAAGACCTACAAATAAGTCAACATGACCAAAATGGTCAGTTGACCCCTTCAGGTGTTATTGCCTTTTATAGTCAAGTTTTGGTAAATTTTTGTTATCTTGTACAAAAATCTTCTCCTCTGAAACTACTAAAACAAATTAAACCAAACTAGTCCACAATCATCATTAGGGTATGTAGTTTAAAATAATTGTCTGATGACCCTGCCAGTGAACCAAGATGGCTGACATGGCTAAAAATAGTACATAGGGTAAAATGCAGTTTTTGGCTAAAATCTCAGAAACCAAATCATTTAAAGCAAATGTGACGAGATAAATTTGTTCGTTAGGTCAAAGTCTATGTGCCTTGAAATTTTCAGACCAATCAGACAACCTGTCGTTGGGTTGCTGCCCCGGAATTGGTAATTTTCAGAAAATTTTGCAGCTTTTGGTTATTACATTTGTATCTCGAATTTTATAATAGATAGAGATAAGCTGTAAACAGCAATAATGTTCAGCAAAGTAAGATTTACAAATAAGTCAACATTATAGAAATGGTCAATTGACCCCTAAGGAGTTATGGTCCTTTATAGTCAATTTTTAACAATTTTCATAAAATTTGTAAATTTTTATTAACATTTTCCACTGAAACTACTGGGCCAAGTTCATTATAGATAGAGATAATTATAAGCACAGGCCTCTACAATAACTTTTTTTTCAACTTGTCCTGTAGGACAAGTACATACCAACATTTACTTGTCCGAATGAAATTGTTACTTGTCCAAATTTTTTTATTTAAAATAACCTTTTTACATTTTTAGTTGATTAAAGGAACAAAACAGAACTTGATGTATTTCTTTTAAAAGTATAAGTCAAATACAACTGAATCTAGTCATGTCACAGGCCTTACATGCCTTAGGTTCTAGTTTTCATCAATGCTAGTC